>JAYGXS010000009.1:6860945-6877729 GCA_036362985.1 Ligula intestinalis
CCTTAATAACCGGCGAGTACTGTAACTGGCCGCGCAACTGCAAGTGTTACTCAAAAGTGAACTCTAAGACAGAACTTGACAGCGAGCGGCGAGTATCAAGTTGGGCTTAACAAGCGGCGAGCCCATTAACCGGAGAGTCCTAGTTCTTGATTAGCAAACGCAGGATAGGCACAATGCATTATGTACAAGAAAAGAATGCTATTTGTCTGTTTTTTACGTGATTACAAAAACAAAAAATGATTTGCGACACGTTTAAAAAAGCGGTCTAGTGTCAGTTGGTTTGGAGGAAACTTCACTCGAAAGCGCTCTTTGATGTCCTTCTCCGGGTACCAGAAATCGTCGAATGTTGTGAAATGTGATGCCTGTAGATCGCGTTGCAGAGTGCAGATTGCACCTCTCATCTGTGAAGCAGTGGGACCTGGCTCTTCGTCGTCATCAACAATTTCCTTATTTGATTCTCCTCTATTCTTCACTTCTTCCTTCTGAATCATATCATTGACCAAGTTCTGCTCAAAATTTTCCTCGCTTGTTTATTCAGTGACTTCAACATTTGTCCTCCTGACCCCTCATGTCTGCTGCCCTCCGAACAGCGTGTCGCAAAATTTAACTTGAAAAATGGAAACAAATCCCATCCGGCATCTTCTTTTGCATAAGACTGGCAAAAAGCATGTAACCAGTTGCGCACGCAGAGAGATGAGAATCTCACTCTATCCTGTTGGCAAACTGGGCTTATTAGCCGGTGGATTTTTCTATGTAAAATTCCGTGCCAAGCTGATTTGGGCTTTATACGCGGCGGGGCCTATTAACCGTGGGCTTAATAACCGGCGACTACTGTATTTGTTAATCTGTTCTGACCATTTAGGCTTAACAGCCGTTTAAAAACATTTCGAAATTTTCTTCTCTAAGTTATTTTGTTTTATTGAGGTAAATCACGCCTTTTAGACAATTGCGCTGGGCTTGCTATAATTCATTACGGTAGATGCATTTTTATTCAATATTATTACTTTTCCACTTTTCTGCGTTTCGTTCCCACAATTTTGGGATAGCATTCGTGGGAATAACTTAATTATTTCCATTGGACGTCATCTTTCGTCATTGGTGACCCCGACGTAATATAAACAAGCAACCTTCTATTCCTTTCTCTTGCAGCCGAGCGTGTCAGCGTGCATTCCGTGGCCTACAGCCTCCTCATCTTCCTCAGCACTCTTCCCGAGCCTGTGGTGCCCTACGCCTTCCAGGATCGCTGCCTGGCCTCCACAGTCTCCTTCGCACAGGCCGCACGGGCTCTCTCTTGCCTCCCCATCGACTACCAGAACCTCTTCTACTACCTAGTGTCCTTCCTGCGTCGCTGCATTTCCCATGCTAAAAAGAATGGCACTGAACTGAACATGCTGTGTGAGTCCTTTGCATGTTTTTATTCCTATCTTTCTTCGATACCCCTGACCAAAACCAGTGGGACAACGAGCTCGTGGCTCAATGGTTTGGGCGTTTGACTTTGTTCAAATAGGTCGCGAGTTCGAGACTCGAGTGTGGCACCATTTGGGTCTGAATATGACTGGCTGACGACGACTGATAAACCATTCTAGTTTCCCTTTTCTCTGCTATTGAAACAGTATAGGTTTGTAAGTTAGCCTTGCCGGCCATTTCTGATGCATGAACCGTCATCAGCCAGTCATACGCAGGCCCAGATTGGTGCACCAGCAGTGGTTCGAACTCGCGACCTTTCAATCCGAAGTCTTACGCTCGAACCCTTGAACCACTAGCTGGCTGTCTTGCGGTTTTAGATCCCGAGATATTGCCACTCGTTGATGACTGTTCAGATATCGCTAAAGGTAATGCTGTCTACCTAGACAAGAAGCCAGTGTGTGGCTACTGGCGGGAATCGAGACTGGGCCTCACGGAAGTGGGGACGAGTGAGTTTCATTAGCGATCGGTGGAAGCTTATCAACGAGTTGACAATGTCCACCTCCTTAGGAAATGTCAATCTGACAGACTCTTCTCCGCCGCATGTCGTAAACGCGCGGTTGGTAGCGCGTCCCGCTTTGACTTTGGTCAAAGTGCTTTCCTAGGGTTCTAATTGGTCCATGTTTGCGGGATGTTGCTGACCTTTTGTTGAAGCGGATTGGACAGGATATTAGCCAATCTGAGGTACACGCATGCGGTTTTTACTGTATTTAATCGTGGCCAGTCGCGTTCGTTGCCTGGCTTCCGATCGACGGAATATAAAAAGCTAGTTATTAGTGCATGCCTGTTTATAGCCTGCTGGACTTTGTGAATACCATTAGCGCGCAAAATACAATTTTGTTGAGAGAGAAATGGTCCTTTGCATAGAAGCGAATATGCGTGCCCCAGGTCCTTGTTGTAAAGAAGAGGAAGACGCGATTTCTGGAACGAGATCGGTCCTTTATATTTTCTCCCATATTGCTTTGGTACCTCTCTCCTCTTGCCGATTCAGAAACTCAATCTCTGTTAAGGATTCGGCGTCATTACTTTTTACGGATATCTTTCTGATAGTTATTTTTACGCCATACCGTCGAGCAGGTCTTTCCTTATTTCTGGGATCATTAAGTAATAAGTATGTCCGTTGCCCGACGCGCTAGCCATCTTCTGGTCTAGAGTTTCATAGTTTAACTTGTGATTTTGCAATTCTTATTTGCTTTCCAATGCGAATTACCGTTTGTTTTGCTAATCCATACGCCCATGCGAGTCCCAAGAAGAAATTGAGGAGAATCAGATTCGGAGGGAAATTTGAAATTGGTTTCGAATTTAAGCTCTTTGCGCTCACGAGGTTTTTAGTCTCTACCTTAGTGTAGAAGACACATCTGGCTATAAAAACTGACAAAGGAACTGCGTATTATCTCCCCTTTGGAAATATCCTTTCTGAGTGAGACGAATCCTTCGCTTTCACAATCTAACTGGACTGCGTATTATCTGCCCTTTGGAAATATCCTTTCTGAGTGGGACGAATCCTTCGCTTGAACAATCTAACTGGACCGCGGATTATACCACGCTCTGGAAGTTATCCCTACGATCAGCACAAGTCTGGAAGTTCACTCGCTCCTAAGAACAACATCGCTGCTTCTGACTCTGATTGTTACAGTGCAAAGAACTCCTTACAACAAAGGCTGAGTCGTTCACATTACAAATTTTGACTGTTGAAGTTAATTGCACAAGCAAATCTTTTCGCTATCTATATTAGCACGGCCGGTTGATTGCAGACTTTGAATTAATGCACTCTAATATAGTTTCCATTAGCATGGGTAACGCTAACGTGCACAATCCATCTCTGCTAGCTGAAAGAAAATCTTCGTCGACGGCTGGATTTGAACCCCGGACCACATTTCATAATGTCGGACGCTCTACCGACCACCACCAGCTCACATCCTGAAGGCCAAGTTGCTAAGATATACTCTAACGGGTGTAATCAGGTTAACTTATGCAAGCCGCCTCGTACAACCTTTGACAAGGTACTCCCAGAAATAGCCGAAGCGCTTTCAATAACGAGTACGAAATCCCAGACCACCCACTATGCAAAAACGCATCTCCTTTCACCAACCGTCTTAGAACCCAACACCACCCAGCCAAATAAGCCTGCGCGTGCAGATTGCGATGGATGTCTTAACCTAGCCACGCGCGTAATGCGTTTAGAGGGAAGCCTTGAATTTTACGCGGAGATACTAGCAGTGCTCATAAAGCACAATCAGACAACACCGCCGGATGCAGTGCATGCAGAGGACAGGTCAGTGGTTGATAAACCAGGAAACCACGAGTCCAGCAGGGCCAAACGCAGACGCATACGCCAGCAGAAGGCTGCTGAAGAGCAACCTGCTAAAGACCAACCAAAGCCCTCATTTTTATCGCTAGACAGCACCTGGAGCACGCCATGTGAACAAAAAGCAAGGCAACCACTCCAAGAGGATGCGGCGCATGCAGAGGACAGGTCAATGGTTGATAAACCAGGAAACCACGAGTCTAGCAGGGCCAAACGCAGGTGTATACGCCAGCAGAAAGCGGATACAGAACGGCCTGCAAAAGAGCAACCAAAGCCCTCAGTTTTATCGCGAGACAGAACTTGGAGCACGCCATGTGAACAAAAAGGAAGACAACCATTCCAAGAGGAGACTTCTGAAGAAAAGGAAGTTGAATTGGACCAAAGGGCAAACGGTAACTTAGAAGAAAATGCTACCAGCAAAAGGTCCATAGAATCTTTCACAGATCTAGACTTCGAAACCTCTGCTGCTACCCTGCTTCAGTGCGATGTGACCACGGCCCAAGCTCGAGCAAACCGTAAGCAACATATAGTGATACAGGGTGCACCAGAATCAACGGCTACAGTTGCTGGGGATAAGGTGGAGCACGATCGAGGTCTCGTTCGGCAGTACGCTAAATCACTGCTAAGGGGCACTGAATCTGTAAAAATTCTCAAAACATTTAGAATAGGCAAGGATCAGCCGCCGAATGGTTCAAGCTCTCGGCCACGACCATTAAAGGTCATTTGGGACACCGAAGCGCAGGCACAGCTTATGCTGGAAAGAAAATCGTCTCTGCGGACCATGCATGCTGGAGGTTTCTTTCAGCCGGATTATGAACCAAAGGAACGCAGGAAAATGCGACTTTTGAAAAACGATCTAAACGACCGAAAGAACAAAGGCGAAACCGGCCTACAAATAAAAGGAGGAGAAATAGTCCACATTGAACGAAATTTTCTTTGTCCGGAAGTAGTCAGGCGGAAAACTTAACCAAGGTCAACCGGCCGGTTCTAGAAGATACCACAAGCAATAGTGGCCGCTGCCTCGAAATCTATTATACCAATTGTCAGAGTCTCTTCAATAAACTTGACGAACTCAAAACAATAGTATCTGAGCAGAAACCGCATATAATTGCATTAGCAGAGACTTGGCTGACCGAAGCAATAGGGATCAGCGAAGTCAGCATTGAAGGCTATCAACTGTTCCGCTGCGACAAATCTCAACGTAGGGGCGGAGGAGTGGCACTCTATGTAGCCAATTAAATTTCCTGTTGTCAGAGGGAAATCGCAGACATAGCCCTACGACGATATGAAATAATTTCATGCAAAATTAAGATAAGGCAAGATCCGGCACTCAATATATGCGTTGTTTATCGGCCTCCCGGCTCCAGCGAAAGTGACGACGTAGAACTGCTAAGTTCACTGACGGTTATCTGTAAACAGGAAAATCTATTACTCCTGGGTGATTTCAACGCTCCTGGCATCGATTGGATGGGGCCTGGAGTAAAGGCCGCAGCAGCACCTTTCAATTATGAACTGCTTCAGTTTTCTTTGGACGAATATCTCATTCAACACATAGACTTCACAACCCGACTGCGAGAAGGCCAAAGATCAAACTGTCTAGATCTCGTTTTTAGTAAAGAAGAGGGGATCATAAGGGAAGTGAACTCACAACCGCCACTTGGATTAAGCGACCACGTTGCTTTTACCTGCGTGTGTTACCTATTGTCTCCAAAATTGCAAATTAAGAGGCGCAGAAATATTTGGAAAGCCGATTTTGAAGAAATGAGACGTACCGCTTCCGCAGAAAACTGGTTACCCAGTACAAACGATACAAATAAATTATGGCAGCATATCCAGGGGACTGTAGAGCGCTTAATTGAAGTCCATTGCCCAATGAAAGTAATAAGACCATGTGCCAGACCTCCATATGTCAACCAGCTGATAAAAAGGGCCGTGAAGAAGAAACAAAGGTTGTGGAAAAAGTACGAGCATCTTTAAGATTCAACATCACTTGTCGAATATAAAGCGCAACGAAATATATGCCGTAAGGAAATACGAAATTCTAGAACTGCCTTTGAGCGTCAACTTACAACACAAGCCACAATATGTCCAAAGAAGTTTTATGGATACATCCGCAGTCAAAGGAAGCACCGGGACGACATTGTAACTCTAAGGGATAACCTCGGGAACGTAGTAACGGAAGGACCGCGGAAAGTAGAGTTACTGTCAGAGTTTTTCAGATCGGCGTTAACGATGGAATCTCCCGACGACAATCCGGGAGAAGAAGTAAGTGAAGGTACAACCGTTATTGAAACTGTTACCTTTTCTGTCGCAGACGTAAGACATATCCTCAGTCATATCAAACCAGACAAGTCTCCTGGACTGGATGGGATCCCTGGACTGATACTTAAAGAACTGTCAACCGAGCCATCGGTGCCTCTTTCATCCCTGTTCGAGCTTTCCATGAGAACAGGGGACTTGCCTTTGCAGTGGAAGACGGCCAACATCGTAACGTTATATAAGAGATGTAGCAAGATGTCTACAAACAGCTTTCGGCCCATAAGATGGACTTGCCTTTCCTGCAAAATGATGGAGGTCCTTGTGAAGCGGGCCATACTAAGATTTTGCGATGAAAGTGACATCATACAAAATTTTCAACATGGCTTTCGGCGAGGGCGCTCCTGCCTTTCAAATTTACTGACTTCAATTGAGGCCTGGACAAGTGCTTTAGAAGAGGGCTTCGAAGTGGACGTAGTGTACATCGATTTCCGCAAAGCCTTTGACAGCGTGCCCCATCAACGCCTTTTACACAAACTGAGCGTTCTTGGCATCAAGGGAAAAATTTTGGACTGGATCAGGTCATTTTTAGTCGGTCGAAAACAACGCGTTTGCATCGGGGAGGATAAATCGGACTGGGTTGACGTAGTTAGTGGGGTGCCTCAAGGCTCCGTTCTCGGTCCTCTACTCTTCATTCTCTATGTAAATGACAGCCTTCAAGAACTGGACTGCGGTAAAATCATATTCGCCGATGACGTTAAACTCTGGCAGGTCATTAAGCGCCCAAGCGACCGAGATGCTCTGCAAAATAATCTTTGCAAACTGCAGACGTGGTCTGAGAGATGGCTGCTGGATTTCAATGTGCAAAAGTGTGCCGTCCTCCACCTGCGTCCAACAAACTACCCTATCACCCAGAGCAGCAGGACATATCACTTGAAAAATATCCAAATTCCCGTAGCATCTACGCAAAAAGACCTCGGCATTTGGATACAGAGTAATCTGAAGCCCTCATTACAGTCTGTCAAAGCTGCAAATAAAGCCACGGGAGTGCTGCACGCTATCAAAAGGGCGTTTCTAGCCTTCGATGAAGATCTCTTTGGCAGAGTGTACGGCAAATGTGTTCGGCCACACCTAGAGTATGGCATACAGGCGTGGCGGCCATGGCTAGCAAAGGACACAGCATGTCTGGAGAAAGTGCAGCGTCGGGCAACAAAGCTAGTAAGAGGTCTAAAAAACCACACTTACATAGATAGACTGGCATGCCTAAATTTATTCCCTCTGCATTACAGGCAACAAAGAAGGGATCTTATCCTAGTTTACAAGATAATAAACGGTCTTGAGAAAGGATTACGCTTTGAAGACATGTTTCAGTGGCACCTCTCGCCTCATCTCCGTGGGCACACAATAAAGCTGCGCACGAAAATGTCCAAGCTAAACCTCCGCTCTGAATTCTTCACGCAACGTGTCATACAACTGTGGAACAACCTTCCACAGTCAGTCGTGGAGGCAACTTCCCTTCAAATGTACAAACAACGCTTGGATAATTACATGCGTCCCCTCTCCTCTCTCCAAGTCTGAACTCTAAAAACCAGACATATATTGTAAAAAAACAATGCTACTCTCCTCCCTCCAAGTCTGACCTTTTAAAAAAACCAGACATATATTGTAAAAAACAATGCTACTCACTGTTTGCCAATACTATGTTAGGAGTGGTAAATTTACACGTGCTAAATAGGGTTTTCAAAGGCATTGCCTATTATCCTCACCAAATAAACTGAAAACTGAAATCAGATGTGATCGCTGGGACAGGGAACCATTAAATTTGCTGTTGTTTTGTTAATCTTACCTTGCTACTTTGTAGGGCATAGTAGGTGTTATATTTGCATTATTTTCCTTTTAGCCAATTCGTTTGGCGAGATCATGTTCCGCGATGTGCCAAATGCGCCGCAGCTAAAGCCGAAACAGCAAGCGCCAGTCAGCCGTGCGCAGTCTATCATTTCTTCCCGTCAGGAAGCCAAGAGTGCCTTCCTCCGCCTCTTCCTCACCACCGAGCCGACAGACGCCCTGCAACAGATTCTTCAATTATGCGCCTAGTGATTGCCGTCCATCCTTCCCCCCTCCTACCCTCCTGCGTTTCAATGCATCTATCTCCTGCTCGTCCTCAGTCCCCTCGCCCCCCCCCCTCCCACAGCCTGCACGAATTGGTCTGTGATTTTATACCTTTTGGTGATTTTCAGCCGGTTGTTTGTGATCTCCTGGTGCTTTAACCTCTTCATCCCTCACTCTCTCTGCCGGCTTCGTTCCATACACAGTCTCCTTTTTCGATTTCTTTCTCTCTCTCTTCCGCCCTTACTATGACTCCATTTTTTCTCTCCATTATTTTCTCAGTATCGATTTATTTTGTCCGCTGTTGTGGCTCACGCTGTTTTGCGCCCTGAGAGTGTCGGGGGTGTTTTGTTCGTTCTTGTCGGGGTTTAAGTCGTGGTTGTGCCTAAATCACTACAGTCATCAGGCCGCATCCCAGGTTGAAAGTGAAAAGGCAAGAGTCACCAGTCTTTGTATACAGAGCTCCCATTTCCAGTCTGAGGTGGGAGTGGCCACTGGCGAAGCCAGGGCTGGTCCTGATGATGATGATTATTATTATTATTAGTGTAGCGGCCTAAGTAGTGGCTGCACTCGGACCACTACAATCATCAGGCTGAATCCCAGGTTGGAAGCTAAAAGGCAAGGGTCACCAGAATGAGGGGTTCATTGTGTACAGAAATCCCAGTCGCAGTCTCAGGTGGCAGTGGCCACTGGCGAAGCCAGGGCTTGTCCTGAATACGTCCAGCCAGGCCTGAGAGTGTCGACTATGTATGTGTGGAGTGATGACAGTTGCTTTTACATGACTGTGAGGCGAGTTCAAGTGTTATGTTATTGGTGTGTTGCAATTGCCCGAGGGAATGTCGCCTGTAGAGGTCTTCGCTGCATCGGTCGAGGGGTGGTGTATCCAAGTGGCACTTATATGCAGGCGTGCTTATTTGGACGCACGTGTACACGCAGGCGTGTGCGCACGTGTGTGCGGACTGAGTAAGCTGAGGTCAACTGTCGGGTCCGCCGGCACGCTGTAGAACAGGGGACCTTAACGCAGCAGTTATCGGTTAGCCAGAAGCAGCTGCTAGGTAAAGCCTCGGGAAGCGGGGGCGTCAGTTTGTTTGTGGTGACACGAATTTAGTGCAACGAGCCTTAGACAACGAAAGGGGATAGGCATTGTTGCTGTCCACCAAATTCTCTTACAAGCGGCGCTGGACGCGAGTGGTGCCGCCGCTGTTGTTAATAACATGATGAGCACGTTAAAGGGGATGAGGATGACGACTCCGATGGGATACTATGCGGATACTGAAGAGAATAGTTAGGAGTCTAATCGTTGCAGTCATGAAGAAAAATTCGGGTTAATATGCTGCTGACAATGTCGAGGATGATGACTTAGTAGAAGGAGTTATTGATGATTTTTGGTCTTCGATTTCAAACATGACCACGCTGATGAGAGTTGAGAAGAAGCAGATGGGATGGTCAGATAAGACGTTTATTGGCCTGAGGTTTTGGAATCCGTTACGCATCCTTCATCAGTGAAAATGGCAAAACGCGAGCAATTCATGCACGAAATTGTAGTATTTACGTATCAGGATATTTAAGGGCTATTTAGGTAGGTTGCGTTTGATTTCCCTATTGGTACATATGTGTAGTAATAGCAAAACATGATATCTCAATTTTTTGGCGAGGTCAATTGTTCTGAGCCATGAGGTGGTTCATAGCTTTTTTTGAGCAGACAGTAAAAAAAGCCTTTGAGATTTTTAAGGAGAAAAACTGTTGCTCTTGCGGGGGAGGATCTAGTGGGGTATAGGGTTTAGGAGAAAAAACGTCCGGTCTTAGGTGTAGGGTCCAATAGGGGAGAGGCACTGTAAACGTCACCGGGATCATCACAGTCTGCAGAAAATGTGGCCTGATACTTCCTTGCTGATTACACAGTCCACCGACAGTTTGGAAACACAGAAATATCTGCCCAGGTCGTCGACAGTTCGCTGCGGGCGCCGCCAGGTTTGGCTGATGCGATTGCTGATGGGGTTATCACGATATGCAGACAGCCAAATAAGGAGGACCGCGGAGAACTTCGCATGGGATAAATGGTAGGAGAACCTTGTCAGTGGATTACTGTACACTTATGACGATGAACGACTTCCTCTACCGAATATCGTTGCGCAATTGTACGTCAATTGGTTGATGGCAGACCTGTGCGGCCGTGATATTCCAAACATTAATCATCCACGCTGCATGTTTGCGCGATGATTGTTCGGCTTTTTGGTACTGCTATTGGAAGCTGCGTTTCCTGATTGACTAATCATTTTTGACTAAACTGAAATCAAGTGCTAACCATAGATTGGTCATATCGCTATATTTGTTTGTAGACTGGGGAACCGTGAACCATGACTCAAGTAACTCGCGATTTACACGAGTTTAATCTCTTGCGATAACTTTGTCCATATTGAATGTTAACGTATGGCAGGGTATGGTCGAATGTGCTAGAAGTCTAGTATGACCAAATGCTAGAAACACTGCAGGCTCTCCTGAGGTGTCGCTCCTGCCACAATGATTCCTTTGTCAATCTGGACTGCGTTCAAGATCGTACGCCTTCTCGGTGATTGTACCCACGCAATGACCGGAGAGACACGCACGCGAGCCTACGCATCTGACAACTGGTCGCAGTTCCTCAAGGCCCACTTAGGTTCGCCACACGGCAGATAACATTATACCAATTACTTACTTGTACTTGTAACGGCATTCACCTCGGGCGGGTTGAGCCGGCATCAGTTTTGACGTTGACTGCATCATGAATCACAGCTGTGCAGGCGCGTCGATCTTGCGCCTGTTCACACGAGAGCACCATCCATTCACGGTTCCACTGGCGTAGGCCGTAGACGCATGGGCCGGAAACTGACGACAGATCCTGCTTGACGGTTGCTGCCCAAGTTTTCAGCTGCCCGCCGCGACGTTTGCGCCAGGTGGGGGGAGGCGTCGCCACAAGCAGGTCACGAATCAGCTCACCATCATCACGCCGGGACGCATGCCCGAACCACCTAAGTCGTCTCTGAAGCAGGAGTGGAGGGAGAGCGTCCAGGTGACAGCGTCGGCGGAGATCGGAGCAGCGAATTCGGTCAACACGTCGGTGACGAAGGATGCGGCGTAGGTAGTCATTGTCAAACACCTCAAGGCGCCTCATGTCCTCAACACGCATAGGCCATGTCTCTCCGCCATAGAGCAGGATAGATCGAACCACTGCTTGGTAAACACGGGACTTTGTGCGTAGTGATATTTCCCTTCTATTCCATAGAGGAGCGCACAGTCGGTAGAAGGCAGATCGGGCACGGTTGACGCGTGATACAACCTCGTCGACACCTTGACCCGTTTCCGTGACCAAAGAGCCTAAGTATCTAAACGAGTCGACCTTTTCGAGAGGAGCGCCGTCGAGAACAATAGGAGTGACAGATGTAGGGGGCACACAGGAGAGCATGACTTGGGTCTTAGTCGCGTTTAGGTGTAATCCGATGGATCGGGCACGCTCATTAACCTTGTCCAACGCCTGCTGAACTGCATTACAGTTGTCGCCAAAGAGGACGACGTCATCAGCATACGCCAAGTCAGTCACCCATTTCGAGCGATCAAACTGCACTCCCGGGAAGTCATCCAGTGCTTTGGTCATGATCCAGTCCACCGCATAGTTGAACAGGGTTGGTGAAAGGGCACAACCTTGGCGGACACCCATCCTGACGCTAAAGGCTTCGGTGTCACCGTGCTGCGTCCTCACCCGTGTGGAAGTGCCACGATAGTATGCCTGCATGAGATTGAGAAGCTTAGGTGGTAGGCCGTCCGTCCTCATTATGTTCCACAGCGAACTGCGATCAACAGAGTCAAATGCGGCAGCAAAGTCAATGGAGCATAGAACAGTGGGTTGTTGGTGACCCCATCTCAGTTCCAGCACACGGCGGAGCTTGAAGATCTGGTCGGTGCAGCCACGACCTGGTCGAAATCCTCTCTGGTTTGGGCGGGTGCGCTGGTCTCTCGCAGTTTGGAAACGTTTGAGAAGAAGAGACGTGAATGTTTTCGCCGCTACATCGATAAGGCTAATGCCTCTGTAATTTCTGCACGCTCGTCTGTCACCTTTTTTAAACAAGGGGAGGATCACTGCTTTTCTCCAGTCAGAGGGCACAACTTCGCTGTCCCATATCTTGGCAAATATTTGTTGTAGCCAAGGCCCAATAACCTCGGGTGCACATTTGAAGAGCTCCGGCGGGAGGTCATCCTCACCAGGTGCCTTGTTGTTGCGTAGCCTCAAGAGAATGGAGACAACTTCCTCTACACTGGGTGGCTCTGTGTTGCACTCATACAGATGGTGGGGATCGTCCGCATTGGGCGACAGGTCAGACATCACAGGGGAATCATGGTTAAGGTGGTCACAGAAATGCTCGCGCCATCTCTCTAACCAGTCATCGATCTTAGTGATGACAGCACCGTTGCGATCCAGTAAAGTCTCGGTGATGTTCCCCGAACCTCTGCTGGCCTGCTTTAAGAGTCGGTAGAGCTTGTGGGTGTCACCTCTGGTAGCTGCTCGCTCCGTTTCCGTGGCAAAGTCGCTCCAGTAGGCGTTCCTATCGGCTCGGATGGCCCTTGTCGTTTGGCGCCGCAGCTCTCTGTAAGTGGGGGAGCCAGTGAGTCTGGCTCGGCCGGCCTCCTCAGCTAACTCAAGCGTGGGTCTAGTGATCCAGTCGCGATGTCGCCGTCGGGTTTTGCCCAGATGGGTGTATGCCAGCTCTGACATCGCGGCCTTCAGGGACTGCCACGCGGGCTCTGGGTCCGCTCGGGCGTCAGGGTACAGGCCGTCGAAACGGTTCTGGAGTGCTAAGTGGAAGGCGTCGCCAGCAGAGGACTTCAGCTTTGCAAAATCGATCCGCTGTGGTCGGGAGGGTCTGTGAATAGCTCTCAAACGCAAGCGAAGGGTTGCCCGCTGTAGGACATGGTCCGATGCATGAGCGTTTCCTGTATCAGCACCGCGGTAGGCTCGACAATCCAAGACCGAGCTGGCCCAGCGTGCTCGGACAAGGATGTGATCTATTTGGGCAATTACCAATTAGGCTACAAGCGTACACGCTTGATAATCACTTATTAGGTTCTGTAATATCTCCGGCAGGGAATTACACACGGACTGCGAAGGCACCGTCAGTCCGCTCCACATTGCCTGGTTTTGCCCCGAAGTGGGGACATTCAGCGCCGTGGAGATCAGTCAGCGGCAACTGCCACTCGAGAAAGCAACTCCAGGTTTTGTACACCATAACATTTCTTCTGGGTTGATTCCAAAACTACGCCCTTATTATTGTGTTTTTCCCTGGGATTACAAAGGGCGTAATTCGACGCTGATACCACAAAATGCCACCGTTACAACAGAATGAACCATGACTTAATAATTGGCGTCGTTTCTCCACACTGCGGTCGCGCTTTCGGCAATTCGCGTCTCGAGATGTCTTTCAGTTTCTTCGACGTGGTTGCTATTTCGGCAACTACATGGGATCCTACAGACGAGTCCAGGCCTTTTTTTTTCATAGCATGGCGGGTATTTGGGTTTCATCGTCTGACGCCGTATGGTTGCCTTGGGCCCTATCGTGACTCTTTGAGGTACGGAAGCGCCCGTCAAAAATTGAGATTGGTGCGATCTTTTTGCACCTTCACCAGTTGCCAAAGCTGCGCGAATAGCCATTTTCTGTGAACGCTTGTAACTCTGTCTTTCAGTTCCCTGCGGTATTTCTCAACACGTCAAAAAATTGTCCTCATCCAACTAAATTTTGTTGTTGAAGTTCAATACTTGTTGTGTATGTCTTTTTTACTAATGCATTCAGCTTGAACTGTGTTTAGAGAAGAAGACCGAAGGTATCAAAAAATGTAGGCAAATCATTCAAAAAAACTTGAACTTGGCAGTACGTTACCTCTTTTGAGTTCAAGCGTGATCTTTAAATCGCAACGGTGTCCTTTTGGTAAAAATGGCATTTTACCGACATACGAAGACCATACTCACGAAGCTTTTTGGGCGTCATCTGCTGGTAGTAGGTCAACGCCAGTGTACCAGCAGAGATAGCCGCTCCACTCGATTTTTGAACTCGTGTCTCTCCGGCTAGAGGCAAACGCTCTCACCCTTGAGCCACGGGTCCGCCGTGTTGGCAGTTTTCGATTGGTACTATATGTTATTGGGTAATTCCGCTCCAATTTGTTTATTCACAGAAATTTTCTGATGAAAAGGCTTTAAGATAGCATAGAAGTCTTATAAAATAGGCATAGTAGCCGCAGGGTGAAAATGCCTCCCTCATTCAAAATAGTCATTCAATTCAGTGGAAACTTTATGCAACATTTATTTCTCTCAAATATAATGATATTTTAAGGAAAGCACTAGGGGGAGTCATTAGTATGTAGTGATTAAAGGTGACTGCTGTAAACATGCACTTGCAATGATCATCTGCGTGGCCAATTGTGTCACTTCGTGCGTTCTTGTATCAACACCGGTTATGTCCCCCAGTTACTTGTTACGCGAAAGCAGAACACTATGGCGGATAGTACTTTACTGTCCCAAGTTCTGCTTGTACACCAACGTTGCCTTCTGTGAGCCCGTCAGCAGTGTGTCCTCTGTCGTCGATAGCCCGTCTCGGCTAACAGCAGGTCTTGTCACTAGCAGCTGAATCTCGGGCCCTCGGCAGCGTGTATCGTTAACAGCGTTCCGTGTCTCCCAGCAGCACTATGCCATTCTGTGCGCAGCCTCGCTATTTAAAAGACAGTAGTCATTATTCCCCATCGGCCCTGCATGAGTGGCCGCTAAAGGCAGCCGTCATGCCTCAGCCATCGTGTCCTCAGGTGGCGCGCAGGCTTCGCTCCCCGCCAAGTATGACTTCACGGGTTGCAGACCCCGGCCGATGGTTGACCTTGCGTGCTCGCGTGTTGGCCTTTCAAGGTCGCTCTCTTTGCCCGCTCTGCATGCATCGGTGGCCTGTCCGTTTCCGTTCTTCTAGTGCCCTCAGGACAACCCGAGTTATGACTCGCGTGTTGGGCCCTCCTAACAGTGATACGCAATTGCTAAAATGCCAGCGTGAATAGACACCATTAAACTACTATTTTACGTTTTGAAATCCAGCCAAAACGAGATACCTGCGACTGAAATAAATGAATATTTAAAAAGAGTACAGCGTTGATCTCCAGCTCAGAAGCTAAAAATCACAAATTCCGCAACTAAATGAGGCTAAACTGGAATAGGACTTCAAACTTTGGCTAAAGAAGATGATGAAAACACAAGGTTACTACGATGTGGTGCTTGACAGGGAGAAGTGCCTCCGTCACATCAAAATAAGCATTTTCTACCACAAAGCATGATGAGATTAGTCTGGTAGGTCGGCACATACCTGCCTTCGGGACGAAATAATGGTATTTTTTTAAGAAGAAGAATTCTATATTGAGGATTTTACAAACCTGAATTTTCAGCAAAAATGGCTCCATTCACGGAAAGCAGATGGTAAGTTAAGAAAGGATCATTTGTAGAAGGACAAACGAAAAAGGTCATGTAATACTCACAATTCAAGTATTTTACTACATTCACATCAACTATGGCGTTCAACTTCTCCATTTCAGCTTCTTCACGCGGTTTTTTTGTCGTTCTGTCATTCTACGGATATTTGTCGATGTTGGTGCTGTTGGTGAATTGCATATGCGACAGATTGGCCGCATTTGACAAATATTGTGTTGGTGATATGTTCCACATAAAATAACTTGTTTTCGTGCATTTAAAAAGGTAGCAATGTACTATAGATATGACCTCATGATCACTAATGTAGACAAACAAAGCAGAGGATTAAAGAGGATGGTATAGGATAATAAATTCCACCGGGAATGGAAGGCAAAAAAATGAGTTGCTCAAATTCTAAAGCCGCGCAGAAACCTTTCATATCGTCGATACCTTTGGATTTTGCAAGGCAATACACAGAAGAACTAATATGCGAAAATATTCGCGGTCCAGAGATAATTTTACCTTCATATTCCCCAGAAGAGGAAGAAAAAGTGGAGGCGATTCCTGGGACCTGGTTATAATTAAGCTGACGTTTCGGAAACTCTCTCGTCTCCATCGTCAGAGCAGTGGCCGTTTCCTGCCGTTTGTCTTGAGAGAATGCGTCCCGTCTTAAGTCGGGTTTCATAACGGTGCCTCTTACGCACGTGTAAATCGATTGGACCGATCGATTGGAGGTGGTTGTTTGAATTTCCCTCTTCCTCGCGGGCGCCTTCACGGGAATGAGTGCCACCTTTTTTACACGACTCCTGATAATTGAGACTTTCTTCCTTCGTGCGTTTATGTTCGTCTGCGTCTTTTTCGCCTTTGCGGGCGCACCCACGAGCAATTGTGCCATATCGTTTAGGAGATCTTGTTCGTTGACACGTTCCTCCTTTGTGGGCATCGGCCGTCTGTCCTGTTTGCCTTCTTTTGCCTGGCCTGTTGCCCCGTTTCGGGCGGAGGTGAGCCCTGCGTGGAGCGCTTGATAGGCCGGATGAAGGTCCATGGCTCTGTTAAGTGTGCCATTGGAGGACCAACTTTCCAATAGTAATCTTACCATCTTGTCATTGGCTCGGCCTACTATTCTTGCTTTTTCAACGGCGAAGGTGTGGTTCTCCTGCTGTACATGCTCATAGACCATAGACA
>JAYGXS010000009.1:6893139-6917186 GCA_036362985.1 Ligula intestinalis
TGTGCACAAATAGCAGCAATTATCCCCCCATGCATCTGCCCTCTGATCAACCGCACAACTTAACCCAATTACCCCCCCCTACCCCACCCCGGACACACAAACCTCTATACGCCGACCTCGCCATGCGGGCGACGCGTAAACGATGAATTGTAATTAGACTACACTATTTAACCCTGTCCAATCTGTATAGTTTTAATTACCTTGCAAATGTTCTGGCCTGACGATGATTTGCTGAAAACATATGTTTGCCAATCTTGACTTCTCAAATGAACATATGCACATTGAAGTGATCAGACCTGGCAGCCTATCCTTACCAAGGCCGAGCAAGACAGGGTTGGTTGAGGATAACGCCGAAAATTTTGCTGCTGGGAAGGTCTGAGATACGGCTCTATTGATGCGGCTGACTGAGATTTTGCTTGCTGCATCTCCCTGAATTTGCCCAAGAATTTAAAAAAAACGCAATTTCTCATTTGAGATATCTATCGGAAAACATACATGAGTGGGTCAACTATAAAACAAACAATATTTCTAGGATATTACGCAGGTTATTGTAAGTATTCATCTAGTCTAAACGCCATTCTGATTCCATCATCCATTTCAGCCCACTGCAATACATAATCAGAAAGACTGGAGGCCGTCTCGGTCATTTGAGCTGGCAAAACTTCACACCGAAAATGCAAGTGAACGCACGCCCTGGTCAACACAAGATGGGTTATGTCTGCAGGAAAACAGTAATTAGTCATATGGCGTCCCATTTGAATTGCAGTGCCATATGCTTACAATTAGAAAGTCATTGCAGGCTAACGTAATAGTGGCCATATGATACCTTGTTGCCGAAATGACCATTAATAAAATACTGACAGGAATCAAAACGCAAATTGGTTATTAATGACACATACCACCGTTTTATGAGATTTGATTAGTCTTCCATTTTGCTACCGCACATAACACCTAGTAGTACATTCACTCTACCCACCATTTCATCTAACCCTCTCAGCCCTGCCTCTATAGGGGAGGGTTTCTTGGACCTATTTCATCCAAAACAGCCATAGAATACGAAATAATGCCGTAATCTGGTACTCAAGACCACAAGACGCACCTACCACAAAACTCTGAGCTGGAAGCGAGAAGCTTTTCAATCGACTCTATAAGGAAATATGAGCGAGTAAATCCTTAGTAGCCTTTCTCAATCTACACAAAGCCTTAGTAAAAACGCGATAATACGCTTCTTATACTTATCTTTCTACTTAACTTAATTTTACCCGAGATCAAAAGTGCAAATGCTTTGGTGTGTTGATCAGACATTTGAAGTGCAATTATAAATTCTTTTGAATTTTGCTTATATAATCCTTTTTTATTTAAAAAGGTACAATTTCACCTTAGAATAGAATTTTCCAATTAGATTTCTAGAGAATCTACTGACCTCTTAGGCTTTTTTATTCGAACTTACATACCTACACACACAGTCTAAATGTTAAGCAACTTTTTGGTGAAAAACAGGATTCTCAGTCATATTCCAATTCAAATTATTCCACAGAATATTTTAGGCTTTCCTTAGTAGTGAAGGTTCCGTCTTGGTCTATTCACTTATTTCTGAATACTGTTCATCCGTAAAAAAATCATTCAATTCTGATAATATCTTTCGTCAAGTACCTCAACTGTCTGTATCTTTCCGAGGTGCAATTTTCCATACGACAAAAGTCAAGGTCCTTGATGATATCACCCGCGAAAAATGAACTAACGGATAGAAAACCTTGCGTACAATGAATTAGTTTGGGCACTACCCAAGACTCCACTTTTTGCACAAATCACATATTTGTGCATAGGAAAGGCTGAATGAGCCAAAAGATATAGTATATAGTATTAAGCGTGTAGATGTGAACGTCTAATATTTACTATGAAGCGCTTTTAGAAGAACAGGATGTTTCCGTGTCCTCGTGAACACCCAGGACGGCACAAAATATAAGTCAATAATCTAGCCATTCTCGGGTCAGGATGACAAGGAGACAACAACGTGTGATAGCGTCATCGCGACATTTCAGGAGGGCACAAACAGTTACGTGTACACGAAACAGCGCCGCTGGGTTATGTTATCCTGAGATCATCATCATCACACGATGACTGGCCGGCTAAGCCTACCGCGCAAGAAAGCTGTTGCCTCCTCTCTCGCGGATCTACCTGTTGATAGCTCTGCCACCAAGACAGGCTTCCAGCGTCTCCACCAGAGATTTGTTGTCGAGGCGAAACGAGGTTACCGTCCCCCGGTCCTTTTGGGTGGCTATCCATCTCCGATTGCGGCCTCGGAACGACATCTCCCGAGGGTCACTCGCTGTACCCTGGCGCAGCTACGCAGTGGCTACTGCATGCTCCTTCGCCAGTACCAGCACCGGCTCGACCCATCCATACCCGACTGCTGTCCCGACTGCGGCGTCTCGCCACATGACTGCCGTCATCTGTTCGCCTGCAGCTCTCGACCAGGCACCCACCTCACTCCCGCGGACCTGTGGCTCAAGCCGGTCGAGGTCTCGGCTTTTCTCCGTCTCCCAAATACTCCCAGTTTGGATTCCGGCGGGGATTCCTGATCCAACTATGGGCTACGACACACACACACACCGCGCAGTGACCAATAAGAAGAGACATGGGACAAAAGGACTGCTTACCCTTAAACACGAGGCTGTGGACAGACGGAGGGGTTCCGTTGCCCACACGACATCGATGACAAGCGACAGACAAGACGACTGCTGCCCACGGGCATGCTGAGAAGTTAAAGCACACGCGCAGAAGCTGATGTACACACACAGAAACTGTTGCAGTAAACTGTTCTCTACTATCATGTCCGTAAGAAATGGAAGACAAGTCGATCGCTGGGACAATGTGTTTATTCACTTGAGGTTTTGAAATCCGTCACGGATACATCATTAGAGAGATACTCATAGAAAATTTGCGGAAACAGGGCACAGGCTTTTACAGTAAAATTTAAACGTATAGAAAAAATAGATAAATGACTTGATTGTGGGCTGACTCGTTGCGTATGCATTGACCATCTGGTCCTGCGGTGTAGTGGCCTATCTGTTCTCCGAACGGCGAATTTCTTTGGCCCAATTTAGTATCAGCACCCAATATGGACTGGGCTGAGACTAAATTTGGCCGAAGCAAGTCGTCACTCGGGGAACAGGCAGGCCACCACATCATCCTGTGCCAACACCACAGGGCCAGATGCTCACTGCTGACGCCGCGAATCAGCGCACATACTAAGCATTCATCGATTTTTTCGATATGTTTAAATTTTACGGTAAAAGCCAGCGCACACACAAACTGTTTCTGCTACTGATATGTGAGTATGTCTCTCTCATGAATCCGCCACGGAATTCAAAACATCAGGTGCATAAGCATATTGTCCCAGCGATCAAGTCTTCTTCCACTTCTCAATTACTCCGTGGGAATTGCATGTTCGCCTGTACTATCCTGTCTTTCTTCTCTTCCTAACATACAGCTGGGGGACATAAAACAAATAATGGTAGTAGAAAAGAAATCCAGCTTTTGCACGCAGTGAATTTATTAAGGCTCCTCTCCGAGGCCAAGGCTTTTAAATAGTAAGACCTGGACACCCACGCCTTGTGGCAAGGCGTACGAATGACTGAACCTCTCCAGGGTAGAAGGTAAGTTATCGGTTTCATCTTGTTTGCCCAGGAAGAGGTATTATGTTTGGCCTTGGTATTTATAAAAATAGTCGAGCTAAACGCACGAAGCTTACATCTGTTGAATTTACTGCATGACAGCAAGCAATATTTGTAGACACTTTTCCACCTCCCGAGATTCAGAACAACCACAGGCGACCTCGGACGCACTTTTACAGTGCCACTGTCTAGAAGAGGCCTTTTTCATCCTAGACAGTCCTGAAATTCAAAATTATGCCGTAAACCGAATAAGACTGAATAGGCTGACCTTCCATTAAATGATATTTAAATATATTTCAAATAGGTCTATTCCATTTGTTAGAGAATAAACGTTTCGCGTCACCACCATCACAGGCCCATTTTTCTTTGCTTCTGTCTTTCATATGAACTTACCTCGGTCACGTTTATTTTAAACGGTGTATGCCTTACGATTGACCTATGCAAACCGAGTACCATGGTAAGCGTACTAAAGTCAATAAGTTGATGTTGGCCTAAATATTAATATCAAGATTTGGGTTAAGTGCATACAAATTCATTCCAATGAATTTGCTCCACCTTCGCAAATTCGTGAAAAGTTTCAAAAAATGCAATTTCTCAATCAAAGTTTCTACGGTAAAGGCAGAAGTAAACGTGGAAGACAACGCGGTAGGGCAACAGAGATACAGTGGAGATTATTGCAGTAGAGATTATTGCAAACGCCGTACTTAATTCCTGTCTATTCTATTAAAGTGACCTTTACCACAGTTAAGCTCCTTGATGCAATAGCCCGCAACAAAACCAAACACTGGGCAGGAAATTCTTCATTTAACGAAATAACTTAGGTACTCCGCAATCCTTCGGCTTCGTAGAAATCACATATAGGCGCATATTAAATGCCGCATGGGTTAGAGGATTCAATATACAGTAAAACGCTACGGGCTTCTAGCGTCTCGCATTAAATAGGATGCTAGTTCATAAACACCAGCTGTCTTTGCTTAGTCCCACAACTTAAGAAATAAATAACAAACCAAATATAAACACAAGTATACTAGTAGGTTACTTCAGAATTTATCATATACCTCTATAGTTAGCCCTTTACCCACTTCAGGGTTACCCAGACGTAATTGTTGTAGACACCCAAATGCAGTCCACTACATTCAGGAAGCGTCCATACGCAAAGGCCAAGACGGATGGTATAGCATTCTTCCTGGTTATCTTTTGACGGCTGTGTAATCTAAATTTAAATATAGTTTGGACGGGAAAGTGCACAGTTCAAGAGATGTTTGTATCGCAACTGAAAATTTGGCTAGATATTCAATGGCATATTATTAATAATGAGACTTTTTCTAAGCACAATTTTTGCAATCAGATCGAAAATTTTCACACATCCCGTCATTTTCTTAGCTCCTGCAGACCAATTAATGCAGAGCCTTAGCGCAGATGGCCCCCATCAAAGTGGATGTTATAATAACCGATCACCGATTACACAGTCTGCGTTCTGCAATACCGGTACCTGCTTCTTTTATTACTTTGCAATCGTTGACGGGAGCACACATTTAATAACTGATTTTTCGTCGGTTTTTAATGCGAGTCCCTAGCCCGTGTGACAGTTCACTGGGTTTCATGTAACTATAATGACTTTTTCAATTCAGAGTACCATGTTAACTAATTTGTAGGACTAACGAGTCTTACGCAATTGCTTTTTTAACCCTTACACCACGCATATTTGTTTATCACGCTTCTTCTTGTGATACTGAAAGTCCGCTCTCCAACAGGGGCCCTATGGATTATTATGTCACCAAAAGATACAGAACCATGCCAGAAATTGTTTTTCAGCATGGAGGTGGGCGCCAATGCTAGTAACCATCCTGCCCTGTTGCGCTCAAATGGGTTAACGCCTCCTTTCTATCTGGCTGCAATGCGTAACAATGACAGATCAACTCTAGGTTAAATGTTAAGAAATGTATATTGAGCGCCCAATCAAAGAAGTTGGCGAACCTTTCTATACATAAAGAACGTGTTTGAACTCGCTGAAACACATCTGAAAAAGTATGAAATCCAAGTGGCGAACAAACCAACGAATACTCTGCAAAATCAGCTCGTAAACCCTAAGGATAGGGTTATCTATTTGGACAGCAAAGAGGTCATTAAAAAGATCCCTTTTAGGGCCTGCAATGCAGTCTATTGTGGACAGACAGAACGATCATCCTCCACACGCTAACGCGAAAATTAACGAGCGGTAAAGGAAAGATATTAATTGTTGAGGTGTCATGAACACATTAAAAACTGGGCACCAATTTGCACTGGACGAAACTTGCATTGTTGCCTCTTGCCCATATAGGAAAGGCTACGAGTTTTTAGAAGCCATCAACTCCGACAATTCGTGCACAAACAGGCACGTCGAATTGGACACGATATACACTAACCTCAGGGAAGCATGTACGAGACGACAGCCTATCTGGACTAGAGGAAGGGAAAACCAGCCACCATCAACCGCACAAGTAATTGCGGTTGACAATTCTTTCCCGACCGAAAGCATAATTGCCTGCAGGTAACAAATATTTTTCCAGACTTACCGCAAAATCACGTACAGATGATGACTGTGCACTATTATCTTTCCCTCTGAATATTCTTCTGTAGGCCATCATTTTTTATAAACTGTTTTGTACAATTTCCATCCGTCTGACGACTACCGAATATTAGGCTCTGTTTTCTCCGCTTGCCGTCTTCAAACGTAACCCTTTCGCCGACTGAAAAAACTGAACACCATATTTTGCAGATGTAAGCCACTTTGTGGGCGGAGAGGGTCATTGGGTGCCGCCTTAATATTTGTGTTAATGCTCGGGGTGCGCCTGATTCTGATTAATGTAATATAAGTGTTTAAATAATGCTTATTTATTTTGAGAAGGTTTGCGAAACGTTCAAAATGACGCAATTACTCAACCGCGGTAGCCACTGTTAATTTGCATGGAAAAGCAGGGCCATTGATGATATGAAGGAAAAGGTTATGTGCAAAAATTCACTTCTTTCAACGGCGTGCTAACTTCGACGCGGACCAGTGTTTGAAGCGACACTTGAAGACGGACAGACCATCGTATTCAATAATGGCAAAGCTGGTATCCTTGCTGCTAAAGGAGCAACAAGATAAAAGCGGAAAGTCTGTGAAGAAAATCTCAGAGAAAGCCTAACAAACCAAAGTTCATAGATTAGCTGAGATTGCAGCGTTTTGGTATGATAAAATATGCAGTTTGAACATTTATTAGATGCATTACTTACATCATTGCATTTTATCTCCTCATTCGTCATATTTCTTTGCTCACTAAGTTTTTTTAAATTTTTGCACTAATGGCAACTGTCAGTTATTGGATTGACCAAAAAACCGAGCAACCCAAATATTTCTAGGTCTAAAAAATACGGCTGCTTATGTCCGAGACATTGTCCTCTTCATTTTAAGAGAAGGAAATGGCCCATTTCTGATATATTTCTCAGAGTAGCAAGAATATATAATTGGAAGGAGTACCAATATTCAAGTAAGGAGCAAAGATCGTCGTTATTAAAATTTTAAATGTCATACGTGGTACTGAAACCCCAAGTCACTGTTAACATTTCAAAATTCGATTTTGCAATTATATGTTTTCAGCAACTCTTCTTCAGGCCATTAAGTTTGGACGGGAGAAAAAAAATTGTACAGTTGGACAGGATAAATAAGTGTTCTCTGATTACAACTGACCGTTAGCATGCCACCCGCATGGAGATGTCGGCGTCAAGATGTTCGTATGTTGTGGGCATTGGTCAGGGGCCAGGTACATGAAATGATAATTACTGTCATTTGCACGTAGCGAACGGCTGTCACTAGGGTGTTGCGGCGATTTGCAATGGCCACCTGGCATCCGGGTTAACCCCGGAAGTGAAAGAATTTCTTTTGCCAATGCAAACGAACAGGCGAGTCCCAGAAAGTTATTGAGAAAAAGATGACTCGATTGCTTGGACAATACTTTTATTCGCCTGACGTTTTGATGGATCTCGGAGCAGCACATATGTACGAAGTTAAGAGCACATATACAGTAGTCGCCTAGGATCACGCAACACGTCGACATATGCGAAAGATTGATACTCTTTTGCTACTCAGAACTGATTAAATTTGTGATACTGATTATCGTGTAGTCTGTTCTGAAGGCAGTTAAGTCATGATAGGACGTGGGTTTTTTAAAGAGCTTCGTTCTGGCCACTAGCAAAGCGTAGCTTTTTTGAAAACTGGCTACTGATGTAGCATACCTTTTTATCACTTATTTCAAAGGCCTTTTTAAATTCAAATATATTTTATGAAAAGCATGCACAAAAGAAATTATCTATTGTACCAGCGTGATAGCAAATGACGCCTTCTTAAAATTTTAAAATCAAAGAAAGGGTAGCTTTTGATTTTTTAATTTTTGCTAATTATGCTATCTTTTAGAACTGTGAGGTGTTTACTGATAAAACTTCATGTCAATCAATTTATTAATGCTGTCTTTACTGCATAAAATATATTCCATATCAATTTTAATATGTAATGACAACTATGTGTATTCTTCCTTAAACCTTAGGCGGAAATGTACTTTTCGTTAAACAAGATGTACACAGTGCGCAGTTTTTAAACGTTGAAGTGTAGCAGTCACTAGGCTAGACAATTATGCAACCGTTAAGCAACCTTTTATTGCTGTGTATTTTACCTTTTTACAAGGCACTTTCACAGGGACATTGGATAATTTCGACAATTTCTTTAATTTACCTGAAGAAAAATGATAAAATGTGATTGGATATGAAATAACATACTTTTCTGTTTGAAGCGGATTATTTCCCGCTTCAGCGGATTAACTGTACGGTTCGGTATAGGCTTGTAAATGGAAAAAAACAGGCCATCTATATGACTACTTCTGAAATCCTTTTTATTCTTCTGGATATCTTATTTCTAAATAACGCTTGAACGGAATGTATTATTGAAAAAACTATAGTTGTACATTACTTGCATACGATAAAGCATTCTATAGATTCCCTTCGCGGTAACAAATGGACACTGTGCGTATGCACAATGACAGCTGTGTGACAAAACAAAATGTTCTACAAAAAACTTCTTTTACTGCATTTTGAGCAAAAAAACTTTACAAGCTAGCTAAACATAGCTTTAAACACTTAAATTCTTGCTGTTTTCTCAAAATTAATTCGATTCATTAAACTTGGCTTCACGTCCATTTGATCATATCCGCGCAACTTTTTCCACTTCCGGAAGGGATTATTCCTTTTTCTTTTACTTATTATGGTATTCTTCCAAAGCACAAGGCCAATTAGAAAAAAGTTCGGTTCTGTCTTTCTTTATAGCGTAGGTAATTTTTTAATCAAAACTTACTCATTATTTAACCAAAATGTGTGCCTATTTCCCTCAATAACTTTATCTGAGTGGGCAGTTTTACAAACTAAAGCCTTTCTTATTATTAAATTCACTCAGTTGATTAAATAACCTGTCCAAATCTATGCTTGACTACCAAGTAAAATTTCTTTATGAAAGTTTTTTGCAGAACTGTCCATACTGTACATATATTCACTCAGAAATGTGCGAACACCGATCCAATAGGCTTCCAAACCAAAAAAGTTGACGTGGTGGCTAAATGTCCAGAAACGGGTGACCACCTGCAAGGACGATGCCGCTAAAGTCATAATAGCAGAGAGAAATGACAGCAATTACGGTTTAACTTAATACAGGACTATTTTGGGCTTATTTGCCCTCATTCAGCCAATAATAACCCTAACACCAGCAGCGTTGGACATAACAAACATATGCACTCACAGGCGGCGCAGCTGCTCTGCCCCTGGGATCTTCCAGATGGTCATTAGCGCTTCATCGAACCGCAGTTTATTAATGCCTAACCACCTAGCCTTTGCTGTCACTACAGATCGAGTATCGATGCACTCAATAATGTCCAAACAACGATCCTGCAAGCTTTTGAACAAAAAAAGTTTACGTGGTAGCTAGAGGTCTCAAAACGCGTGACCACTTGCCAGGCCGATACCACCTCTGATGACGGAGGCCTGTACGTTTTTGAAACATCTGGACGGTAAAACACTGATTCTTGAGATCACCTTTTATGCATGAGAAGATAAGGCAATCTTGGGAACCAATGTTTTATCGTCCTGACGTTTCAAAAGCGTACTGGCTTCCGTCATCAGATGTGGTAACTTTACCACGCCTCACAGTATTTATGGGTGTTGGCATTTAAAGTCAATATGAAGTAAAAAAATGCAATGAGCCTGTGGTGCAATGGCAGAATGAAGCACTCAATTACCAATGGTCCCAGGTTCGACTACCTGCGATCTATACCTGGGAGTGCGTATGTCTGGCTAATGATGACAAAAAGCAAAAAATGGTCATTCTATTTATTTGTTTATCATCTATTACTCCTCTCTCCTGGATATTTGCTTCCCATGTGCTGCAGTTTCGACTGCCTACGTGCATAATAATGTTTATAAAATGGCGACATATAATTGAGGTAAAAAGGCAACATTTTCCAGAAATACTCACATAATTCTGATCGTAGATTGCATGCTTCATTTGCATCCAATTTAAAAGACTTTTATTTTATGTGAAGATCAGGGAAGGTCAGGTCAGGTTTTATTGTGGGAAATATAGGTAAATACATTTGAACTCCCTATTGGTACAGTTTTTTCAATGCATTTGATCTGCAGAACATTTCAGATCAGTAACGTTAACAGAAATTTGAGGGCCGACAGTGAAAAAACTCCTTAGGCATTGTTCAGAAGTCTAGGGGTTTGAATGCCATTTGAGAGATTTAAGGAGAAAAACTGTCGCCCGGCGGAGGGGGATGCAGAGTATATTCGAAGCTGATGGCCTGTGCTAAGAGAGTTTGAAGCATGTCAGGGAGAGTCCATCGCGGTTTTCGCCATAATACCAAGGGTCCAACGAAGAGAAGGTTGCAGAGGTCACGCGAACCTCATCGAGTGTCGGCGATGCGCCCATCGTGCACCCTTGTTGGTTTAACGAGTCTGCCTGCCAATTGACAGAAGAAATATAATCGGTAGTTTTGTAAACAAACATATTACTGAAAATTAGCAAGTAGTATGTTTTTATAATGTTATTATTCCACAATTTGCATTCGGCAACTGGTAGTTTATTTTCGGGGGCTCAGTGGCTATTTGTTCAAACTTAATAGTGTCGTAAACATGCCTACAGATGCGTCTGACGTGTCCTCAGATGGCGACATAACAATGTCCGCGGGCAGAGCATTCCAGGCCTGAATTGGGAAAAGTTTTACAAATCCGCGTAGCCTCGGATCACAACGTTTGGTGGACTCGAAGCTTGCAATTCTTGTTATTCTTAACTAGCATATTACTGAAAATCAGTTAGTAGTATGTCTATATACACATATATATAATTTCATTCTCGCCATATCCAATTTTAGTGGGCATTTCGGGTATGAAAATCTACATTTCTCTTGAATGCATCCACAGATGGGGACATAACAATTTCCTCGGGGAGTGCATTCCAAGCTTCAACTACTCTATTACCAAAGAAGAACTTGCGTGTGTCTAGTCTGGCCCCTGTTATGCGTAGTTTGAAGAGATGCCCTCTTAAGTTCGTCGTTGTTGCTAACTCGAAGAAGTCGCCAGGTAGAAGACAGCAGTCCTGCCCGCGCATTATACGAAATGCTTGTATCAGATCGCCACGTAGCTGTCTGTAACTTAACGGAGATATTCAACAACATCCGGCAACCCAGCCGTGTAAAAAAATATTGTTTCATTAACTTTTTAGGCAGATTAATAAGTAGTCTTGGACATCACCGCAGTATTTCCTCTTTCATTTGCCAGATGAAACAGACACATCGGTCGACTATTCCCGATCACGTGGAGTTCCAGTCTACTATACAAGCAGACGCTAACTTTAACCATAAATAAGTCGGTGTTTTAATATACACAGCGATTATTACCACAAATTATCCATCTGAAAACGCTGAAAAAATTAAAATGTATGAATACAAAACCTAAACCGGTCATTCTTATGGCATCGCTTGATAAATGAAAAATAGCCTGGGTGTGAAGGATAAAAAATGGAAAACTTACATGCATCCGTCTATGACCACTGTCCATTTCGGGTCCAGGACTTGCTTTTTAGCGCAACTGATGCCTAGTTCGTCATTTTTGCGGTCACAAATGAATTCCACCATGTCCAGGAGGAGGAGTTTTAATTTTTTACTGAGGTTGTGGTCGACGTATCGAGGTCTCTCCGCAAGTCGACAACATACAGGCCCTGCTTCCATCGTATGTGTGTATTCAGTTACTTGGTAAACCCGTCGAGTCACTCTTTCCATCTTGCTTTAGTACGCAGTGGTCGCCGGTAAACTGCTAACTGTCACGTCACCTGCAGTTGTATATGGAATGAAGCCAAAGTAGAGGCATTGCGCTGTAAATTCACCATTCGCGTCGCCCCTCTAATATTGGTTGGCAGCGAACTTTTTGAATGCATTGAGCTAAATATTCGCGTTATTCTTCGAGCATTGAGGCCAAAATCTCAATCTGTGTATGCTTTGCAAGTTTTTCTTAGAAAAGCCAATTGGACGAAGCAAAATAATGTAGGATGGCGTTATCGTGTCTATAAAATTGTCTACTGTGAAGAAAAACACTTTGCTTATACGCGCAAGTTTACTTTTGCGTCTTTGAACATATTTAAATAACGAGTGGATAATTTAAGGAGCCCCTTCTTGGCATCCTACAGACTTCATTACTGTTGTACTGGTTTAAATGCGAGGTGCAATGTGCGCAGTGCTTAATTCTCGACTACAGAGGTTTAAAAACACTTCAGTCCCTGAGTTAACTCAGATTACCAATTTATTTGTTACGTAAGCGAAGGTCAAGTGCGAAAGCAGCTGAAAATCATCATGATATCATTATGCCGTGCTTCCATTTTTTCCGTCGTAGATCATTCTTCAGACAATAAAACATGGTGATAACTGTAAATCGGGCGTAAACCCATTGAAATGCATTGACAACTGGTGTAGTATAGTAGCACTACCAAGTCTCATGCGTTAGAACCCTAGCTGGCTTGTAAAACTTGAAGGAAGCAGATTAAACTATAGGAAACCCGCTGCACCAATTGCGTTTATCGCTTCATTTTGGTCAACACATTACTTGACATGGTTCGCTTAATCAGACAATTTATGTTAATTACATGCAACTCACTGGATATTTTACCGCGTTTGGGTTTCACACTGAAAACCATTTACTGAAAAATGAAGATAATTCACAAAATATCCGTTATTTAAGGTTTGCAGGTGGGCACTTGTGAAAATGGATAAGAGAATCGGAAGCAGATATGCCAGAAGTATACAATGCAGACTGTGTACTCGGCTACCACTTGCTACATTAGCGGGGGTTATTGATAAATGCAGTCTGCAGAAAGTCGTATGTCGGCTGCAAGAAAGATCCAGACTATATAATAAGGATTTTGCGTGTTAACATTTGGTGCGCAATTGTAATTTGCTGACAAGGTCAGTAAAAGGCCCCTGGCTGTATGATCTCTTAAAATTAGTCTGCGCAGTGTTAATTTTTTGTCTTATAAATAAGCTCTTTCCAGTTGTATACAGATATCACCCTTGAAAGAAGTTGTTACGCCCTCTGCTTACTATCCTGCCCAGGTCTCATCGAACGAATGTAAAAATGCATCTCTGCAGTCTTCCGTCCAGTTAAAATAAGTTTCCCGGCCGGAGCATTTTAGAAGCGTACAAACAAACAGAAAGAAATTGTCTGTGGTCATACTTACTACTGCACTATGATTAAGACTTTTGGCCTTTTTTATAACTGTGAGTTGCAAGTTATCAATTTGCGGGTATTATCGATGCCTTCAGATCGGTTACTTAATATTGAGAGACAGAGTGACACATTTCGCTTCTTTTGTGACATGCGTCATCTAAAGGGACAAGAAGGCGTCTCCAAACATGACTGGAGAGCGTTCTTTTATCATATGTGATTTTTTCAACTATAACCAGCATGACAAAGTTCCAGTGACTCTATCACAGATCGTTTGACTTGGATCAGAGTTCCGGGTGCTTCACACCTGACACTTAATATAACTGACCGATGATCAGTAAGGAACATAAAAGCCCTTATTGCACAAGTCTGGACGCCATAATTTTGTGCTTCTGCCCAGAACGCAATAAAAAATGAACTGAACTGTTTTGACCCAATTATTTTCCTCGGTTGAAGGCGAGGATGGGTGGCCAAGCCAAGGCGAGGACCGCCATGAGGGCACTCGAAAGTGTCTTCTCGAATAGTACACATACTTCACCTATCAGGCGCAAGGAACATGATTCGGGTCAGATAGATCAGAGTAAATAGGAGGACTGTGCGAAAAAAAAACGCCCGCGGAAGAGACGGAAAATGTGGGAATCACCTTATCAGTATAGAACAACCTCAACGACGTGGTTCCCCGGCTGAAGGCAGTTTACGTGAACGGCAACGACTTATAAATACGCCGGCTGACAAGGGGACGGAAACATTGGCCACAACTACGACGCGCGTAAGGGGACGAAAGTCAAGCGAGTCTGCCAATATTCGACCTCGAGGATGCAAAAGCCATCTAGTAACAAGCAGACCTAATTTTGGGGGTTGTGCACCGTTAAAATATAAGGTAGGCCTTAAGAAAGAGCCACCACACGACTTTAGAGATGAAAGTGAGGAGGTTTTCGAAACCTAAGCAAACCTTTAAGTTAGGCCATATCATGTCCAATAATTGGAAAGAGAACGATCGGTGCACGCCCATTCCTGCGTGAATGCATGGTCCACAACAAGGAAACTTCTCAATTTATAAGAAGCTGATGACCTTTAGTTCACTTCAGTTCATTTTTATTAGGGAAATATAGGTGAATACCTTTGAACTCCCTCTTTGTGCATAGCTATGATGCAGAACATGTGGCGTTGCCAGTAATGGAACTGTGGTATGCGGGGCAGGCAGTCAAAAAACTCCATAGGCATCTTTCATTAGTCTAGTTTTGAATTCCATGTGTTGAATTTTAAGGAGAAAAACTGTCGCCTGTGGGGGGGGGGAGGGGGGAAGGCGAAGGGTTTATGTAAATCGGACGTCCTGCTGCTGAAAGTTTTTGAATCATGCCAGGAGGAGGCCATCGCGGTTGTTCAATATTCTAATGGTCACACGAGGAGAAGATTGCAGTGGTCACGAGAACATCACCGAGTGTCGGAGAGGTGCTCATGATAAGCACTTGCTAGTTACGGGGTCTGCAAACAAGAGGACGGAACACGGGATCAATGGTTATTATAAACAAACATATTACTGCAAACTAGCAAGCAGTATGTTTTTTTAAATGTTATTACTGTGAGAGGAGTCTGGTGAAAAATCTTAATTGCTGACGGGCGGTAATGAAATTAGTCTAGCATCATTACAGAGAAGGTCTTTTTCTGTGCTGATTCAACTGAATCTTAAACGTGTCCTCAGATGGGGTCTGGACAATGTATGCGGTTAGAGCCTTCCATGCCTGGATTACCCTCTTAGAGAAGAAAAATTTTCGTGTGTTCAATCTTGCCCACTCACACGTAGCTTGAGAGGTTCTCCGCGCAATCTAGTTGTTGTAGCCAGCTCAAAGATCGTTGGATGCTAGGAACAATTTTGATTCCGCAGCATGCGAAATGCCTGTATTAGGTCACCGCGCAACCCTCTGTAATCCAGAGGAAATAAGTCAAGATTGGTCAGTTGGGTCTCATAAGGAAGGTACGCTTGGCCTCGCACTAACTTAGTTGCCCGTCATTGTACCCTTTCGAGGGTTTTTTTTGGATTTGGCTGTCCAAAGTTTCCAGGTTTGGATGGAAAATTCCAGTTGGTGTCGCACAAACGCGTCAAAGACCTTGCCAAAGACAACTTTATCAAACTTTACAAAGGCGCGCTTGATTAGTTTCAAGCTCGACATTGCGGATTTGGCCACCTTCAGGCTGTGGAGTGATGGCTTCAGTGAGGGAGTGAACCACATCCCCAGATCCTTCTGGGCCTCTACTTCTGGCAGCGGTGTGTTATTTAGGTTGTAAATCCTCCGATACGATGTGTTATTACTACCGAAGCGCATGATGTTGCATTTGGCGACATTAAATGGCAGGATCAACTCGTTTGACCATTGCTCGAGTCGGTGCAAATCTGCCTGCAGATTTGCTCCATCGTCTTCGCTACGAATGACCTTCCAGAACAATGCGGCGAACATTGCGGTTTCGCAGTCTAATCCACTTATGCAGTTGTTGATATATATATATATATATATGAGGAAGAGGATAGGGCCCAAAACGGAACCCTGGGGGACCCCCTATCAACCGCCAGCTCCACCGATCGCTGATCACCAAGTCAAACGGTTTTATTTCGAACAGTCAGAAAGTTTTCCATCCATCAAAAAAGGTTTCCTATTACTCCTGTACGTCTAAACTTGTAAAGGAAAAGTGTAAGATTATGTGCTAGTGACCCATCGGCTTTATCCTGTCTGTGGGCCATTTGCAAAGTCAGCGTGTTCGATTTTACCTATCTTGTCCTAGACTGAAATTAGGGTAATGAGTGACAGGATGAGTTGAAGTGGGCACTTTGCAAATCTAGGTGCCTGTACAATGTCTGCCCCATTCGGGAACATTGTTTGTAACAGACTGTAACATTGAATACGGATAATAATTAAAAACGTAAAACCGACATGATTGCAGGATTATTTACATCATTGGCCTGAATTTTTGTATGTGGAATTGTAAACGCAACAGGGAGGAGAATTTCTCCGAACAGGATTGGCGAACGCTTTTTTGACAGTTTATTTGTCCGGTTACAACCAACGGGGCTGAGGGCCTGTGGCTCCCTCACAAAGTATTCGAATCGGTTTTAGTGGCCAATAATTAACGGAAACGCACAGGATCAATATTTTGTACATCTTCTGCCACTTAAATGCCCGTATTTCATATGGAATGCTAGCAAACACAATAGAAAATGAAATAACCTATTTTGACCCAGTTAAACGTACATGTTGGGTAACAGTTAAGTTGGTTGCCTTACCTTGGCCCCCAGTCCTGCGCATACTTTTACAGTAGGTGCAAAAGCTCATTAAATCCAAGGAATTTTACAAGAAATTCCCTGTTACACAAACGCAACCGAAGCTGCGGCCCCAAAAGTTTTACAACAATAAACTAATAGTCGTTTCTCACATTAAGTCATGTTGTGATTTATGAAGAAATATAAATAGAAATATAAGATTTTTCAGCAAACTGGAAAATTCCAACAAAGTCTAAATCGGGCGTACTAGGTTAACTTAAGTTCTGCTTGTAGAGGATGCCTGTTTATAAAAAACCACCGATTTTATATTGCAGGAAAAGTAAAACTTCGTTGGAAGATAATCATTTTGTAAAGTTTTTATGTATATGTGCTTCCATACTACGTCGAATGCAATCTATGGATTTTGGCGAACAGCTCAAATTTCGAGTATGATTCCAATATTTTTAACGAGAATTTCTAGGTTTTTTTCGTTTATGCAGTGCTTGTTATGAGTTAGACTAAAGCAACCACACTTACGCTTGACTTGGGCGATTGGGAGATCACAGGAGTAAGATATGTCGTAAGTTCACGTGCGGACATGCCAGTCAGTGAATAATAAATTCAAATTTAATTGTCATCTGTGATTATAAACGTACCATTTTTGTACACTTAGAGTATTTGCCTACCATTCAATATTTTTGTAATTATTTTGGGATTTCCATCACGAAGAGGTTCAGATCTTCCTTGAAATTCTAATTATAACTTTAAAATTTTTACTGGCTTCAGTCAATTGACCATAAATAATGATTATATTTTATGTGCTTGCCAAAACCTTCAAACTAAGATATATCTTAAGCACTTTTACGTAAATAACCAGCTTGTAAATTTTTTTCTTATGCAGCAGGCTTTCTGTGTCATAGTTTCAGAACCATCTAATCATGTGAACTCATTGCCGAGAAAACTGAACGTCCACTACATAAGTCGCAAATGAATACGCTTAAGATTTTGCTAGAAAATTTTATAAAACATTAACTCTTGAAAAAAAGCTTTACTTATATGTTGGCGTCTGATGTTTGCGTACTTTAATTTTTTTGATGATTAAGTCAAGATCAGAATGGGAAATTATGGCCAGTGGATTGATTTCCCTAAAAAATAGGGATATATCTTCCATTATAAATGAAAGAGCTAAATATTTTATCTAAAACGGAACAGTTTTCAGTTTACTTGGTTACTTCTTGACTCAGTTGTAAAATAACAAATGCAAGGCACAGTGGCAATAATATCAACGGCGATTTTTGAAAAAACTGTTTCGCAATGTCCCGTGAATACTCTGTCAAATAATTTTTATATTAACGGTCTCCAACTTCCTATCAATTGTACAATTAGTTTGGTTGCCGGGTACGTATAAAGTTCTCAAACGCATTCCTTGCCTTTAATCCCTCAAATATAAAATATAAATTGAAAAATGTTTATTACACAATTTTAATGGCACAAAACTTGGCAGATTTGCAAAATATAATTTTTTTAACTTAATGCGCACTGCTTTTCTCAAAACTAATGCGCTATCTCCCATTTACACAAAACTCAATCTCATGGACTCAAAACATAAAAAGTGTCTGCTCTTCATTAATGTTCTTTTATAGTGCAACCTGCACACACAAGAGGTTTTTCTCCACAGCGTTCAATAACGTAGGAAATTCCTCCTATGTCAACAAACGCTGGATTTCGCCCATTTTCGCCTCTACTTTCTCCTAGTATTCTGAGCGGTATCAGTATCAGTTTATTGAGGGAAAGATAGGTGAATGCCTTTGAACTCCCTGTTGCTAACAGGATGATATGAAATGAGTTGATACAAAGAAAAATGTAAAATTTAGGACAGTTGCATGTTCCGGGAAGACAGTCTTCACAAAAAATGACAGAAAAATACAGAAAGATGTATGGCTACTCACAAATTGCGAGTAGTATGATTTGATGCGGTGGATGTGATAAACAATGTGATTCATTTGTAAGTGATTAATTGGAATCTGATGAAGGAGTTTTCACCTTCATTGCGTTTGCACTTGATGCAAGTCCAGTCTACTCTTAAATGCATGGACACTAGTGGAGGAGACAACCTCTTCTGGAAGAGCGTTCCTCGCTGAAACTACTCTGTTGGTAAAGAAAAATTTTCTTCCGTCGATCCTTGCTTTGCCCGGGCGTAGTTTAAGGGAATGCCCGCGCAAAGTTGGCGTGTTAGCCTGGGCAAAGAAATCATCAGGAATGAAACAACAATGAAGTTTATTCACAATATGGAACGTTAATATGAGGTCCCCTTGGAGTTGTCGATAGGAAAGGGGAAATAGGTCGAGAATGGACAGTCTGCATTCATAGGGCAATGTTCCTAAACCTTTGACCATCTTTGTCGCTCGCCTCTGGACCTTCTCTAAGACAGTACAGTCTTTGACAGTCCAAGGTCTCCATGCCTGTATAGTGAACTCCAGGTGCGGCCGAATGAAGCTCCCAAAGATTTTGGAAAAGCTGTCTTTTTCAAACCCCATAAAGGCTCGTCTAATCGGCTGTAACATAGAGCTGGCCGACTTCGCCGCCTTTGTACAGTTCAGCGTTGGTTTGAGTGAAGAAGTTACTCACACACCCAAGTCCCTTTGACTCTCAACTTGTTGCAACGGAGTACCATTCAAAGAATATACTTTCGTGCAGGATGCTCTACAACTGCCGATTTGAAGAAAGTTACATTTACTAACATTAAAAGGCATAAGCCAAAGCTTTGACCAGTCCTCCAATCTGTTTAAGTTGGCTTGTAGATGGTTTTCATCTGCCGTACTTTGGGCAACTTTCCATAATTTGATGAAATCGGCGAACAAGGTGACTTCACAGTCTAGATCCCTGACACAGTCGTTGATGAAAACGAGGAACAGTATGGGACCTAAAACTGAGCCCTGTGGGACGCCACTCACCACAGGTAAACTTGAGGACTGCTGGCGACCAACTTGGACTCTTTGTGACCGTCCTGTCAAAAAGTGTTGGATCCATAGGAGGAGGTTCCCACAAACGCCTTCGCTGCGCAGCTAAAGCAGCAGGCGTTGATGAGGGATGGTATCGAACGCCTTTTTGAAGTCAATGTAGATCGCATGCACCGTTTTGCCCTCGTCACGTGCTTTGGTCCAGCTATCAAGTGAGAATAGCAGATTGGTAAGACAGAACCTACCACTGCGAAAACCGTGTCGGGCATCGGAAAGGAGGTGATTCTGCTCGAGAAACTGCATCAACGCCTTCTTAATTATTTTTTCCATGGTTTTGCAACAAATGGAGGTAAGGCTCACCGGCCTGTAATTATTTGCGGACGCTCGGCTGCCACTCTTGAAAAGTGGGATGACCGTCGCTGTCCTCCAATCAGATGATAGGCAGCCCGTAACAAATGACGCCTGGAAGATTAGGGCTAACGGCTTGGCCATTTCAGAAGCTAGCTCCTTCAACAGCTTGGCCGGGATTGCATCGGGGCCTGGGGAGGTCGATTCTTTCAATTTACGAAGCTCATTCTTAACTACATCTTCGGTGAAGAGGACTGTATCAATAGATGAGATTGAATTGTCTTCATAAGTGTGGGATAAAAAACCGGGTTCAGTCACCTCGACGGACCGGAAGAACTGAGAGAGATGGTCAGCTTTATCCTTGTCCTCTGAGATTTCGGCACCTTCGGCAGTTTGCAGTAGGGGGATAGGATCCTTATTCCGCGTGCTCTGTCTAATATAACTGTACAGGACTTTGGGGTTAACCATGGATCGATTTAACAGATCCTCTTCGAACTGCTGTCGACCTCTGACAATGAGACGTTTTACCCGGTTCCTCTGCATTTTGTACCTATCAAGAGATTCAGGTGACCTATCAATTCGGTACTTTTTGAACAGTTCTCCCTTCTTGTTTACTTCGGTTTTTAAGGATGGATTCAGCCAGCGAGGCCTGTTCGTAAGTTTTCGGTGAGTGATAGGGCAGTGGCTAGATATGAGATTATAGACTATCCCTTTGAACTGTTCCCAAGCTTCTTCAACGTTGTCGGAGAGTGTGTATGCCCAGTCTATAAAACAGCGATCATGTTTCATTTGCTCGAAATCACCACGCCAGATATTAGGACGGAGGTCTTGTGGATGGGCAGGCAAAGAAAATAAACTTTATTCCCATATGAGAACTACATGGTCACTTTGGCCTAGTGGGGGTAAGAAATCCACAATGTCGATATTGTCGAGCGACTTAGTGAGCACAAGGTCGAGGCAGTTCATCCGCTGGCCTTCACGAATTCTTGTGGGAAATGTGACATTCTGGGTAAGAAGTAGGGATTGGGTTATATTCAGGAGATTGTGGTCGAATGCCGATTCAGGGCAATCAGCTGAGGAGGAGCTTCAGTTGATGGTAGGATCGTTGAAGTCCCCAACAATAAGGGTATTTGGTCGCGTAGCGAGGGTTTTAAGCTCATCCAGCAATAGGGCATCGGCCGCAGGATTGTTCCTTGGTGGTCGGTAGACAGTTAAGATATCAAGAACTTGGGAACTCGTTGCTCTTATAGTTAACCATACCGCTTCTTGGCAAGACAGATTCGCCGTTTTTTTCAGAAACATACAAACGGTTCTTCACGAAGGTTGCTATGCCTCCGCCTCTTCGGTTGTCTCTGTCTTTCCGGAACAGTTGAAAGCCGGGGATTCCAATTTCGCGATTATCAATCTGGTCCGACAACCATGTTTCTGTTATCGAAATAACATCGGGAAGGAGGTCGGATACGTTGATCCTTAGTTCATCCATTTTTGAAAGTAAGCTTTGCGCATTGGTATACATAAATGTAAATTTTGAATTCTTGCGTGGTCCATTTGTAGCCCCAACGCAGGCTACTGGAGTAGCTGCGTGGTCATGCAAATCGGTTTGGTCCATGAGGGGGCAGAATGTCTTTCGACTATTTGGTCCTTGAAGATCACGAGATTCGGTTCTCCTTTGATTCTGCGTTCCCTCAATTCTAGAACTAGTATGCTGCGTTTCGGCCTCTCGGCAGGAGAGCAATCCGGCTGAAAAAACACATCCTTTCTAGAGTACTTCAATCGAAAATGCCTGGACAGTAGAAGTTTTGCTTCTATGTCGCTGGTTAGGACGATCTTTAGTGGTCGTGGTCTAGTCTGCTGAGTTGAGTTTGGGCGAATTTCAAGATGAAATATCTTTTGATAAAAGATTTCCTCAGATGGTTGCAACAGCTCGTTTAGGAGCTCTTGGAATAACCCTTTGTCAGTCTCGCTTCTTTCGCTGGGTGTTTCAGCAGAGGACTCGGGAAGTCCCTGTATGATGATGCAGTTGCCCTTGTCAGGGCCGCTGCTATTGATTGGGGTTTTTCGGTTATCCTCCGACCACTCAGAATCCTCAAATGGTTGATTGATTGCGGGTTTTCGGTTATCCTCCGACAACTCAGCATTCTCAGATGGGCCTCACAAAATGGGAATGTCAGCTGGGGCATCCGGACTAGTAACGCTCTGTGCACGGTCAACGGGGCCTTTATCCGGAGACCGCTGAGAAGGATTCGACACTACCGGAGTGCAGGTCTCCTTAACTTGGGCTGTGACTACCTTTTGATCTGATATTTGCTTATTGGAAGAGCCCGACGGATTCTCTTCCGTGACAAGGCGACCTTCTTGTGTTGTAGCCGTTGGCCTCTTGCTCTTAGTCTTTGGCTCTTTGGGAGGTGCGACTGGACTGCTTTTTACGGGTATCTTAGACACCACTTGTATGTTTCCTGTGGGCATGTTAGGCACTCCACCCCTCATTCTACTACGGGCTGATATTTGTGTAGTCTCCTCCGGAACAAAGGACCTGTGAATAAACACTTTCATCTCTTGGACTTCTAGTTCGAGCCGGTTAAATTTGGCGACTAGCATCTGGACCATCAATTGGCTTGCGGAAACCGGCTGGTCTACTTGCGTCGTCTGCGCTAAATGTAAGACCCTTTTCGAACGCCAAATCGACCGTGTTGTGATGGTGTAATGGTTAGCGCGTTCGTCCTCGATGTGGGTGGTACTGCGTTCAAATCCCGCTCGCGCATCCTCTTCCTCTCCAGAAGTCGAGCATAGCATGTTTGCAAAGCTTCTTACAATCAACGAAAATAGATTTCCTGATCAAGGATATTGCCTTAAATTTGAGGAAAATACACTAGAACAAGGTTCCTTCGATAAAAGAGACTTCAAAAGTTGAGCAGGGCCGTCGTGTTGAGAAAACTTAAGTTCCTCTTGGAATTCCAGATAATAAAACAGCGAATTTATATGTAAGAAGATTGACTCAGCCTTCGTAGCAGTTCGATCTGCAATGCACGATGGAGTAATGGACTTCTAAGTCGAGAAATCAGTAGAGGCGACGATCTTCAAAATCCGAAGAGTACAATATTTTGCAGAACGTAGATAAGTCCTCCTGAAGGTGGTCGAGGGAGATGATATTGGGCAAACGAAGTATATTCTCAATCCCAACGGGCTGCAAGAGCGTTTTGTAGTCCTAAATCGCGAATAAATCTAATTTCCTCGGAGGCCGAAAATGGTGGTCAGATTTGAAACCCGCGTGAAGGGAATTTCATTCTAAGAAACAACATCTTGCACCTTAATTTAACCCAATGAACTAAACAAACAACCTCAAGTGTGCGTTAAATCCTCCAACCTTTCATCAGATATGTAATCTACTGTAGTTTTAGTGTTTATTCTAGTACTTAGTTAATTAGTATGATTTATTGTTTAGCTTTATTTCTTATTGAGTCAGAAACCATGCACGTTATCAATATATATGAGAAAAATGGGCCATCTCGGGAACCATAATCGTAATTTTCATGACGTTTTAAAGACCGACATGTTTCCGTCGTTGGAGTTCAGTGTCGTACCGCGCCTCACAGTACTAATAGGTAGGTGACAGAGTTAATGGCAGCGGTTGTGCATCTTCTGGGACGGGAGTGGTTTTTTTGCGGATAGAGCTCAGAGCGGTTAGTGACAGATTAAAACCGCCCGTCGGGTGTTTGATTTTCGACGGAAACTCGTTTGTTTTTGAATCGTCAGGAAAATTAAAATGATGGTTCCCGAGATCGCTCTTTCGGGGTCTCGCAAAATTTACAGGGGGAAGGGGTCAATTAACCACCAACGAAAGCAAACAATATTTATAGGGGAGGGAGTCAATTAACCGTCGGCGAAAGCAAGCAACATTTATAGAGAGAAGAGGTCAATAAACCGTGTCATAATATGAAACAGCTCTCAAGGTTGCGTCCATGACCATGTACTTCTAGGCATGTATTTACAGGTGGAAGGCAGACTTATATGTTTATATATATTCGACCGACACTTTTC
>JAYGXS010000009.1:6925924-6937690 GCA_036362985.1 Ligula intestinalis
TCCCAGGGGCAGAGCAGCTGCGCCGCCTGTGAGTGCATATGTTTGTTTTGTCCGACGCTGCTGGTGTTAGGGTTATTATTGGCTGAATGAGGGCAAATAAGCCCAAAATAGTCCTGTATTAAGTTAAACCGTAATTGCTGTCATTTTTCTCTGCTATTATGACTTTAGCGGCATCGTCCTTGCAGGTGGTCACCCGTTTCTGGACATTTAGCCACCACGTCAACTTTTTTGGTTTGGAAGCCTATCGGATCGGTGTTCGCATATTTCTGAGTGAATATATGTACAGTATGGACAGTCCTGCAAAAAACTTTCATAAAGAAATTTTACTTGGTAGTCAAGCATATATTTGGACAGGTTATTTAATCAACTGAGTGAATTTAATAATAAGAAAGGCTTTAGTTTGTAAAACTGCCCACTCAGATAAAGTTATTGAGAGAAATAGGCACACATTTTGGTTAAATAATGAGTAAGTTTTTATTAAAAAATTACCTACGCTATTAAGAAAGACAGAACCGAAATTTTTTCTAATTGGCATTGTGCTTTGGAAGAATACCATAAGAAGTAAAAGAAAAAGGAATAATCCCTTCCGGAAGTGGAAAAATTTTCGCGGATATGATCAAATGGACGTGAAGCCAAGTTTAATAAATCGAATTTATTTTGAGAAAACAGCAAGAATTTAAGTATGTATAACTATGTTTAGCTAGCTTGTAAATTTTTTTTGCTCAAAATCCAGTAAAAGAAATTTTTATGTAGAGCATTTTGTTTTGTCGCACAGCTTTTATTGTGCATACGCACAGTGTCCATTTATTACCGCGAAGGGAATCTATAGAATGCTTTATCGTATGCAAGTAATGAACAACTATAGTTTTTTTCAATAATACATTCGTTCAAGCGTTATTTAGAAATAAGATATCCAGAAGAATAAAAAGGATTTCAGAAAAAGTCATAAACATGGCCTGTTTTTTCCATTCGCAAGCCTATACCGAACCGTAGAGTTAATCCGCTGAAGCGAAAAATAATCCGCTTCAAACAGATAAGTATGTTCTTTCATATCCAGTCACATGTAATCATTTTTCTTCAGGTAAATTAAATAAATTGTCGAAATTCTCCAATGTCCCTGTGACAGTGCCTTGTAAAAAGTTAAAATACACAGAAATAAAAGGTTGCTTAACTGTTGCATAATTGTCTAGCCTAGTGACTGCTACACTTCAACGTTAAAAAAACTGCGCACTGTCTTCATCTTGTTTTAGGAAAAGTACATTTCTGCCTAAAGTTTGAGGAAGAATGCACATCGTTCTCATTACTTATTAAAATTGATATGGAACATATTTTAGGTAGTAAAGACAGCATTAGTGAATTGATTGACATGAAGTATTATCAGTACACACCTAACAATTCTAAAAGATATCATAATTAGCAAAAATTTAAAAAATCCAAAGCTACCCTTTGTTTGATTTTGAAATTTTAAGAAGGCGTCATTTGCTATCAAGCTGGTACAATAGATAATTTATTTTGTGCATGCTTTCCATAAAATATATTTGAATTTAAAAAGGCCTTTGAAATAAGTGATAAAAAGGTATGCTACATCTATTTCAAAATAGATACGCTTTGCTAGTGGCCTGAACGAAGCTCTTTAAAAAACCCACGTCCTATCGTGACTGAACTGCCTTCAGAACAGACAGCACGATAATCAGGATCACAACTTAAATCAATTCTGGGTAGCAAAAGAGTATCAATCTTTCGCATATGTCGACTTGTTGCGTGATCTTAAGCGACTAGTGTTTATGTGCTCTTAACTTCGTACATATGTACTGCTCCGAGATCCATCAAAACGTCAGGCGAATAAAAGTATTGTCCGAGCGATCGAGTCATCTTTTTCTCAATAACTTTCTGGGACTCGCCTGTTCGCTTGCATTGGCATAAGAAATGCTTTCACTTTCGGGGTTTACCCGGATGCTTGGTGGCCATTGAAAATCGCCCCAACACCCTAGTGACAGCCGTTCGCTACGTGCAAATGACAGTAATTATCATTTCATGTACTTGACCTCTGACCAATGCCCACAACATAAGAACGTCTTGACGCCGATCTCGCCATGCGGGTGGCGTGCTAACGGTCAGTTGTAATCTGCGAACACTTATTTATCCTGCCCAACTGTACAATTATTCTTTACCGTCCAAACTTAATGGCCTGAAGAAGAGTTGGTGAAAACATATAATTGCGAAGTCGAATTTTGAAATGTTAAAAGTGACTTGGGGTTTCAGTACCACGTATGACAATTTAAATTGTAATGCCAACTATCTTTGCTCCTTACTTGAATATTGGTACTCCTTCCGATCACCGATTCTTGCTACTCTGAGAAATATAGCAGAAATGGGCCAATTACTACTCTTAAAGTTTAGAGGGCAATGTCTCGGACATAAGCAGCCTTATTTTGTAGACCTAGACATATTTGGGTTGCTCGGCTTTTTTGATCAATCCAATAACTCACAGTTGCTGTTAGTGCAAAAAATTTAAAAAAAATTAGTGAGCAGAAAAAATATGATGAATGAGGCGACAAAATGCAATGATGTAAGTAATGCATCTAAGAAATGTTCACACTGCTGATTATATCATACCAAAACCCTGCATTCTCAGCTAATCTATGAGCGTCGGTTTGTTAGGCTTTCTCTGAGATTCTCTTCACAGACTTTCCTCTTTTATCCTGTAGCTCTTTTAGCAGCAAGGATACCGGCTTTGCCATAATTGAATACGATGGTCTGTCAATCTTTATGTGTCACTTCAAACACTGGTCCATGTCGAAGTTAGCACGCCGTTCAAGAAGTGAACTTTTGCAAATAACCCTTTCTTCTGATCCTCAACGGCCCTGCTTTTCCATGTAAATTTTCAGTGGCTACTGCGGTTGAGTAATTGCGTCATGTTGAACGTTTCGCAAACCGTCTCAAAATAAATAAGCATTATTTAAACCCTAACATTACATTAATCAGAATCAGACCCAACCCGAAAGTTAACACAAATATTAAGGCGCCACCAAATCACCCTCTCCGCCCACAAAGTTGCTTACGTCTGCAAAATATGGTGTTCAGTTTTTTCAGTCGACGTAAGGGTTACGTTTGAAGACGGCAAACGGAGAAAACAGAGCTTATCATTCGGATGTCGTCAGACGGATGGAAATTGTACAAAATAGTTTATAAAAAATGATGGCCTAGAGAAGAATATTTAGAGGGAAAGATAATAGTGCACAGTCATCATCCTTACGTGATTTTGCGGTTGGTCTGGAAAAATATTTGTTACCCGCATGTAATTATGCGTTCGGTCGGGAAAAAATTGTCGACCGCAATTAATTGCGCGGTTTATGGTGGCTGGTTTTCCCTTTCTCTAGTCCAGATAGGCTGTCGTCTCGTAGATGCTTCCGTAAGGTTAGTGTAGATCGTGTCCAGTTCGACGTGCCTGTTTGTGCACGAGTCGTCGGAGTTGATGCCTTCTAAAAACTCGCGGCCTTTCTTGTATGGGCAAGAGTCAACAATGCAAGTTTCGTCCCATGCAAATTGGTGCCCAGTTTCTAATGTGTGCATGACATCTTAATAATTAATATCTGTTCATTACCGCTCGTTAATGTTCGCGTTAGCGTGTGGAGGATGATCGTTCGGTCTGTCCGCAATAGACTGGATTGCAGGCCCTACAAGAAATCTTTTTAATGACCAAATGTACAAATAGCCAACCCTTTCCTTAGGGTTTACGAGCTGATTTCACAGAGTATTCGTTGGTTTGTGCGCCACTTGGATTTCATACTTTTTCAGATTTGTTTAAGCGAGTTCAAACACGGACTTCGTACATGGAAATGTTCGCCAACTTCTTGGATTGGGCACTTAATATACATTTCTTAACATTTAACCTGGAGTTGATCTGTCATTGGTACGCATTGCAGCCAAATGGAAAGGAGGCGTTAACCCATTTGAGCGCAACAAGGCAGGATTGTTACTAGTATTCGCGCCCACTCCAATGCTGAATAACAATTTCTGGCATGGTTTTGTATCGTTTGGGTGACAGAGTAATCCATAGGACACCTGATGGAGAGCGGAATTTCAGTCCAGCTGTTGAATAAGACAGTGTTTAAGTTTGTCTCGCGAGAAGAAGCGTAATAAACAAATATGCGCGGTGTAAGGGTTATAAAAGCAATCGCGTAAGACTCGTTAGTCCTACACATTTATTACATTGTACTTTGAATCGGAAAAGTTATTTTAGTTACATGAAACTCAGTGAACTCTCACATGGGCTAGGGACTCGAAGTGAAAACCGACGAAAAATTATTTACCAAATGTGTGCTCCCGTCAACGAGTGTAAATGAATAAAAGTAACAAGTACCACTATTAAAGAACGCAGACTATGTAATCGGAAATCATCGGTTATTTAAACATCCAGTTTGATGGGGGCCATCTGCACTAAGGCCCTGCATTAATAGTTCTGGAGGAGCTAGGAAAATGACGGGATACGTGAAAATTTTCAATATGATTGCAAAAATTGTGCTGAGAAATTTTTTTAATTTTTATGTTTACTTGCCTTCTAAAGTCTCATCATTAATAATATGCCATGGAATGTCTAGCCAAATTTTCAGTTGTGCTACAAAATCTCTTGAACTGTGCCAGGAAGAATGCTATACCATCCGTCTAAGCTTTGGCATATGGACGCTTCCTGAATGCAGTGGACTGCATTTGAGTGTCTACAACAAGTACGTCTCGGTTACCCTGAAGTGGGTAAAGGGCTAATTTTAGAGGAATTGTGATAAATTCTGAAGTAACCTACTAGTATACTTGTGTTGATATTTGGTTTGTTATTTATTTCTTAAGTTGTGGGACTAAGCAAAGACAGCTGGTGTTTATGAACTAGCATCCCATTCAATGCGCGTTTCTAGAAGCCCTTAGCGTTTTACTGTATTTTGAGTCCTCTGATCCATGCGGCATTTAATATGCGCCTATATGTGATTTCTACGAAGCCGAAGGATTGCGGAGTACCTAAGTTATTTTGTTATACGAAGAATTTCCTGCCCAGTGTTTGGTTTCGTTGTGGGCTATAGCATCAAGGAGCTTGACTGTGGTAAAGGTCACTTCAATAGAATAGACAGGACTTAAGTACGGCGGTCGCAATAATCTCTACATAGCCACTTTATCTCCGTTGCCCTACCGCGTTGTCTTCCATGTTTACTTCTGCCTTTACCATAGAAACTTTGATTGAGAAATTGCGTCTTTTGAAACTTTTCACAAATTTGCGAAGGTGGAGCAAATTCATTGGAATGAATTTGTATGCACTTAACCTGAGTCTTGATATTAATATTTAGGCCAACATCAAATTATTGACTTAAGTACGCTTACCATGGTACTCGGTTTGCATAGGTCAATCGTAAGGCATACACCGTTTAAAATAAACTTGACCGAGATAAGTTCATATGAAAGACAGAAGCAAAGAAAATGGGCCTGAAATGGTGGTGACTCGAAACGTTTATTCTCTAAAAATGGAATAGACCTATTTGAAATATATATTTGAATGTCATTTAATGGAAGGTCAGCCTATTCGGTCTTATTCGGTTTACGGCATAATTTTGAATTTCAGGACTGTCTAGGAGGAAAAAGTCCTCTTCTAGACAGTGGCAGTGTAAGAGTGCGTCCGAGCTCACCTGTGGTTGTTCTGAATCTCGGGAGGGGGAAAAGTGTCGACAAATATTGCTTGCTGTCATGCAGCAAATCCAACGGGTGTAAGCTTCATGCGTTTAGCTCGACTATTTTTATAAATACCAAGGCCAAACATAATACCTTTTCCTGGGCAAACAAGATCAAACCGATAACTTACCTTCTACCCTGGATAGGTTCAGTCATTCGTACGCCTTGCCACAAGGCGTGGGTGTCCAGGTCTTACTATTTAAAAGCCTTGGCCTCGGAGAGGACCCTTAATAAATTCACTGCGTGCAAAAGCTGGATTTCTTTTCTACTACCATCATTTGTTTTATATCCCCCAGATGTATGTTAGGAAGAGAAGAAAGACAGGATAATACAGGCGAACATGCAATTCCCACGAAGTAATTGAGAAGTGGAAGAAGACTTGATCGCTGGGACAGTATGCTTATTCACCTGATGTTTTGAATTCCGTGGCGGATTCATCATAGAGACATACTCACATAACAGTAGCAGAAAAAGTTTGATTGTGCGCAGGCTTTTACCGTCAAATTTAAACATATCGAATAAATCGATGAATGCTTTGTATGTGCGCTGATTCGTGGCGTCAGCACTGAGCATCTGGCCCTGTGGTGTTGGCAGAGGATGATGTGGTGGCCTGCCTGTTCCCCGAGCGACGACTTGCTTCGGCCAAATTTAGTCTCAGCCCAATCCATGTTGGGTGCTGATACTAAATTCGGCCAAAGAAATTCGCCGTTCGGGGAACAGACAGGCCACTACACCGCAGGACCAGATGGTCAATGCAAACGCAACGAGTCAGCGCACAATCAAGTCATTTATCTTTTTTTTCTTTACGTTTAAATTTTACTGTAAAAGCCTGTGCCCTGTGTCCGCAACTTTTCTGTGAGTATCTCTTTAATGATGTATCCACTATGGATTTCAAAACCTCAAGTGAATAAACACATTGTCCCAGCGATCGACTTGTCTTCCATTTCTTACGGACATGATAGAAGAGAACAGTTTACTGCAACAGTTTCTGTGTGTGTTCATCAGCTTCTGCGCGTGTGCTTTAACTTCTCAGCATGCCTGTGGGCAGCAGTCGTCTCGTCTGCCGCTTGTCCTCGATGTCGTGTGGGCAACGGAACCCCTCCGTCTGTCCACAGCCTCGTGTTTAAGGGTAAGCAGTTCTTTTTTCCTATGTCTCTTCTTATTCGTCACTGCGCGGTAGGCTTATCCGGCCAGTCATCGGGTGGTGATGATGATCTCAGGATTACATAACCCAGCGGCGCTGTTTCGTGTACACGTCACTGTTTGTGCCCTCCTGAAATGTCGCGATGACGCTATCACACGTTGTTGTCTCCTTGTCATCCTGACCCGAGAATGGCTAGAGTATTGACTTATATTTGTGCCGTCCTGGGTGTGCACGAGGACACGGAAACATCCTGTTCTTCTAAAAGCGCTTCATAGTCAATATTTGACAATCACATCTATACGCTTAATACTATATACTATACCTTTTGCCTCATTCAGCCTTTCCTATGTACAAATGTGTGATTTGTGCAAAAAGTGGAGTTTTGGGTAAGGCCCAAACTAATTCATTGTACGCAAGGTTTTCTATCCGGTAGTTCGTTTTTCGCGGGTGATATCATCAAGGACCTTGACTTTTGTCATATGGAAAATTGCACCTGGGAAAGATACAGACAGTTGAGGTACTTGACGAACGATATTATCAGAATTGACTGATTTTTTTAGGAATGAACTGCATTCAGAAATAAGTGAATAGACCAAGACGAAACCCTTACTACTAAGGAAAGCTTAAAATATTCTGTGGAATAATTTGAATTGGGATATGACTGAAAATACTGTTTTTCACCGAGAAGTTGCTTAACATTTAGACTGTGTGTGTAGGTATGTAGGTTCGAATAAAAAGCCTACGAGGTCATTTAAATTCTCTAGAAATATAATTGGAAAATTATATTTGAAGGTAAAATTGTACCTTTAAACAAAAAGGATTATATAAGCAAACTTCAAAAGAATTTAGCATTGCACTTTAAATGTCTGATTAAAACACCGAGCAGAGCGCACACCAAAGAATTGGCACTTTTGATCTCAGCTAAAATTAAGTTTGGTAGAAAGATAAGTATAAGAAGCGTATTATCGCGTTTTTATCAAGGCTTTGTGTAGATTGAGACAGACTACTAAGGGTTTCCTTGCTCATATCTCCTTAAAGAATCGATCGAAAAGCTTTTCGCTTCCATCTCAGAGTTTTGTGGTAGCTGCGCCTTGTGGTCTTGAATAGCAGATAACGGCATTATTTCGTGTTCTTTGGCTCCCTCGGACGATGTAGGTCCAAGAAACACTCCCCTATAGTGGAAGAGCAGAGAGGGTTAGATGAAATGGTGGGTAGAGTGAATGTACTACTAGGTGTAATGTGCGGTAGCAAAATGGAAGACTCATATAATCCTATACAACGGTGGTATGTGTCATTAATAACGAATTTGCGTCCTGATTCCTGCCAGTATTTTATGAATGGTCATTTAGGCAACAAGGTGTCATATTTTCACTATTACGTCAGCCTGCAATGACTTCCTAATTGTTAGCATATGGCGCCGCAATTCAAATGGGACGCCATATGACTAATTACTGTTTTCCCGTAGACATAACCCATCTTGTGTTGACCAGGGCGTGCGTTCACTCGCATTTTCCGTGTTAAGTTTTGCCAGCTCAAATGACCGAGACGGCTTCCAGTCTTTCTGCTTATGTCTTGCAGAGGGCTGAAATTAATGATGGAATCAGAATGGCGTTTAGACTAGAGGAATACTTAAAATAACCTGCGTAATATCCTAGACATTTCATTGGTTTTATAGTTGACCCACTCAGGTATGTGTTCCGATAGGTATCTCAGATAAAAAATTGCGTTTTTTTAATTCTTGGGCAAATTCAGGGAGATGCAGCAAGCTAAATCTCAGTCAGCCGCATCAATACAGCCGTATCGCAACCCTTCCCAGCAGCAACCCTTTGGGCGTTATCCTCAACCAACCCTGTCCTGCTCGGCGTTGGTAAGGATAGGCTACCAGGTCCGATCACTTCAATTTGCATATGTTCATTTAATTGCCCCTGTGTGGCAGGTTATATCGTTCGCTCGAGTTGGCACTTATCAAACAGAATACGGGAGCACCTCCCAACGTGGCTGGTAAATGTGAAATCAGAAGCATCAATAGCTTCATCCTTGACCACATGGTTGATTCCGAACATCGCATGGACCCTAGCGAAGCCTGTAACAATGAACATAATTGCCGGGATGTTGCTTTATAATGACCTGAGGACATTTCATCGAAAACTACGTATGCATGCCAGATATTATTTTGAATGAACTTGTAATAAATTAATGACAATTAAGATTTATGCGCTTAGCCGAAATTACTCAACTCAATGAAATAAAGGTCAATCAGGCAGTCACTAATTATGTTTGCTCTTATAATGTGAATGATAAGATCTAGTTCAGTGCCAACTAGTTTTAAAGATCACTGGAGGCTCTTTATGCGAAAATGTGAAAGTAAGGAGTTCTTGCGCTGCCGTCAGCATAAAAATAACCATTTCTCTAAACAGGTTGATAATGACGATGATGATGAGAACTTTATTTTAATGATAAGATCAAACTTTCGGCAAAAAATGGCTCCATTCACGGAGAGCAAGAACTAAAGTAATTTAAAGGGTCCAAAAACTCAAGAGTACACGGTCAAAGACCACAGAAAGCTCAAAGTAAGAAGTCGACACGGTTACCACATCAGTTATGGAGTCAGACGGCCTTCAGCTTCTCCATTTCCGATTCTTTACACGTGAGAAAGTGTGCTTAGAATAAGAATATCGAATTCTGGCAGGCTGATGTACGACATGTCATGTGTCGGAAGTTTCGGCGCGTCGTAGAGAAGACTTCGCAGACATAAGTTCGGAATGGAGAGGGTGAGCGTCATCACTTAGAATACGGTCCACGGAGTTCTTGACCGATTTGAAATATCGCTGAATTCTACGGTCAGCTAAAAAAGCATAGGAATAGCCGGCAGCTGAAGAGAGCATGCGGAGAATACATTTAATGATAATAATGTCTTTTTGAGAAGTGCTGGAAAGGTTACTGGAGAGCAGTAAATAATGAGAGGAAGGATACAAGCGTCTATAAAACGCCAGATTAGGGCTTGCGGGGTGCGATAAGAACGCAAGCGGCGGATATACTATAAACGTTTGTGGATTTTAATAAAGAGGTCTTCAATATGAAGAGTAAATGAGAGGTTGGAAGCTATTGTTACATCAACGTATCGGAAGAAGGATACCCTGTTGGGCAGAAAGTCGATAATTTCAGGACTGGAGGAGGGTCGCAGCCTGAAGATACTCTGGACTGACTTCCGCTTATTAAGTGAAAAGCCATTTTCTGACGACCATGCTGTGACATGGTCCAATCCATCCTTCGGTGTCTGAAGATGGGTCTGGCTTTTGAGAGGATGGCCGACAACCATCCTAATTCTCTCGATCGAATTTATCAGCACAGCTCTAGACAATTCTACTTTTCAAGGTTAACAAAAGTGCAAATAGTCTCGAGAAAAAATGCACTTGGAGCACTCCAGCACCTAATCCGCATAGTTTCTTCTGATAATAGTCACGTCAATCGTGACAACCACATCCAAGGCTGGCTGCGAATTTGTGCTGCCCTCTTTTTGTCACGTCACTTAGCAGAAACTTACAGACGTATCCACATCTGTACGAAAATGCCTCACAGCATCGAGATTGCAGCCGTTAATTTGGCCCTTTAAAGTACTGGTCTGATGTCTCGTTTCATTTCTTATTTTAACTGTGAAATATGTTTGCGATTTGTTAATTTTTGCGAATTGAGAGTGCAGGCAAGATGGGCAGAAGCTTTGAGCAACAATTTTTATGCTCTTGAAACAATTACGCATTTCTATTAGTCAATAATTTGGTCGTTTCAAAAGATAAATTTATCCAATAACGCATCAATGAAGTTCAAAGAAAGCAGTCTAGGAGAATTCGATATGTTTTGGGTTCTTAAATCAACCAAGGATTACAGAGAGAAGGAAGAGACTCCTACGAATGACTACTTTTATCTTATTATGCCAAGTACTATATATCTATAGGGTAAGATAATTTATTTGAGGCCAGAATATATAATTTCTAACGGACGAACTCTAAGGCCACCAGCTTCGGCTGCAATTACAGCCTCGTCGATAAAAGATTGTCATCTTTAGCTTAACAATAATCTGGCCCAACCTACCTTACCGACGCGCATACCAAATCGACGATGAATTATGAACTATTTACAAAGTGTTGTATTTAAAACAGGCCTAATTTGAGGACTGTAGGTCAATACTATTGTTATAATCTTTGAAAAAAGCTGATGTGTTGTTTTACGTCAGCTACCAAAACAGGAGCCTGTGTCCGAGATCGTTAGGATAGATAGAGAATTCATTTCGATGGTGGCAAAGTTATTTATATAACCGATAACCTAGCTCAGACGGAGGCCTCCTGTTTATCATCCTACTATATCTCACGTTTCCATGTGCTTTTACGATAGATACTTTAGTTGAAAAAAATGTGTCTTTGAAGCTGAAAACAGCCTGTTTTAGAGCCTAGGCGGTGGACTCCATAATCTGCCTCCTGATAAACCACGTTTGTTCTTGTGCTGTTAAAAGACAGAAGCAGTCAAATGTACGTGCACCTTGATGAGATAGTTGCTGGAGATGATCAGAAAAGTTTACTTCATGGAAGTTGAAATGGGCACCCTGTTTAGGGGATCTGAACTGCACACTAGTTGTGCATTATATAACATAATGACAGCACAAGTACAAGCTAACGGCCAAGATACACTTTCTAGAAGTATTTTGCCGCTGCATGGCAAAACAATTTCAAAAATAATTTAAAGAGTTTTGCTCACATCCCGTATGAGAAACGGTTCTTCTTTAGATTTCAATTCGAGAAATAGCTCTTGAGCGCTTCCACGACAGATTCTAAGCATAATTTTCTGATACCCCTGCCACCCGATACACTGATCATCATCATCATCATCATCATCATCATCATCATCATCATCATCAT
>JAYGXS010000009.1:6946596-6999267 GCA_036362985.1 Ligula intestinalis
TCAATGAGGCAGACTGTTACACCCTGAGGCCACTATTCCCGATGTCAGTACTCTCTCCACGTCTTCTTCACTTCTTTTTCAATAAATGCATTTAACAAGGACTTTATTTTTCTGACGGTTCGGATTCCGTCGGGAATCCTTAGTCATGGGTTATCGTAAACAGGTCTGAGACATGCGCAGATAAGGGGTTATACATGCACAGATTGCACGGTATTTATAGTTCACAGTGGTCACCCGCATGCGTACTATAATTGTCCGTTCCTGGAGGTTGTAATTGGTCGGATGATTGCTCATTTATTGTTACAGCGTTCTTGTCCGTGTCGGATGCAGGTTTGATAATTGTTCCAAAATTACGCCCTCTGTCGTCAGAGTTGCACCCAGTCATTCCCACGTGGCTGATTCTCTTGCTCAGGAAATTTCTCAATGCACCATATGGGAATGAACCCCACTGCAGTGGTCCGATTATTCTTAAACCACCATGCCATGCTTTTCTGATTTCCTTTTTGATGTATGTAGTAGAAGTGACTGTAACCTGGCTTAATTTCGCCTGAAAGCTTTGATGATATCTGTAGGTTTTCGTCATATATCTATGTCTATGTTGTGACCTTACTTCTTAGCTTCTTATGAAGATCAATTTCACATCGACCAATGCATACGCAAACGAGACAAGAAAGCAAATCAAATTTTTCTCAAACTTTTGGCTCAGTCGTCCGTACGTGAAGAATGTATCGGAGTTGGTCAGCCGTCTACTCACCCAACCTGGCGTCATGGCTGCGCCCAGGCCAGAAGCAACGATCAGGCGCCGGGTCATGAGACCGAAAGACTCACTGCCATGGCAAGAAACGGCTGGGGTTGGTAATTAGATCTGGTACAGTTTTGAACAAAGCAACTACGTCGGAGAAACCACGAGATTAGTCACGACGCGAATGGCCGAGCATGCAGTGGCGATAAGGGGAAAAGAGGCCAAATCCCAGGTTGCAGTTCACTCGACGGGACCCGGCCGCATTGTCAAATTTAAGAAGACCGAAATCCTCGCAAGAGGTGTGAGCTACTTGAGTCATAGTTCTCAGGCCCCAGTCCATCAACAAGCGCAATGATTCGGCCTTCTCATACGGTGTACTGAGAAATTTCTTGAGCAACAAAATCAGTCACGTGGGAAGGGCCGGGCGCAGCAACAACTCTGAACACAGCAGGCATAATTGTCGCGCAATTATCAAACTCGCATCCGACGTGAACAAGACCGTCGTGCCAATAAGTGAGCCATCTCCGGACCCATTAAGACCTCAAATGGTGGCTGCAGAAAATGACAATTATAGTACGCATGTGGGTGACCTCTACGAACGATAAATATCGTGTAAGCTGTGCATGTATCACCCTTATCTGCGCATGTCTCAGACCATTCTACGATTGCGTATAATTGAGGAATTTCGACGGAATCCAAAACATCAGGACAATAAAACTCGTGTTCCAGTGGTCCCTTCTTCTTCTGAACTGATTTCTGGAACTTGCATATTTAATTCTATTGTAAAAGCAGTTATTTTCTAGAGGCTGAATGAATGCCCCGGTCACGGGTGGACGAAAAGGCAGCATCATTGGAGTGGAAAGAAAGCCTCCGCATCGAGATTTACGGTTTATCAACGCAACTCGGCCGCATCTACAGTTTCGATGAAACGGAAACTAAGTTAACTTCAGTCTTGTTTAATCCCTGTTCTCCGCCGTCTGCCCGCAAAGGGCTTGATAATCAATACAACATGCATTAATCACTGTTATAATGCGTCATACCTGGTTAACAATGCCCATAATATTAATTAGACTAAACCGGAACCGGCCGAAGATGATCAGTTTTCTTAAAAAATATGAAACTCTTGTGTGAAAGTGCATTTTTAGGAAGGGGCCTCAAGTTTACAGCAAATATAGCCTGTATTAGTATACGCGAGTTATTCAGTTTCAGCCGAAGTTTATTCCTCCATTCTGAAAACTTCAAAAATCTACTTGAACTTTCCCATTCGGAAAAGGCACAGCATACAGATATTTGAAGTCGATATATCGAGCTAAAACGCTTTTCCAATAGGTAACATGTTCAAGAATGGTTTTCTTTCAATTGATCTTGGGCATATTCATTCGTAAAGTTTGTTGTAGACGTTCCTTTCTAACGGCAATAAGTTGACATGTTCAGATGCTTCTAAAGTAATGCCCATGCCGTCACTTTTAGTTATCATATTTCGGCAGGAGTTTCCTTGGTATTGGTCTTGGATACAACAAGGCGAAAGCTGTTTTCATGCGGCAACCGTGAGAAGGATTTTTTTTAAGTTAATAAAACTGATTTACCAAAAAAAGAATTTTGTAATAATAAGAAAAAAATCGTAAAATTTTATTAAAATATTTTAACACCGTGGCTATAGGCCGACGGCGTTGGGCTCGTAAATCGAAAAAAAAGGCACAAAAAACAAATAGAGCTCGAACTGAGCTCGATTCGAGCACGTATCGCTGCCGACACCTCGGACTTATGGAGTTTTATTCCGAAAACTTTCCTTTGCCCAAAACCCAGTAATAATCGATTTTTTGAAGACTTTTTTAATATTAAGCAGAAACTTCGGGCTTTTTACATAAGATATCACCATCCCACAATGAAACTAACGCAAGCCCTTACCCTAACCCTAACCTTTATGCTAACCTTAATCCTAAAACTAAACCTTACCCTAACCCTAACAGTTACCCTAACCCTAAACCCTTACCCTGACCTTAACACTTACGCTAACCCTAATCCCTAACCCTAACCCTTACCGTAACCCTTACCTTAACCCTAACCACTGACCCTAACCACAAACCTAAATCAAACCCCTAACCTTTACGCTTACCCTAATCGTGCTTAAATCGAGCTCGGATCGAGCTTGAATCGATCTCGAATCGCTGTTGACAAACCTGGAAATGTGGATTTTTGTTCCGCCACCACCAAGGAAACTCCTGCCAATATTTTCTGTGAAAAGCTGAAGGTACTTTGTTATTCATTATCGTGATCACTTTTTGCAAGTTCTATGATCCTCATCATTGTCATTGTCATTATTCGTTGGCGAACTGTAAAGCTCACGGCAGTGAGACTTCAAAATCCTATCAAACTCTCCGCAGTATATTGGTGTTATTTTATGCTTGCTATTTCTTCCCATGCTCGACAACTGTTTATCCACAGAAATCCAGAAGTCCAATGCAATTCATACAGACTTCCCAAAAATACCAATGGATGCATTTTTCTGTCTGCAATTTTTCTCATTTTTTTACTGGCCATTAAACATCGTCAAGAACCTGAGGTACGTTTCAAAAATTAACAACTTGACAAGTGTGCACCTTCACTCTGAGGATCTAGGGATCCCTAAAACGTGTACAGATTTGACATACTCTCTTGTATTTGAAGCCATGCCTTTAACATTCATGATATAACTACGTGCATGAAAACGAATAAGTATTTAAAACATCCAAACCTACATTTCTCTCAAATAAACTGAAGTCAATTAAAAAACTTATGGTCAGTGAATGCAGTGATCCACGCAGAAGAGGGCGATTATCGTAAATTGTCGTTGCATCTGCATTAATGACTGTTTCTTATAAAATACGCAGTTTCCTGTGCATGGCCCACCTGTTTCAGCTACAATTTTCCGCTCTGATGAAGACTCCGCGACGGATGTTAAAACTTCAGGCAATTAAAGTGTTTTCCCAGCGCTCGAATCTGCGTCTTCTCGGAGAATGCAATTAAAGATTGTGAATCTACCTAGATGTTTATACGCAAAGTAACGTCAGGATCATCAATGGCAAACCCCCTAGCAAAATGTTTCCTTTCAATAAGTTCAGGCTTATGTTTGCGATGTGGCGTGCTCTGATATCATATGTTGGATATCGAATGCCAACATTTTTGTGGCCTAATTTACCAGGAATATTCAGCTTTTATATTAAAAATCGAATCTTTGCATAGTAATCTGACGTTTGAACCTTGCTGTCATGCCGGAGGTGCACGAACTGCATGAAATAAGTTCCTTATTTAAATACTATTGCTTAATAATGAGTAGACAGTATATTTAGGACTTGCTGGATTACAGTCGGAGACAAGTTAAATGTCGTCACATACAGAAGAAAAACGACAATAATTAATCGAATGCGCCACTAAGTCAAAATCTAAGTTAATCAAACAAAAATCTGTCGCCAGCGTGACATTTAAGCCCCCGGTTTCTGAGTTTATCCGGCCAACTAATCACACGGGAAGCACCATTCATGTGTACTTAAATGAAGCTAGTCTCAACATCCCCTGCTTACAAGAGTAAGGCCACCTGATGGACTGCAACAGATGGGACGAAAAGCTGGTTGCCGGTTGAGCCAAAGTAGATTGGACCTTAACCGTTTTCAAGTTTTCGAAGTAGCCCAAAACATTCGCTGTCAGCAGGTGCCAACTCCACAGTTCACACGAACAGATGTGCTCACGGCGGGTGCGGCGATTTCCAACTGCCCGCGTTCTTCGAGCTCGATGCTATGTTGGAATGTGTAGTTTTTAGCCATAATGCATTGTTTGCTTGAAGGAAGTGCTTGCTGAAACTTTTGGAATTATATTTTCAAAATAAAGCGTACCCCTCCCTCCCTCTCGTTGTAGTTTGAATCAAAGTAACTGCTATCGCCACATTTTTCCAACATAGGGGCCACCTGAACTGATGCAGGCAGTGCAACAAAAGGCCGGTTTGCCAGTCGAGCCAAGTACGTTTCAAGTCTGGAACACCACAAAGTAGCCCAAACCGCTTGCCGGCAGCGGGCGCCGACCTGACAATGTACACAAACAGATGCACGCACGACCTGTACACTGATGTCAGATTGCACGCGTCCGTCGAGCTCGTAATTCTTCAAGCAGTTTCAATGTTCAACCACGATGCACTGATTGTTTGGTAGAGAAAGGGGAAGAGGGTCTGAAGAGCAAAAATTGCGTGTACCGCTAATCTTCTTCAGCCGACGATTGAGTTATCCTTGAAGTTGACCCTGACATACTTGCAGACTTTCTAAGTCGGAACACATGAGCTGCAGGGCAGCACTCTATTCTTTCTAATTTTCTGTGCAACTACAAGAATGCATAATAATCGAACGTGGCGAGTGCCAACACCGTAAGAAATCAGCCTTGAATGAGCTGCAAAATTTAGGTCAAACATAACTCCTTCCAAAACGGTGCTAGTGTCGTAGTTTGAGGGAAACATGGGTTTATAATGGACAAACTAGTCCACCTTATATAGGCTTAGGTTACTTAAAAATTCAAATGAATTGCAGAAATAATGACAGTGTTGTTGGTATTTGATAAATGATAACTCAGCCTATTGATGATGACACGTGGTGGAAAAATCAATGTGGACCCAACAGCGAAAAAAACATTCTTCAGTATATTTGGAAAATTGAATATAATGGATAGAATTTGTGGGTTTATAAGGAGAAAGAAAAGAGCTGCCCACCGGGGCGGGGGATAATATACGCATGAGTTGATTAGAAGGGATAGAGATACTGCAAAAAATGCCGGATTGCCGGTTGAGCTAAATTAGTTGAATGCTAACCATCTTATCGAAGTAGCCCAAACCGTTTGCCGGCAGTAGACGCCAACTTTGCAACAGACATAAACTGATGCGCATGGAGTGTGCATCTAAATCACGCCAGACGCGTTTCATAAGCTCGTGCCAGAAAGGCGAAACCATGCGTTTTCTCTCTGGCTCTTCTTCAGCTAACAAGTTCACTGCATTTTCTGCCTGGAATAAACTACAATAGATTCCCTATATAATGACATGCGGTAAATTCACTTAAAAATTTAACTCTGCGTGAAGTCAGCACACGCGGCGTGCCCCTAAAGAATTCAAGCGGTAAAATAAGTGACATAAGAAGACATGAGTTGGCGGAGAAATTACTATTAACTAGCATAAAGAGTTTAAATTTCACAATAAAACTCGAGATGAAGGTAATGGCTATAGGAAATGTCCCTGATCTAATGTTAAATACAGATATGTTTAAGGCATGAGAGTGGAAAAGAATGGCAAATTAATACAGAATAGGTACAAGTACAAAATTTTTATTAGTGAGATTGTTTTCGTTAACATTTAAAATTGCATTTAGTGTGTCGGAAATAGATGTAGTCAACTTTTCAACAGTTTTATCCCAATAAGCATACTTAGTAAAAATATCCGATTTGATTGCACAAAAAGATCCTTGTGTGCTTTGTAGTAATTTCTTTTGACACTTGCATAAATATTTTTATTTGGTAATCAGATCCGGGTTCTTGGCAATAATAAAAATATATTGAAGGCCATACATGGATAGGCTGGCTGGTTACTTAGCAGTTAGATTACGGTTATATTTGTAATCAGATTCATACTATCTTGTGTGCATTGAAAGAAATTTCCGTTTGTCACATTTATTTTTGATTATTTCGAGAAATCAAGTGCGATGAACTGCAGATTATTCCCGAAATTCTGCTCACCATTTTACGAATTTCATTGTTTCGCTTTTGTGCCCATAAGTGCCGATTTCGTTCAAATCAGCTACCGAAAACTTACAAAAATATCTTAAAATAATTAACCTAAATAATGAGTTTTTAAACATTACTCCTTATGTAGCTGCCTATGTGGGTCATTGCTTTAAAATCACGCAAATATGTCAACTCATTGTCAAGAAAAATGAATTTCCCCAACAAAATACGAGAATGCCTACATCTAATAGTGATTTAAAAACTTTATATTAGAATTTAAATATGTAAACTGGAGCAGTTTTCAATAGGTCCTTTCACTTAACGGCACTGTTGTTTGATTTCAAATACACAACAGAGTGACCCAAAATATCATTAGAAATTTTTTAAACATGATAATCTTTTTCATGTTCCGCTCCAAGTTTTTATATTAATTGATTTTTTTCTATATTTTGACAAACTTTTAATGGAGTTAGTTAAAAATGCTACTGAGAAAACTAACGTTATTCGGTGACCCTCCTGTACAGTCAAATGGGCCTATTAATTTCGGCGTACTAGCTTGACGAACTCAAAATCATAGTGCCTGAGCAGAATCCGCTTAAAATTGCATTGACAAAGACTTGGCTACCTGAAGATATAGGGAACAGCGAAGTCAGCATTGAAGGCTATCAACTGTTCCCCTGCGACAGATCTCAACGTAGGGGCGAAGGCGTGGCACTTTATGTAGTCAGTGCAATTTCCTGTTGTCAGAGGAAAATCGCAGACGTAGCCCTACGATGATATGAAGTTATTTCGTTCAAAATTAAGATAAACAACATCCGGATTTCAATGTATGCGTTGTTTATCGGCCTCCCGGCTCCAGCCAAAGTGAAGACGTGAACAGCTAAGTTCACTGACAATTATCTGCAAACAGGACAATCTTTTACTTCTGGATGATTTCAATGCTCCTAGCATCGATTGGATGAGTCCTGGAGTAAAGACAATAGCAGCACCTTTCTTTGAACGAATATCTCATTCAACACATAGATATCACAACCCGAATGCGTGTAGGCCAGCGATCAAACTGTCTAGATATCATTTTTAGTAAAGAAGAGGGGATCATAAGGGATGTGAACTCACAACCGCCACTTGGGTTAAGTGAGCAGGTTGCTTTTACCTGCGTGCGTTATCTTCTCTCTCCAAAATCGCAATTAAAGAGGGGCAGAAATATTTAGAAAGCCGATTTTGAAGGAATGAGACGTACCGCTTCCGCAGAAAACTGGTTACCCAGTACAACCGATACAAATGAATAAGGACAGCATATCCAAGGGACTGTTGAGCGCTTAATTGAAGTCCATTGCCCAATTAAAGTAATACGACCATGTGCCAGAACTCCATATGTCAACCAGCCGATAAAAAGGGCCATGAAGATCAAACAAAGGATGTGGAAAAAGTACGAGTATCTTCAAGATTCAACATCATTTGCCGAATATAAAGCGCAATGAAATATATGCCGTAAGGAAATACAAATTCTAGAACTGGCATTGAGCGTCAACTTACAACACAAGCCACGATATGTCCAAAGAAGTTTTATGGATAAATCCGCAGTCAAAAGAAGCACCGGGACGAAATTGCAGCTCTAAGGGATGACCTCGGAAACGTAGTAATGGAAGGACCGCGGCAAGTAGAGTTACTGCTAGAGATTTTTAGATCGGTGTTTATGATGGAATCTCTCGACGAAAATCCTGAAGTAGAAAAAAAGCAAAGGTACAGCCGTTATTGAAACTGTTACCTTTCTTTCGCAGACGTAAGAAATATCCTCAGTCACATCAAACCGGATAAGTCTCCTGGACCAAATGGGATCCCTGGACTGATACTTAAAGAACTGTCGACCGAGCTATCGGTGCCTCCTTCATCTCTTTTCGAGCTTTCCATGAGAACAGGGGACTTGCCTTTGCAGTTGAAGCCGGCCAATATCGTACCGTTATATAAGGGAGGTAGCAAGATGTCCACAAACAGTTTTCGGACCATAAGCTTGACTTGCCTTTCCTCCATAATGATGGAAGTCCTTGTCAAGTAAGCCATACAAAGATTTTGCGATGAAAATAACATCATACAAAATTTCCAACACGGCTTTCGGCAAGGGTGCTCCTGCCTTTCAAATTTGCTGACTTCATTTGAGGCCTGGACAAATGCTTAGCAAGAGGTCTTTGAAGTGGACGTAGTGTACATCGATTTCCGCAAAGCCTTTGACAGCGTGCTCTTTCAACGCCTTTTACATAAACTGAACGTTCTTGGCATCGAGGGGAACATTTTGGACTGGATCAGGTCATTTTTAGTTGGTCGAAAACAACACGTATGCACCGAAGAGGATAAATCGGACTGGGTTGACGTGGTTAGAAAGGTTTCTCAAGGCTCCGTTCTCGGTCCTTTTCTCTTCATTCACTATTTTATGACAGACTTCAAGAACTGGACTGCGATAAACTCATGTTCACCGATGACGTTAAGCTCTGGCAGGTCATTAAGTGCCCAAGCGACCGAGATGCTCTGCAAAATAATCTTTGCAAACTGCAGACGTGGTCCGTCAGATGGCTGCTGGATTTCAATGTACAAAAGTGTGCCGTCCTCCACCTGCATTCAACAAACTATCCTATCCCCCAGAGCATCAGGACATATCACCTAAAAAACATTCAAATTTCCGTAGCACCCATGCAGAAAGACCTCGACATTTGGATACAGAGTAATATGAAGCCCTCATTACAATGTGCCAAAGCTGCAAATAAAGCCACGGGAGTGCTGCACGCTATCAAAAGGGCGTTTCTAGCCTTCGACGAAGATCTATTTGGCAAAGTGTACGGTGAATTCGTTCGACCACACCTAGCATCTAGCATACAGGCGTGGCGGCCATGGCTAGCAAAGAACCCAACATGTCTGGAGAAGTGGCAGCGTTGGGCAACAAAGCTAGTAAAAGGTCTAAAGAACCACTCTAACATAGACAGACTGTCATGCCTAAAGTTATTCCCTCTGCATTACAGGCAACAAAGAGGGGATCTTATCTTAGTTTAAACGATAAAACATGGTCTTGAGAAAGAATTACGCTTTGAGGACATGTTTCAGTGGCACCGCTCGCCTCATCTCCATGGGTCCACAATGAAGCTGCGCGCAAAGATGTCCAAGCTCAACCTCTGCTGTGAATTCTTCACGCAACGTGCCATACAACAGTGGAACAACCTCCCGCAGTCAGTTGTGGAGGTTACTTCCCTTCAATTGTACAAAAAACGCTTGGATAATTACATGCGCCCCATCTTGTCCCTCGAAGTCTGAACTCTAACCAACAGACTTATTTGTAAAAACAATGCTACTCACTGTTTGCCAATACTACGTACGTAGTGCTAATTGTCATAGGCGCATGTACATACGTGAGATGCATCGGCATGTAATCAATAAGGGTTTTCAAAGGCATTGCCTATTATCATCACCAAATAAACTGAATATAATCTGAAAAAAATTGTTGGCCTCTTGTTAGTTTATTACTAAACTTTAGGTCACAAAAGGTAACGTAAAATTTGTTAAAGAAATTCATTTTTCTTTTCTCGACTATAGTATTGTATCTCAAAACAAAATTTTCCGTTTTTTTATACAGCTATAATTAAAAAGTTCCTGCTCTTTATGAATGCACTTTTACACTACAACATGCACGAACAAGATGTTCTTTTCCGCAGCGTTTAATAATGTAAGAAATTCCTCGGGTATCAACAAACGTTGGATTTCGCCCACCTCAGCCTCTATTGTCTCAGAGTATGTTTAGCTGAACGGAATTCCATTCTAGTAGACAGTATTTTGCGCCTCAAATCAACCCAAAGAACTAAATAAACAATCTCAAATGTGCGTTACCTCCCCCCATTTTCCAACCTTTCAGCAGATATTCTGTATACTGCACTTGTGGATATTGCAATCCAGCGCCAGTAAACGGCATTCCTTTGAAAGTATGTTTATTTCATTTACAATTTGCAGCTTGTTCCGTATTAGCGGTGAGATTTCTAACGGGAAACGTCGAATTTGCATTTTATGACTATTCAAGCGGGGATTTTAGCAATTGAAAATCGCATGGCCTAGTTTGATCTTTACATACTGATTTCTGTTTCCCCTTCACTAATCGAAATGTTGATTATGAAATAAAGTATGCAGTAGGTGAGCTCAAGGGGAAATAAGATGTTGCGTGATATTTAAACAAAAGATTGGTCATCATTTTGAATGGGGCAGACAGTCACATCCTACTTCAGTACTTTCGCCCCGCCTTTTTCACCCTTTTTCAACAAATTCATTTTAATCGAAAGAATATCACTGTGGTGGGCTAATTATAATTAAATTGGCATGCCATATGTTCCAGATTTCCTTTCAAATACCTGCAGTACAATTGACTGCAAACTGGCCTAAATCCGTTTCAAACATTAAGTAATAGTTGTGGGATTTAATCCTTTATCTTTGTCGTACTTTTCACCTTACTTCTCTACCTTCTGAGCAAAGCATTTGCTTTCTAAGGGCTGAGTGAATGCTCCCGTCATAGATGGAGGAACATGCAGCATCAACGGGGCGGATGGAACGGTGCCGCATTGAGGTTTACGGCTTATCAATGCAAACTGGCCGCATCTTCGGTTTTGACTGAACCGAATTCACGTGAGCTTCAGTCTCGTTGAACACTTTGAATGTGATACTCGAAGCACCCTATATGCCCTTGGTGCAAAGTGTACCCTATATGACGACCGGCACGGCATGTTATCCCAACCTGTAACTCTAATCGGGGTAGCTGATCACACCCAAAGCACCGTTACTGTAAAAACAGTTCAAATCAATGCTGACGGCAACAGTTTCCCACCCGAAGTGATACAGGCAATGCAGCAAAATGCTGGGTTGCCGATCGGACCGAGTTAATTGAAGGACTATCATTCTGCGAAGTAGCGCAAATCGTTTTCCGGCAGCAGGTGCCAATTTCGCAACAGATATGACTGAACGCGCAGGGCCTGTGTGCGTCTAAGGCACGCCAGACGCGTTCCATAAGCTCGAGCCAAAAAGGCGCGATTATGCATCTTCTTTTGCTGCCTTCTTCAACTAAAAAGTAAACTACTCTTTCACCTGGGGATTAGCTACTTGTGGATGTTGTTATTCAGAGCCAGTAAATTGCCGACCTTTAAAATGTCTGTTTATCTCATTTGTAGTTCGCAGCTTGTTCCATATAAACCATGAGATTTCTAACTCCAAAAGTCGTATCCTTATGCCATGTCTATTCACGTGGGGGTTTTAGCAAGTGCAAATCACATGGCCTAGTTGTATCTCTACATACTGATTTCTTTTTCCCCTTCGCTCATCGAAATGATGATTATGAAATTTAGCATAGAGAAGGTAAGCTTAAAGGAAAATAAGATCTTGCGTAATGTTTAGCAAAACATTTGCTGATCATTTTGAATTAGGCAGAAAAGTGCAACCTGACGCCACTATTTCCTTTTTCAGCACTCTCCCCTGTCTTTTCACATTTTTAAAAAAATTTCAGTTAAATCGACCGAAAACTACTGTGGTAGGCTGATTATAATTAAACCAGCAGGTCATGTGTTCCAGATTTCCTTTCGAATATGTGAAGGACAATTGACTGTTAACTAGCTGAAATCCGTCTGAAACCTTAATCACAACTGTAAGAAGTAATTGTGCTTTCTAGATGTTAGGTGAATGCTCCGGTCACGGATGGACAAACACGCAGTATCAATGCGTTGGGGGAACGGCGCCACATCTACAGTTTCAACGAAACCGAAATCAAATGAGCGTCGGTGTCGTTTAATCCCAGTTCCCCGTTCTCTACCTGCAACAGGCGTAATTATCACTGCCTTTCCTTTAGTTAATTTAAATAAAGTGTCCTACTTGATTAAAAATGCCCACAGCGTTAACGTGAGCACATCTAAAGTAAACATCGATTGCGTCCATCCCCTACCGACTGCATATTAGATGGTGCGGACAGAAAACTATGCACCCTTTTTGGGGGTGGCTAAAAAGTTGCTCGTTTTACACATTGGCCCAATCCGTAAGGATAAACTTAGAAAAGATATCCAAATACAGTAGACTATCCAAGTCCCGATCGAACTTCCAATTTATAGCTCTGCAAATATTTTCTCTTGCTGTTTTGATCTTTTGCGTGAAGTTGATGCTCAGAAAGCCTTATATGAAAGAAGGCTGTATGACTTGTTATTTAAAAGTCAAGCAGGGATACCTTTGGCGAAATTAGAGGCTGCCGTATACACAAAAAATCCCGGCATATTTCCTATGACATAACCAAAGTTACAGTTTTGCTGCGCAAAATCCCATAGATGGCAACTTCTGCCAAGTAAAATATTATTGAATTTGGAAGAAAATCTCGAAGGCAGCCAATATGGGATAAACACCTGCCAAAAGACCGTCACCATCGCGGCCCAGTTGTAATGCTAATTCGGCCAGCTGATAACAGCCAAAACGCCATGCTTGCACATCCAACTGAAGCAAATGCTGACGTCAACCGTTCCTCTCCTGAAGTAATACAACCAACAAGCCGACAAAAAGCCAGATCGCTGGCCGAACCATGCAAGTTGAGCTTCCATTAAGTTCTACTTTATGCGAAGTAGCCCAAACCGTTTGCCGGCAGCAGGCGTCGACTTTGCAACAAACATGAGCTGATGCGCACGCGCCGTGTGCGTCAGTGTCACACGAGACGCGTTTCTTGCGCTCGCGCCGAATGGGCGAGATAACAGGCGACTATATATTAAACAAGCAATTTTTTGTTCTGGTGCGTTGTGCCCTAGAAATACTCAAACTCAAGACAAATAACTCTTTTTAAAGCCTAGTAGTATGCGGGTCCCTTTACCTTAAGACAGAGCATGCTCGCGTCAGTGAACATGTCGCAGGTTTTTGTGCTATTCCCTTTTTTAAAATATAATGATACATTTATATCTGTAATTATTAGTATTTATAATACATATAAATATATGCAATATACTAATATTATGTAATTTTCTTGTAGTTAAACTTACCTGTGGCCATCGCACCCGCATACCCTCCACCGCATCTAACCACCCTTTTTGCCATGGACATATGCTTAATCCGAAACCGTCAGTCGTCCTCGCATCATGAATGCAGAAGAGCCGAGAGCTTGCCTGTTATGCTTTTTATTCCTACGGTGTAGGGCGTTCTTAGTGACAGAATCGAGGGGGCGAGTTCCAGCTTGTGCAGAAGGTTACCCAACACAAACAAAATTCCTTCTATGAAAAGTCAATGGGAAGTTACTTTAAAAAAGCATGCATTGAGGTCTATAAAACAAATCTGATCGTTTAGATATAAGAAAAATCGGAAATTACTCAAACCCGGAAAATATCAATATTATTAAGAAGGCCTGGGATTTAAATAAACAGTAAATCTATCCATGCAAATGGACGCGTGAGAAAGCGGCACAATTGGAATTACTTTAGAGCGTCGTCTTTTTCGGAATTTTTTGTAGGCACGCCAAGTAAAGCATGGCTGTGTAACGAAACTTGGTTTTAAATGTTGTTTTTTTTTACGTTAATTTCTTTTTATTCTTGTAGAGAGGTCGACTTTGGACGCCCTTACGAACGAAATTGATCTCCCCTTGACAACGCGGAGTGCGGTCTACCGTGCGACGAGAGGCGGGACAGGTATTCACTTATTGAGTAAGACTGTAAGTTGCAATCGTAAAGGTACCATTTCTTACATATTAGGAGGATTTCATTTTACGGCATTTCTCTTTATTCATTTCGGGTGTTTGCATAGGACGATATTCAGATCGTCCTTTAAATATTGATAAAGACTGCATGCTTTTCAACATTTCCAGTCTTTTGTCCATAAATGGAGTTCGCGCATTATATTGTTTATAAAAACTTTGGAAATAAGAAATGCAGATACACATTCATTTAATATTGAAAGATTCTTTTAAAGTACAAAAACCCATTGCCTTTATAAAGTGAACTTACGCAACAAAGTTGCATATTACTATGACTAAGATCTATCAAAAGACATTTTGTTATGAACTACCTCTTTCAAACTTGCTTCAAGTATGTATTTCAGTTTGAGTTTCCGGCCAAGGTTAAAATGGGAATGTATGACCAGTGATTTGACTTTCCTTAGGAGTCCTGAAATTACAGCCATGGACATCTTTAATAGGCAGGTTGCTATTCCCATATTTTAATTTCAGTAAAAATACGTAATTACAAATGAAAATATTTAGTGAGTACATGTTGGGTAGTGCCCATCGATTAAAGATTTGTCACTACTACTCTGACATATCGATATGCCTGCCAACTAGGAATACAGATTTTGGACGACAAACCGTCCCTGGATTCGGCATTTTGACGTTTGTCTTGTGTTTGCCGAAAATGCGGCTGGGTTACCCATGAACTTCGTGGAACTTTCAGAGGAACTTAACTTCGGCTTTTGGTTTATTATTTGCGTCAGTGTGATGGCTATCTACGCAGCAGTCACTTAGAGTGTGAATACGTCCGTCCGGTATGATCTGGTTGCCCTTATGGCATTCAATGTAGGCGATATTTTTTGCCCTCGCACAACCCAAAAAAACTGCTCCTAGGCTTTCAACTAATTTCGCAGTGATACTACAGCATCATACAGTCAGTCTGTTTGTCAGTATCAGTCGATATACTTGGATTAAATGAGGGAAGGCCTTAAAAACTCCGTTGAAACGGTGCAGGAACGCAGAAGAAAGAGTGCAGCTGCACAAGCCCTTACAGATCGCTATTGTTATGCAAAACTGCATCTTAATATTTGTGAAATAGAGTTGATTAAGGGGGAAAGGGGTTTGCAAAGTCGCAGCGTATAGCACGTTCGCTGCATTTCCACCACGAAATGTACACATGCAGCTACATTTATATGACAAATTAAGGTCTGTTGAAATGAAGCGAATTGTATGTTTGAATTCATTTATGTTACTGTCTAGATAAGGGTTTGAAATTTCACAGTGATCTTCAACAGGTGAGTACTAAGCCTCTCACGAACAGACTCACAATGGGGGAATGCACAAAATACGTTCGCAAAGATTTCAATTCTTGAATTATTATTTGAGTGAAGGAGGATCGCTGCTGTTTGCGCCGTGGTCCCTTCTTCAACTAATTATCATATCTTCTGAGGTTCCTTGTTGATGCTATTGGAGAAAAATCCTCTCAACTGACATTCAACTCATTTCCACTTTGCAACCGAGATTTTGCTATAATGTCACCTCTGTCTTGTCCATAGTGGAGGGAATAGCATTCCAAGGCAGTCAGGCTCTGCTTTCGTCGCACATCCTTGGACAGTTTAGATAATCCTTATGTCTGTGCAGAGCCGAGAGCGCCAAGCCTATGCGATTGCACGAATGCTCCAGCTATCGCTAGGAGCACCGGAAAACCTTATATGAGGTCACATCTGCAGAGAGCCGTAAGCATACTTGTAGACGACTTTTGGGTGGAGATTTATCTGCTGAAGAAAACGTTGAGCGTCCAGTTAAGACTGATCAAAACCACGGCTAAAGCATTAGTGGTCCAGGTCCTTTGCAGTGTGCCAACGTACCAATTTCAGCTTCAAGCGAGATGCAATACCGTTAGTTCCCGTCAAATACCGCTAAGGAAAAACAGTTTCTGGAACACATCCAGATAAATTGTTCGTTTATCAGCGATTTCATTAGGATCGGTATGATTTGAAACAGCTGTCAAGTACCTTACCACTTAAGTTGAGCTGAATACAAGTGCACGTCCACTTTAGTCTGGGTATGACTGGCTGACGATGCCTATTGAGCCAGAAATGGCAATCCAAGTCTTCTGTGTCTTTGCCACTAATACCATCTGCCTATACTACCAGCTATTATGGCTGTCGAGGCCGCTGTCTAGGCCAAAGGCAAAGCGGAAGAGAGGAATTCCTTGAGTGGTCAGGTGATTTCATCAATGATCATCTGTTTTGCGAAAAATCGCAGTTTTAATAACCATTTTTATGAAGTAGAAGACAACTCGATCGCTGGGATACTATGCTCATTTGCCTGACGTTTCAAAATCCGAAGCGGATTCATCTTCAGAAAAATACTCACAGAACCGTAGCAGAAACAGCTAGCGTGTGCATAGGGTTCTGCCGTAAAAAATAAAAAGTACAGAAGAAATCGATAAATGCGCTGGGCGTGTTCTGATTCGTCGCGTCAGCCATGACCATCTGGCCTTTTGGTGTTGGCATTCGATGATGTAGTGGCCTGTCTCTTCCACAAATGGCGATTTGCTTTGGCCAAATTTAGTCTCAACACTGAATATGGATTGGGTAAATCGTTGCCTTTGTCAATGGATTGAAGGCCCGCAAATCATGACTCAAGTAATTCTCGGCTCACTCGATTGTCACCTCTTGCGAGAATTTCGGCCTCATCAAATATGAATGTGTGGCCTGGTCTCGTCGAATGAGCCGCAAATTGAGAATTTGCCTTATTTTGCCTCACTGCTGCTGCATGTTTGGCAATTCGCCTGCCACTTCCTCCGGCGTAGTTGCTTTGCCCGCAACTGCACCAGATCCTGTAGACAACTCCCGATGTTTCTTGCCATAGCAGGAGGTCTTTCGATTTCATGACCTGGCCATACATTCAAATTTGATGAGGCTGAAATTCTCGCAAGAGGTGATAATCGAGTGAGCCAAGAATTACTTGAGTCATGGTTCACGGGCCCCCAATCCATTAACAAATGCAACGATTTACCCAATCCATATTCAGTGTTGAGACTAAATTCGGCAAAAGCAAATCGCCATTCGTGGAAGAGACAGGCCACTACATCATCGAATGCCAACAACACAAGCCCAGATGGTCATGGCTGACGCGACGAATCAAAACACGCCCAGTGCATTTATCGATTTCTTCTGTACTTTTCATTTTTTACGGCAGAACCCTATGCACACACAAACTGTTTCTGCTACTCTCCTGTGAGTATATCTCTGATGATGAATCCGCGACGGATTTCGAAACGTCAGGCAAATTAACATAGTATCCCAGCGACCGAGTTGTCTTCTACTTCTCAATAACTTCCTGGGATTCGCATTTTTGCTTGTATAAGCAATCATTTTTGTTGCAAGTAAACGGCAAACGACACCTCCGACTGAACCATGGTCTCGATCATTCCGGTTTTTGTATGTTTTGGGAACAACAAATAGGGTGCTAGCGGGGGTATTTTTTATGCTCAGTGGGCCCTCCGTATTCAGTAGGTAAAGCTTTAAAGCGCCGTCGGGTTTTTTTAATTATTTGCATAGAAATAAAGTGACGTACGCTGCTTTACAGAAAAAGTCATCAGTCACAAGGCACTTTCGTTTGTGTTCTATAGCATCACGTTGGCAACGGTTGGATTCGTTAGCAACACTAGCTTATCTAGTCTCCCTCATTAATCCCTAATGCCAGAATGCTGTCATACGAAAACGATGGTTTTACGGTTTCATGGGTGGCGAGTTAGGACATGCAGTGTAATAAACTTTAATAACTGCTGAATTCTTTTCAATTTTATTGTATTTAGAAGTGTTGTTGATTTGTATCTGATAATTTTCTTATCTGTGTTATCATTTAAGGTATTGCCGAAAAAATCGAGTATCAAATTGCAGGTTTCTTGAATTTCCCGAAAAATCAAAAAGGTGATTAGAAGGTCATCTACTTCAACTAACCGGAGGCGTAACTTACCGTTCCAGAATTAGATGAGTATAGCCTGCCGCGCCATGCGCCCCACTCACCCTTAATCTTCATGCTAACTTTCAGCGGCCGCGGAAAACAACCGCGACTTATTTTATTTCACTCCATACTTAATTATAAAATTTTTTACGCTGCCTATCATATTTCTCCACAGCCCAAAACCCCACGAACACCGTTTTTGTAGGACAAAATGCTGGGACTAGTGGTATATGAGAGGGACTACATAAGCTACTTTTGCCGATTCGTCTAATAAAATGGCTAGGTTTTTAAGCAGTTCTTATGGGCACATTAGGTGTTTGTGCGAAATTGCAAGATGCAAAATTACCGAAGCCCATTCCCGTGTACCCGGCAGTTGGGAGCATGCATTCATAACCATTAACAGCAGATTATAATCAAAACTAGGTGGGCTCATTCACTTTTATTTTCTATCGCATTTGGGGTGGTTTATTGTGTGTCGTAACTCTAAATAACAATTGAGGTCGACCGCTTAGCATATGTTCCTAAGTATATACAGTGTGACGCACTTGAAGCTATCACAGTGCACTGAAAGCCGTGACTTGGAGGGTTGCCAAATGATGGACATGGCAATCAGGCAAGGGTCTGCCTTGTTGTTGGAAGAATAAATTCCAGCACAAATAACGAATTTCGTAACGGCGATCCCGGGGGCAGTTTAATGCAGTTGTGTACCATGGTCGTGCGAAATGGTTCAACGCACGATAAAAAACGCTTGAGACTCTTCCTTAAATGCTTGTGCTAAGGGTAATGTCTACCATTTGTGAAGTTAAACTCTGACATCTTTAAACCACCTTTACAAACCGTCATGGTCGCTGACAAGCCATTGACCTGCTGGTGGTCTTGGGGACAGAGTGAGGTTTACCCTCTGATGCGTTTGAGGCTGTCACGGTGCGCTATGAGCCCTGGCTTGGAAAGCTATCGCAGGGTGCTAAGTAAGTTAAACCCTGGTAACTGCGATCTTCAGATCATGGTTACTTGGTAGAGAAGAAGTTGGTGGAGGTCGTAATAGTAGGAACATTATATTTTGTACAGAGAAAAATGAAAAATGGATGGAACTAGATTGACTACTGAGAGCACGACCTTCCGTTAGAGCGGCATGATCCGAAGTCTAGGTGGGGAAAAAGGGGCATGTTTGAGTGGTGCTTGGGCAGGCGCGAGAACCTAGACGCACGCGTGTGTGTTCGAGTGCAAGTGGATCAAGTCTCTGCAGGTCAGCGCGTTCGTAAGCACGAATTGAGGTATTGGATGACCTTGAGGCAGCTAGCCTTGAACAAAGACACAGGACAAAGCAATGGAGGGCATCGGCCGGTAGAGACCACTACAGGGTAGCCAACATACGGGATAACATGGACACCGCGGTAGGCCCAGTGTGTTTTGTACGGAGTGACAAGTTGGTTTATTGAGGATCCAGTAGCAATGCTTCCTTTGTACCGCGGCCTTCATTGCACCACCTGACCAGTAGATCCGGACTAGGCGTGACGGCACGACTAGGGACGGTCCCGGCCACCTGCATCCTCTCCCGTCGTCGATTTTCTTAAGTTGGGCATTATACTAGGTTCAGATGGACGAAAAGGTGCCACACATGTGTAGTTACCTCGTTCTCTAAGCCACATAGGAGGCCACACGACCGCGTTTCTCGTCTGCCACCGGGGCAGGCCGCGTGTCTATCCAACGTGTCCACTAAGCACGTGCGCACCAGAGCGTGTCAAAGATAGGTTAAGGTCACGGACGTGCGTTCACCCTGTGCCTGCCCTAACTGGCCAACCACTATCCAAGGCCGGTTCACGAAGGACCTTGTTGCGATGACTGCCTACGCTTCGATACTCCCGGACCCGGCGACCCCACTGCCGGATTGCGAATCTGGATCCGGCTTGCTCATGGCTTGCCTGCACTTGTTTGGGAGTCAATTACTCATACTGCACTCCTTGAGCTCTTAATTAATTATTCATAACAGTCTGGCCTTCCACGCCTTCTCTTGTCTACTGGTTGATAACCGTTAAGATACGCTCATCTTCTTTTACCTGGCAGAGATACTTCACATCCTACAGGCGCATCGACTCGGCGCCATTACTGCGTATAACACATGGCAGACCTCACCGAAACCAAAGGTCGAACTGTCGGGCTACTTGTAGTTGTTATCGTTCGTTACAGTAATTTCGGCAAGTTAACGAATACTCGCCACTAGTGTCAGTTCATTTCAGTTTTATTAGGGAAATATAGGTAAATACCTTTGAATTCCCTCTTTGTACATATCTATGATGCAGAACATGTGGCGTTGCCAGTAATGGAACTGCGTTAGAGGGGCATCTTTCATAAGTCTAGTTTTGATGCCACTTGTGGGATTTTAAGGAGAAAAACTGTCGCCGGTGGGGGGGGGGGAAGGCGAAGGGTATATGTAAATCGGATGTCCTTCTGCTGAAAGTGTTTGAATCATATCAGGAGGAGGCCATCGCGGTTTTTCAATAGCATAATGGTCACATATAAAGAAGATTGCGGTGATCACGATAGCATCACCGAGTGTCGGAGATGTACCCTGCGTACGCCCTTGCTGGTTGACGGGTCTGCCGACCAAATGGCGAAACACGAGAGATCACCACGGGAGTCCATCACGATCATCAAAATATATTCTAAACAAACCTATTACTGAAAAGAATCGAGCAGTATGTTTCTTGTAAATGGTAATTTCTACCAGAGAAGTCTTGTGGCAAATCTTACTTGCTGACGGGCGATAATGTAATTAGTTTAGCGTCATTACAGAGAAAGTCTTTTTTATGCTTGTCCAACTGCATCTTAAACGTGTCCACAGTTGGGGCCATGACAATGTATGTGGGTAGAGGATTTCATGCCTGGATTACCCTCTCAGAGAAGAATAATTTTCGGGTGCTCAATTTTGCCCCACTTACACGTAGCTTGAGAGGTTGTCCGCACAATCTATTTGTAGTGGCCAGGTCGAAGATCGTTGGATGCTAGGAACAATTTCGATCCCGCAGCATGCGACATGCTTGTATAAGGTCACGCGCAGCTGTCTGTAATCCAGAGGAAATAAGTCAAGATTGGTCTGTCGCGTCTCATAAGGAAGGTACGCTTGGCCTCCAAATAACTTAGTTGCCCATCGTTGTACCCTTATAAGGTTTTTTTTTCCTTTGACTGTCCAAGGTTTCCAGGCTTGAATGACGAATTCCAGTTGGGGTCGCACCAACGCGCTGAAGACCTTGCCATAGACAACTTTATCAAACTTAACAAAGGCGCGCTTGATAAGATACAAGCTCGACATTGTGGATTTGACCACCTTCAGGCTGTGGAGTGATGACTTAAGTGAGGGAGTGAACCACACCCCCAGATCCTTCTGGGACTCCACTTCTGGCAGCGGTTTGTTATTTAGGTTGTTAACCCTCCGATACGATGTGCTAGTACTACCGAAGCACATAATGTTGCATTTGGCGACATTAAATAGCAGGAGCCACTCGTTGGACCATTGCTCGAGTCGGTGCAAATCTGCCTGGAGATTTTCTTCGTCATCTTCGCTACGAATGACCTTTCAGAGTTTAAAATAATCGGCGAAAATCGCAGTTTCGCAGTCTTATTCACTTACGTAGTCTTAGATATATAAGGAAAAAAATAGGACTTCAGACAAGAGATAGCGCCCCTTTACCGCTCTTTGATGTTCGCGTTAGCGGGTACAGGCTGATCTTCCTGTCTGTCCACAATAAAATGCATTGCAACCGCTACAGGGGATCTTGAAAATTACTTCCTTTCTGTTCAAAAAGCTAACGCTGTCCTTAGGGTGTACAAGCTGATTCCACAGAATATTGGTTGGTTTGTGCGCCACTTGGATTTGGTTCATCTTCAGGTGCCTTTCAACGAGTTCAGACACGTTTTTTATATAGGGAAGTGTTCACCAAGTTCGTGGATTGGGCACCTGAGCGGAACAACCTTGTTCCTTTTCGTTCTGTTATAATTGTTGCTGTCTCATGTATTGACGCACGAAATCTCTGGAGTTACCATTTTTTTAAAAAAGAGTTTAAACAAGTAATTGAGTTCAGTTTGGTAGAGTTCGGGGCTAGAACAATGTATTCTTGCTTGATTGATTAAGGTGTTAATGGCACTCTGTTTGTGAGCAACAGAGAAGTTGCTCTCATAGTGCAGGATGATATCCATATGCGCTTTTTTACCGTAAAATGATGTTTCGAAAGTTCCGTCAGTGTTCCGCTGTATGAGGACGTCGAGGAATGGGAGTTTGCTATCTACATCGTTTTCGAGAATGAACTTGATGCCTGGCACCGTTGAGTTAAAAGTGTGATGCAGTGTTTTGAGCTGGTCCCTTTTAACAATGAAAAACGTGTCATCCACATATGGTGCCCACAACTTGGGGTTAATAAGTGGCAGGGCCATTGTTACTTATTGTTGCATTGTGACTTCAGCTAAGAAGCCCGAAATGGCTGACCCCGACGGAGCTCCTTTAATCTGTTGATAATGTTATTGTGCAAACGAAAAATTCGTTTCCAGGCAGAGATCCAAGAGTTCAAACAGGGCAGATACAGGAAAAGTCTATATCGTGGGAATTAAGTAGTTCTTCTGTGTATTGCCTTGCAAAATCCAATGCTATCGACGACATCAAAGGATTCTGCGCGGCTTTCGAATCTGAGCCACCCTTTTTTTTGCGCTCCATTCACGGAGGAATTTATTAAACTATACCATCCTCTCTAATCCTCTGCTTTGTTTTTCTGCATTTTTGATCATGAGGCCATATCTACAGTACACTGCTACCTTTTTAAATGCACAAAACAAGTTATTTTATCTACAACATATCGCCAACGCAATATTTGTCAAATGCGGCCAATATGTTGCAGATGCAATTCACCAGCAACACCAACATCGCAAATTCTCCGTAGGATGACAACACGAAAAAAAGCGCGTGAAGAAACGGAAATGGAGAAGCTGAAAGCCGATTTGTCTCCATAGTTGATGTAAATGTCGTAAAATACTTGACTTGTGAGCATTACATGACCTTTAACCTTTGTCCTTTTAAAAATGATCCTTTATTTACCTTACCATCTGCTCTCCGTGAATGAAGCCTTTTTTGCTGAAAATTTAGGTTTGTAAAATCCTCAATATAGCATTCTTCTTCTTCTTCTTCTTAACCGTCGGCTAACATTGCGGTTTCGCAGTCTTATCCACTTATGCAGTCGTCGATATATATAAAGAAAAGGATAGGACCCAGAACAGAAGCCCGGGGGACCCCACTATCAACTGCCACCTCCGCCGATCACTGATCAACAATATATACGGTTTGAGTTCGGCCAGTCAGAAAGTTTTCGATCCAACGGAAAAGGTGCCTGTTACCCCTATACGTCTAAGCTTGTATAGGAGACGTTGATGAGGCACATTGTCAAATGCCTTCTTGAAATCTACGAAGACTGCGTGCACCGTATTTCCTTGATCGAGTGCTCTGGTCCATTTTTCTAGACAGAAGAGCAAATTTGTCAAGCAGGACCGTCCTGTACGGAATCCGCGCTGTTTATCAGAAAGAAGTTGGTGACACTCTAAGAATTGCATCAACTCTAGTTTGTTGATTCGCTCCATGATCTTGCAAAATATTGAAGTAAGGCTTATTGACCTGTGATTGTTTGCGGACGCCTGACTCCCGCTTTTGTGTATGGGTGAGATCCACGCTGTTTTCCAATCGGATGGCAGTTAGCATGTGTTAAGGGAGGCCCGAAAGGGTAACTGCAGGGGTTCCACCAAATGTACGGCCTGCTCTTTTAACAGCTTTGCAGGTATGCCATTCGGTCCTGGCGACTTCGTGTCTTGGAGCTTAAGAAGTTCTTGCAGGACAGTAACTTCTGTAAGCACAACTGAGTCAATAGTCAGAATCTCCTCGGTACTAAAATTGGTAACGGTTAGCTCGACCTCTCTCGTAAAAACCAACTGAAAGAACCCGGACAGATGCTCAGCCTTTGCTTTGTTCTCCCAAATTGCGGCACCATCATCCGTTTTTAACAACGAGATGAGGTCTCTATTCCAGGTAGATCACCTAATTTAGTTGTAGAGGACCTTCGGATTTCCTACTGCACGGTTTATTAAGTCACTCTCAAAGCTTTGGCGGGTTTTCAGTACAAGGCCCTTAACCCTATTTCTCTGCGCTCTGTACTTTTTGTGTGACTCGGTTATCCTCTCTCTCCGATACGTTTGAAACAACTTTCCTTTACGATATACTTCCCTCCCCAGTGTGGTTATTAGCCACTGGGTCCTATTTGTGGATTTCGTTTTCGTCAATATGCTGTCGACTTAAATTATTGTATTGGCGTGAAGGGACTCCAAAGTCTTCTGTTTATCGTCTCTAGGATGATTATTTTCCGTCAAAAAAATCTACAGAGACTTACCTTCTCGTCACTTTCCTATTCCTTGGTAAATTAATTCGTCCGGTCCTAGTATCCATTTTTTTACAGCATTAAGCTCCCTTCTTGTCATAACTCTACCCCATGCTTCATGTCCTTATCTGTTCGGACTAAATTAAAGAAAACTTTGTACTCCGGCAACAGTAGTTTATGTAGCCCAACTTATTTATCCCTACCACCTGTATTTTTTCCTACGATTATGGTGTTTATCGGGTTTAATGGGGGGAAAATTAGAACACACAGTAGAAAATCATTTAATAAATGCTAAATACATTTTTATTTTACTGTATTTAGAAGGGTTGTTGATGTATATCTGTAGATTTTCCTAATCTGTATTAGCATTTAACTAATTGTGGCAAAACCCGATTATAAAACTGCAGGTTTCTTGAATTTCCCAAAAAATTAAATTGGTAATTAGGAGGTCGTCTACTTCAACTTACCTGAGGTTAAACTTATTGTTCTGGAGTAACATTAGTATAGTTCGCGGCGCGAAGCGCCCCGCACACCTTCAATTTACCTGGGGAACAACCTGCTCCCAGCGGCCACGGGAAGCAACCTTGGTTATATTTTTTCACTGTACACTTATTTCTAAAAATTTCCTTGTGGGCCTATTCGATTTCTCCACCCCAAAAAACTCTATAACCTCCGTTTTTGCAGGACTAAATGCTCGGACTAGGGGTATATGAGTGGGGCTATATAAGCTAATTTCGCCTGTTTTCCTTCTTAGACAATACACGTCTGGTGTCTCTGCTATATGGGGGGATACATGGACGAAGCTGCTGTTCTCCGAAAACTACTAGGGGAGTGTAGTTTCTGTGATCGAATGTTATGCAAGAAACGTCTTTTATCGCAAAAAACGTGGAATAAGCCATGGTACTGACCGAGTCTTGGGACGTAAAAATGTGTTACCAAGGTACCTTCATGCACAGTGAAGATTAGATTTTCCTTATGCAGAGCTTTGTAGCGCCTTCAGGTTTCTAAGAAAACTGGTTCAAAAAATATAGTTACGCAGCGTGGTTTTACTTTTTACACAATAAAATGCCAAGTATTCCATACCACAAGCATTATTACTTGTGTTTTACGTCATTAAGTCATCTCGAGTGAAAAAAATGGGTTTGTCACGAACTGCTATATCCATGCATTACAGATGGTTTACGTTTTAGGCAGTTCCACGGTGTCACATATTTATGTAGGTAAAGCTCTAAGGGCTAAGTGTAGTATCACCCCTTCAGTAGTAGTTTGAAGCAATCAAGATGATTGAATTAGGCGGTTCCTCTTATGTTGTTAAACTCGCCAACCGTAGGCTATATTCAAAACCGGACATGTATTTTTTACCCAGATTTTCTGCAAGTACCTCCTGCCGGTGTTATCGTGCTCACAAGTGCGCAAAGGAAAGCAGTTTCTCGTTAAATTTGCCTCCAATTGTTGACAATTTCGTGCGCATGTTGTAAGGCTTAACCTTTTGCAAATTATCTCAATTGCGGACCAATGCAGGTGACCCCGGATGTCATAACCAGCCAATCCTCTCCCTGAGGCTGACTCATGGATGACCTCGCTTGCGGCGCTGTGATGACTCCTCACAGTTCCAATGACGCCCCTGTGACTCCAAACATATGGCGACCAACTTCTTTCAAAAAACTTCTGTACAGAATAAACAACCGCCCAAACTGCTGTGTGTCCCAACTGCTGTGTGTCCCAACTTTTCTCTTCTCACATGGAATGGAACCAGAAGTTTGTAGCAACTAGGGTCTTCCCTGATAACAACAACACCCGTTATATTCATCAAAGTCTTCCATAATGAATTGTGTTCCGCAAAAGTGGTTTAATTCCTTAATCGGTTGTAAGCTTGCGACTGCAAAAATACTGGCCATGTATGTGGCCATTTTTTGAAACGCTGGTTATTCTTCTGTCTTGTCCGTATATAAAAAAGGCAAGGGCGGAATGTACAATTTAAAAAAAAAACTATATTTTTACGTGACTTGCATTCAATAAGGCTTTTCTAAGATTCCCTTTACTGTAAAATATGCGCAGTTTGCTTATGCGCAAGTACAGCTCTGCGGTAAAACAAAATTTGTTACCGAAACCTTTTTGTACTGTGTTTTGTGCAAAAAAACTTCACAAGATAGCTAAAGATATTTTTAAATATAAATCGCAAAATTTTCTGCAAAAAAATAAGATGCCTTCAATTTGGCTTCACTTCGATTTTATCAACTTCGCACACAATTTTCCAGTACTGGAATGGATACTTTTTCCATTTATTTACTCATTATTTAATTCTTCCATAACATAACGTATATTTCTAAAAATGTTGGTCCTCTTCCACCCTATCGAATAGGAAATTTCTCCAATCTAAACTTACTTATGATACCGCAAAATTTAGTGCCTACTTCGCTCAATAACTCTAACTAAGAGGACAGTTTTCCAAACTAAAGCCATTCTAATAACTAATCCAGTTAGTTGATCAAAATAACTTGTCCAAATATGCTGAGTAAAATTTCGTCAAGAAATTTGCATGCAGCTTTTGCCATTTTGCATGGGTGTGACAAAGGAGAATGGGGCTCTTGTGGTTTGGTCGTAAGAAACATTACGAAAAATCCTGCTTGTAAGTAACAGATGCAATATGGCAGAAACGGTGCTGTGATGAAAATTACGTACGCTTGAATCAGCGTCTGTGAATTTGTGGCTAGCACACTGAAGGTAACTTCATAAGAACGGTATACGGGCGTACTAGTTAAGCCAGTTGATGAACATGTGTTAGGTACTTCTCCGGCAGCCTCCTACAGTGACAGCAAATGGCAGGTGGCGAGGTGCTGATGAACTGCGGTTCAATGAATTGCTTATGACCCATCTGATAGACACCAGTGGTGTACCAACTGCACCGTCTGTCAGTGCGTTTGTTTGTGTTGTCCGACCAGCTGGTGTTCAGGGTTATGCTTGGCTGATGTAGGCTAATCAGCCCGAAACAGTTCGGTATCAAGCTTCCCCCAAATGCTGTCATACCCCCTTTACTGCTATTATGACATCGCCGGAATCGGCCTAGCAGGTGGTCACCCGTTGGGGACCTCTGACCACCACATGAACTTTGGTTAGTTCGGAAGCCTATTCGATCGGCGTTTGCACATTTCTGAGTGAATATATACCCGATCAGCAGTGATAGCAAATGGCAGGTGGCGAGGCGCAGATGAACTGCGGATCGATGAAGTGCTTATGACCCATCAGCTAGACACCCGTGGTGAACCAACTGCGCCGTCTGTGAGTGCGCTTGCTTGTGTTGTCCGACCAGCTCGTGTTCAGGGTTATGCTTGGCTGATGAAGACTAATCAGCCCGAAATAGTCTGTATCGAGTTACCCCGAAATGCTGTCATGCCCTCCTTATGACTTGGCCGGAATCGGCCTGGACGGCGGTCACCCGTTGGTGATCTCTGACCACCACATGAACTTTGTTTAGTTTGGAAGCCTATTCGATCGGTGTTTGCACATTTCTGAGTGAATATATTTATATATATGTGATGTTTGAATAAGCTTCGTAAGATTCTATGTTTCTGTGCGACCTGCATGACGGGGTTTGTGGACTGAGGATGTTAAAGCTGGGGGAGGGGCGAGATTGTGTACGGTAGAGTGTGAACGCTGGCTAAACGTGAAACACGCGGACTGAGTGTGGTTGCTAACAGCGCCCTGCGATCCTACCCAGGGTCGGCCAGGGAATATTAAATGCTAGCATGCGCTTACTTGCCTTTGTTAACGCGCCGGATATGCTAACCAAATAGCCACCCTTCCGACTGTTGCCAGCACCTATTTAAACAGACGCTTACAGTGCTTTGCTTTTGGCCGATAGAAGACCCCAGAAAGCCGCTTCCCTGTTGAAAAACTGGTTCGTATCAGATAAATGTGCAAGAATAGGGCTTTAAAGGTTTGGCAGAAGACTTTTCGAGCACCGGATCAATTTGTTTATTGTCCTGAGCTTTCGAACTCTTACAGGAGTTCATCTTCAGAGATAAGAAGCAGCAACCAAAAGGAGGGTAATTATAGTGGCCAAAGGCCAATCAACTGTCAGCGGTCGTCAAGGGAAAAGACACATAAACCAGGAGGATGGAGGTCGGGGGGAGGGGGGAGCAATTATATGGGTAAACGCTAATTAACTGTCAGTGAAGACGGTTGTCGTTCGGGGTCATGAGCAGTAATTAGTGTAACGCCTTGTCCCCAGGGTAGAGGGTCCCGGTGATCCTGCCTCCTCTTCTGGCCGGTTCTTAGCGGGTTCCTGTTCCCTTTCAATTCTGACGTAAGGCGTGGCCTTGTTTCGTCCTTCACTTAAAAAATGGCGCAAAACTTTGTAGGCCGTGGGGAGGTCTAGATGCCTGTTGACGGAGTTGGCATCTGAGTACCATGCCTCAAGTGTCAACCTTTCGGCTTTTGAGTTTCCTCGGCCTATGATAGTTGCTCCTTGAATGTCGAAGTTGTGGCCAGTTTCTCCGTCAGCTCGTCAGCTTGACCTGGTCAGACAGGTACATATTCATGTGCTCTTATCTCCAGATGCCTTCCCCACCAAAGAGACAGGAGAGGGTGAATGAGTCAACTCAAATCGATTTGGCTTGCAGTGACAGCCCACCATTTAATACTCGTTACTCCATATTTCTAAGAAATGGCAAAACTTTTACTATGGCTCCTTCATAATGTCGCCTGCATGACACTCTCGTGCATCCGAGCGGTCCCCGTTAAAAGTTGTGCCACGTTAAGTCATGTCAGCCAATTCAAAGAAACCCACTTCCGTCATTCTTTCTCAGTGTTACCTCCGGAGCGGTGTGGGCGGGGTGGCTGGGGAATGTAGCAGACGCCAGACATGCCTACTATCCCACCTTGGAGTTCTGTAGTCGACAGCAGGCGGGGTATCCAAGTCAGAAGTCACGAAAAACCGATAAGGGGTTGACAGGTTTTACCGAACACAAGCGCTTAGAGGGTGGTCTGCAAACGGTTGCCTCGTTACCTCTGTCTGTTCAGGCCTGTCACTGTCCACCATTGGGTTTTCCTAACGCCAGCCGTGTGTCATCTGACGTCTGCAACAAAGCAATACAATGGTGCACAGCGTTTGAATGGCGTCAGGTTCCCATGTGCCAAGACGTGGGTAGCTTCAGCAACAAACGCTTCTCTTTCTGCTTAACCTGGCGGTTGTTGTTCACGCTATTTATGTGGCGAAAATATTTTATCTCGGGTCTGTGGACTACGAATTATGACTAAATTGAAACAGTTGTCAGTCGGTGGCTGTTCGTAGAGCATAGAAGACGGAAGAAAATTAGATTTCCTGACAGTTTTCAAACTGGCTTCTCCTATCCCCCATGCCTCTGAGCATTTGCAATTTGGGTTGTTCTTGTATTGGGTTATGCAGGGTTTTCCGGATACAAGCGAAGCTTAATTATAAGTAACAGCTACAAAAAATGGGACAAAAGTTTTTTCACAAAGTTTCAGCAAACCTTCGAAGTATCAACCTTGCATATGATTTCTGGAACTTTTCGATGTGTTAGCCAGCACATGGCACACTTCAGAAATAAAACAAACACATGTTCATGCTGTTGAAGCGCATCAGTTCCAGGCAAACGTTATCACACCGTTATAGACGATTGTCAAAAATGGCAAAGCATGAATTTTTACAGAATGTAAAACGAACTAGCGACAGTGTCAACGCGCATAATTCTGGTGCACCAAGAATAGAAAGGACTTGCCAATACAAGCGAACATGCGAGTTTCAGAAAGCAATTGAGAAGAAGATTTGATCACGGTGACAACACTTTCATCCGCCTGACGATTCGATATCCGTGGCGGAATCATCCTCAAGGGTATAAGAATAGCACAGTCTGAGAAACGGGTAACATATTTGAAGGATTTTGTAGTATTTATAGAATACAGTCATTACTGCAAACATAAAATGACAATTAACGGTAATTTCCTTCTTGTGCGTTGAAAGATTGTTGACAGGCATGTGGACTTTAAGTTGCTGAATCTTTATCTGCTATTGCTCTCTGACTATGTTTCTGACGATGAATCCACAACGAATATCGAAACGTCAGACGAATAAGGGTAATGTCCCAGCTATCGAGTCGTCTTTTTCTCTGTAACTTCATCACGCGTGCTTGACTCGGGCGCTCAGCCTTTCGCTAGTCAAGATTCTGTAGCAGTGTCATACGTTAACAGCCCTAAGAAATCCAACCAATGTGATTCTATAAAGCTGGGGATATCCTGATCACATTATGTGAGAAATTGGCTTGCAGTCTCATCGCCCGAGTGTTCTCCACGTTTTAAGCCGAAGATGGAAGCGATTTGAGAAATTGTAGGGGCATCATTTGCAGTTTGTATTATATGGCATTGGCCAGTGTGCTGACAGGCCTAACAGAGGATGGAACGGTCACGGTTGTTGCTTAAGTACAAGTTCGGAGCAGGTTCACGCGTTCTCCAATTGACCTGTTGAACATTCCCCGAGAGATGTCGTTTCTGGTGGGAAAGTGATGGAAAGGGGCGTATTCAAATGGCACTCGGACATCCCCGAACACCTGGATGCAAGTGCGTATGTGTGTACGAGTGGAAGTCGGTGAAGTCTCTGCAGGTCAGCCCGTCTCGAAGTGCTGACTGATGTACTGGATGACCTTGAGGCAGCTGACCTTGAACAAGGACGCCAGACAAAGCAATTTTGGGCGTCTGCTACAGAGCCAAGGGGACCGGAGGGGGACTCGGACGCAGTGGCCTAAAACACTAAATAAGCCGGCTACGCGTAGGACGCACGCCTTTTCCGTGTCCAACGTTCCATAGAAATAAGAAACAGGGAGCCCGGGCACCCAATGCATCACCCAATGCATTTCGTAAAGGACAAATTCAGAAGGTCTCTCTCTCAGGTCTCTCTGGTCTCAACAGGAGGAATAAGTACTCCTGCCCTAGTTGTCATGTTGATCCGGTACGACGTTGGCTCTTTCACATCGGAACAGGGGGGGGCTTTGGTGTCATAACCAATCGCCTGAACGTTGCCTCGGGTTGGTGACCGATGCCGATACACAATGGTTGCAGGAATCGAGCAGCTGCTTCAGACACATATATCATACGTAATAGACGTCATGTTCCGTTTTCCGGACGGTTTTTAAACTCATATCTTTGGGCGGCAACCACGCCTTCAGCGTAGGTACATGCCACCGTCATCATAGCTGTGCGTACTTGGCAGTCGGCGCTCAGGTTAACTGCGCTGACTCATGTTGAGTTCACTTGCCAAGCGTCAGATACTCTTGCGTGACAGCCTCCCTCTCGCGTGCTCTCGGTGCTACAGACCGACGTTGTCCTGCCCTCTTCACGCTGCCTAGTTGATTCCTCGCTGCCGGTGCGTGCAAGCTCGAAATCACTGAATACGTTTTCTTTCATAGATTGGCAACAGGTGACGGAAAGTACGTCCCGGAGTAGCGTTATCCCAACAGCAAATTCAGACTGACAAAAACTGCCTAAAGCGACATCTCCTAGCTAGCGCTTGACATTGGTCATTTGCGAAGCTCCTTTTTAGCAGTAAAAGACTATTCAAACTACTTTGTCTGCCCTGACTTTTGAGTTGGAGTGTAAGGATGTTATAACAGTCGTTATAACGTCGTTATAACAGCGGCGACGCAGGTGAGATGCAAGTGAGATTGTTTCCTTGGATGTTACAACAATATGTGACACACATTTCAACATGTGCATTTCCGCGGAGCAATTGCTGTTCTACGAAAGTGTCGTGATCCCAGCAGCCATCACACGACGTTGGAGTCTTTACATCATTGGCGACACTGCCAGTTGTCACCCCTATAACGTGGCGTCGAAGAAATCACCTTTCTGTGATCGCGCAAAAATGGCTGACTATCATGAAGTTCATTACAAGCATTAGTGACGCTCATTCCAGCATGTGTATTTCCGCAGAACAAGTGCTGACCGTCAGGCAGCACCATAAAGACATCACAAGCATAGGTGACGCTCATTTCACCATGCACATGTCCACATAACAATCGCTGCTTTTCATGCAGCGCAGTACAAGCATGGGTGACGCTCATTCCACCATGCCTATTTCCGTTACAACAGTCGACGGACATAACGGTTTTTTACTCTAACAACAGGCCTCCGATGATCACACAGTGTGGTCCACGACAGCGCCTTGTTTTCTTCTTCGCCTTCTTTTGGGGATGATGATCAGGATAATTGATCTGGACCTCGTATCTTCACCTATGTTAATATATATATATATGTGCTATTTTTAACGCCCTCCCACTAATAGTCTCACGCGAAGGTCTCCGCGGTCTACCATTCTTGGCTATCTGCGTACCGTGATTACCCCGCTAGCGATCTTATCAGCCAGACCTGACGGCCTAAACACCCTCCCTTGGTTCGACCCGCAACGCACTGTCGACGATCTAGACGTATGCCTTTGTGCTTTTAGTCCCGTCGGCGGACTCCGCAATCAGCAAGGAAGAATAAGGTCGCAGCTTCCACACGGTGATGATCCTGGGAACCTTTGCCATACCCCTTACCCGTTAAATCCCCCCAAACAAATCGAACGTTTCTTTTTTTTCCTAAATTCCAAAAATTACCCCCACAAGGGCGATACGTTTTCTCCTTAAAATCCCTTAGGAGTTTTTTTCACTGTCGACTGCTATTTTTAAATCCCATGACTCAGGAAAACTGGCCTCGCCAACAGTCTGAGATACAATTCTTCTCCTACCACTATATATATGTACAAATAGGGAACACAAATAAATGTTACCTATATATCCCTCAATATACTGATACTGATACATCTAGGCTGCATTTTTTAAAATACATTTGAGCATTTGTTATATGTATTTGATTTCGTCAACTGGTTTTTTGTCGCAAATGTAGTTTACTGTCTGCAGATAACTGCTGCTGGGATTTTTCCCTTTTATCCTTTTATATGTGCTTTGTAGCCTTGTCCAATTTTGGGCTTAAGTAAGGCAGTATCGGGCTGAGGAAAACGATCCCTGTCGAAATTGATCTACCGTTTTTCGTCGAGACTTCAACATGAGGGTTATTGACCTCATTAAATAATTATTATTATGAATGCCCACACGACGGATCAATTGTTTCACAGAATCAGGATAGTGGAGGCTTCGGTAACAACTAGGTTGGCGTCTTGTAGAAGCCACTCTCAGAAGAATTCAGTGCCTCCTGTTGCGGGTGTTCAAATATATGCCTGATTTTTCAATCTCAATTATCTTTATGGCAAAATAAAATATGAACGAAAAGGCGTATTACTCGATTTTACTGCATAAAAGGTGAAAACTAGGCAGAAAATATTTTTTTAATGAATCCGCCTTTATTTTCGCAAAACCAGGGCAAAATCTCATTTTCGTTTGCCTGCATCTCTTGAACTAATTTTCACGTACTCTAAGAAGATAAAGTTAATATTTTTCTAGACTTTGCTAATAAGTATTTTGTTTTGATTCACGTCGTTGTAGAGAGTAGGCCTATTTCTATCCTTTTGTTTTCCTTTAAATTATATGCTTTGAACTGAACTCGCTATTATTTTGCAGTGCTTTTCCGCGTTAAATCAACTTAATAAAAAATATAACAACTTAATCTGTGTCAGACTTCCCGATCACAGATATCTCTTCACATTTTAGAAGTTAGGCGATCTACCGTCAGGTTCACGCATTTGCATTCTTTCAATCGACTTTATAAAATAAAGATAGTTTTATAGTGCCCACGAAATATTTCTGCTACTTGTTCTTTATCATACTGATCATTCACTTTCCCACCTACTTTTTTTAACTGGAAGGGTCATACTTAAACGATGCGTCATTTTTGAGTTTTGTGCACCGATCCTGAGCATCCTCTCGGGCATGCAAATAACTGCGTAGGCAACACAGGGAACGCTTCAAAGGTGTTTAAACCCTTATTGAAGTGAAAAAGATGCAGTTATTAAAATACCTACGTTTTTTCCTCAATTCGGCACTGTAGCATTAGATTCCAAACCGAGATATGGTTAAATACTGCAGAAAACAGCGACCATCGCTTTTTGGATTATAAGAAATACTTTTGCCTAAAACGCGACAGTTGGAAACACAAAGGAAACCGACAAGAAAAAGTATCTTTGAAAAAAACAGAAAGTCAGAGCCGAGACGACCTTTACACGTCCCTCCTGCATTTTTGGGATGAATATTAGGGCATCAGGCATGACTGTAAAAGTAGACCAAAGTCCATGCACGGGTGCTGACACATGAAGCATTGATCCAGGCATTTTCTTTTCAACATAATTTACAATATCTAGTTCGGAAGCGTTATGTAAGTAACTTTTTAATCACTAAACGAACTGATGGGTAAAAGCAGGGACCTTTGGAGAAATATTTAAAGATCGCAGTTTTGTGCTAACCCCCTAGGGGCCTATTCACCTCGCTTTGAAAAGAAGGCAGGCACCATAGGACTGTTGTTGATAGCGGACAAACGCCCATTTGGCAATCTGATCCTCACTTTACCAATTACCATTTATAAAAAATGGCATCGTTTTTCTGTCTCATGAACTGGAACTCAGGTTTAAAAAGCCACTTACTGAAGAAAATTACATTCAAAATCATGTATTTTGCAGAAAAACAGGCAGAATTTGGGCTAAATTGGAGGCTGCCGGATGTGTGGATAGTGGCCTACTCAAATGAGTATGACGGAAAATAAAAAACTGCAACAACAGGCGCCTGATATTCGTAATCAGCACGAATTTTTTGCTGTTATCCCGAACACCCGCACATGGTAACAAAACAAATCCATTGGCCAGAAGGACTATATTAAAACAAGCAAGGCAGGAAATTCATTCTTACAAAATAAATGCGGGGTTCAGTTGCTTAATCCCCTAAGAAGGGAAATTATGTTCGTGGTATACATCAGTATATTTAAAATCCATAGGTGTAGACCAACATTCTAAGTGTATATTTTTGGCGGAAACCCGTCAACCACTGTGAAATATGTACTTGCTGCCAGCAGACAGACTTTAGTAGTATATATTGAATATATTTTAAATATAACCATAAAAAATCACAGGTACTACGCATATAAACCTTAAATATACTGTTATGTACGGTGAACAGAATTAAATTTCTCAGGAGATATGAAACTCAACTTTCAAAACCAGTATATCAACCAAAAACAATCAGAGAAAGCCGATGGACCCACTGATGGGCCGGAGCGGCAGAATACCGACGAAACAGGTGTCTGGACCGTATAGCTACTATCTAGGCTATTTGTTTGGTAATTTGTAATATCAGAATGCGGGGTATTTATTCAACCGCCTGGTGATAAGGTGTCAGAAACAATAGACCAATCATCCTTGGTGGAAATGGGCACGTTCCAAACGAAAACGTATTGTTTAATGCGTTGTGCTATAAAAAATCATTCATTTAAGCAGGAAATCGTCCAAGAAAACCTATGGGAAACCGGAAAAATCTGGTAAGGTATCAATGAAGATCAGATATACTAAAACTTTGCACAAATTGCTACTATTCTGTCAGCTAGGTTTCCGAATTGCGCACCAGCCAAGAGAACATTGGCCAAACCAAAATACGATTAAATTGGTTAATTAAGTTACTTTGTACATGCATCACAAATCGGGAAAATTTTTAAAAACATTTCGTTTGGCGTTTCTGGAAAACAATGGAATTCCTTACACTTACTTTTACTCGGAACAAACCTTTTGTTCATTTATGGCTTCAGAGCACAACCTAATAGCAAACAAGTATAGGAAAGACGCTGTAGTAGAAAGCAAATCACAATTATCTGTTAGGCGAAGCAGATATTTGTTCCCAAATTTTCAGCATAATCAAACTTATATTCACAAATCATCATTTTTCTTAGACCTTACGTTGTACAATTATAAAATACAGACAAATATCGAAGTAAAGTGCCTTTTATAGACAAATTTTCCCCTCCCCCCTCCCCTAGACTGGCTGCACCGAACCCTGTCCTCTAAACTAGCCTTCTATTATTGAGCCGTTTCCCCTAAACCCATGACTCACTTGTACGTAAAACGAACGCATTTAACCTATGCCACCTTCCGGTATAAATGTACTGGCTCGCTGAAAATTTATCGAAAGCATGCGAGCGCTGGCGACCTACTCTGCTAAACGTATTAATGCTTTTATATTTCCTGTAATTTTTAGATAGGAGTCTTCCTACGCGCAGTAATTTGGAATTTTGGGTGATTTTTCATCTCTGTTCTGCAAATTTTGATATTTCACAGTGGTTAGTTTATCCACTGTGGAGAGTGATAATTACCCTGTGGTGCACTTTGCCAGCACTCAGACAAGCTACTCGTTTTCACTTACGTCATCGCTCTAGAGCAAGTGCAGATTTCTCAATCGAATATGAGCGCGTACGCTGTGCGTGCATGAGGTGTCATTAAAAGCATGAACCTATCAAATAATATGGTGAGTAATGGAATTATTGAGCCCACTTCAAGCACGCGCTAAGCTACACGCTTAAGGACGTCAGTTGTGTGAGCTTTCGTAAATTAATTATCGGTCAGTGTTTAGTTGGTGGCAGGATTAACATACGCAGTCATGACTAAGCCAACAAGAAGTTAACCCCCACTGCACGCTTGGGTAGATGTTCGACAATGATGTGATCGAAGGCTGTGAAGTGGCACAAATGTCGTGGTTCTTTTAACCTTGGTAGACAACCTCTATCGTGTGTATGATCAATGGGCACACAGATGAATAAATAAGGGCCAAGGTACAGTAGAGATGGGCCATGAAGTCAAGCTAGTTCAAACACTCCAGATTTCCCTTCACAATCTGATTTCAGGTTATTCTGATGATATGATCATCTTTGTATAGGTCATTGAAGACAATTGCAGTTTTTATTTACAGATAACCAAAGATTTCTCATGCATAGCCTGTTTGGAAGGCTACATTTCCTCGGCAGCTTGTTTACAGACGCAAGGATTATAAAGACTTTATGGAAGACTAAAAGTAGTCATATTATTTTTCACCCTACCCATCTTTGTTTATGCCCTTCTCTGTTTAATAAAGTCTCTCCCTAATCCCTTTTTCTGAAGCCATTCATCAAAGGAGCTAATTCTTCGTAAATTAGGTCAGGATATTTTGCCCCAGTGAGTAGATTTGATACGAAAAAGCCCTTTAGAGGCGGCCTTATATCCATCAAAGACCTTTTGCTTTCCAGTACCAAACCTTCAATATTTTGGGCGTTCTGCTATGTCAAGAAAACTCATGTTTGAAAAAAATCGCATATCGAAAAACGTGAACTTCAGTTGACAAAACTCAGATAAAAACCAAGAAAATGTATTTCTTAAAAAAACCAGGAATAAGATACGTTTTAAAAATTAATTTTGTGAAAGCCTGGTATTTATTATCCTTTAAGAAAATACAACGCAGTTTGACTGCTGTTTGTTATACCGCATCGATGATCCTGGATGATAAGATGAAGTGCGCATAATTGCCTAAGAAAAAAGAAACAAAAAACAATATTTTTAAATCAACAGTATGTAGCACGATACATTTTTATACATAACATTTCTACTTATAAGCAATTAAGAAGCGGAAGAGACGGAAGGTTAGCAGCTTTGCGTCACCTTCATATTTATTCGTTAGTCTGTTTGCATTCAAAAATATAGAAAGGGCCTAAATTTTATCAGCTTTGGCAATAAGCACTCCAATATAAGGGCAGAAGCGAATGCCTTCAATTCAGTCACAATTGTAGCATTCATTTTCAGGTAAATTAAAAACTCGTCAAAAGTATGAATTTCAAGTTTGATGTTCTCTTGGAAAATATCAATGTGCATAGGTATTCGTCAGGTCTATACCTAATAAAAATTCCTTTTAAAGCGATAACTTATCACAGAACAATTTTTCATTGATATTTACGGTAAATGTGTTTACCAGTGAGTTTTGATATTTTGCGCATTTTAGAAATATGGACCACTTGGCTATTTTCATAAGAATTAGCAATCAGCGAAAATGTACCGAACTGGAAAGCACTATCTGCAGAGCATTGCAATCAATAATCTTCCTTATGTAAAAAATACTTTTCAACATCATATTTGCTGTTGATGAAAAGAAAATTACATTTTATCATTTCACCGGATGGTTTTATTTTTATTCGTTGGTGTAATTTATAGCCAACCTTTACGTCTGCGGAACTTGAGGATGGTTTCAAAAACTTTCTCTATATAAAGAAGCAATTATTACTTTAAACATTTTTTAAACCAGGCAATTGGATGAAAATTGGCTTTCTTCTTGACAGTCTGAAGCTATGCAACCAGTATGCAACCGTGTGCTTATCATACTCTGTTAATTTTTATAAGGCATTCTTCGGTATCGGTCCGATGATAGCGTAAGAACTGGTGTCTGACCTCTGAAACACACGGTCCAATGTCCTGGGTCTTACCATACAGGATCCATATTCAAATGTTGAGAAAAATGAAGAAGTAGTTCCCTCGCCCATTGCTCAGCAACGTTTAAACGTTATGAGAAGCTGGACCTTGTTTTTCTATCATATTTAAGTGCTGTAGCAAAACTCCTTAAATAAAAAATGTTCCTATAGAGTAGATCCTTCATGTTTTTGAGGTTTCAGATCCCGTCAGGAATCCTTACTCATTGTTAATGAAAGTTAAGTCTGAGTCATGCTTATGACCTAAAGTTACTCCGAAAGCGTACCATGGGCCATTCCTGTTCACGTGTCCGTTCTCGTCTGCCATATAGCATATCCTTGCCGTTTTCTTTTGTTTCCTTAACTCGGCGATATTTAGAAAAAGAGTATTATATTGAGGGACATATGGGAGCACTAATATTTCTCACCATTCGAAGGTGTGAGCGTTGAGCTCAAAACGCATTTTCGATGAGCCCCAGATAAGAACTGAAGTGGTTATCACGGGCCCCGTTGAACAGAAGTCACGTGCAATAGGCTCGTTGGACGGCGTGTGAGTGCAGCCGCCCAATGATAATTGGTATAGCAAATACTTCAGTGGACACCCAAACACTTTATGCGTCATATGCCCCTTTTATTTTGTATTTCGCTTTTCAGATATTCGCTCACGCATGAAAAATATTTCAAAAATATAATCAGTTCTTCATTGTTTAAATGAGACTTCGAGATGCGTTTTAGTACCCACCGCGTAATTGAAACAAATAATGCAACAAGTACCATCCAATTTTGACTTTCCAGCACGTGAACTATGATCCAGTTCTTTTCTTAACATTATTCTCCATTTTTGTGGACATAAGTATTTGACGTAAGTTTTGGACTTTCATCGGAAGAAAAGTGGATATTAAGAACTCTAGAATTAGTTATTAAGATAAAATTATGGGAAAATGACCAACCAATTTATTGCAGCACGTCTCTCTTCCTTCTTGCGTCCGGTTTACTGTCTGAAACTCGACGCCAGTACTTTTGCGTAAATTTCGTTAATCTCAACTCTTGTCAACGTCTAATGAACTCACAAATATGTTCATCATCCACCATACCTATTGCACAACAAGTCACAAACTTTACCATGGTTAACCAGTGCAATCACCAATCAGGTTCTCCTCTTCGTCTGGACTTGCACGATGAGTTTTCGGTGTAGTATTTTGGTGCCATTTCCGTGCCTGATATATACAAGTAAGGTTTTCTCAGTACCTGCAGCCGAATTTGTGGAACAGAAATATACTGGTCTGACAAAGAAAGCTAACTCATGCAATTAAGTTCATTGTTCGAAAATTAAATAAAGTAGCCTTTGGCCTTTAGTTTCAAAACCTAGACTATCACCCTTCAGTCGCTACCACTAGCGCAAGTCGAACTGACCTTAATCTTCAGCCAACCGCTTTGAAACTTTACAGCAGGCCACACTTCATAAATAGGGGTGCTTAGTTCCACATTAAAACGTACTGCCATCATCTAACTGTATAATTCATATTGCTAGCGACACTTCTCACATTGTGAATTATAGGATAATTAAAACTTTTCTATAACAGAAGTGTCCAGATAGATTCATCCTTGCAGCATCGGCGTACACGAAAATTGTCAAGTTTCAAATCACAGGTTAAATTTATGAGCATAAATGCTTAACAATCAAAATCAATTTGAATTTACGGTTTTCCTAGCCTGATTAATGGCAGCAATGACCCTTTTTGCGTGCTTTTATAATTTACATTTTTCCGTTGGAGAGATAAATTAAACACCCGTAAACTGTAAAGCGTGTGAGGCTATGAGCCCATGTGATGGAACACCCTGCATTGGCGCTGCACAATATAGCGGAACATAGCAATAGATTTAGAACTGGTGCCGAGGCATTTAAAATAGTTATTGCATTAATATACCATGAGTGTACTACTATTCGTGGGATCAGGGGATCGACGGTGGCTTGCATCAATCCTTCCAAAAAACGGCGTGCTTTAGTCTAATGATCGAATATCAGCTTTTAAGTTGAAGCATAAAACTACGGACACGTTGTTGAAGCGTGTCACTGTGAGAAAATTCAGATGATATTAAACTGACAAAACCGTTTGACAGTCTTGTCGCGGCATTGTAACAATTTGCATTGTTTAATTCCGCGTGCCTTTTCGAAGGAAACCTGCTCGTATAAGAAGCAGATGTAATCAAGTTTTTTATTGTAGAATTTTGAGGGGAGATAAATAGGAGAATTCTTTATCGTACGGGCTGCTTAAATTGACCAGAGATTACAGAGATTAGGAGTAATATCCTTTAAATTACGAGAATCACCCGACTTTACCAATGCAAGCTATGAAGGTACAGGACTTCGTTGAAGATAGCTTTGTCCCACAAAACAGTATTGACATCTACTGTCGAAGCGACAAAACGATAGAAGCCCAGGAGAAAACGTTTCAAACCTACAAAATCCACCGTCACCCAGTCAGTCAACAAATACTGCCAGCGATTTTGGCTGCAACAACTAAAAGGGTTTCACCTGCTCGTCAAATTTGGCTTCACTAGAATCTACCCAAACTAACTAACTCACCAACGCTCACGCCCAAGCGGTGATCACATGCAATGCACTTTCCTACTGACGTGGTTAAAACGTGCCTTTCACCTGTATAATTATTCACTGAACTATTACACCCATGGAGATCACACGTGCTAAGCCAGTTCAAAACTGCCTAGAGAACAGAACCAGTACATATGCAAGGGTGATAGCTGCAGTGATGACAGTCCACGAAGAACGGCCTGCTTGCCTACGTACCCTAACTACAAGCTGTAGACTGCTATTGCTCGCACGCACGCTCGCACTCACCCACCCGCCGCATCTGTTGTCATCGTTCCATGAGTCACTGCACTCAATCCTATGAACCTTCACCAGCTCGTGGTACCTCGAGGCATACACATTTGTCATACGCTCGCCAGCACGCATTCTCAATAATTTTTCGCAAAATGCCGCTGTCAGAGCAGTGACCAGGTGTTCATTAAATGGGTCAGGCAAGACAGGTGAATTTTGAGCTAGGTCCCTTCGCAGACGGTTGTCCAGTGAGCACACATGTAAAATTGAAAAAAAAGCCGAAAGTTTTGCAGGTTCCTCTGCAAAAATCGAAATGAATTCTGACCACACCTTCTGCGAAGTAACTTAACCTGATCTATCATTGCGGTGTGCAATTTGCCATACACGACGAGTCACGGTTCGTGATAATATAGCCCTCGAAAAAAGAATATCTGAAAGGAATCCACCGTTCAACGAAATGATTTAGGCACTACTTAAGTATCAGTCTTCGTAGGACGCAGGCATTTGTACATAGGGGACAGAAGGGACAGTGTACAATACTTCGCGCGTTGATGTGAAGGTTAAGCATTGATGACGATATGTCTTTTGATAATTTGGCAAACTGCGCACCCTAATAAGCATCCAGGGTGAACTTTCGTAGCCAGGGGCGTAGCAAATGATACTAACACGATGGAAATCCAGTTATGGTATGAATTGTCCTTAAATAGTGTCGCATCCACGAAAAACGGTTGTACCTAGTCAGACCTGATCACGAGTATTATTAAATTCTGTCAAGATACTGATTCTGTTAAGCAGTGGCTTGCATCCATCCATTTAGGGCAAAAGTGGCTTATGTAGCCTTACTCATCAATCCTTGCTTCGTGCCAGTTGTCATACGAAAACTGTGATTATAGAGTGTTATGTGTAAAGAATTAGGGCACGCAGTGGACTATGCTTTAATAAATGATAAATGGCCTCTTATTTTACTGTATTTAGAAGTGTTGTTGATTTATATCTGTAGATTTTTCTAATTTGTATTGTTGTTTAACTTTTTGCGGAAAAACCCGGTTTCACGAATTTCAATATAAATTTAAATGGTGGTTAGGAGGTCGTCTACATTAACTTACCTGAGGTCACACTTACCGTTCTGCAGTTAGATAAGTGAAGCCCACGGCTAGAAGTGCCACGCACGTCTTTAATTTACGTGCGAAACAACTTACTCCTCGCGGCCGCGGGAATAAACTTCGATTAAATTTTTCACTTAACGCTTACTTCTAAAAATTTCCTTTTCTGTCAATCCATTGCCCCCCCCCCACTCAAAACTCTATGAACACCGTTTTTGCAGGACAAAATGCTGGGACCAGGGGTATTGAGTGGACCTACATAAGCTACTTTTGCCCATCCAGGTTTCCCCGACAGTGGAATAGCAAATACAACGCGGAATATGCATTCTTCATCGGCCTGTCAGTGCACGCCCTCCAAGGCATTAGCAGTTTCAACACAATGCTACTGTCAGCGCAGTGATCAGGCGTTCTTAAACTTATTCAGGCAAGACAAGTGAATTTCGAGTGAACAGTAGTCGCAGACTGTTCCCGAATACATTTGCATCCTCTCAGACGAATAAAACGAAATAGTATGACGTAGATCGCAACCATCTACCCAACAAGTATAATTACCACTAACCAGTCGTTATCATACGCACAACTCTTAAATGCCGATATTTTAAACATCTTAAACTCGCGGACTTCCCGTTTTAATTTTGTTTCTCCTGCGATGTTGTATCTTGATGAACGAGAGAGAGAGCCTTTTGCAAATCATTTAAACCACCAAGCTTAAGACAACCTCAATAATCTCTTCAATAAAATCCGAAATATTTTTTTCGAAAGCATTGAAAAAATTGAATTCCATTCGAAAGTTTTCCTTTGCCCTTGACCGGATTCGACTTGGTCGAAATGCGTGACTCCCTGGAGTACAAGGAGATGATATATATTTAACCATGTCTTCGCACAGCATTCATCTGGGCGGCATTACCTCTTGAGGCAGCTGTATGAGGACTTAAACCTAGAGTTTACCATTTGGCTAAACCCACTGAAGATCCTATTGAAATACCCATGCCCCCTTTTGCTTCGTTGGTTCTTTTAATACTTTGCTTATGCACGCTCCTTAAGTTTTAATCCTAAAAGACCATTGCTGACCTAGATTGTTTTTCTAAAGGAGGCAGGTGGGTGAATGTTTGACAAAAATAACCTGTTAAGTATTATCATTTTTCCATCATAACGCCGAGTGAGCCTGCTCGTAAAAAGGTCCTGGATACAGGGAAGAAAGCAGTGCGTAGATGCTTGCTGTTTTCATTTTCACATACCTGAGACGTAAGATTTCCTCCAGTGGCACTATGTTTCCAAATAATTTTGCCAAAAAAGTAGTCGTTCTACACAAAAGACCATTGTAATTATCTTAGGCGTCTAATCATATACAGTAGATTGCCAAAATGATGAAATGTGAAGATTGGCGTTTTAAATGGATGGTCTCACAGACGTTAAAGTTTGTTTACTTTATTCATTGAATTGCCCTAAAGCGCCAAATACTGTTCACTAGAAGATATTTAATATCTGATCAGTATATTGAAGGCAAATAGGAGCACGTCTGTCCAGTATTCACAGATGTATTACACCTGCCGCAGTCTTCTTTTTGCATATTCCTCTCCAACCATGGAAATAAATTCTGACTATGCCTTCTGTGAATAAACTTAACTCAATTTATCTTTCCGGTGTGATATTTTTCATACGTGCTTAGTCACGCTCCCTCATAATAAAGGCCACGAAAAAGACTGAAAATCGTAGAGGAACCCTATTTACCTAAGTATCCGTCTTAGTAGAACTCACACGTCTGTGAATAAGAGGCAGTACGGGAAGTGTTCGATTCTTCCCATGAAGATATGAACGCTAAGAACTGATGATGATATCAGATTAGATCCTTGGGCAATCTCCCCGTATTTAAGCAGGAAAACCGTTCCCCTATTACTGAAAACTTGCTGGACATGGGTCATTTTGCCGACCCTTTAACTTAATTCCGAGTTCTTGTTTGAACACGAACATCTCGAGTCCTGCGTTAACTAGGGGCAGTTTATATAAGACGCTCTAAACCGGACCTATGCAAACAGTTTTAGCATGTGGTTAACCTAGTCTTGCCTTGCTAACTACAGGTCCCAGAGTTGAAAATTCTCATGAACCATTTCCCCGAAACTCATTTCCCTGTTTCCCCGTCTACTTTGTTTTACCTTTCCGTCTCTATGTGACTAGGACCTTTGACTTTTCTGTACATATTCAATTTCGTATTTTTTATCATTTGTGATCCTTCAATGCAATGAGTGGATGCAACTGAAGAGCTCTCATGAAATGTATGGTTCAAATAAATTTTGCAATAATTTCCATCTTCAAAATCTGCCCGTACTCGCGAATGTCTAGGATGAAGTTTCGTCTGCCGCGACAAAGGGAATGGTGCTAGCAGGATGGTGTTCCACTTATAGTATGAAATGATCTTAATTTGAGTCTTATCTAAAACCAACGGTTATAGCTAGTCAGACCCAAACATAAGCACTTGTTTAAAGCCGCATACGTTAACTTCTGCCATGATAATGATTCCATTAAGCGGTGGCTTGAAGCAATCCATCCGAATTTTCCCCGACCGTTGAATATTATCTGCAACGAGGCATACGCATCCACGCCAGGAAATGCTTTCCAGGAGATCAATAGATTTGGAAAAATTCCACTGCCAAAGCAGTTACCAGATGTCCGTAAAATAAGCCAACAGGACATGTGAACTTCAAACTGGGAGTATTGATCGTTGATATTTACCCGGAAACATCTGCGTCCGTCCAACCGTATAAAGTGGCATGACAGTTAACAGACAGCAACAATATATCGGATCCATTAATCAGCCCTTCCTTTGTGCGTGAATATAAGATGCCGGCATTTTAAACGCTTAAGACTGCGGTGTGACATGTTTTTTCTTGCGACGCCCTGTCCTGATGAGCGAGAGAGGTTTTTAGAAATCATGCATATCATTAAGCTCAAGACAGTCTCTATAATTTCTTAAATAAAATAAAGTTCGAATTATAATGTCGAGTGATTAAAAAACTGAATTCTGTTTTGGAGTTATCGACCAGTGCCGATATCCGTGACACGCTGAAATACAAGTTGGCCGCAGACATTTGATTGTGCTGTTGGACAGACTTCATGCGGGAGGGATTACTTCTTGAAACAGCTGGATTGCGACTTATACCCAGAGGTCTACCGTTTTGGTCTCCACAGAAGCTAATCTAATGGAAGATTCAACTAAAATCGCCGAACCTCATTTTGCTTCATTGGTTCTTCTAACAATACGCATATGCACCACCGTAAAAAACAGATCCTAATAGACAATTTCTGACCTAGTATTTTCTAACACAAGCATACGGGGCGGATTACTTTGGGAGTTCTAACCAGTTCAGTGTTGTCGTGCCTCCAGGATGACGCCTATTGAGCCTGCTTGCGAAAATATCATAGTTACATGGTCATGAGTCTTTATCTTGGAAGGAGGGGAAAATATCCGTAACACAGTCTTCCGTTGTTTCCATTCCAAAAACCATACAGGTAAAATGTCGTCCGCTGCCAATATTTTCCCGTAGGGTTTTGCCATCTAATTTAAACGCTTAAGCATAAGGTAATCTTAATTATCCTAGGCAGACAAGCATATACATTTACCGGAATTTTATAATAAATGCCTCATTTGAAAGCACCCTAACAAGAAAAATCTTCTTCAAAGCACCACTCGATGTTCTCCTTCTAAACACCTGAAAGGTAAGATGTCACGAACTTCCACAATGTTCGGGAAGGCTTTTGTTAGATATTATTTTCTATCATCAACGAACTGCCCACGTTTTTTCTGCTAAAATAAGTATTATATTAAGTTTATTTTAAGCTTAACTCACTCCTACAGTGGAGTAGTAGTCGCAGACTGTTGTCCGGACAATTTTCTGTCCAAACACTCTAAGAAAAGGCATACTCAATACGTCGTCTGCATCAATCTAGCCATCAGACATCAAGTCACATAACCCGCCATAGTCAAATGTATGACTCGAGAGTCTCGATAGCTAAAAAAATGCTTTTCACTGGCTTATTTGCAGTTTTCTCCGGAGAAAAATGGAGAGCATTGTAGAAATCATACGAATCGCTATGCCAATAAAATACTCCCCATGAAAGAGTAAATTCTGCTTTGGAGTTTGCCTTGGCCGCTGACCGGATACGAGTTGAGCGAACACCGTGTCAAGTTAAAAACCAAAGTAGCCACAGGCATTTGACTGTGTATTTGGACGGCTTTTATGGGAAAGCCATTATTTTTGAGGTGTCTGGATGACAATTTTGACCCTGTATTTACAAGGATGGTCTTCATGGAAACTAACTTAATGGAAAAATACTATTGAGGAACCAATTTAGCTACTTATGCCTAACTTTGCTTCCTTGGTTCTTCTTATTGTACACGTATGCACTTTCGTAGTGTAATAATGCTACTTCTGTAGAGAAGAAACAAATGGTGCATTGCGCTTAGCTTCCAAACTCTTTCATAAGATTATTGTCAGAGATGATGTACGTCCGAATATGAAGACAAGAGCCTGCGCTGGGATCTGTTTGCCGGGCGACACCGATACATCGTTAGGTTATGTTGCCATCCTTTGACCAGGTTTCAATAAATTCATCGTTCATGTTGCTGCTGGCGTGGAGGAGTATTTTGATGGCTGCGAAGTTGAACTCGTGGCATGTTTCTCAGCTGTGAGCTGCAATTTACGATAATTGTTCGCCCCGTTGTACAGTCAGCTTATAATAATGTGTATGCATTCCGAGCATGCGTTCACTTTGACCGGTATAATAACAAGAACAGCTTAGGCATGGAATGCACTATATTACCCTAGATTACTCATTTGTACTAGACTAGATTTTGATTTTCATCACTGCACATGGTAGCTTTGGATCAGTGCGCTATTTCACCACGTTATCTCACAGCGATACGATAAATTGCTTCTAAGACGTCATAAATGCATGACAGAGCGCGCCCCATCCTCGATAGTACTTCTGTTTGGGGTTCTCCAAGGCCGAACGCGTAGGTATCGGCTTATAAGTGACTTCGGATATCTCTTTCGGTTACATTTTCCTCCAGCTTGCTGCAGTGAGTCGGAATCCAAATGTAGAAATTTCTCACACAGCTTCGTTGGTAAGCAGCCTAGTGGTCGCTGTGGAAACTAAGAACATATGCTATGTTCATTGCCTTTTCTGTAAATGGGCTTCTCAAATTCACCGTTGGGCGTTCTTTTGATGGCAACATGAAAAAAGACATAATTTGACCTTTTATTCTTTCCTCGCGAAAGAATAATTGAGCAAGTTGTGGATTCTTTGCAGAGTGATCATCTTGACGGTAAAAACGTTAATACCAGCGAACTTGCGAGTCCCAAGAAGTAATTTAGAAGTAGAAGACTACTCAATCGCTTGGACACTACGCTTATTCACCGGCCGTTTTGGAGTCACTCGCGGATTCATCATCAGACACATACTCATAGAACAGTAGCAGAAACGGTTTGCGTGTGCAGAAGGTTCTGCCATAAACTTTAAACGTACAGAAAAGTCGATAAATGTGTTTGATTGTGCGCTGATTCGTTGTGTCAGCAATGACCATCTGGTCTTGTGTTGTTGGCATAAGACAATGTGGTGGACTGTGCGGTACCCAATCCATTTTGGGTGCTGAGACTAAATTTGGCAATAGCAAATCGCCACCTGGGGAAAAAACAGGCCACCACATCATCTTATGCCAACACCATAAGGCCAGATGGTCATTGCTGACACAACAAATCAGTGCTCGAAGGCATTTTTTCTGTACGTTTACATTTTACGGCTAAACCCTGTGCACACGCAAATTGTTGCTGCTACTGTTCTATGAGTATGCCTCTGATGATGCATCCGCGATGGATTTCGAAACGTCAGGCGAATAAACATATTGTCCCAGCGATCGAGTCGTCTTCTTCTTCTCGAGAACAATCGTGTCGTTGACGTAGCGACGCAAAAATGCTGGCATACGTTGGATGCCGGCAGTGTTTTCAAGCTCCTGTGAGACCACTTATGCCTCAAAGTTTGAAGTCGTGGAGCCCATTGTATTTCCTTCGATCAGTTCATAGGTTTATGCTGTCAAGGTAAAGTAATTGCGTTTCTACAGATTTCGAATAAACTCATGACGCATTTCATTTTAATTGACTCCGAGGTTCATTTTATGCTTCTTCAAGTGTCTCACTCAATAAGACGTGCGCCAGACTCGATGAATAACGACGTCATATCAAAATAAATCTCAAAGGTCTTCGGTTAATCTGCCGGCTGACGGAAGTGAGTTGCCTCGGAGGGATTTTACTTTTGCGTGCATCCATTTTGCCAAATTGCAGGCATGGGCCCATTTTAGGACAGCGATCAGCCACAGAAGGTCATTGGGCTAATGATTCAGGGCACCATCAATTACACGCCAATTGCGCCTGCATTTATTAAGTTGGTTCGGCAGATTTAGATAATTTTGTTGACCCAATTGTGAAAACAGTCGTGGCATTCGGTGGGATTCGAACCCGCACAGGATAGTGGCCTTTTAGTCAAGCCAACGTTCTACCCATTTGAGCTAGGATTGTCGCTCTGTATTCTCTGATACGTTTAATTAGTCGCTCTGATACTACTCTGGCTTGTGAATTCAGTGTTGCTTCATGAAACTGCCATCAAAAAGAGCCTCGTCAAACCATACCATCACGTAAATTAGATGACAGCAGCATTTAACGGGGTTGTTTGGTATTGACGGACGTTGAGTATAACCTCGAAGCTGAAGGGCCAGATTGATAGGGTCTGTCACAAAAAGAAAACTAGTTCCATCTGCTCAAAGATCATCATCCCTTCCAATTCCCTCTGCTCTTCATCTGTAACTGATATATCTATGGTTTCATTAAGGGTCGAACCCTTATCTAAAAAGTACCGCTAGACTAAATAATAGATATTATTCGTGCCCATATGTGTGAAACCTGTCCGTCACCTGAAATACTGCGCCACATGTTATTAATCTGTACCAAAAAGCTTCAATTTCTATTTAATGGACCACTTTACAGACAAATGAACGGATTTGCAATGGGCAGTCCACTAGGGCTCACATTTGAAGCTAGAAGAGAAAGCGTCATCAAGATTTAATAAAACAAAATTATGTTGACGATATGTGGACGATGAATTCGCGATTGTGGATTTTAAAGAAGACGCCGACGACCTCTTCAATTTTATGAATACCCTACACCCAAAAATGAAATGCACAATGGAAACAGAGCAGCTTAAAAAGCTATCCTTCCAAGACGTTCTCATGTTAAGAGAGGATGATGGTTCAATAGTGAGCTCGGTTTTTCACAAAAATATGTGGTAAGGGCAGTATCTACATTTCATGAGTTTTTTGCTAGTTCAGTGGAAACGAAATCTGGTGCAAACTCTTTTTCAACTATTAGGCAAAATTTGCTATAGTAAGACTCTGCCCGCAGAGCTTTCCCACATCAAAGCAGCCCTACTTAACTGTGACTATCCTGCACGCTTTATTAAGAAGTACCGCAATTCTCTAGGGCCAAAATTGATGGAACATTCAGTTCCGATGACATTTCAAATACAATCAATTGGTGATAACGCTGTACCATAGATAGGACCCACAAGGAAGCAAAGCACGTCTTCTTAAGTTCGTCTTAAAGCATTCCAGTAATACGAGCAAGGAATGCCTTGCCATTGCATGCCACCTCACATGCTGTGTACAAATTCACATGTACTTGCAGATGCAAGTACATTGGGCGCACGCAAAGGCAACTGGCGGCCAGGGCCGCTGAGTACTTGCCCAACTGACTTTTCAAGCAAGAAGACAGAAAACCACGGTCCTCTATTACCAATCATCTACTTGGCAGCGGCCATCCCGTCGATATCAAAATAGCATTCAGAGTACTTTTTCTGGCCCGAACAATTCGAACCTTGCACTACTTGGAAGCTGCCTTCATACAATGAGAGAAACCTAACCTATGCAAGCAGCTTGACCACGTGGTCAACCTTCAATTACCCCAGTAATTGGTTACTTAGTTTAATCCCCAAGTGATTTTTGTTGACTTACCCTCAATCCCCCACCCGCTTCCTTCGCAGATGTTGATTAGAGCAGTATCCTTTACCTGAGCATTATTTAAATTGAACTGTAATCATTGTTATTATGTCATTTGTTCTGCGTAATTTCAAGGGGTTGCATTTTCTCTTAGTTAGCATCCTCATGCAGCGAAAAGATGCAACTGAGAAGCTGTCACGAAAATTATTGATGGCAATAAATCCTGCCGTACATGCTTGTTTAAAATGTTGAAGAAAAAATCAGTCTTAAGCGTTCTAGACAGTCGTATAGCCAGAAATTATGCCATGAAACAATGAGATCGAAGTGACTGGCCTAGCGTTTACTGATATTTAAATGAGTCCCAGATATGTATCTACGACTACGATGGATTAAATATTTCAAGTAACCCCAATCCTGCCAATAACCTCAACTAAATTAGAGTACTTTGTGTTGCTTCTACTTTTAAACTGAAACTAACTCGGTAAAATGTATTGTAAATAGTTAACGACCCAAGGTGGCCACTCTGCGTCAATTTATGATCATCGAAGACATCTATATTCATTGGCCCTAGATTAACCTTGACTGTCACTGAATGTGAAATTATGTCATGACAGATTGAGAACAAATAGACTGACCTTAAGCAGAATGATGGCCAATACAGTAAAACCTAGGGTGACTAGCAGCGCCGTCCATTAGCATTTCAGGTAACGAGCGAACCTTTAGCAGATAATTTGTTTCAATGGACGAGCGTGCGCTCAACTAAAGTATTTGCGGTGCGTATGTCCTTATCCTAATCGGAAGCCTGCAGCCACTCAGTGAACGGATGCAGTCTGATAAGCAACGTTAAAGGACAACTCTTTCACATGACGTGCCCGGTGCGGGAACGGTTTACAGTTCTTAATCGTTGGTTTAATTTTAGAGGTCACTCCCATTCAGGCAACAAACTCGACTGGATTCGTGTACTTCTTGTTGTTTCTCCATTATTGATGAAAATAAACTCGGCAAAGTGACAGCTTCAATTTATGATCAGAGAAGACCTACAGTCAGTGAACTGGCTGGTATTTGGAAAAAAAGTGTGATTTGGTTTGATCGGATAGAGAAACTGACAGGAGAGAGAGAGAGAGAGAGTTCAGAAGGTCTTAGCCGAATCTAAATATAAGGAAGGACCGCCCCCGATGTTGGATGTGGGCAAAGGCTCTCGGCTGATGTTCGACGTGGCTGCAAGACAAAATATGCAAGTGGGCGTGAGAGACAGATAAAGAAGAAAAAATCACAAATAAAACTAGCAAACCATCGCACATACAATGGGGCCAAAAGAAGCTCGTTGGTATGACCAAATCAACAGCATGAACATTTGTTTGAAGACATTGTTAGAATGATCATTATAATTTTCTACGTAACCGCAATAATGTTGAAAATAATAAGTTAGATCACGGAGTGTTAGTGGACTATGCAGCCTTTTTTAACGTTTGCAATTGAATCTAGAAATGCAGAAGAGCAACCCTCACGTGTATTTCCTCTTCAGGGAAGGGTGCTACAGAAACCAGCCAGGGAGACGGCGTGGACATATCTGATTAGCGTTTAGGATTCAGTCAGCCTTAGCTGACCTCATGCGTGATAAAATCTGGTTTCTTTTAGTTAATAAGTGTCAATAACTCTGATGCGCTGGCCAGTAAACCCAAGTTTCGTTAGCCTATCAGGTTTTCCAGAGTACATATATTAACAT
>JAYGXS010000009.1:7004267-7062523 GCA_036362985.1 Ligula intestinalis
TCCTTTGCATTGGCTATAACCCTTTTGACCATGACTGTCACCTACTATAAATACTGTGAGGTGCAGTACAACCCCCACCTCTGATGACGGAAGCCTGTACGCTTTAGAAACGTCAGGAAAGTAAAACTATGGTTCTCGTGATCGCCTCTTCTTCTCATTTATGCCCGGTGACTGGGATTTGCTCTTCTATTAGCAATACATATATATAGGCTTAACACAAGTGAATCATTACAGTGGTACATACGTTGGATAGGTTAAGAATTTGCATTCCGAGGTGCCTAAAGGAAAATAATAAGGTCTTTCAAAAATCGGTTGTTGAGAGTTTTGTCTATTTCAGTCCGTATGAAGCAGGATTGGCTGATGACGGTGGAAAAGTTCAGTTCTACCTCTTTAGTCATTTTTAGATTAACTCCATGTTTATCAAGATATGCGTATAGCCTTGATACATTAGCCAGTTCTTTTAGCAGAAATTAAACTCCATTATTAACTATAGGCTTTATTAGTGAAGAGATGACTTTAAAATTGAAGTTTTCCTATAATTTTTCAAGAAACGACATATTTAAAAATTCATTGTACCATACACGTTCTAGAAATAACACCACGAATTCGAGTATGCCCGAAAACTCTCAAATTATGTTGTTAAATGCTTCAAGATTTTAGACCATATAATAACTGTTTGGATTCATAAAATGCGTATTGCTTGGCTTATATTCTTTGGTTGGTTTTCCCTACCGACCCCATCTCCAAAAAGCCCCTCATGAACAACAGTCTTTTTATCAAAAGGTATCCAAAGTAAAATGCAAACACCTACAGTTCTGAAAAATGCCTGAGGCGTTTCTTTGTGCTGCCTGCTCTTTTTGATTACATCCAAGTCAGTGGACCACGTACTTTATCATCCCCAATCGCCTGAATAACGTATTCTACCGTACCAATATCAAAGCCTCAATCTTTTTTCAATATATAATTTCTGAATATTTCGTAGACTTTACGTATATTTTTTGCACTCCCTTTTATTTAATTTATCATTAAAAATAAGTATTTTTTAAAGCTCAGCAGCCATGTGAGCAAATTAGAAGGTCGCAAAAACATGTTTATATTTTCGTTTCATAAAGAAAACTAAACTGAAAAAAATGCGTATCCTAAAAATTAACAAAATCACTTTGCGGAAGGAGATTTAAAGGCCTTAAGTGAACCCAGTAGTGGAAATCCATTCTTTCAGAATATGTTCAGTCAGATTTGCGAGTAGTCTTGGACACCAATGCACTCCTTCCTACATTGTCTGCTATATTTAGCATAAAAATCTAAAAAGTTTGCCTTGTAATTTCAGAAACGTACGTTATTTCTCTACTATGTAATAAAAACGGTCAATAAATATGACGAATACAATGTCTAATGACGGTTTTCCAAGTTCAACCTTAGTTTGCCTATATCAGACTTCTACAAGAACGCAGTTAACACATTCTTCTACCGCAGACATCGGAGGTTTGCATCTGAAGGCTGTTTACTCGGACTATCAAACAGTCGGCACTTTAATGCAGTTATCGATTCGAGAATTCTTATAGAACTAGCAATGTAGGACTCAAACATGCAAATGTACAATTTCTCCGGCAAGGATGCATAAAGTAACATAGATGCTGAGCGTGCTGAACAAGATAGGAATGAAAATCACCTGCCAAACGTTTCTCCCACAATCACATGCCATTGGGCGCCAAATTTTTTGTCCAGGCTTTGCTTTATAGCGCAAGCGAGGTCATAGTCATCATCATGGGACTTACAGGCGTAAACAATCATCTCCAGGAAATAAGTTTCCAATTTCTCATTGAGATCGCTGTGCAGGAATACAGGTTGGTCGGCACCGGGATGGGGCTTTGGTTCATAACATCTGGAGTATTGGGATAGTGCTTGCATCCTGTGAACACGCAGTGGTCGTCGATGATCTGCTGACTGTTACATCAGTTACTGGTTCACGACTTATATAGTTTAACGTAAAATAGAGGCAGGTTGGCGCCATTATCCCTCGCATCGCCCGACCATAATTGGATAAATAAGCAGACCTTTGAGATCCGGTTAGTTAATTCTTCCTGTTGTTCTGAAGGCAATAATTCCAAATTCTTCCTCATTGATTGACTGTTTGCGGCCCTAGTCTTACTTCGCACCCCTTTAGCCTTGAATTGTTGCCATCGCAACCCAAATGCAATTAGGCGAAATGGGGGGGGGAGCGTCTTAATTCGCCACACTGCCTACGAAATCTTCTGCCGAGAAATAAACTTTATTAATCTGCTTACGCGAACATAATAAAACAGTCATTCATGTTATATGGGATTATCCGCTAGGTTCACTGCACAGCTCTGCCCCGCCGTGGATACGCCTCGACTAGACAGGCTTAGAGGCAACTCAGCGTCTGAGTTAACTGAGGTTTACAACACATTTCATTTATGCATGAAGAATTAAAGCGGAAGAACCTGAAATTCCAGTGTTTCCTTTTCTGTCATCGGAGGTAACTCGGCAGATATTGCAACCTAGCGAAAGCTTTAACGGATGCACTGAAAGGCATCTACCCATTTTGGCGAATAGTAGCCACGCTTAAGTATCATGCGCCCAATTTCCGACCGGATTTTGGAGACCTATTGTGAGTCAGTCGCGTTAACTGCTGCATCGTAGCCCACAGAGCGCTCCTCACAGTTCTCTAACTAGGAAGATTTATTTTAGTTACATGGAATTCTCTGTTATTTTCTCAGAGTTTGGGGTCTCACAAATACTTAATGGCAAATGAATATAAGTGACAAAAAGAGTTTTATTGCATGTTTGTAGATCGGAACGCATGAGCATGGGTAAGGAAGGCAGGTGAAGCTTTGCCAGTACTGTACTCGGGACTTCGTAGACGCCTTCTGCCACTCCACCCAGAAATGACGTTGAATGAGTTGGCAGGCACTTTGCATGGTTTCTACCCTGTAGACCTGCTATACTGTCATGGTTAATTTAAAATAGTTGATAACTTAAGCACCACCAAAATTTGTAGTTTTTTAGAAGAGCATTTTTACTTCACAATGTAGGTAGAGATGATGTATAGGGACAATCGCTGGTGCCAAATGTAGGAAAAGCTGCTTGGAGCATGTCAAAATGGGTTACAGAACTATGTACAGGGCCATTCTGCAGTGGTTAGTCGGCCCCATTGCGTAAAATATCTTGTAGTTTTCACAAACTATACTTGAGCATTCCACATTGCTAATCCTATGCGAAAGTTATCCTAACGTAGCCTCCAGCTGCTCAGTCTAAGATGGCAAATGCTTCTCCCATTAGCATTGTACTTTTGAGCAATAACCACTTTTTGAACCAGCCATGATATCTTGATTATATTCAAAAGGGATAAAGAAATCATTTGAAGACAACTTCGCATCCATTTAAAACAACTTTCGAGTTGCAACGCTATCGATGATGGATAGATATTCCTGAAATAAGTAGTAGTAATAGTAGTAGGACAAGGCACCACACTTTTTGTTTTTCATGACTCGGTCCACGACTTCACTGAAAGTTAATAAGCGTATACTACTATAATTGCCCCCATCCATCCTGCTTGATTGCTGTTTCTTACGCCTTGACAACCAGACGACATTTGACAGTCGATTTGCCTATGACTACCATAATAACCCTCCTTTCGGTTGCTACTTCTCATATCTGAAGATGAACTCCTGTAAGAGTCGCAAACCTCAGGCTAATAAACCAGTTGATCCAGTGCTCAAACTGTCTTCTTTCTTGTCTTTACAAATTACATTTTACCACTCAGTTTAAGAAAATCTTATTACCATTGTAATCGACGTCGCAGTTCAAGGGAAGCCAAATAGGAAAAATATCTATCCAATGAGGGGTGTTAGCAGATCTGAACACTTTTTGTCTTCGGTCTCAATAGCACGTTCATGTTTTTCGAACTTTAATTAACTTGAATATTAGCACAAGTTAACCGGTCATACGAAAGGGTGATTTTGCTTCCCGCGTTAGCGTGTACTGCGGTCGTCTTTATGTTTAATAGGTACTTCATGGGTACTTCCTATGAAAAGCTAAAATTATGACCGGTGCAGGTGAACGAAGAAAACGACAACGAGGTCTAGGTTTCTGTTATAGTCGAGTTTTTCGAACCCGACAAGTAGGCAGAAGAAGCCAAGAAAGCGGTTTCGATAGGAAGCCTTTGTTCAGGACAATACAGAGACAACGGAATGGAATTAACGTGTCAACCACAGCCTATTATAATGCTTTGTTCCTTCAAGACTAATCCTGACTAATCGCATGCGAAGGGGGGATTCTGGCGTGCATGCTGATTCGTGGTTCCCCACGCTGCGAGACGTTTCTAGGAAATCTGCAATGCACGTGTCCGTGGGCGGCACGTGTGCTCGGGGAGTGCGCGGCCGGCCTGCGGCCATGACTCAAATGGCGTGCACTTCTCGTAACAGTTTCCCTTCCTTCATGTATGGCAGGCAGCCAACGGAAAATACGCCCGCGGCGGCCTTTGTGTTTTAACAGGTTTTTTTAAACATAGACTGTACACTGCCTTTTTATATACAAATTCAAGGCCAGTTAACTAAGAATGGTACAAGTCTCTGATTGTATGCGACGGATCACAGAGCAGTGACGCCGCGTTGAATGGTGAACAATGGCAACTAATTAAAAATTTGTTAGATAACCTAAATGTTAGGATATTTTTTCACAAGGCAGATCTGACATCTGCCGAAAGTAAGCTACTATCCGTACGGAGCATTGAATCGTCCATGGTGTGTGCCCCTCTGTCCACAGCAGGCCCAGCTGCAGCCCTACGGTCGAACATCAGGTTCTAAGTAAAAGTCAGATTGGCAAACATATGTTTTCGGCAATTCATCAGCGGGTCAGTACAATGCAGGGACAGAAATGGTCAGTTAAAGGCAGTGTAGTTTTTCAATGGTTCGCGGGGTAGGGGAGAGAGGGGTGGGGGGTTAATTAGTCATCGTGGTGTTCCCTCGTCTCAAGCATGCGGGTTCTAGCCTGTTGGTCGCGTTGGGTCCGGGAAGAGGGGGAGGGGCAGGGGCAGGGCTGTTCTCAGTGTCGGTGTGCGTAGTTGGTGGGGGCGTCTGTTCTGACGACACGGTATTTATTGGGGTAGTAAGCCAGGGTAAGCGGACTGCGGCTGCGAGCGTCTTTTGACAGCATAGACTGGGTTTTGTTAGCCTGATTGTCACTACCTCTGCTGTGGCTAAAACCCGCTTGCGCAGGGCTTTGGAGTATTGTGTCGGCGTGTGGTATATGACTCGAAAGGTTTCTTTCGCGTCCACTTGGTGGTTCGTATCAATGAGGTAGGCGAGAATTGAGCTTGAGATCGGTCTGTTCTCTCCTTTGCTGAGCCATGCCGGTATGAGGTCGCGTATACTCTTCTCCAGACGTTGCTTAGTTCGGCCAATATATCCTGCTCCATAGGAACAGGCTATACAGGCAAATAGACGGAGTGGCAGTGGGCTCAAAACTTGCACCATTCCTTGCAAATGTCTCATGGGCAAGGTCGAGGAAACGACGCTCAAATACACTATCAATGACCTGAATTTATAAGGTCGATACTTGGTTGACATCTTTTGCCTGACACGTAAGATTCCTAATATCGGTGATCTAGCCCAAACTGTTAATACGGCCCACACAGCGCTTACATTTACAGTGGAAACAGAGGCGAACGAGGAACTCGCTTTCCTAGACATCATCTTACAATAAAACGCCGACTATTTAGAAGGAAAACCTGGACTGGGTAATTAATTAATTTCCACAGCTTCGTGCCCCTTAACGTCAAACGAAACTAAGTCCAGGGAATGGCAACCAGAATACGCCGTATCTGCTCACCTGAATTAGTGAAAGAAGAGTCGCAGCAGCTAAAAGACACACTCCATGAAAATGGTCATCCAGAAAGGTTCATCCTTCAGAACATCAAGGAGCGTTTCATAAAGGTGGCAATTGCAACGGTGGAAAAGAACAATCTATTCATAAGACTTCCGTTTATGGGAGACACAACAAGTGAACTGGTAAGAATACGCCTGAGGAAAGCAGTCACGAATGCCTTTCCGGTGGCAGGCTTGCCGTGCTCTTCACTAACTCTACCCTTCTACGAATGGGAGGTAAAGACGGAATATCGTTTCAGGCCACATCAATGTACATCTATCCTTTCACCTGTTCCTGTTGAGCGGGGTATATTGGCCAAACGACGCGACGTCTGGAGAAAAGAATAAACGAGCACATACAAGCATGCCTTAGCAAGGGAGAGAACAGACCGATCTCTCCTAGTACTTAATATCAGCTGATAGATTAAGGAGTAAAAATGCAGTCACGTTGAAGTAGCGTATCACTCTGGAGCGTACCGAGACTGATAAAAATCGTAAGCTAACCACGCTGTTGCCCTTCTCCCCTCCACCGGGGGAGTTTGATTCTAAACAGATTTGGGTCAATGTACCCGCCCAGCCTACTGCAACGTCGGAAATCTACAAGTTCTGATATAGTAAGCTGACTGTCCAAACAGAATTTCTTAAACAACCAGGTACTTGTTTATAATAAAGGCCACATGAAGCAGAAGACCCAGTACACAGTATTTAAAATGTAGATGTGAACATCAGGGTTTGACTACGCAGTCTATTTAGCAGAACCCGTTTTAAATTATTAGTTATATCCACGTCTAGGATAAAGTGTCGTGTGCAAGGGAGTATTAATACCATCAGAATTTGGATTAAATTAGAGTCATCTCCTGATTGCAATGCGTAAGCATTACAGACAACGTTCAGGTTTAAAGGCCAGTGAGATGTTTAATCTTGCTTGCTTCGACTTGTCTCTGCGCACGTAACCTTTTTACAAAGAGTAAAAACCATAGATCATGCCATGTAACCATAAATTCAAAGGTGGACCATGAGAGCCCTTGATATTAGCTTAGGTATTCATATGCTCACTCTGGATAACCACATAATGCTTAATTCCGAATAATTTACTAAAATTAGGCAAATAATATTTGTAACATTTAAAAGAGACGCATGGCACATTCCGGGTTTTCCACTGTAAAAGCTGGATGAGAAAACGGGGTTCTTCATCTGGGCTAGTAAAGGGGTTATTTTGAAAGGGTCTATATTTTAGAAGATAAATTGGTGAACATACATTTGTTTTCAATAAAGTATTTTCAGGCCTTAAACGTTACGTTGTAATTAACTAAATTGTCGAGAAAATGCGACGCCCAGGTAAATGAATAGAAGAAGGTTAAACGTTCCCTGGGACCAGGGGTTTATTAGCCCGACGTTTTGAACCATCACGCGAGCTGATTGTCAAGGAGTGAAAAGACGATCAGCTCACAGTTTAATTAACTGTGTTCTATCGGGATTGATATTTGCCTCGATCTGCTCACACAACGTGAGGCAGGCATCAGGAAGCTTGACAGACCTCTATGTACGCACAACTGAGGTGCCTGCATAGGTGTCTCGACTCAATCACTCTGCCGAAATGCCTCTTCTACAAATCTCCTCTCAACACTGAGCTACGTCGACGAACGGCCTACAAAACGGACGCAGAAGGATTCGGGTCCTTATCCAGGACTGTCACCTTTGTTTGCGCAAGTACAAAGCAACAATCCAAGCGGAAGAAGCCAAGTGCTCAACAATCCCCGGATAAAGGCTGACATATGATCTTCATCATACCATATTTTACAACGCCAGACGCATTCGCGATGCACGTGACGCCAAACTGACGCAGAAAGTGACTGCATTGAGAGAAAAGAATGCCAACTTCTGCCATGCCAATATCGTACACAATCTATCCTCGAAAGAACGGATAGCAGAGCAGACAAGAGCCTTGGGCTATGACGCTTGATTCAATACCACGGATGCTGACCCGGTCGACCTCACTGCGGCTGCAGAATCTACCATTCGTTAGGCTTCAATTCCCGAAGAAAGCCGAAATCTACTGAGACAGCGAATATCCTCCAGATTGATGTCCGACGAAAAACGCAAGACGCTTTAGAAAACAGAAAGCGAAGCACTACGGACACTTAAGGCCGACATAAACATTTTCGTACTTCCAGCCGACATAGGGCAGTCGACAGTCATTCGAAACAAGGCGGATTACGTCAACAAAGTCGAAACCTTTTTGGCGATAGAACTGTCGTAGAAGTTAAAGCAAATGTCCAGACTTTAGTAATTTGTCGCTCACATCGTAGCGTTTAGATAGACGTTGTCCCATCCTACAGTGAGAGCGACAACCCACTTAAGTCTGAACATCTGCTTGAACTTTTAAGACTGCCTGTAAACCTACTTCACATTTGGTGGACCAATGTATAAGCAGATTAAATGCACTCCCATGGGCTCCCCCTGTCACGCCTGATTGCTGAAGTGGTGCTCCAACAGATAGAGCACGGTCTGCATCAAGTATAAACCAAAGTTTCGGGCTAATTATGTCGATGACACCTTTTTTATTGTCAACACATCTGAAATGGAGCACGTCAAAGAGTTAATGAGCTTGGTTGATCGAACTATCCAGTTCACGATGGAGATGGAAAGAAATGATCAACTTCCCTTCCTCGATGTCCTGGTGCGCCATTGCTCGGCTGATTACTGCAAACTACAGTATCTAAAAGGCCACCAGCACAAATCAAGTATAAAATTTCAACAGCAATCACCCTATGTGCCTCAAACGTAGCTGCGTTCGTACTCAATTCAAAAGAGCTCAAACACACTGCAGCACACCAACCGCCAGAAAAGCTGAACATCAATATCTTCAGGAATTTTCCTGAGCAACTGGCTACCCAAATTCCTTTATCAAACAGAGCAAACGCCGACTTAACAGACGATGGTCAGCAAAAATCAACCCGAAGTCTGGAGGGCCATTCTATACACAAAAGGGGTCGTTGAAACCGTCTCACAACTGTTACAACCAGCTGGCGTAGGCATAGCCTATCGACCTCAAGCGACAATACGCCGCCAGGTGATGCAACCTAAAGACAGACTACCTCCTACAGAAACTTCTACAGTCATCTACAAGATACGTTGCAATGAGGGTGACTGCAATTACGCTGGAGAAGCAGTCCGCAAATTGCAGACCCGCCTATATAAGCACAAACGAGCGGCCCAGAGATTAGACCCAAACTCATAACTGGCAGCACACATCGCAGACACTGGCCATGACTTCGATCTTCAAGGAGCGGCTATCGTAGGCCGAGGAACCTCGAAAGCCGAAAGGCTGACGCTCGAGGTGTGGTACTAAGATGCCAACGCGGCCAACAGGCATCTTGACCTGCCAGTGGCCTACCCAGTCTTGCGCCACTGTGTGCGGAAAAGATGGAATGAAGCCAAACCAAACGCAAGAATAGCAAATGAAGAGGATCCCACGACAAACCGGCCGGAAGAGAAGTCAGGGTCACCAAGACCCTCTAACGGGTGACAAGGTGGCACACTAATTGCTGATCATGACCCCCAGCTCCATTGACACCTAATTGGCGTACACCACTATAATTGCCCCCCGAACCTCCCCCCTTTTTTCGATTGCTGTTTCGTACCACTTGCAAACCTCATGATTTCTGATTGTTAATAGGCCTATAGCCACTTTAATTACCCTCTCTTTCGGTTGCTTTCTTATCTCTGGGGATGGACTCCTGTAAGTGTTTAAAAGCTCAGAACAATAAATCAATTGATCTGGTGTTCGACACGCCTTCTTCCTGGTCCAGTTTCAACAAAGATCTGACAGGCCTTCGGAAGTGAAAGGCCATAACACGGTTCAACTGACAACAGATAAAACCAAAGGATGCAGCACTCCCAAGATTATATGGCCACCGAAGGCTTCACAAACCAGGAATTCCCCTTCGGCCAATCGTCTCCCTCAAAAGAATCCAAATATTTGGCCTAGCCAAGTGTTTGTTTCAATTACTCACATTTCCAACCCAGGGCTCTGCAACGAACGTCAGCTAAACTGAACAATTCATACAAAAGCTGCAGGTTATTTAACTAACACATATGGAAGTGATACTATTTTTCGATGTGACCTCACTTTTCACCTTGGAACAGCAACATCTTGCGGTTTAAACCATCAAAACCCTGAAATAAGAGAAGTACAACGAGACGGACATGAAGCCCAAAATAAGGCATCTCATTGGACTCCTGAAACACTGCTTTAGCACCTTCATCAGCTTCAAGGGAGCAGTGTATTAGCAAGTAAAATGCACATCAATGGGGTCGCCGTTATCTGGACTGATTGCCGAGGCAGTACTTAAACGACTGGAGGCACTGGCTTTCGAATACTATCGACCATGATTGTTAGTCCGGTATGTTGTGACAGATTTATCATCATTTGTCGAGACCGGAGTGGGGATTTCACAGAGGATCTGAACTCGATCTTTCCCGATATCCAGTTCACGATATAGGAAGGAAAAGACTGCCAGTTGTCGTTTCCTGACGTGCTGGTGTGCAAGGAAGATAGTGGGGAATTCGAAACAACAGTTTACAAAGGCGACAAATGCGTCTGGCATCCTGAGTAACCTCAGCAACCCTCCCGGTCTCACACAAATGCAGCTGCGTGCAAACGCTATACCGCGGCGTAGAAACCCACTGCAGCAAACCAGCCGACAAGAAGGCTGAGGTCCAATATCTGCGCAAACTGTTCACAATGAATGGCCCTCCTGGCGCGTTCGTCGAAAAATGCAGCCAAGGAACCAAACGAAGAAAATCAACGGGGCATCCAGAACCAACACGCTGGTGAGCACTACGTTATATTGCTAATGTGTCTGAAGAATTCGCTCGACTGGTCAGCAACATTAAAATAAACGTTGCTCACAGACCGGAAGCAACATTCCACAGGCAACTTATGTAGCCAAAGGACCCAGTACCCGTCAAACAAAAGTCCGGTATCATTTAGCACATCGACTGTCTTTGTGGTGAAGCCAATTATGTTTGTGAAACCAGCAAGCGGGTTCTAACAAGAATACGTCAGCTTGAACTCGCCGTGCGACGGAAACACAAGCTCTCCCTGGTGGCCGCCCACGCATCCACACCAGAGCACGGCTTCTAATTCAAACGCATGCGAATACTGGGTCGGTCAGACGACCGAACTTCACGCCTGCTGCAAGAAGCATGGCATTCACGCGCGTACTCAATTTACAGGCTATCAAGCTTACTGATGCCTACCTCGCGTTGCGCGAGCGGGTCGAGGGCAGAAGTCACTTCCATCAGAGTGGAGTTAAATACACAGTGAGTTGACACAGTGATGAGCTGCTGGCTGTTGGACTTGCGGCTTTTGATTATGGTAACTGCGGCGCCGCAATGAAGTTCCTTTGCGCACAGATGACCAGTTGGCCTAGCTAGATGGCGGCAGCATCTGCCGTAGCCAGCAGACGCTATCCAAGGAATTTTGAATAGCTTGTGGACGCCTTGTAGATCAATCGAAAGGCCTCTCTGCCATCCACGCGATGGTCTTAGTCTCCCAGGTGCACTTGAATGAAACTGTTTATACCCTTTTTGGTCCTCAATAAACATCCTGGAATGTGTTCTGGAACACTTTGGATAAACACGATTTTGTGCGATGAATATATCCTGCCTTACTGGAGCAGGTGACTTAATATATGCACAAAGATGTGGTCTGCGGTTGGAATTGTGTCCTTGATATCTCCGTATAGGATAGAAGTAGGCTAGAACAGTACATGGGCTTTGGCTGTTGGAAAGGTGGTTACTACAGCTTGATTCAGGGATCTCATCAGAATTTCGCATGGTATGTCCCCTTGAAATGGGACTCTGATGAAAATTTTCTCCTTCTCTGCTGTTAACACTGAGGGCTTTGTTGGGGTTTCAGTCACGTTGTTAGTGATAAATCGAGTGGGATACCCATTTAGTCAAAACATAGCTTCGACAATCTTTATCTCCACTTCGATGTTATCTTTATAAAGGCATTTCTGATATTGGTCGCGTTTTGAGAAACCTTCAGCAGAGACTCAGACTGCTAGAGAGATAGAACCAGGAAGACCGACTGGCACATTGGTCATACTAGCTGGCAGAACTAAACAGCCCGGCTACATTTGCCTTTCGTGGGTCACATTTTCAGGTAGACAAGGATTTGCAAAAATTCGCATTGTAAATCTCAAAAGATAAATTGGCGAGCCTACGCTTGCTTTCGATAAATTCTCCCCAGGCATGTAAATTTTTATGCTAATCAAATAAATCAATTAACCGAGCCGTTGTAAGTGTCGGTGGGTTTGGCGGGAACTGAGGTCAATGTGTCAGTGTGTGACAAGGTTCGCGCGGTTAAATTAGCGGATCGCCCGTCTCTGGGGGACCAGATTCCGACACAGCTAATGAGCAGTGTTATCGAGTTTCGGCCATGATAACCAGTTCTTCTGTGCGCACAGGACCGTTCTTTGTAGGTGCTTCTGCTGTGACCAACAGACACAGCGAAAAAGCAAGTCGCCGCTTGGGGAACGGACAGGCCACCACCTCATCCTATACCAGTAACGGAAGGCCAGATGACCGGGCACTTATCGCGCCCGAGTCCCCCACGCGTGATGAAAGGTCAGCAGGTCAGAGCCCCCATGCCGTTTAACGGACCACCAACACTCAAGAATGCAAGTATGGTTAATTGTCCTCGTATGTTTGCAGTGACTACTGTATTCTATAAATGCCGCAAACTTCTGTTCATGTGCTACCCTATCCGCTATTGCTCTCTGACTATGCCTCTGATGAGAAATCCACGACGGATATCGAAACTTCAAGCGAATAAAAGTATTTTCACAGCGATCGAGTCATCTTCGTCTCAATCACTTTCAGGAACTCGCATGTTTGCTTGTACAGGCACTGTCTAGGTAATTTTGGATAGCTTAAGGGAACTTTGTAAATCACTCGAGCAGCCTCCCTGGCATCCACATGATGGTATGAGCCAAACATTTGGGCTAGAATGGAACAACTATTGCTTTTTAATTGGGCCTTTCCTAACCTCACCGGAAGTTGCTCTCGTACCCCTTTGGCTAGACTTCGGTTCGTGCGGCCAATATATTCTGCCCTACAGGAGCACCTGAATGAATAGATACACATAGGGGTGGTCTTGGCTGGCAGTTTATTATCTCTCCATAACAGCATATGGCGTTGGCCGCTACAAAGATTTCCGTTTTTGGCTTGACTGAGGAGGAGTTCGCTTAGTGGTCATTTAGCCACGTTCTTGGAAATAAATCGTCTTTTAACATCTTAAGTTTTTCTGCGATGCTATCCGTTGAGCAAATACTTCTAACCTTTTGTTTTCAAGATCGCACATAATTAAGTTTGAAATTTAACTTTACGAAACTCGAAAAATGGGTAAACTGCCTGGACCACGTCTTTTTAAGCTAGATCCTACGTTGAATATTTCCGTCAGACATTTCGCTCAAAAGCACATAGAGAACTATCTATCCGTACGGTTCTCCTTCCTGTGTTAGTTATATTGACGGGTGCGCCTGCTTTATGGTATGCAGTAGAGCCGAAATATTGGTTTTCTCAGATGCGACCACGAATATATCATGAACATAGAGCCCGTAGTACGTCAGATTATTTATTTTTTGGCCGATATATATTTGCTAGAAGCTGGCCCAGGAGCCAGCCCATACCTACTCCGTCCGACTGCCTGTATAGGTAATTGTCAAATAGGAAATGTATCTTCAAGGTACATTTAAACAATAATTTTTTGAGCGCATTTGCCGACATTTATATACCTTGCTGATTACAGGCAACGAATTCATATATGTAATTGACTGTTTCTGTGAATAGCACGATCGTGAACAGGGAAGAGACATCTAGTGAAATCATCATTACCATCTCGTTCAGGTTGAGGTCTTTTAGGCTATCCAGGAATTCTAAGGTTCGGAGGCTGTGTGGTTCTAATTGACTCTTTATGTGTTTCAATTCGTCAGCTAGCCATTTGGCTATCGCGTGGGACGGCAAGTTTCCCATATCCAGGATGGGAAGAACGGGAAAGCCATCTTTTTGAATCTTAGGTAGCCCTTATAATCGAGGTATATGCGTGCCAACGGAACGGAGATGTTCTAATTCATATTCACTTATGGTGCCGGTCTTGTTATGCTGTTTTTAGACAGTCAGTCAGCTGCATTTGCACTTCATCCGTGTGATCTTTCTCCTTTTCTGTTTTGCTTAGTTTTTCGTTTTCTGACAGAATGGATCGCATTTCCACAATGTAATCCGTTCTGTCCCTTAAGACATTTGCAGTTATCTTATGTAGCCTCGTTTTAAGGATCTATTTATGCGGCCTTATCTCTTTTAATTTCTCTGTATGTGCCTCTGTTAGCAGACCCCGATGTTTCTAGCCATTATTTAAACACTGATCAAAAAAATTCATAAGCATTGACTTAAACTACTGTAAGCTTTCGATCTTAACTGGCTAAAGGCCATACGTTTGATTCAACAGGGCCTTGAACTGGGTTTAAGAGTCTAGTTAGTTGGGATTCTGGCGGGTAGCACAACTAAGGATTTGCCAATAGAGGAGAGTATACGAGTTCCAGGCAGCAGTTCTGAAAAAGAAGTTGCGATCACTGGAACAAGGACTTTATTTTCCTGATGTTTCGGATTCCATCGAGAATCCTTAGTCATAGGTAATCGTAAACAGGTTTGAGACAGGCGCAGTGATCGCATATTCAGAACTAAGGATTAACTGATAGGACTTCGACCGAGGTTTAATCCAGAGAGATGAATAATAGTGAACAAGCAGGCGTGGATCATCAGTTATTAGTCTGAACCTTCGAACTCTCGCGGGAGTCCATGTTTACAGAAAAAACTGCCAACGAAAGCAAGCAACATGTATAAGAGAAGGGACCAATTAACCGTCAACGAAAGCAAGCATACTTACAGGGGAAGGGGCCAATTAACCGTCACCAAAACCCAGCATATGTGCAGGAATGAGGGGCCAATTAAACGCAAAAGGGCAGGGAGGGGGTAAAGGAAGGGAGGGACAGAACTATTCGAGCCCTGAGTCTGAAGGTACGTGCGCAGGACAACCTATGCGCGCGCCTGTGCGATGCATCGGTTAACTGAGTAGCCATCCGACGCCCAGTCTTCAATCAGTTCTCAACCCGTCTCGCTGATTGCGTGAGCAATTCTCCTTGCAACTACGAAGTTAAACTCTTAACCCGTCTCCCAGTTGTGAGTGGCCACTTGCGATAATGCATCACCCCATCGAACAGCCGATTTGTGTTCGTGCATGCGCGAACCCAGCATGCGTCCAGTCTGTCCCATGTAATTTACGGGAGAGTTTAGATATGGTATGCGATAAACTACGTCCGACTGATTACTGGAATTTAATCGATTCCTGATTCATGCTGTAGCACTGGTTGTTGCCGTTCGGTTAGTTGCTTGGAGAACAGGTTATGTACCAAACTTGAGCTTCCTGTGATACATCAACTAACCCAGCTGTGAGTTATTCGCCACCTCACTTGGAGACGAACCCGCACAGCATGGAACGCTTTTGCACAACCAAAGCTCTACCATTGAGTCACGAGTCTCACCATAAGTCATTAATTTAGTCACAATAGATCGAGTTGACCCACCCAACTGTTATGCACTGGTGGGTTTCATGCAAGAAGTATTTTGGAATTGTAAAACTGCTCCAAGTGTGATCAAATTCACAGCGAAGGATAAGCCTTATAGGTCAATTATGGACTGCGCAAAAGCCTTCCCTTCTGTATGGGTTTGACGGCTACCGAGGGCGAACATATTTTCACAGTCGGGTCAACTGCATTAGCAAAGTGTTCTGGTGCTTGATCAGCTATCGCCTTTACTCACAGAAAGATGAGAGTATTAAATTTTTAGGATGCTTTTTGCCTCCTGGAAGGCCTTTTCTGGCTTATTTGCCGTCCCCTGGAGGCGATGCTCTACCCCCAGTGTATCAATGGAAAGTTCCGTCACCCTCGAGTTTCAAAGCCCCGTCTTCCCGATCAGGGCGAACGCTCCTTCCGTCGAGCTATCGGGCTCGACTTATTGACGGTTGTTGATGTGGACCACACACCGATCGGATACCTATGCCCTGTATCTGATCGGTGTACGCCTATCTACTTAAGATAAGAGGATGTTGTGATATCAAAATGTACCCTCCGAAAGTCGTGAGATAAAACTTGAATGCACGCACCTGTCTACTGATCAAGCTATTGGCGATGGGTAGATTTGGGGTCAAAGTTAAAGCTAGAATACATGAAGTCAGATGGCCAACTTAAAAAATGGGGAAACCTATATCAGGCCTCCACTGAGACTTATTTTCTTAACATGGTTGTCGTTACTCTTATGAGTTATATTGAGCGTTCATCATGGAAGCAACGTGGGGAGCTCCTACCTATTCGGAGGCCCTTTGTGATAAAAGACATCAGTTTTTAGTAAAAGAACAGAGATGCTACCACAAAGCGTACCTGAAAACGTGATCTGTGAGTTTCATCATGTTAAAAGCCTTCGCTTTAGTTCCAGTCCTCTATTGACTCTACAGTTAACCGTAATAAACCTGACCATCTTCTATACGTTGGTTTCGAGAATTATGACATTCAGAGTAGCATTGACTTTTCTTAAAGCGCTGTGTGTTCCACTTCCATGCAGTTAGTATTTCAGTTCACTCCCATCGGTGCAAGCATTTCAACTATATGTGTGAATGAATCGATTTAAGAATGATGTTGTGCTACCTTGTTCATATCTCTTACCACACTTAAGAGAGCACTTTTTAGTCCGCTTTCTAGAAAAGACAGTGGCATGATCCTAACCAGTTGCTGCAAACGTGTTCTTTCGATAATTCAGTTTTAAGATATTGAAAACTCTCCATAAGTTACAGTGTTCAGTAAACGCCACGGTTTATCCCTAGGTTTTTTTGCCAATATCTCACGTTTGTCATTCATATTTGGCCAATTAGAATAAAACTTGCACGGTGTCACAGACAGTCCCACTTTCACATTTCCTAACTACGCGCCTATTCTGTTTCACAAGTTTGCTATGCAGTGGCAGTAGATCGATGAAAAACGTATCTCATTCTTTGGCTAGTACCTGTGGTGCCATTGCGTTAACTTATTTTTAATGGCTTTGCAGTTTAGATCCACTTTTGCAGGCGACTGTTCTGCTTTAATGGGATGAAGGTCTCTGACCACGACTAGACAAAAACAACACCTGATTTTACGTTCTTTAGTGGCCGCCCAGCTTCGATTACTGGTCAAAGAAGACTTTCAGAGAGTTTCTTAAATAAGATTTGTATTTTAAAAATAAAATTTGATAAAATCTGAAAAAGACGTTTTCATGAATTATTTTGGAATGTTTTAGGCACACCGGAACATGAGGAAGCACCGTCCCTTGTACTTAATGTAGGCATAGCTCTTTGGCTGAGCTTCAAAGTGGCTACAAGATAAAAGAGAAAATGAATTAGTACAGAAACAGTTTCCAACAGAACAACGCAAGAAGCGTAGTGAGGAATTTGGCATTTGAGTATGTTCAAGTAGTCTGTACGAAGATATTTTCGTAGCTCTACGTAAATTTTTGCTTTCGGTCCTCTTATTCATCGAACACACAGCTCGGTATTTTAAGGACCAATGACCATGATTGGCAAGCTTTTGTCATAAGATTGGCAAACCGCACATGCCTAAAACATCAGCATATGGCTTCATGGCTCAAAGTCATGGGTCTTTTTGTTGTTGGACTAGTCGACGACTAAGTTTCGGTATAAAAAGTATCTGTTGTAGGAAGAAGTACTTAGCTTTAACTAAGGAAGGAAAAGCGTCAGCAGTGTCCTTTAATTCTCTCACGCTCTTAGAAAAATTATTTACATTTTATAATCCAGAATTTGCTATTTATACCTAAATTTGAGTCTCCGAACCCCTGTGAAATCTATTTTGGAGTCATTTATATTATCCAGATCTACAGACATTTCGGATAAATATTGACACGCCTATGCATATGGCATTAAACCTATGGCTGATATCTTTATGTAGCATCCATTAATGGAGATATGATTTAAAAGGCCTACGCGTTTCTAGATGATATAGGAAGGAAAATAATTAGCAATTTACAAATGTACTTAAGAATGCACGTCATAGAGATATAACTGAAAGCTTAATGCTGGTAAATTCCCATCGCATCCTTTTTCTTCGAAACTTTGAACGCGAGAAAATTTTTTTTTCAAATGCCTCAGATGCGTTTGCTTAACGTAAGTTCGATAACCTGTAGAAATGCCTTTCACAAAATATGGCAAACTTCCGAGGAAAAACCGCTTAATTCTGTATGTAGTTTGAGAGTTAAATACGCACCATATGGAACAAGGCATTGATTTCAGGATATGTTCAGGCACACTAATAAGGTGCTTTCGATATCAGCGCAGTCCTTTATCCAACGCTTGGTAGATTTGGCGAAGAAAACCTTTGAGTATGCTTCGTTATTTTGAAAACTAACTTGGATGTCTACACTGTAAAAGGAACGCAAAACTACAAGCCATAGCCCTAAAACAGTCAACCAAATTCTGACAAATACAATGTCAATTCACAACTTATACTGACTATGCTGAATTCTTACACGCACATTTCTTTGAAATGATCCTGAAATATACAGCCTGGTGCGTCTGGGAAATCCTAGGAATGCATTCAAATCACACTGGCTGAATTCCGTGTTGGTATCGTCTAATAGGACTTATTATCGATCTGAGAATGGTCTTATGACCAAACAGATAGATACCAAACGCAAGGTAATTTTGGTGGCGTAGCTTCATAAGAAAACAAAGCGCTTGGCATGAAGGAAACAGTGGGACAAACTGACCTGCCAAACTTTTCTCCCACAACGACATGCCACTCAGGGCCAAATTTTTGATCAAGGCATTGCTTAATGGAGGTGCTGAGTTGTAATTCGTCATCATCATAGCTCTCACAGGCGCGAACCACCATCTCCAGGAAAAAGGACTCCAATTTCTCATTGAGGTCTTTGCGCATGAAGTAGGGTTTGTCGTCACAGGTGGTTGTTTCTTTCTTAAGGCATATGCATGGTGTTTGTTCAAGTTTCATCTTGTGTCTGTGTTTGTCTGTGATATTCGGTGTACTGCTGAAAAGCACCAGTTGCGCAGTTATTTACACTTTTATGCAAACTAGAAGCCGTACGTTAACCGCGTCAAGGCCTACGATTGGATGAGAGCGCACTTTTGGCATGCGTCTAGTTGAAATTTTCACTTGCACCTCTGCTTAGACGCCCGAATTCTGCATCTATGAGTGCAAGGTTGATTGATTTTGGATGACATTGTACCTATTCAGCCAACACCCTAGAAAACTCCAAAAGAGTGAAGTCGCGTGGAGGATGAAGACAGTAATCATCTGATTCGAAATAAAACGCAACCAATCTGCCGCAATGCAAGGCGGACAGCCCTAACACGCAGTGCGTATGTCTCGACTAGAGAGCTCAGTCTCTTGTTTGATTTCTACACGAAAAGCAAGGGCAAAAGCATCTGCACTACGCAACCTGTTGCCTTTTTCTGCCGTCGTTACCTTATCAACATTCATTGCAATATGGTAGTTAACGTAAAGCACGACCGACATATGAAGCTGAACCATTACTAATGCTCCCAATGTCAGCTTGTCTGCGGATGGCTCGAGATAAATATAAGATCCAAACACTCAGTCTATGAAATGGAGCAGATAATATTTACTTTTGGTCTCCCAAACAAATACTTGTTCGGTTTGTAGAAGAGAAGATGGGATCAAATACGAGTTGGATGGAAAGTAAAATTGCAATCGCCTAAAAATAGCCTTACAGGCTTATGTGAATCCGACGATTCATGTTAATTGCATGAATGTCAGCCGAATTTTCTCAGGTGTTGAGCTCAATAACTCATAGCTATTTTAGTGACAAATGGCATTGCCCAAATACATATAGCCAAATCAATCGTGAGAAAATACGCTGATCTGCCTAAGTCAGTTAACCAATTTATTTTGTTTCATCGATCGGACAACCTTAAGTAGATGTACGTCAGAGAGGGGGCAGAAAAAAATTTCCGGATGCATGATTTAATATTAATTTTGTGTGGTCTCGTGAGACGCCATAATAATTTGCGGACAAACTCAGAAAATGTGCCGGGAGTTGAAGCTGGGTTCCAATTACTCTACGAAATGTAACACTTCGACCTTATAAGTAAACAGAAAATGATCTTAGAAAACGTTATTACTTGATCTGTGTACTTTATCCATAAGGTCTTAGCATCAATAATAGGTGCATGCGTATCAAGTCAGGTGTTTTCTAGTAACGTTAAACCCCTTGAAGTGTGCCTTTTTTCAAAGCTTTGCATTTATAAATATCGAAGGTCTAGAGTTCGGGAGATATAATACAATTGGGTCGACTAAAGTAAGCAAATCTGCCAACTCGCCTCAATAATTAAGTTAACCTCCTAGTCATTCTGTTGGATTCCAGATGATTGCTTAGGCAATCCTGCCTGGACCGTCGTCTTGCTGTTCCGTTTTGACGGATTTCATGCAAACGTACTGTTGGGCGGGTAAAATATATCCAAGCCTGTTTAACCTCATGGTCCTAGGTCTCGTATTTGTAGCTCAACTGGTAGAGTATTCCCTTTGCGTTAAGGCCTTCCCTCCTATAAGCGTTCAAATCCCTCCGAATGCCGCGAGATTTTCTACAATTGGGTCAACTAAATTTAGCAAATCTGCCAAACCTACAAGCCGAAGTGCTATATTGTTTGACTAAATTTTTGCATATGAATGCCAACTGAATAAGGTTGAATGCTTTGATTTCTACGGCAGTTTCGTAAGGACCGAATCCCATCGGGGGCCACATCTATGTGCAGTTATTCGTCCATTGCTCCGGTTGATGCATTGGCTGAACAACAAGGTGCCTGGAAAAAAATGTACGCAAATAGATATCGGCCTGCCTAGGATAAGGTTGAAATAGATCCATCTCGAGTTCTATTCTCGCGCACATTTTAGATAAAAATCACGCGGTCTGTCTTAACAAAGGCCTTTGCCCAGCAATCGCATCTGCTTATCTTCAAGAGAACTCGCGTTTTCACCTTTCAGACGCGAGACACTGGAGTATTGAACTTGCACTAGAAGCAGCATTACCTAAGCACAACGCCGGATCCAAAATTGGGACTCATTCGTTTTCACCGGACCACAATGGCAACTCATTTAAGGCTAAATCCTCACCAGAGGAAGGAAGCAATTAAGCCGCAAAATGCGGGGTTCATAGACTTCCGAAGTAAAGGCAATCAAAAAGCGCAATGGCCCTCCCCCTATCTATATTCTGCGCTGATACCTTGTCTATAAGAAGTATTTAGTCAGGTACGGATTGAGAAGAAGAAGTTGTTTTGATCACTTCAACCATAGTTTAATTAGTCTGAGCTTTTGAACACCTACAGGAGTCCTACATCGGAGGTGGGAAACAGCAACAAATGGAGTGGGGCTAGTTGTGTATTGTGTACAAAACAAAAGTTTGAACGTGTAGTAAATCAATAATTGTCCGGTGTGGGCGTCGATTGGCCATTGTGGACTACATCAGTCTCTACAAGTAGGCGAGATCGGCGTACACACGCCATAACTAGCCTCCATTTGTTGCTGGTTCTTAGCTCTGATGATGGACTCCTGTAGGAATTCGAAAGCTCAGAGTAGTAAAACTATGGTACCAGTGATCGAAAAAACTTTTTCTTCTCAATCTATACACATACCTGGTATGTGAACCTTTGCTTCTCTTATTAAGCCCTGCGCAGCCAGTGCCGCTCACCACAGCTGCTAGAATAGGTGTCGGTGTCGGCCTGGGAATCCACATCGAGGCAACTCAACTGTGGGCAGTTACGAATTAATCGCAGCCACCTGCGCGAAATGGGGGATGCAATTTATTGACAGGCATGCTGGCAAATAAGAAGTACCTACTCTAAGATCTGGCCAACCAGAAACTCCTTGGAATGCATACACTGGATGACACATTTTCAGCAGATCACGAGCCGCACGCTGGCCATCGAGCGCATCGGAGGACAAGTATCATCCACACAAGTTATATTCATTAGGAAGCAGTAGCGTAGTGACTGCACCTTAAACATATTGCAACATATAGGAACCACCATTTTCTGATATGGCTTCTGATGCGAGTGGCTGGATCGGTAAAGGCAGGCGAATAAGAACCTTTTCTTAGCGATTGCGTCTACTGTTTCTGACTTTCTAGCCTGGACCCGCCTTTTCGGTTGCTTCAGCAGGTTACAATTGACAAGATGGTACAACAACTACTGCTAACCTCTGCGGTGCTCATGTACCCGTTATCAGCTTTCGTGCAAACCTTCGCGACAGAACCGCAGCAGCTTATACTAAAACATCACCTACCCAAAACCTCTGCGCTGTTCGAACATCCACAGGCAGATTTAAGTCTTTCGTACTTAGACTTTCTACCGTAATTCTGGTTTTGGCAACCTTCCTTTTAAGAAGTCACATGTGAGGTACTGGCGGAGTACTAAGCCTTTCTGGGGCAACACAAGTTTGAGAGTTGTACTCAAAACAAAGGAGAGACACGAGGCCAGCGTTAATGGTGGGGTTTTCAAATGTGTTTTTTTTAAAGAAAAGCCTACGAATATGAGTTTTTTTGGCAAGGGTAGCATGCCCCCAAGCATACTGCAGTTTTGTTTGTTGCTGTGAGTTTAGACGCAAATAGGCTATGGTCGGCAGACAAAGATACGTGGACTGCCGTGTTCAATTTTCCATTTACACAGCACTAAAGTAGCAGAAATTTGTTACCGTCCCACTGGATCGCAATCTGCAGGGTGTCCTGAAAATGTTTACACATTTTTTATGATTATAAAATTGGTGTTTATCATTATTTGATTATTCAGTAAATGTGAAGATATTTAAAAGTATCATTTTATCGTTTTTTTCACTGAATTTGAACTATGGCAACGGCAACTGGATTGAAAGAAGCCTCTTAAAACAAATGCACCCGAATACCAAGGGCATTGTCTCATTGTATGCACGATTCCATTGCTTCGCGTAGTCAGCAGCGTCATGAACAAAATGAACCTCAGTTTGAAAAAATTCATTAAAAAACGATAAAATGATAATTGTAAATATCTTTGCATTTATTTAATGCTGAAATTATAATAAACACCCCTGTCTTCTCTGCGCATCGCAAAAAGCGTCCTATTCGCGCAGGCGCCCGCATTCGAGAGACGAGGGAGAACCCAGCTGTCTAATTACCCTCACCCTTTTTCTCACATCCTCCCCCAACCTGACTATTATTTAAACGCTGTTATCAACTGACTAATTCGATTCCCCGTGTCATGTATCGGCCTGATGATTAATGAACGAAATCAATTGTTTGCCAACACAACTTTTCAATCTTAGAATTATGTAAAATGTACATACATTTTTTGGGACACTCTGTATGTACACAACATGCCTGCCACAATTTGCTGCTTACATCTTCGTAGCAGGTTCGTTTGAAACGACCCATTTCGACAAGGCCAAAAATATCGCGAATGGCGACACCAACTGCCTAGAATGCAAGTTTCTTGAGCTGTGGTTTGCCATTCCACAGATTCATAACAAACGTGACGATCATCAGATGCACTTTTGCATGCTACCATTTTTTCTAGGCAAAGAATGTCACCACCTTTGGATGTTGCAGGCAAGCACTTTTGGCGCTGGCCATACAACTCAGTTATCACTTCAAAGGTCATCAGCAGGGGTAAAAGTACAAAAATGATGGAATGGATATGGACGAAGACGCAGTTACGGTAGCAAATACGGTCCTCCCTTATGCAAAGGAAATCGGCCAATCATGAGAGATAGGCGGTAAAATGCTACCCATGGCATATGCGCAGTAAATTCACAATATTATGAAGTGACAAGTGAAATTGTGAAGTGTATTTTCAATTCATACAAAGTAGTCCAGTTGCATTGCTATATTGTTTAGTTTGTAGCCCAATCTCTAAGTAGTTTGGTCAAGACAGGGTGGCGGCTTTCTAATGTGTAGCACTCTTAGAAGTGGTTGTACTCGGATCACTACAATCATAAAGTCAAACCCCAGGTTAAAGTTAAAAGGTAGAAGACACCAAAGGGAGTGGTTTTTGTGAACAGAACTCCCAATTGCTATTCTAGGTGGCAGTGGCCACTGGCGAAGCCAGGGCTAGTCTTGGCTGCATCCAGCAATACCTGAGAGAGCTTGAGATAGTGGTCGCAGCTGCTTTAGTAGGATTGTGGAGCAGGTTCATGTTCTCTGTTATTGGTTTGTTGCCATTGCTCGAGGGGATGTCGCCTGCAAAGGTCTTTGCCGAGGGATGGTATTCAAGTGGCCCTTAGGAATGCGTGCTTTTTTGGACGAGCGTGTATGCGCGGTTGCGTGTGCACGTGTTTGCCTGCCTGAATAAGCTGAGGTCAACTGTGAGGGCCACCGCAATTCCAAGGGTCAGTGGATCCTAGTGCAGCTGGTACCAGTTAACCCCAAGCAGTTGCGAAATAAAGCCTCGGCGGACGGGAGCGCCAGTGGAAGAAAGCATGGGAACAGTTGTTTGTGACGACTCATGACTTTGCTGCGGCGAGCCCTGGAGAACGAAGAGGGAACAGGCATTGCGGCCTTCAGCCACAAATGTGCTTCCTTTCCGACTGCTTGCAACAAGTATGCCGCGCAACGAACGTGCCAGCTCAATAGAATGCAAGTTTATCTTCGCGTTTCAATACCCTTATAAAATCAAATATATTTCATGGAACACATCAACAGAAGTATTCCTTTATGTGCTGGTTTGATAGCTCAAAAATACCTTCTTCAAATGTTACACTAAAATAAATGTTTTCTATGAGCCCCCAGGAACAACGAACAAGAAGGTACGATCACATGCACTGAGTCATATTGAGACTAAACTTTCGGGCAATCACTTGTTTTAATCGTCAGTCTTAGTATAACTCGGTCCATTTCGTCGTACCGTTTTCTCCGTCGGCTTCTTTGGGGGATGATAAAAATGTTAAGATATCTCATTCTCAACACTTAACGCATGATAAAAGAAAGGGTATGTATCGGTTTTAATTAGTTTAGAAATTTCCGAATAATTTTTAACCCTGCCAGCTATCACATATGCATTCAAGGTTTTTAAACGTGTTGTATACATTCGGTTAGTAAGTCAAGAGAAAGAGGTCATGCAGTGTTCATGCAATTTTCCAGTGGATGTTGTGGCTACTATCACATACTGTAAAGGCATCATTACTAAATTTACGAATACGACGTACTGTTAATGAACACTTCACGGTGTTAAAAACTCTTATATTAAGAATAACTTCAACCTGCATGTATCCTTTCTTCTACAATAAATGAAAAGTATAAATAAGACTGAATGTTTAATAAAATAAGTATGAGTAGGACACTTTTTCTATCAAATATATTTGAATAAATGTATACCAAGGAAGTATAAATGCTTTTATCAGAAAGAAGTGTCTGCGGAACCCGACATTCTGACCTGATTGAAAAATCTTGGAAGTAGGTGGCACGATAATAAATATTAAAACATTAATTAATTTTTTTGGGTCAAGAGCATCTTTTGGGATTCCATCGAGCATTCTTTGGGATAAGGAGTCTACCGCATGTGCTGATTTACTCTCAACTGTCATTTCTCTTTGTTTACATTCTATTATTCCGGCTACAAACCCTCAAATGCCACCAACATCTTATGATAGTGGTCAAGCTCTTTTCCCTGAACACTATCGTAATACTCTTTGTCGGATCATATTAAACATTTGACGTCGTTTTCACAACGATCGTCAGTCTACGTGCGTGATCTATGACAGTGAAGAAGACACTTTGCAAAGTGGATACCTGCGCCGAGTGCAACATGGCGCCTCGATTTGACGATATTGCCATGCCCATCGATAATTTACTCTTATCTAATTTTTGCGAAATTTCCCATCAGAGAATTCAGAAGAGTAGGTGGCGAACATACTTCCGATACATTCTCATAGGGCCAATTACCTTTGTATATGAAGGGGTAAGAGGTACATGGTAAATTGCAGGTAAGTATGCTCATAGTTACAGGCAAATTAGTCTTGGGTATAGGGGAGGAGGGTGGGGTTAGTAATACGTGGCTAGTTATGCAGCATTAAAGGCGGGTGGGTGAGAGAGAGAGAACGTGGAAAATGCCGGTAGTTATGTGGTCGTTGGCCATGCTAGGCTCGGAGCTTGCAGGAGGTATGTTTGTGAGCACAAAACTGGTTTTCTCAACCGGATGGCCGTTGCTTCTGCCTTCGCTAGCAGCCGCTGACCAAAGAACTTTGAGTAGTTTGGTGGGACCTTGTAAATCACCTTGAAGGTTTCGTTGGGGTCCACACGATGTCCAGAGTCGACCATGTGCGCAAGAATGGGTCTGTTGACACTACTGACTTCACCTTTGCTCAGTCCTGCTGGCAGGTGCTCCTATATTCTTTTGGATAAACGCCGGCTTGCGCCACCGATATAACCTGCTCCACAGGAACAAGTAAATGCACAAAGAAGTTCAGAGGAAGAAGATGCGATCACTGGAACAAAAGTTTTATTTGCCTGACGTTTCGGATTCCCTCGGGAATCCTTAATCATAAGGGATGAAATACATAGGCATGGTCATGCGCAGATGAGGTGGATACATGCACAGGCTGCATGGTTTTTATAGTTCTTAGTTGTCATCCGCGTGTGTGTGATAATTGTTCACTTCTGTAGCCACCGCTTGAGTCTTAATTGATGCGGTACTGACTTGACTTTTCGCGTCCGACTCATATATTGCCCTAATTGCCATGTCAGCATCAGCGTCAGATACGGGCCTGATAATTGCGTGACCATGCGCATGACTATGCCTATGTTTTCATCACCTATGATTAAGGATTCCCGAGGGAATCCGAAACGTAAGGAAAATCAAACTCTTGTTCCAGTGATCGCAACCTCTTCCGCTGAACTGCTTCCTGGATTTCGAATATTCTCTACTATTGGCACATAGAAGTGTTCTGAGCTGACAGCCTATCCTTACCTTCATCGTGCAGGACTGGGTTTTTTGAGAAAAACAACCGAACTTTCGCTGCTGGAAAGGTTCGTGACATGGCTTGGTTAAAGCACTTGCTAAGAAGTTAACTTGCTGCATCGCCTTGAAAAGGAACCTTGATTAACAGCGTCTTTTTTTCCATAGTGTGTGCTGCGGTTTTGGTTTCTCTTTCCTTCATTTTGTTTTGGATGAATCGGCCAGGAAAACCATTTTATCGAAGCAGATCCTGGATTTTCTTGAGCTCTATCTCAATTGTGTCTGCCGAACAGTTTTTCCTAGCCCTTTGCGTTGAGCAACGGACCAAATTCTGCTTCTGTTGCATAAAAACAAAGCTGTTGAAGTTGGTATACTGTCAAAACAGTTTTTTTCGATAAACATTCTTTCGGACACTACCGTTAGGTCTTTTACATAGGAGGACGTCCAAGAAAGGAAGTGAACCTGCCGTTTCCACCTTCAACGTGAACTTAATAGAGGAGTGTGCATGCTTGACAGTGTGTAGAAACGCATCTACATCGGCTTCTGCCGGAGCAATGACAAAGATATCATCGAAAAAGCGACCGTAGTGTTTTAAAATATGGATCTTGTCGCTGAGTTGAAACTCCTTTAGCTTGCCCATGAAGATATTGAGTAGGAGAGGTCCAAGGGCGAGCCCATGGTGACACCATCTATTCGTCTTCATAGCTGGTTTTCAAACGGGAACTGCACATTTAGTGCACACCTTGGTAGTAGTTCCTTTAGTGCATATGTTCGAAATTCTACTTCTATGTGATAAGCCGATAGGAACTCACAGATATCATCGACTGCCTCTGTGACTGGGACATTTGTAAATGGCGATGAGGCATCTAGGGGGAGCATCATCAATTCGTTTAAGTTGATGTCCTTGAGGTCTTTGATAAATTTGAAGGTATTTTGATAGCTTCTATTTGCCAGCTGTTGCTGTAGGGGTTTTAGTTTATCCGCTAACCACTTCGCTATCGCATGGTAAGGTGAGTTGCGCATGTCCAGAATCGGATGAACTGGCAGGCCATCCTAGTAGATATTTGGTAGGCCATGCAAACGAGGGATGTGAGTGCATACTGGCCGGAGGCCTTCGAGGTCACGGTCGCACGGTCACTGTTATCTCTACTTGGCGGAACTTTGACATAGCAGAGGCGCATATACAAAAAAATATGACGGAACAATGACGGCAAGCATTTGGCCGCCTTCAAGGTTTGCCTTGTTTTTACGTCCATCCCAAAATTAAATTCGCCTATCTTAGAGTTTTTTACTACTCATTTGGAGAATATTTCTTAATCGGCCATAGCGTTGCCACATGAACTTTTTCTTGAGTGGATGCAGAACTGCCTAGAAATGGTTTCCTTATGTTCTTAGAAAAACCTAAAGATTCCATGGCTGGTATAGCGTACAATATATTAGAAGACTAATCAGCGTAGAATTTGCCACCTTAGCCTGACCAGCTATAGGCTATGCTAAGATGGCTTGCGTAAAGGGTCAAAAACATGCAATGCATCGGTATAGTTTGCGAAAACTGCAAGATATAAAACGAAATGCCGCCGATTAACAATTACATAAATGGTTATATATACAGTAAGGGACCCTTTTAGCATGCGCCAAACATCTTTGCCTACATCTTTCACCAGATATTGTCCCTATCGATCACCTCTACCTAAATTCTGAAATCAGAATGCTTTTTTTAAATAGTGAAAATTAGTATGCGAGAAAATTCGAGGTCCAGATAAAATATTCCTAAAACCATCCCCGGAAGAGGAAGAAGAAGAGGAGACGACTTCTGACACCAAATTATCTTCCAGCTGACGTTTCAAAAACTCTCGCACTTCCATCGTCAGAGCAAGGTGTCTGCATTCCTGTGTGTGTCAGATAAATGCGAACGACCATTCGCCCATACGTCAGTCGATTGCGCCGATCGATTTTCATGGCTGTTTGAATTTCTCGCGTCGTCGTGAGCTATTTCAAGGCGTTTTTGTGACTCGTGAGCGTTTCCATCGTCTTTTCTCGCGGCTACCGGCTTTCGGCCCTACTTATCTCTCTCCGCCTGACCTATTGCTCTGTTCTGAGCCGATGTTAGCCTTTTGCGGAGCGCTTGGTAAGCGGGATGAAAGTCCATGGCGCTGTTTAGTCTGCCAGTCGAGAACCAACTTTCTAGCAGCAGTCTGGCCATCTTGTCGATTGCTCGGCCTATTCTTGATGACAAGATGGCCAGACCGCTGCTAGAAATTCGGTCTTCAAATGGCACACTAAACAGAGCCATGGACCTTCATCCCGCCTACCAAGCGCTCCGCATAAAGCCTACATCGGCTCATAACGGAGCAGAAGGTCGGGCGAAAAGACATAAGCAGGGCCGAAAGCCGTAAGCCGCGAGCAAAGAGGATGGAAACGCTCACGAGTCACGAAAACGCCTTGCCTTAGCTCACGACGACGCGAGAAATTCAAACAGCCAAGAAAATCGATTGGCGCAATCGACTGACGCATGGGCGAATGGTCATTCACATTTATCTGACACACACAGGAATACAGACACCTTGCTCTGACGATGGAAGCGCGAGAGCTTTTGAAACGTCAGCTAAAAGATAATTTGGTGTCAGAAGTCGTCTCCTCTTCTTCTTCCTCTTCCGGGGATGATGTAAGGAATTCTTAAACTTTGGTGGTGCCAAAATCATGAAATGGTTTAAATAAAGCACGGCATCATGGGCAGCTTTACGAGGCAGAAAGCATACAAAGAATCCGCCAAATCATTCAAAGTCATTATCTGGGTGGAATGACGGAAAGCAATCATGAAATCTAGGGTACAACACTGGAAAACCTGTTCCTGTTTCCGTTACCCATCACCATGACTTTCGACTTGCACACAGTAGCGCTTTTTTGTGGCATTTTATGCATTTGACCATTAACCGTTATAAGTGTGAAATCTCATGCCCTGAGAGAATGCCAGCGAATTGTATGTAATCTTCCGATTTAGAGTACTGCACGAAATATTTTGTGGGCCACAATAAAGCGATAAAAATAACTAAATCGCAATAGGCCCACAATCCATCCGGGACGTTACAGCAAGAGTCTGTGGCATTGCTACCATTCACCGACCTGTCACAATGCTATTCAATAGAATTAAGCGTCTGGCACAGTTAGCACAATCTTGTAGTGTCTGTTGAATAATCTACGATGGCAGAAAATGCAGTATTGGATGATGATTACTTGGTGATTTTTGGCTGTTTCCGGATGAATTCTTTATGTAGAAATTAAATAAATTAGAACTTTGAGTTGCCTTATAGACTAAGGTGCTTTCAACCTTTTTAGGCGAGCTACACCTTCTGGGAGTCAGCGTTGTTTAGCAAACCTAACGGCTTATCCAGTATCAACATGAAGGAAGTTTGTACGATGACAGGGTAGCCTTGCCGCAGATTAATTTTTCACTAAGTTAGATTTGTTCAAAAACTCAATTGTCAATTCGCACAGGAATTTCACGAACACAGATTAGCAAATTTTTTTTACATTGACGGGCTGACGTATTAAGCGCCTGCCCCTTCACTTTACATAATTAAATTTGGAGTTCCGCTGGCGGCCTTTCTAGGATGAGTAAGTGCGAAGACATGCAATCTCACACGACTCTGTAGTTTAGGTTTCTTACCCAAAAAGCTAACACGAAGGTGCATTTTACCAGATGCCAAAAGGTCGCTTTTATCCAATCATATTCGGGTGAGGCAAGGGATAAAGTCACCATTTTACTTTGACGTATATAAACATCTTGCGCAACAGCAGTCGAGCTAACATTCGGCAGTCCCCTGTCGACTTATTATCAAAAACAAACGCATACACTATGCAAGCACCACCTCCATTATCAAGATGTCTTAGACCGCAGCCTGATCCCTGTGGCGAAAAACCCCAGTTCATGCGCGTCGACCTCCATGAGAAATTGGAGTCTTTCTTTCTGGAGATGGTAATGTGTGCCTGTAAGGTCTACGACACCGACTACGACCTCGCCTGCGCTATAAAGCAATGTCTGGACAAGAAGTTTGGCCCGGAATGGCATGTGATTGTGGGAGAAAAGTTTGGCAGGTCAGTTTTTGCCTATTTGGCTGTTTAGGCAAAAGATACGCGTTTTGCTATATGAACCTTAGACAGATAAGGTGCCGCCTTATGCGTTACCTTTTTACACCGTTTGTTATTCGATCCATCTACAATCGATTATTAGTCATAATAATCGCAAAATTCAGTGATCACCATAGTCTAAATTCAATCACCTACGCACCTACGACTTTGTTCGTGCAAACCATGCTCTATATTAAAGGACGATTTTTAAACGATGTTCATGTAGAATTCCAGCACCGGAAGAATTAAACGTTGCATTTGTTCGGTGTATCATCTGATATCACTAGCGAGAAGCGACACGAATGAGCCATTGAAATGGCAGAGCAATATCCAGGAACTTATTTACTTGGTCTGCCAAATGACCTACGGCGATATTCACGCATTTTTGAAAATATTCAAAAACAATGTGTTTCATTTACGGGGTTCATTGCATGTTCATTAAGTACATTTCCAAAATATGATTATTTTTTAAAAAATACTTTTTTGTTCATTACAGTGAAATTTAGGTGGGTTCTTTCGAACTAAAGATTTGTTTACATTTGCAATGTGCTATCCGAATCTTTGAATATTTGTCATCAAACACAAGGAAGTGTGAAAACTCTGTCCGGATAAAGGGAACGAAATTTTCAGGAAACGGATTTAAGCTTGGGGACAAACTTGATACTGCGGAAATTGTAATTCAGCTGCTTGGTGATAGCGAAACACAGGGGCCTGTGAGATAGGACAAAGCGTTGCAGAAATCACCTTGTAAATAATTCTTTTCGGAAAAAAACATGTGTTTGAATAAGAAAGGGGAATTTCTGGGGATAATCGAACATAGCTCATGGAAAGAAAATACACACGAGATAAGATCAATAAAAGTTAGGCGGAAGAAACCGAAGAATTAAAAAAATGAAGTTCGCAGTTAATCAGGAAACCAAAGACCTAAGTATGAATTTATAATTTTAAAGATTCCGAACTTTTTCATCATGATGTGAAAACGCTTAGGGTTAGTTTATATTCATTTTTATATTTCTGGAGCGTGTATCATTCGATTAATTTTGAATTAAATTATATGATTCATGTTATTTTTGTAAAATTATTTTTATTTCAGCACTTCATTAGTTGTAGTTACATCTAATATCGTAGAATTTTCACATTTTTAACGTAGTCAGTCGTTGAATGCTTTATACATGTGTTTATATGCGCAACTGGAATACTATTATTGACTTCAACATATACATGCATATTTTGATATGAATAAGGGAATATTTAATACAAATAAAATTGTTCTTTTGAAAACCACTGGCAAGTCTATTTGCCACACATGCCTTCCACAAAATTGTATAGTGTTAAAACTTCTTGACCTCTGACAGCTGCAGAACCTGTCAAGTGTGAATCCTAGTGTGTTGAAATTAATGTATACAGCCGGATGCATTGTAGCAGTTAGACGGAATAAGACCCAAATGATCACAATACTAACTCAAGAATGCGTACGCAACCAATTCATAAGATAACCAAAAATAAATAAATACGTGGACCTACTGAACATATTTCGCGTCGTCCTTAGAAACAGTTGGAATTCTAGTTCCTGCGAAGTTAAGGTTACATTAGATTGACCGCCGAAAGTGGATTAGAATCCATCTCAATATCAATCTTCTGTCTTATTATTCCTCCCTGCACACATATGTGTCGCTGTGAGAATGGTTATTAAATTATGCTTGATATAAAACCCTTTTTCCCAATCGATACTCAACCAGTTCGAAGTCTTTTTTATCCTTAGTAAATGTCTGTTCGTGATCCCTGCTACGTAATCTGAAAAGTTTACCAATTTAATTTTTTTAACTTGTTGTGTAAAGCAGACTTCCCTTAAGAGGATATTCAAAGCAGGGCGAATTTTTAATCTCCCAAAATTCCTAATAAGCGATAATTTTCTATGGTTTACTTAGACTCCGTTTTCGAAAGTAAAAATTTTCCCGTAATTAAGGCCAGTTAGCAAATAATAATGAATATTATAAGAACTTATAAGAAAAAGATGAAAACTTTGACAATTTTCCCTAGTAACATGAGTGTTGACAGGTTTTCCCTTTAACACTCAGTAAAATAGCGACAATTTTGGACGATAGTGTGTTCTGCACACGTATGCAAAATGTTCTGTTTCAGGCGCGTTAGGTTTGGTAGTTGTTTGCCGTGAATAATTGTCCATAGTGCATTCATATACCAGGTAGTGTGTGTCTGTGTGATGAATGAGGAAATACAAAGCTAGCATTTGAGTATACTTTGAAATAAGTGTCCATACTGCTGACTTCTATATACCATACCGAAATTATGGTTGCGAGGAATTTTAAGGTTTTTTTGAAAACAATTCTCTCTTTCTTCCACTCATTTATTTTTCTCTTTTGCCTTGTAGTCACATTGAGCATCAGCCAAAGGCCTTCGCGCACATCCTGTATCAGGGTCGGTCTTTTCTGATGTACAGGTTCGGATAAAAATTCCTGAATACTGTCATCATGGCTTCTGTATTCAGTCAAACCAAATTAAATTGTCTAAATACCCCTACCAGTCAATATACTTTTAACAGATCTTCAGCGCACATGCATGGAAATTATGTGTGCTCTTCAGACGTCGGGATAGCGAGGTGAATTCACCAAACAATTTAAATAACCTATCTTTCGTGATCGAACTTAGCCGCGTTTGTTGACTGGGTGGAGGTAACCTGACATCCTTACCCAATCTAAGTAGTATATGTTTATTTGTGATATATTTAAGCACAATTAAATGCATGGTAAGCCAATTCGTTCTCATAATGTCCCGGCATAATTTCATATTCCATGACAGCCTACGACGATCTAGGCCCATTGTCTACCCTTTTGTAAAGAGTTATGGAAGTCTTGTTGACCCAATTGTATAACAAAAACTCGCGGCATTCGGCGGGACTGGATCAACGAAATAAAGCAAATTTGACAAACCTCCTAAATAATTTAGTTAGCCTAGCAGTCATTCTGGTGGATTCTAAATGATTGCTTAGAAAATTCTGCTTAGCCAGTCAGCTTTCTGTTTCCTATAGGTGGATTCCACAGGAGCGTTCAAGTTGGGTGGGTAATTTCGATCCAAGTGTGATTAAAGTCACGGTACAAGGCGTGACATTTGTAGCTCAACTGTTAGAGCATTGGCTTCGCGTAAAGGCCTTTCCTGCTTTGCGGATTCAAATCCCACCGAACTCCACGAGTTTTTTCACAGTAGAGTCAAATAAATCAAGCAAATCTGCCAAACCTCCTAAATAGTTATGGAAGTCAAAATTGGTAGCGATGGTGGGCTGCTTATAGACGATAGTAGGTTTTTTTGCGGTAACCAGAAGGAAGACCGTAGTTTTATAAGCCTGGTTCTTTAAATTTCGGTTTATGTTCGTTATTTACCGATCCAAGACATCCCACGTTTATGCCAATACTGCTTATTCGCATAATGGTGCCTTTCTGCATTTGAGCGGTGTTCTTTTGGAAACGACTTAACACTTGGTGGCTAAGGCGTTTGTCTGCAATGAGTCCTTAAAGTCGTGTCTATAGCACACCTATTTAGATGAGTTTAGAGTCGGCTTATTTTTATATTACTGAAAATGAGACAAAGGTGAGGTATGGCACGCATAGATTGGCTGTTTAGATTTGCCTACTTATATGACCGAGGCGGCCTCTGGTTCTGTCTTGCCAGTCGACTGAGGGGATTCAGGGTCTGAGTATGTGCCGGAGTCTGCCTACTGTAACTTCTTTCCTATCCTATCAATCTCATTTGCTACGCCTTTTTTGCGCGGCACTACTTCCACCTTGTACACGATTATCTGAAGGTAGCTCGTATTTCTAAAGTCAGCTAAGGCCAATGCATTCCATAACTTGATTTGTATTCAACTACCATCATTTTTTAGTACGTTGAGGACAAAACGTATTCCACGACGTTCTCAAGTACGTACAAATACCCGGTTTTTCTAAACGGACTTCCAAGTATCTATACAAGTATAACTGTCAACTGTGACTTCTGCCACTAGCGGCCTTTCGTCTACAAGGGTGCGGGATTTCTACGCAAACAGAAGGTTGTACAACACAATTTTACGCAGAGCCCTTACGTGTTTTTTTGGTTTTTCGCGTATGTGAGTCTTCTCGTTAGGCACGACGCACAGAGTGTCGAGCGAACTTATATAAGTTTTCATCTCTCGAGCCTTGACTTGCATTTGGGGTAGGGTCAATTTTCGCGTTTTAGCGATAGAACATTTGTGATGTGACTTACGATCGAATACGTACTAGTCACCTCATGTATCTCTGTTCGTAAGGGCAATTTGATGTGACCTCAAAACACACGCGACGTGTAGTTTTTATGGCCTGTTTAATTATTTTTTAAAGGAAATGCGAACGATCCAGGCCTTTAGGTGACGTATTCGCAGGTTCCCAAGGCATTTCCACTGGTCATCTATGTAAGGCAATGACAGATTGCAGTTGCAAAACCGTCAGGAAATATCTTGAAAAAATTCAGAAGAGTGTTTGGCGAGCATACGTAGCTTTCGATAAATTCTCATCGGGCCGTTACAATTGTATAGGGAGGGGTGCAAATTAACATGCTGGTTATCAAGTTATCACAAAACGCAAATTAGTCATGGGGATGAGGAAGGGGGTGTGTGGTTGGTAGTAATCAGCTAATGAGGGTTTGTTGAGTCCGGATAGGGGATGGGGGGAAGGGGGGTGGGGTTGGGTGAAGCGGCAGCAAGCGGGAAAGATGCAGGTAGTTAGGTAACCGCTGGCCAAGCCAAGCTCGGGGCCTGCAGGAGGTTCTTCTGCAAACGCTGACCCAGAGACATGAGTAGCAGTCTCATGTCTCTGATGACGAATCCGCGACGGATATCGAAACGTCAGGCGAATAAACATATTGTCCCAGCGATCGCGTATTCTTCTTCTTCTCAATTGCTTCCTGGGACACGAATGTTCGCTTGTATTGGCAAACTGACTTAGTTATTTGACATGAAAAAAAATCCTCAGTACACATCCGGAGCCAGGCTTGAACGTTGTGGCGTTGTTTTCGTTGATGCTATTAGAGGCACATGTTCGGATCATGTGTTGAGTTGGTCAAAGTACACATCTTTTCGACATAATTTATAGGTTTATTTGCTCCTTAACGTAGGAGTGTGCATACATCCCCTGAAAATTAATATACTATTTCGTTTGGAAGGAAAACATTGACATTTCTATAATAACCAAAAATAATATATTGGAGAAGCCTCTCTAAACATGCCGGCACTTCACGGAATATAACTTTTAGGTGTTTAAAGCACGAACACTGAGTGAGGCTGTAAAGAAGATTTATCTTGTAAGAGGAGCCTTAAAGTAAAGCACTGTTTGTCACTTTGCTAAAAGTGTACCGTATATTGCCTAACTGATTAAATATAAAGATTTTTTAAGGCAATCGCCATTGCGCAAAGGTAACTCACGTTGCGTCCCCCAAAGCAAAGGTCGTTCTTCAAAACAGAGCTTACTACAATTTATCAATAAATAATTACAGTAGTAATGATGGTTTGCTCAAGAGTAAACTAGCGTATTTGTACAAATACTTCCGGGCCAACGGACAAGCCTTATCAAAATTGTCAAATCCTCTAAAACAGTGTATAAGCATTACTACCTTAGGAGATCGCATATCGAGAGGACTCAAGGCTACTAAGGTTAACATCAACGGCTGCGGTCTTCCAAGCCCGGCACCTTAGGAGGGAGGGAAAGTCAAATGATGGCAAGAATAGAAAGAAGACTATATTCTGTACAAAAGGAATACGTAAATAGACAGTTGGAAATTGACTTCCAAACGACCGCATAACCGTAAGCCCGTGGACAGCATCTGAAGTGAGGTCAGCTCGGCAGTTGTCACATGAGGTCCTGTGTGATTTGGCCTGTGTTTGGCCATTTAAGAAGCTGGAAGTAGCAAGCGTCCCCCAAAGTGCTGTTCAAATTCACCTACCCACTGTATGCATAAGCTTTGTATTAAAAGAAACAGTGAAGACAAATGAGGCATGATTATTTAAATTGAATATCCAGTTGGTTAGGTCCTTACATTAATTTATATGGAGATTCAATTGATAAAATCATGGTACAAGTCCTTATATAGTTGCCTCAAGAAGTAATGCCGCCTGCATAGAAGGTTTCCAAAAGCACAGCCAAATTGTTGTGACCACCGTGTCACAGCTCGAACACGGTTAAGGACAAAGTGAAACTCCAAAACAAAATTCTGCTTTTTTTACTGCCTTCGATATATTATTTCGAATTTCATTTGAGAGATTATTGAGGTAGTCTTCAGTTTGGGGGTTTGTACGATTTCCAAAGGACTCTATCGCCTATCAGGGCACAAGATCGCAGAGAAAAGAAACGTCGAACTGCAAGTCCGCCAGTTTAGCGGGTTTTAAATATCTGCATTTTAGATTTGTGCGTGCGCAAAAGACTTCTTAGTGGACTTGATAGATTATTGCCGTCTGTTTGCTGATACTCCGCTTTATTCGGCTGGGACGATGCACCTGGTTAAGGGGCTACTGTCAGCGATTACTACTCTTTGCTCGAGGTTCACCGGCCTTATTTTAAAACCACATGGCCACTGGTTTTTTAAATCTGTATTTTTCTGAAACTGTTGAGGCGTTGGAAGGCGCACGCTGACGGGCGTATGACGAATGTGTATGCCTCGGCTTAACGCGAGCTGGTGGATGGCCAGAGAAGGCATGAGTGCGGTGACTCATGGCACGAGAAAAAGCACAAGACCACGTAAGGGCGTTAATCAATGCCCTGTGATGACAGTAGACACCGATGCAGGCTGCATGAAACATAGTTCTCTTGTGTTGGCAGCCACGAGCTGGCAGAGTACGTGCGCTCTCAGCATAGCTAGACCAACAGTGATTCAGTCAAAAGACCTGTTTAAAATGCGTCTATATGAAAGTGGATTATAACTAGTCGTCGTCGTTGGGGTATCAGCGGCTGTGAGTTTATCGCAGGGGTGTTACGGCTAAGCTGGTTAAACCCTCACTACTGCGACCTTCCAGGCCCGGTTCCTTAGAAGAAGATAGAAGTCGTTGAAGCCAAGGTAGAAGGAGACTGTATTCTGTACAGAATAAGTAGGAGAAGAATTAGCAGAAGGGTTGACTCGGCCAGGGGTGGAGTTCGACCATGAGGAGCGAGAGAGAGCACCCCAGCTTCACTTCCGCCGCGCACCGGGGCGAAAGCCCGAGTGAATGGGCTTAGTGTGAAGTGTGTTTCTGCCAGTGCTGACCGCAAAGCCGGTGCATATCAGTAATCAGTGGTACGTAAAATCGATTAAATGATTGAGTGACTTGAGTGCCGATTCACGCTTCGTAGCTCAGTCATCACAAGTGGTGAGGCAAGTCTAGTGTGGACCAGTTATCATCGATGCGCCAAAAATCGATAGGCTGGCTACGTTGACAGAGCAGGCAGATGGGTGGTCATGGCAGCGCTGGGGGCAGGCTCTTACAAGTTTATTTGGGCTGCTGCAGTTAACTTCGCAGCTGGTAGTATTTTGTGTATGTCTAAGTGGCGGTAGTCTAGAGACTTTTCATTCGGGGCTCAGCGGGGTCCTGTTCCCCTAGAGATCCACATACAGTAGTCGCCGAAGATGACGCAACATGTCGATATATGCGAAAGATTGATACTCTTTCGCAAGTCGGCATTGATATAGATTATCTTGTAGTCTATTTTGAAGTCATTTCAGTCATGATAGGATGCTGTCCTTTTAACGAGCTTCGTTCTGACCACTCGAGAAACATATACATTGTAAAAGCTGGCTACTTAAGCAGTATGCCTTTTTGAATCATTGATTTTGACTGCTTTTATAAATTCTAATATATTTGATGAAAAACGTGCAGGAAAACATTATATCTTGTACTTGTTTGATAGCAAAGCAAGCCTTCACTAAATTGTATACACAAAAAAAGGGACGCTTTCGATTTTAAGAAACTTGCCCAAATGCCGAATCATGTTCTAACCTAGTCACTGCTACACTTGAATTCACGTTTTAAAAACTGCACAATGTGCACCCTGTTTAAGGAAAAGTATGTTTTCGCCTACAGTTTGAGGGAGAAGTCACATAGTTGTCACAAAATATTAAAATAGATGTGGAAAATATTTTACGCAGTATAGGCAGCAATAATAAATTGACGGATACGAGTTATCTGTATACTTAATAAAAGTGAGTTGTCTGTCTGTGTCTTCGTTATCATTGGTCGAAGGGGTCATCTCTAAAACGCCTTCTGCGCCTTCGACGCGCGTGTGGCACTGGCATGCGCGTGTGTGTGTCTCTCTACTGTCCGAGCATGTGCAATGGCATGCGCGTGCGTGTGTTTTCTACTGTCCGAGCGTCTGACTGCTTTCATTGTTTGGGCGTCTCATTTTCGTGCGCGTGAGGATTTAGCGATCGGGTCGCTGTCGCCCCAAATGACACCCGACGTGACAGGCGGACATGAATACGCCACGGGGGTTGGGCGGGGGTGGGGAAGGGGTCGTCGCGTCCAGATCGTCGCGGCCGCTTGAAACCTCACCCCCCCTATCCTCCCGCCTCTAATGCAGCAAGAGCTACAACGGTGTTTGCGTAGCTGTTTCATACTCACTGACGTAAACCTCCTTTCCGATTGGACCCACACACATATGTACTTGCTGCTTGAAACGGCACCCTCCCGCCTCCCCCGCTCTTAATGCAGCAAGGGCTAAAACGGCTGCCTGTACACCTGTTTCAAAGTCAGTGACCGTAAATCACTTGGTTTGCTACCGCTTGCCCCCCCCATACTTACGTTTAGGCAGTCGCAGCTCCTTGAAACACCACAACCCCTCTCCACGGTTATACACCTACCTGCCACGCACTGGGCTCATAGTCCGGCTGGCCCAATCAAACTGAATTTCGGCTAGCTTTTAATTTAGCTTGAATGGCTTGCTATACAAAGGCGTTCGCTTTAGTTCTAGTCCTCACAAAATACCATTATGGACAGCAGTAACACTGGCAGAGATGTTATGAACACAAGCATCATGACAAATGATGATGGGTCTGCTACTGAAGGTAACGTTACAAATTCATTGTTCTCCTGCCCTATCTTTTTGCTACCTTATTAGAAGGCATAGGAGGTAGAGCAGCCGCGAGAAGACAAGTTCGGGCAAAGGAGCAGAAGAGACTTGCCAGTGCTAATAGACGTTCACAAGAAACACAAGAATAAAGACGGCTTCGACTGGAGACTGACGCCATTCGTCAGCGATACCGACGCTCCCAAGAAACCGAAGATCAAATGCTTCAAAGAAGACACGAAGATACTATTCGCCATCAAAATAGCCGCTCCCAAGAAACCGAAGTCCAAACTATTCAGCGAAGGACCCTAGATACGGCAAGACATTCGCAACGTCAGCAAAACATATTACCTACACGAAGAAGTGCGCGTCTGGCTATGCAAGCACCCCAAAGAGCTCCCAAACGCCCAGCCAATGCTGAAAACTTAAGTTTGCAGCCTATTCAAATACGGTATGACGGCTCTGGTCCGTTGGTTGCTTCCCTAAATGCTCAGATTTGGAACAGAGCCTCCGTCAATTACAACCCAAGTCTTAATTAGGCGGAGATGCGAATTTTTCCGATGGGAAGATGGTGAAGTTTGTGGTCATTGTCAGGCGAAAAAATGGACTTGTGAAACAAACGGCGTGTGCTGTTCTAACGGAAAGGTTTTAATAAGTAACTTCCCTCAACCGCCGGAACTACTTCAAACACTTCTCGCTGGTGATACCAGCGACTCCAAACATTTTCTTTTAAACATTAGACAATACAACGGGGCGTTTCAAATGACCTCTTTTGATGTCAACATTGTTCATGAGGTTGGATTTATGCTGACCTACAAGGTGGAAGGTCAAGTTTGTCACCCGATTGGATCGTTACTACCTCCTCCTGATGGTGAGCCGACATTTCTACAAATATACTTCGTAGAATATATCAACAAGCAAGCTCAAAGCCGATCCCGAGTCTACCCCGGCTTGAAGCTTCATATAATATTGTCCCTTCAAGAAATTCTACACCAATGTAACAGTTACGTAAACAGTTTCAAGTCCACCTTGGAGATGTATGCTTCCCTTGATTTCGCCACTGTCATAGATGCCGATAAAAGCCCCCGCGGACATTTAATGCTCCCGCATGCAACGAGGTGGCCGTCATCATGTCTGATGCGCAGCATGGCAAAAGGGAAATTGTCTTGAGGAGTAGATACGACAGACTACAGAGGATATATGGCATACATCGCTCATACGACGCCCTGCAATACCCTCTCATCCATGTTAATGGCGAAGATGTTTACCATTTCGGCATACCACAAACTGGCACCAAAAAACAGTAAGCTGTAAAGCTTTCTACTCATATCCCTTTATGATCTGTGACCGAGCTTACAGTCTACACAGTCGATCCAAAACGTTATTTTTTCAATTTGCTGTTGATATGTTTGCCAAAATGGAAGCAGAACGTCTTTGCTATTTTCGCACACACCAGAAGGAACTTCGCGTGGACAGCTACATCCACCTAAGATACAATATGCTTAGTGACGATAGAAATAATGTTGGTCGCGGTCAACTTATCATCTTACCGTCAAGCCACACTGGGTCACCTCGTTATATGCATGAGAAAACTCAAGATGCATTGGTAAACGTTAGACATTTTGGCACCCAGATCTATTTATTACGTTAACCTGCAACCCATCATGGCGTGAAATGACCGATGAGCTACGCACCCGGTCAAATGCCAAAAGGTCGACATGACTTGTCCGCGCGGGTATTTCATCTTAAGTTAAAAGCCATGATGAAACGCATCACAAAATTAAAAATTTTCGGTGATGTTCAGTGCCATATGCACACTGTAGAGTGGTAGAAGAGAGGGTTGCCCCACGCTCACATTTTGGTCCGGCTAAAAGTAAAATGGCACTCTTTTGATATCGACAAATTCATATGTGCAGAATTGCCTGACCGATCCGTTGACCCAGTTCTGTTTGAAACGGTCAAAACTCAGATGGTGCAGGGTACATGCGGTCAGATAAATCCCAACGGCCCTTGCATGAAGGATGGAAAATGTACCAACAAATACCCCAAGAGATACCTTGATGTCACTCAGACTGACGGAGATGGTTACCCTCTGTACAGAAGAAGACGACCTGAGATTGGTGGTTTTGAAGCTGTTTTGAATGAACGGCGAAACGGTGGTGTGATGATTAATACTCGTTAGATCATGCCGTACTGTCCGCTTCTGTCAAAAGTATTTAACGCTCATATCAATGTTGAGTTCTGCAACTCTGCGAAGTCCATCAAGTACGTGTGTAAATACATCAACAAAGGTTCCGATGCTACAATGTACTCACACATCCTCCACAACAAAAACGATGAGATTACCCGATATGAAATGGGGAGATACATCAGCAGTAATTAAGCATTCTGGAGAATCTTTGGTTTTGATATCCATAAACGTTTTCCGGCCATTGAAAATTTAAGCGTCCACCTAAAAATGGCTGACGAATTTACTTTACGGAAGGATTCGTCTTGGACCAACTTCAGAATCCCAAAGATACGACCTTAACTGCGTTCTCCAAATTGTGCCAGCATGATACATTTGCCCAGACGCTTTTATATAATCAGGTCCCCTCGGAAGCTTAGCAAGTAGACCCGGCGAAAGAAAGAGGTTCCAGGTAAGGGGCATCCAGGCATCAAATACGATATTAAAATGGGCAGAATCTACACTGTTCACCCTTCCCAATAAGAATGCTTCTACTTAAGAATGCCATTTCACGAATTTAGAGGACCAACGTCGTTTGAAGATCTTAGAACGATTGATGGTCTTCTGTGTTCAACCTACAGGAAAGCCTGCACAATGCGAAGTATGCTTCAAGATGACAATCAATGGGAGAATACCATTGCTGAAACTGTTGTTACTAACACCCCATATCAATTGCGAAGACTATTTGCTTTGTTGATTATAAGTTGCGAGTTGACCTACGCGTATGATCTATGGTTGAAGTTCAGAAATGATATGTCGGAAGATTACCGACATCAACTTCAGATGCAAGGTGTCGATGTTCACATCGAATGTTATGCGCTCATTTATGTTTGAAACACCTTGGTTGAAATGGGTGGAGAGCAAATTGAAACGTATGGATTTCCTCCTCTTGACAGGAGCATAGGAAATCAGCTTCCGACTGAAATTCAGCGCGAGCTTTGTTACAATGTCAACGACCTGGCTGCATACGTGCCTTTTCAAAAACCAAGGCTTTTGGTCGATCAATTGCACGCATACAACACTATCCTTGAAAGTGTCTACAACCGCAGTAATAGATTTTGTTTAAAAACAAATTATTTATTCTTTCAACAGCTTTCCTTTAGCTTTAATGGTGCCTAAACTTGTCAATTTTCACCGAAAACATACTTATATATTAACTCTTATTTGCTGAACAACGCCTTACCCCGTTCAATGAGATCAAGCATGCTCAGCCATTTTAAATATAATTAATTTTCATGAAAAACTGATACTAACTTTTAGTTAAGTACTGGCGCAACTGCCCGGCTTCGTTGTCCTCTATTAATCTACTTTAAGTTCACATCGATTATTCCTGAAAATTATGACATTTACAATGCCTACGTCAAATTTGACCTCTAGGGACGGGGAAGAGCATTGTTCAGCAAGACGGAGGATAAGTGAGTCACAGTAAAGAACTAATAAGTTAAGGTGGTAAACTGTAATTGTTGTCCCGTATAGAATGGCCGTACTTAACCACTAAAAGAACACTTACCAGGTGCGAAAATGGCAGTGGAGAAATATGTTTTCGGCGAAAAGGAGTAAGTTTTGGCACAATCACAGCAGAACTTTGAAAGGATAAATATTTTTTTTAAATCCACATTAATGCGCAAAACGTGATAGTGGGAGAATTGTTAGGCGGCGCCGTGCAGAGTGGATTTTCTCACCACCAAAAAGAAAAGTTGCGCACTTTAAAATAATGCTGAAAGGTGCATTTTGAGCGGCTGCTGAAGTGCATGAGATATTTCCACACGTAGGCTTTAATGCATACTTGGAAGGTAGAGTTATCACACTTACGCTTCTGGATAAACAACATTTCCCGTAAGCCCGTTAGGGGGCAAGACATGCAAATTGTTTTTGCGAGCCATTCAAGACATCACAACGCAGAGTTGACCGTGGGAAAAGCATGATTCTTCCAGGTGAATTCCAGCCCGCTCGAAGGTTTGCTCTTGGGACTTCCAGAAGGGCATAGCAAGACACACCTTCAGTGGAGATTGAAGTCGTTGGAAATTGACCGGAGTATCAGATGGCACGATAGGAATTCCACTGGGTAATTAACACAGTCGGTAGGGTCAACGGTTGTGTCGAATGATTTGTAAAGTTTTTCCTCACCTGTAAGAAGAAGGCTATTTCTGTCGTTAATGGCATTGAAAAATTTGTTTGTAGGAAACCAGAATTCCTCTTTCGCATGGCCATTCTGCGTCGGAAAAGTTGGTTTGCAGATGTGGTAAACTCCGTCTCTCATTGCTCAATGGGAATGCTTCCGACTGCGTCTGTTTTAATTTTCCCTTCTCCAATCTTCAAGATGTTAGTTGAGAATTCGTCGGATTCATGGGCATTGTGGAGGTGAACCCTCATGTTGGTTGTGAGTTTTAATGCCTTTGCCGTTGACCATAGCGGTGAGTATTACAGGCAGAATTTTACCTGGTCACCTCTGGTATCCCTTTGAATCACGGGTAGTGTCTGGCGGAAATCACAAGATAAAACCATTGTGATGCCACCAAACGGAGTGTTCTTTTCTATGACATCACGCAACGTTCTATTTAGCGCTTCCAGTGCAATTCTATTGGCCATGGTACACTCATCCCAAATTTTAGCTGAGCATTGTTTCAATAGTTCAGATGAGCCCATACCTCTGCTTCCTTGGCATGTTGCGCTGCCCTTATCAGGAAACCTCAGGGGAAGCTTGAAGGCACTGTGAGTAGTTCGGCCACCAGGAAATAGCGTCGAGCTAAACCAGCCGATGCAACAGCTAAAAAATTAGCTGTCTTTGCGCAATTCAGTCAAAAGCAACTTAATGACAAAGGTTTTGCCAGTTTCACCAGGTGCATCCCAAAATAAAACGTAGTTGCCATTACTGCGATTGTAGACACTTTCAAGGGTAGGGTTTCTTTGCTCCAGTCAAGAGGAGGAAATCCATACGTTTCAATTTGCTCTCCACCCATTTCAACCAAGGTGTTTCAAACATAAATGAGCGCATAACATTCGATGTGAACATCGACACCTTGCATCTGAAGTTGATGTCGGTAATCTTCCGACATATCATTTCTGAACTTCAACCATAGATCATACGCGTAGGTCAACTCGCAACTTATAATCAACAAAGCAAATAGTCTTCGCAATTGATATGGGGTGTTAGTAACAACAGTTTCAGCAATGGTATTCTCCCATTGATTGTCATCTTGAAGCATACTTCGCATTGTGCAGGCTTTCCTGTAGGTTGAACACAGAAGACCATCAATCGTTCTAAGATCTTCGAACGACGTTGGTCCTCTAAATTCGTGAAGTGGCATTCTTAAGTAGAAGCATTCTTATTGGGAAGGGTGAACAGTGTAGATTCTGCCCATTTTAATATCGTATTTGATGCCTGGATGCCCCTTACCTGGAACCTCTTTCTTTCGCCGGGTCTACTTGCTAAGCTTCCGAGGGGACCTGATTATATAAAAGCGTCTGGGCAAATGTATCATGCTGGCACAATTTGGAGAACGCAGTTAAGGTCGTATCTTTGGGATTCTGAAGTTGGTCCAAGACGAATCCTTCCGTAAAGTAAATTCGTCAGCCATTTTTAGGTGGACGCTTAAATTTTCAATGGCCGGAAAACGTTTATGGATATCAAAACCAAAGATTCTCCAGAATGCTTAATTACTGCTGATGTATCTCCCCATTTCATATCGGGTAATCTCATCGTTTTTGTTGTGGAGGATGTGTGAGTACATTGTAGCATCGGAACCTTTGTTGATGTATTTACACACGTACTTGATGGACTTCGCAGAGTTGCAGAACTCAACATTGATATGAGCGTTAAATACTTTTGACAGAAGCGGACAGTACGGCATGATCTAACGAGTATTAATCATCACACCACCGTTTCGCCGTTCATTCAAAACAGCTTCAAAACCACCAATCTCAGGTCGTCTTCTTCTGTACAGAGGGTAACCATCTCTGTCAGTCTAAGTGACATCAAGGTATCTCTTGGGGTATTTGTTGGTACAGTTTCCATCCTTCATGCAAGGGCCATTGGGATTTATCTGACCGCATGTACCCTGCACCATCTGAGATTTGACCGTTTCAAACAGAACTGGGTCAACGGATCGGTCAGGCAATTCTGCACATATGAATTTGTCGATATCAAAAGAGTGCCATTTTACTTTTAGCCAGACCAAAATGTGAGCGTGGGGCAACCCTCTCTTCTACCACTCTACAGTGTGCATATGGCACTGAACATCACCGAAAATTTTGAATTTCGTGATGAGTTTCATCATGGCTTTACCTTAAGATGAAATACCCGCGCGGACAAGTCATGTCGACCTTTTGGCATTTGACCGGGGAGTAGCTCATCGGCAATTTCAGGCCATGATGGGTTGCAGGTTAACGAAATAAATAGATCTGGGTGCCCAAAATGTCTAACGTTTACCAATGCATCTTGAGTTTTCTCATGCATATAACGAGGTGACCCAGTGTGGCTTGACGGTAGGATGATAAGTTGACCGGGACCAACATTATTTCTATCGTCACTAAGCATATTGTATCTTAGGTGGATGTGGCTGTCCACGCGAAGTTCCTTTTGGTGTGTGCGAAAATAGCAAAGACGCTCTGCTTCCATTTTGGCAAACATATCAACAGCAAAATGAAGAAATAACGTTTTGGATCGGCTGTGTAGACTGTAAGCTCGGTCACAGATCATAAAGGGATATGAGTGTAAACTTAAAGACTGTCTGTTTTATTGGTGCCAATTTTAAATCGTTTATTTATATCAAAATCAAAGATTCTCCAAAAGGCTTCATAAGTGCCGATGTATCTGCCCACTTCATCCTGTGTAATCTAATCCTTTTGCTTAAGGTGTTGAGGGAATGCGGTGCAATTCTATTGGCTGCGGTACATTCATCTGGCAGCCTCAAGGAAAATCTTGAAGGTTCTGTGACCAGTTTGCCACGAGGAATTAGTGTCGCTGGTATACCAGCCGATGCAACAGCCAAAACAATTCTGCATCCTTTGCTCAGCTCAGCCAAATCAACTAAGTGACGAAAGTTTTTTTGTTCAACCAGGCACATCTACCAAGAAAACGTGGACGCTATTGCGGTAGTTGTGACGTCAGTTGGAAAAATCGTGTTTTTCCCACAATACTCTGCTTTGCGATATCTCGAGTCAGCTGGAATAAGAATTTGTACGGCTTGGCTCCTAATGGGGTTACAATAAATTTTGTTTATCCGGAAGCATACGTGTGCCGACTTTACCTTCCATTACCTTAAGGTTCGCATTATTACCTTCGTGTGACTATACCTCATGCACCTTTGCAGTCGCCCAGATCGCTGCCCCGTTGTTTCCTGCCGTACCGTTTTACCCGTACATGACCTTTTCATTACTATTTGAATGTAAGTTTATTTCTCTTTTGGTGGTGAAAAACTCTTCTCTTATATGTTTCTTCCCCTTATAGTCTCCACATAATGGGGTATTGCTCATTATTTTTGAGGTTGTCTTATACATTTACTTATTCTTCCAAAATTTAGGTCTACTCATCTTTCAAAATACTGCACTTCTCGTGTGGTAACTACCCCGTTGCCCCGCAAACATACTTCTTTACTCTTATTTGAATACCTGCTAAGTTTTCTTTTAGGGGTTAAAAACGCCACTCCTTGGGATAACACACTTACAGTTTTCCAAATAAACTTGCGGTTCTTAACTCTTTCTTCCCTATCTTTCGTCCTGCTGAACAGCGCTCTTCCACGTTCAATTAGATCAAGACAACTTAGCCATTGCACATATCATAATTATCATGAGCAAACGACATTTGCACAGCCGTCGGACTTTGACATTTGAAGGATATTTCCAGTTATTTTATGATTTTCCGTCGCTACTTTCTGCGCAATTATTCCTTCTGAGCACACACATACTATCCATCGAGTCAAAACGACCTCATAAAGTCCGACCTACTCACCTTCTACTACATAATCACTTTTACAGATTATCATATATGGTATGCCTACATAAGGGACAATAACATGTAAGGAAGCCCAAGGAGAAGCCAGGCTTCCGCGCTAGTTATGAATAAACATCTCAAAGTTGTAAAAAAGCGCATAATAAGCTACTTTATAAAACCGAGAACTACCCCTTCTTTGGGTATAAAGTTTAACAAAGGCGTAATTTGCTATCAAACAATTGCAAGAAATAAAGCAACCCGAAGTCTGGAGGGCCATTCCCTACATAAAAGGGGTCTCAAAGCGGTCTCAAGACTGTTACAACCTGCTGGCGCAAGCACAGCCCATCGACCTCAAGTGACAATACGCCACCAGGTGATGCAACCTGAAGCCAGACTGCCTCCTACAGAAACCTCTGTTGTCGTCTACAAGATACTTTGCAACGAGGGGGACTGTAATTACGTTGGAGAAAAAGGCCGCAAATTGCAAACCCGCCTACACGAGCACAAACTAGCGGCCCAGAGACTGACCCAAACTCGCAACTGGCAGCACACATCGCAGAGACTGGCCATGACTTTGACCTTTAAGGAGCGGCCATCGTATGCTGAGCCGTAAGGCTGATGCTTGAGGCATGGTACTCACTTACTTACTTGTACTTGTTACGGCTGTGATCATGCCCGATCTAAACGACCTCAATGATGTCACAAACGGTACTTCTCCATGCGTGGCGATTGGCGGCAGCAGATCTCGAAAGCTCCACCCCGTCCCTTCTCCAGCGACGGAGCCCGAAGATAGAAGGTCCAAGAACTGATTCCATGTCTTGACGGACGGTGTCTAGCCAGGTCCTCAGTTGCCCTCCTCTTCGACGTTTCCAGGTGAGCTGCGTTGCCGGGTCGGGGGCTGCATAGGTAAGCTCGTGGGGCGGAAGACGGAGAACGTGTCCAAACCACCTCAGTTGCCTTTCTTGAATGGCTTGAGATACCCTCGTGATACGATCGCAGCGGATGCGGACTGTCTCATTTGAGATGAAGTCGCTATACTTAACTCGCAGGATCGTCCTCAGGCACTGGTGGTCAAAGACCTCCAGTCTTCGCTCATCTTCAGCGCGCACAGCCCAGCATTCACATCCATTGAGGAGGACTGACCAGATGGATGCACGGTATACCCGAATCTTCGTGGTGATGGAGATGTCACGTCGGATCCATTGGCGCTTTCGAAGGATTGAGAAAACCCAGCGAGCAGCATCGATACGGTAGAAAATGTCATCCAGTTAGTCGGCGTCCGTCTGCAAGTTCAACACCGTCCTCTTCATGTAGGGCTTTGCCGAGGATCCAGTCAATGTTGTAATTAAACAGAATGGGCGAAAGGACGCAGCCCTGTCGGACACCAGACCGGATATCGAACGACTAAGATAAATTGTTGTGGACCAGGACTCGTGCGGTGGTAGACCGATAGCAGGCCTTAATCATCGCAATGATTTTGGTCGGCACTTTATCTAGTTCCATTATTCGGCAAAGGGACTCATGATGAATGGAATTGAATGCGGCGGCAAAGTTGACGAAGCAAACGGCCGTCGGTTGATGGTAGCTATGGCGGAATTCTAGAACGCGCCTCAGTGTGAATATTTGATCCGCACATCCACGCCCAGCTCGGAATCCGACTTTGTTGGGTCGTGTCCTGGTGTCACGTACAGACTGGAAGCGCCTAAGAAGAACAACAGCGAAGATCTTTGCAGCAACATCGATAAGCCGGTAGTTCTCGCATCTTGTCTTATCTCCCTTTTTGTTGACAGGTACAAGGATACCTGAGCCCCAGTCATCGGGAACGGTCTCTTCTCGCCACGCCTGTACAATCACCTCATGGAGCCGAGGAGCCAGGGTGTCGACATAGGACTTGTAGATTGCTGCAGGAATACCATTCTCTCCGCACGCCTTGTTGTTGCGTAGCCTCTGCATTGCATCGGTAACTTCGTCTTCGGAAGGGATGTCACACTGCGTAGGCAGGATAGGGTTGAAACTCCGCTGTGGAGGAGAGGGAGGGTGTGGTGGGTTGTTCGTCAAAGTTGAGTAGGTTCTCGAAGTGTTCACGCCAGCGATCGACCTTGGCCAAGTTGTCAGCAATAAATCCTCTATTCACATCGCGAACAAAATCACAGAGTGTCGGGGGCTTACCACTAACCTGGCGTATGATTTGGTACAATTTTCGGGTGTCACAAACATTAGAAGCCTGCTCCATAGAAGTCACCGTTTCGGACCAATACTTCTGCCGATCACCTCTAGCCGACTTTGCTGCCAGCTTTCGAAGTTAGCGGAAGTAGGCATCGTTTCGGGACCTGACTCGAGTCTTCTCGGCCGATAGCTGCAGGGTTCTTCCGCTGATCCAGTCACTGCGGTGCCACTGAGTGAATCCGAGAATCTTCTCAGCTGCCCCATAGATGGATGTCTTCAGTGATGGTCACTTGCTACTGTCCTCGTTGTCAGTCTGGGTCATAAGACGGGACTGGATTTCTGTGCTTAGAGCCTCGGTAGTGTTGGTTTGCCCGAGTTTTGCGACATCAAGGCGTCTCGCACGTGGCAGTTTGGGCACAGATGAGAGGTGAACCTTCAGGCGCGTGCGAACGAGAACATGGTCAGACCCGTGGACGTTACCAGTTTTTGCACCTCGCATCGACCTGCTACCGTGGACCCAGCTGCGAAACCGTTAACCAACTAGAATGTAATCGATCTGACTGGGCATACGGCCATCGTTCGAATACCGAGTCGGTCGATGTTTGTGACGATGCTGAAAGCATTTGTTGGTAACAAACAGTCGGTTCTCTTCGGCAAATTGCAGCATCCTATCACCATTGTCCGTTCGAGAGCCAAGCCCAAAACGACCAAGAAGGTGGCTGTTTGTCGGGTCACCGGGCCCAGTCCGGCCATTCCAGTCCCCGGCATCAATTAGCAGATCTCAGCTAGCTCCTGCAGCTGCGAGTAGAAATTATCTTTCTCTTGCTGTTCAGCCGCCGAGGTAGGTGCATACACAGATACGACCGAGATGTTTGTAAAATGGCCTTTCAGTCGAACATAGGCCATTCGGTCGTTGACTGGTTCCCATGCTAGTAGTGCACGGTAAGCTTCTTCCGAGAGGGCAATAGCCACACCGTGTCTACCAGATGAGTCACTCGGACCGCTGTGATACAAGGTTAAATGAGAATCAACCCCCGGGATTTTGATTTCTCGGGCGCCTGAGTCGGGGAGTTGGACCTCTGACAAGCAACAAACATCCACGTGATATTCATGGAGACCGTGCGCTGTCAGACTTTGAGTACCAGGTTCCAGAAATGTTCGCACATTCCAGCATCCAATACCAAGATTCTGTTTTGTGCTTAGCAGTCTAGCTTGCACATTATTCACCCGCACCATCGGACAAGGGTTGCGGAGCGCGTAGGTTCCCACGGACGCCGTAGCAGTGGTCGTAAAAAGGTAAGGCGACATCATAAGGTTTCTTGGGAATTTTGAATAGAGGCGGGTCCCCAACGGCCGCTCGGATTCTTTGTTCGAGGTTGACTCCTCTAGCCCGTTGGGGCAAGAATCTAACCACAAGGCAGTGCTGTTGGTGGCAAGCAAACCTATTTAATGGCGGTTCATGCTCGCCATGTCAAAGTGTCGTCATTGGGCCTTGCGGCATTTTATAAGGCAGTCGGTGCGCCAGACCTCAGCCCACCGCGACCTGGTAACACTGTCGCTGCTGCGTCCGCGACTGCTTATTCGCCAGACCCAGGAGCCTGCTTATTTCGCAGCTAACCTTCACTGAAGGCCGCGCCACTATCCGCCACCCGCGGACGCGCCAGGTAGCCTGCAGCTTGGCTAACGGGTGACCTTCATTTCCCGGGTAACCCGCCTTCATCTGTTACTAAGATGCCAACTCGGTCAACAGGCATCTTGAACTGCTAGCGACCTGCAAAGTCTTGTGCCATTATGTAGGAAATAGAAGTAACGAAAAAAAACCTAACCTAAGAACGGCAAGCAAAGGAGGCTCCACAATGTTCCGGCTGGAAGAGGAGGCAGGGTTACCTGTACCCTCTACGGAGGGACGAGGTGGCACACTTATTGCTGTTCATGAACCCTAGATTCACTGACGGCTAATTAGCGTACACCACTATAAATTCCCATTACTCCACTGGCAGCTAATTGCCTTCCTCCTCGTGTTTTTGTTTTCCAATGTTGTTTCTAACCCCTTAACAACCTGATAATTTCTGACAGTTGATTGGCCTGTGGCCACTATAACAACCCCGTTTTTTGTTGCTTTCTCATCTTTAAAGATGGACTCCTGTAAGAGTTTGAAAGCTCAGAACAATAAATCAATTGATCTGGTGCTCAACACGTCTTCTCTCTCGTGCAGGTATCAGTTTATATAAGGAGTATGAAGGTAGATTGCCTTTGAGGTTCCTATTTGCAGAGGTGTGTCGTGGTAGCAGAACAATGATATCTCAGTTTGTTGGCGAGGCCAATTTTCCTTAGCCATGAGGTGTTACATTTAAAGTAAAATAAGCAGACAGTGAAAAAAAGGCTTGGGATTTTGCAGGAAAAAAGAAGCCGCCCTTAGGGGGGGGGGGATCTGATGGGGTGTGGGGGAGAGTCTGGTCTTGTGGAAGGGTCCAATAGGCTGGGGCATTGCAGAAGCCACCGAGATCATCATTGAGTGCGGACGATGCGGCCCGATACTTCCTTGCGGATTTCAAAGTCCATCGAAAAGGTTGGAAAAACCTGAATATTCGCCCAGATCGCCGACAGTCTGCGGGTCGAACCAGGGGTGTGTGTGTGTAGGCCCCCGGTTTTGGCTGATGCAATCTAAACTCTAGCTTCTTGACACAGTGACATGCTGCCACGCCGTTAACTCAGGGTAATGCTTTAACTTCAACTTCACGGACTTCTGTTCGATGGAGTGATGCGTGCCATCCCGGATCGACTCGTCGTTTTGAGGAACCTCAAAACGACCATGTATAGGCCATCAATACGCGCCAAATCCTGAGCTACCATAGAAAGCAACCGTCGTGTCACAAACGCAGTTGGGTGCGAAAATGATACAAACGAACGGAAACACACTGCAACGAGCCGCACGACCGGACGTTCAAGTTGCGATATCTCCAGCGTCTCTTCCTGGCCAACGGATATCCTCGAAATTTCATCGACCGCGGGAGACAGTCTCGACCTTAGCAAGATCCAGCAGACGACGAACTTAAATTATGGCACGCGATGACGTGCATTTATGACGTGCCGGAGGCAATCTCCCGTCTATTAAAACCACTGGCGATCGGCATCGCCCACCGACTAAAGTCAACGACACGACATCTGGTCATGAGTCCCAAGGAACCCCTGCCCCGCAGTGAAACCGCAAACGTAATATACGTTGTTAAATGTGATCCCTGCGCGGCCGACTGCGTTGGAGAGACTGAGAAACGACTACAGACCCGAATGGTAGAACTTATGAGGGCAGTAAGAAGGATGGACTCTCTATCTTTGGTGGCGAATCACTGCGCGAACACCAGCCATTTGCTTTCTCTCAATAATGCGAAATCCTGGCTCGAGGAAATGATCGCATAGCCAGGCCTTTGCACGGTGAGGTGTGAAATGATATCTTCTCGGTTAACGGCTAAGCTGTGCTCGTGCATGCGCGATTTTAGGGGTTTGTTCGTCATTCCACAGTAATTGGCCGGAAAATTTAGGCAGTTCACTCGAAAGACGATTCTTGACATCTCTACAGGGGGAAGCTGCCCTTTGGGCTGCATCGTTGAGCGCCGGATTGTGGCCTCTGGCCTGTGATCCAGGCAGAGGTTAAGGGTTGCCAGTATCCGTTTCATGGCCTCGGGAATGGTACTGATATAGGGCAGGGCACTAATGATAAGGGGCTTTTATTTACATTCTCCGTCTGTCATGGTGTGCCTTCGGTACAGGCATTTGTTTATGAAGCTTCGGGGGTATCTATTGTGGAGGAATAATTGCCATCAGGACTTTCTTTCGAAATTGACTCAACGATAGAGGAAGAATGGGACGGGGAAATTCTTTTTTTTAATGTCCGGGTGTTGAGGCAGGAAGATGGTTCGCTACACACCGGGGTGTTCTGAAAAGCGATCAACACGGAAAAAACCTTCACTACAACAGTAACCACCCGCTGTCGCCTAAACATGTCAACACCCACAGCAGCACACAGGCCGAAAAACTGCAGGAAAGAAAGTCCCTGTGGCAACTGTTCCTCTCCAATGGATACCCCTGTAGCTTCATAGGCAAATGTCTGCACCGAAGGCACACCAGGACAGGGGGGATAGTAAACAAAAGCTCAGTATCATTCGTACCCTGCCGTACATCAGTTAAATCCCCGAGACCATCAAACGGATACTGTAAACCTTTAACGTGTGCCTCGGTCACAGGCCAGAGGCCACAATCCGGTGCTTAGTGATGCAGCTTAGCCATAAACCGAGAAGATGGTATTTCTAACGTAGCCGTGCACAGGCTTGAAAATGACCACCGGTTTGGATTCGACAAAGCAAAAGTCATCGGCCGGGTGAAAAATAAAATGGCCAGAGAGGTGATGGAAGCCTGTCAATCGGGTGCCAACTCGATCAATAGAAGAATAGGTCTAGCGGCGCCATATGAGTTGGTTAAACACCACCTAGGCACAAAGAATGGATCAATAAGAGTAGACCTCGACAGACCTATCATAAGTGAATGGAAAAAAACTTATTTAAACTACGTATTTCACCCTTTTCCCCATCTCCGATCGAACGAGTGTTAAACGTCAGTCGATGAATATACCATGCTTCCCAGAGATCACTTTACGTTCTTCCATATATATATATATTAGCAAATACGCGTACAGCGATAATTAAGAGGACCCACTTGTCCGTCCATGTTGCCATTAGAGTTCTCATTCGAACCTCCACCGTGAGGCGGCTGGGCTATAAGTAGAAGGACATTACCGAAAAAGACATGGGACACTAGGATGGCCTCATTGGGCGTCATCAGCTAGTGATACCCAATTCCTGTGTTGCAGTGGCCTGCTCATTCTCTTATTCAGGATCATACTTGTCGCATTGAGCCTTGATGCTCGTGCTTGACTGATCACAGGCAGTCGCTTTAGCGACTCCAGACATATGATGAAGTGAAACCCAAAAATACAACAGAAACCGGCATGGCCATTTCTGGCCAATTAACCATCACCAGGCAGTTATATCCAATCCCTAATGTGGATTATTCGAGATTCCAACCCGGGACCTTTGTTCACTGAGATGACCATTTTAATAACGTACTAAGAATTCATTGCTTTTTCTGGTTTTATATCTTCATTTAATCATTAAAGAATTGGGAAACTTGAAACGGAACAGGCAGAAAATTATCAGTTCTTAAAAATATCATAGTGTATATATTTTGCCACTGTTTTCATTTGTGCACATACATATGAGCTTAAATGTAATCATTATGTTCCGAAAACTGCGGCAGTATGCAAGTAACTTCTGCGAGTCTCAGCCAAAGGGTTTACTCCTTATTTTCTTGAAGTCAAAAATTGATCAAACATTCCAATTTTGATCCTGACCTAATTCTAAAAAAGAGGGTAACTAAGCAGAAATAATAAATATTTAAGTAAAACGCTTTTTCTAAAGGTTACTTTTCCCAGCAGGATTTGTGACGTGTGTTGTAGACATTTATTTTTCTCATCTTGTTTTCGGGATTAAAGCAGCAGAAGTTGAGGAGAGAGCTGCATATGAAAGACTTTCCAAACTGACTCTTTAGGTTAATGATTTGACGATAGTTGTTAACCCATAGAACGCAATCTCAACTTATGGACAATCGACGAATAACACAGCACACACAAAGCAGTGTTCCTCATTATTTTTAACTACTACCTTAACAATCGCGTAACCGATTGCCCGTAATAATTACAAAAAGTTGAAGCTGAAAGGAATTACCTTCTTTGTTCACAAAATAGTACGCTTACGGCGGCAAATGACAATTCGACTTATATTCATGAGCCATTGGCCGGCATGCTCACATGTGAGCTTACAAAATATCTTACTTCTGGGATATGCCAATCGGCACAATCGAGCCAAAAATCTGGCTGCCTCAGTCCAACGGATCTGAAACAACTTAGAAAGCCGAAAGAGACAATCGAAAATCCGAAAAATTTTCTTAAGATCTCATAAACAAACTTTGGGCTATTCGCTAGCAGCCGTCTTTTACAGTGCACGCACTACGGAAGCATATATATGCGATGATTTTACAACAGTTTTGATTCCATATATTTATACTTTTTTGTTGCCATATTAATTCGTTTCTTTGTATGACCATAATTTCCGTACATTTAAGCGTTAGGTTTACTCAGTAACCCCCATGTTTTTCACTTTATAGGAATCTTCCGTGTTTTTGCAGCAAAACTTATATTTCTTAGCAACGTGATATTAACTGATAAACCACAAAAGTTTCTTCATCTTTACTAGAATTTGTACTTTAGCACTGTTTTACTTTGAAGAGTGCAGCTAACGCTAGTTCTGAGGTAGGACACGTTCTGTTATTAAAATAAATCATCTGATTCAGAGAACCGTTTAAAGTAATTAGTGGGTCGTAATGGAGTGATTAACGCAATTGTCACTTAGTATATCCATAATCTATCCGTGAATTTAAGAGTTTTTTGGGTTGAACACTATTCAGCATCTTGTGTCGAGGAATTCGCTTACTTGTCGCGTGTTTACCATGGTGATCGCCTCGGTGTCATCCTACTTAAAACGATGTTCACACTCAAGGGAGTCTGTAAATACGCGTGCTTGGGAATCCAATAGGCGAAATTCTAACTTATGTGTGTTCATGCGATTTCCAAGACCTCGGCTGATGTTGCCAACCTGAAACCTAGATCAGCTGGCACACGGTATGCGTTTAATAACGTTAATTATTTCTTCTACGGGTAGGGGGGGCCTTTACTCGACATACGGTTGCACGCAGTAACGATACGGCCTCGAGTAAAATGCAGATACTCAAACGAATTAGTTGTATAGATATGGTGTCAGAAATTCCATTTATGTAAGGTAGCGAAAAATATCTGTGACACTATATTGCCATTGTGGAGGTGGTTTTTGTGCTTGAGCATGGCGTCTGTAGCAATTATTCACAAAACTGCTTGGACATCCGTTGGACCGAAGGAACTTATAGAAGAAAGCTAGTTATTTCTTGAGCAAATCATTACCGCTGCTCTAGCGGTAGGTCCGTTGTCATATAGTACTAGCACCGATTTCTTTACGGGTAGTAGGTTGATTACTCCCATAGTAAAGGATAATTTTCACAGTCACGTCCTTTCGGTGGACGCTTGCTAACAGTTTACCATCAGAGAGTCTACATTCTCACGTCCTGGAATAGGAAAGTATTTCCCGTTGCCTCTTGACAGGTAAACTTTAGTTCTGGGAAGACGCCGTTTTCACCCTGATGCGGTCACTATGATAATGAATGCGTCATCTACATAGCAGAGCCTTATCTTCGGTTTGAGAGTTTGTGAAACTCAATCGCTAGGTCACTGTGTTTCTAGTTTGGCAGGCGGCCCTGATATTGGTGAGCCTATTGGGATGCTCTTTACTTGTTGATAGCACTGGCCATCAAATTAATGGTAATTCTTAAGACTAAGCTTAAGTATGTTCAAGATATATATAATTATGTGGCAATATCTGCTGAGTAACCAACGGTGGCAGAACAGGAGAAACGCTACTATAACATCGTGATGATCTTCGGTATCTTCCGCATTACTTTTTCAGGTTGAAATAAAGTGATTTGGAATTCTGAATTAACTTGGCGACTGAGGTGTCTCGTAAATTGTCTGGTAGAGGTATCAACACTGATATTTAGTGCTGTATAGTGATCCTCACAGAAAGGCTAACATAGCATGAATAACAAGTTTAGGATGCCAGCAAAAGAACCTGCGCAGACAGATGCTCATGCACAACATCTTCATCTG
>JAYGXS010000009.1:7069876-7102455 GCA_036362985.1 Ligula intestinalis
GTTTAAAGTATTTCGCTGAACTCATAGATTGTATCATTTCATTGGCCCCCAAAATTCTTAATTATGAGTTTGTCTTATTGTCAAATTAGGCTCGGTATACATATGTACACTTTTTCGACAGATTTATGGAAGTTTGAAAATAAACCTGAGCTTTAAAAAAGTATGAAAAGTAAATGGCAATGTTATTGATTTTCCCTAGTAACTTAAATATTATTACTTCTCCCCTATAACTCTGATTACTGCATGTAAAACTGATTACTGAGTAGTCTTACAAATAAGAGGGCTGTGAACTCGACATGCGTAGGTATTATTTGCTGTTTCGGGCATGTAACGTTGGCTTTAATTTTGTTTTTTATCTTATGACACAAGACTGCTTATCGTGAACATTTAATTGAATTAATGAAGAGTGCGTATGAGATGAAAGATGCAACAGAAATCTAGCATTTACGTTTACCCTTGAAACAAATTACATAGTGCTGATTTGAGATGGTTTGTTAGGCTACCTTGTGCCTTTTTCGTTTTTTTGCATAGATATTTTTTCTTTTATTTTCTAGCGATTTCGCACACCATGCCAGGAGTTTTGCCTACATCCAGCATTCGCAAATTTCCTACCTTATGTTACGCAATGGCTGAAACCTCAAAAGCGCCTTTTTAGCGGCTTCTGTATCCCATTAAAGTAAACCATACTGTTTAAACTGTTTCCCTTTACTCCGTAGTCAAAGCGAAGCGGCCACATCTAAGTTAGTAGTACTAAACACGGTACCTCCTGCCCAATGCTGCCCTTCCATTGCGTAAGTGCGCGATTTCTACGAAGACCAAGTTATCTCGTGGATTCTAGATTGATGTTTCATGAAATCTGGCAGTTCGCTTATTGTATCCAAATTAACGGAGATGCGATATTAGAGAAGCCTAGGTAGGTAAATCTACGCAAATGTGATTAAGCCCACGGCTTCCGGCGCGATATGAATGGTGTGCATGGATAAGGACGAAGACTACTCGGACACTGGATCAATAGATTTATTATCCTGAGCTTTCGAACTCTTGCAGGAGTCCATCTTCAGAGGTAAGAAGTAGCAACAAAAAAGAGGGGTAATTATAGTGGCCATAGGCCAATCAACTGTCTGAAGTCATCACATTGTCAGAGCGTTAAATACAGCTATCAAAGGGATGGGGGAGGGTTGCAATTAGCTGTCAGTGGAGTCGGGGGATAATTAAAGTGTTGTACGCTTAGTAGCTGTCAGCAGACCAGGGGGTCATGAACAGTAATAAGTGTGATGCCTTATTACCCATCCGAGGGTCCTCGTAACCCTGGCTCCTTTTCTGCCTGGCCCGTCGTGAGATCTTCTTCGTTCGGTTTGGTCCTGTTTCGACCTTCGCTCTCATAATGGCGCAAGACTTTATAGGCAGCGGGGAGGTCTATATGCCTGTTGATGGAGTTGGCATCTGAGTACCATTCTTCAAGCATCAGCCTGCTGGCTTTTGTGTTTTCTCGGCCTACGATGGTTGCTCCTTGGAGATCGAAGTTATGACCAGTCTCCGCGACATTGTCAGCAAGTTGAAAATAGGGGTCAAGTCTCTCAGCTGCCCGTTTGCGCTCGTGAAGGCGGGTCTGCAATTTGGGGCCTGTTTCTCCAAAATAATTGCAGACTCCCTTGTTGCAACGTGTCTTTTAGACAACTGCAGAGGTTTCTGTAGGAGGCAGTCTGTCCTTAGGTTGCATCAAGCACCAGCGTATTGTCGCCTGCGGTCGATGTACTATATCTACGCCAGCAAGTTGCAACAGTCGTGAGACTGCTTCTGAGAACCCTTTTATGTAGAAAATAGCTCTCCAGACTTCGGGTTGTTGTTGATGCACTGACCGTCGTCTGTTGATTCGGCGTCTGCTCTGTTTGATGAATGACTTTGGTTATCCATTTGCTCGGAAAAGTTCGTGGAGGTACTGATGCTTAGCTCTTCTGGTGGTGGTTGTGCTGCAATGTGTTTCCACTCTTTGAAAGAGAGTACAATGCAGCTACGTTTGCGACAAATAGGATGATTGCTGTTAAAATGTAGCACTTGATTCGTGTCGGTGGCCTTTCTGATACTGTGGTTTGAAATATTCCAGTTGAACACTGGCGCACGCGGACATCGAGGAAGGATAGTTGGTCATTTCTTTCCACCTCCATTGTGAATCGGATATTCGGATCAACCGAGTTCAATAGATCTTTGAGGTGCTCGATGTCGGATGATTTGACAATTACAAAAGTGTCATCAACATAGCGAGCCCAAAATTCTGGTTGATACATGACGAAGACCAAGTGTTCTTTCCGTTGGAGGACCACTTCAGCAATCAGGCCTGATAGGGGGGAACCCATGGGATTGCCTTAAATTTGCTCATACATTTGCCCGCTGAATGTGAAGTAGGTTAAAAGGCAATGTCGTTAATGTTTGAGCAAATGTTCAGACTTCAGGGGTTTTTCACTGTCGTCGTAGCGTTCGTTTAGAAGTTGTGTCACAACACCAATCGCTAGTTGCTGTGGGATAGAGGTGAAGAGTGAAACGAAATCGAAGGATACCATTTATTCATCTGGATTCAACCGTTGATGTTGTATTCGTTCAAAGAACTGTTTGGCAGAAGCTACGGTTGTCATGAAGCCGTCTGCCAAGAACTTTAGATGAGTAGACATCCATTTTGCCAAACAATATTTGGGGTGCCACGAAGGAAGACGATTGTCCTGAGTGGTGTGCGTTCGAACACCACAGAGGCCACTTCCTTTTTCAAATTTATGTCCAATTAGTCTTTCAAATCTGCCAAAAATCCCCTCCCTCTCCAACGATTAGCCATCGAAATTTCATATTTGGCTACCTTTGAATTGCGCGGATAATGACCTCGATAATAAGCTCCACTAAAACTGTCTGCCAAATTCTAACTTGTGCATAAAAATGGCCCCTACCTGAGTGCATAAATTTGGTTACTCAACCTTTTTGTGTGAGTTTTAGTTTATGTGGGCTCTCGTTACCCTCACAGTCGCACACTGTTGCCACATAGCTGTAATTTTCCTGCTTATATTAAACCATAAGGCTACAGCTGGACCTCTAATGGATGGAGAGCTGCATGCCGAAAGCGATCAAATATTCCCACGATTATTAGTACACACAGATGTGACTTTTAAAAAAGTAGCTTTGGTGTGAGTTGACATCGTAAGTGCTTAATTAGCTGCCATTTTCACCGTGTGGCGGAACGTCAATGTTCTGTGATCAATCGCATGCACTTCTTGCCACTGGGGCACCTGTATCATTTATTTAGTTGTTATTATCATCATTACCATATGATTCTGATAAGAAGAGGTGTCGTTAGGAATATTAATTCGCTGTTCCCGAATGAATGCGAAGATTCGCGATCCAGGTACTTGCATGGATTAGGAAGAAGGCAGGTCGAGCACCAAATCAATTGATTTATTGTTCTGAGCTTTCGAACACTTACAAGTGTCCATCTTCAGAGATGAGAAAGCAACCAAAAACGAGGATAATTATAGTAGCAAAAGGCCAATCAAATGTCAGAAATCGTCAGTTTATCAGGGGATTAGGAACACAAAATGAAAAGGGGGAGGTGGGGGAGGATAGCAATTAGCTGTCACTGGGATCGGAGGGGTCGGAGGAGCAATCATGTTGGTGTAGGCGACTCAGCTGTCCGCGGGGCGGGGGTTCATGAACAGCAATAAGTATGCCGCATTGTCACCCGGTAGAGGGCACTGGTAACGCTGCCTCCTCTTCCAGCCGGTTCGTTGTGGTTTCCTGTTTGCTTGCCATTCTTACGTTTGATTTGGCTTCGTCCCGGCTCTTTCTAACGTAGTGGCGCAATACTTTGTAGGCTGTTGGCAGGTCCAGATGCCTGTTGACTGAGTTGGCATCTGAGTATCATGCCTCGAATGTTAGCCTTTCGGCTTTTAAGGTTCCTCGGCCTACGATGGTCGCTCCTTGGAGATCAAAGTTATGGCCAGTTTCTGCGATGTGTGCCGCCAGTTGTGAGTTTGGGTCCAGTTTCTGGGCGGCTCGTTTGTGCTCTTGTAGGCGGGTTTGCAGTTTTCAGCCTGTTTCCCCAACATAATTGCAGTCTCCCTAATTGCAAAGTATATTGAAGACGGCTGCAGAGGTTTCTTTAAAAGGCATTCGGTCTTTAGGTTGCATCACCTGGCGGCGTATTGTCGCTTGAGGTCGATGGGCTATGCTCAGAACACTATATCAATTGATCTGGTGCTTGACCTGCCTTCTTCCTCATCCAGTAATTCGCTGTGTCACACTTACAAAACTACAGTAAGAGTAAAGGACATGATATGTGACCCTGTTCAAAGATTAAAGGTTATTAAGGTTAGAAAAAGAGGAATTAGCCTCCGCGACCGAACACTGTGACGCAATAAATGTAATTCGACACCTCCGTAAATGCTTGCAGTTTAATCTGCCTCCCATAGCGTTAGCAAGCATGCCGGAATTTCAAAGCTACCAGAAACAATTCTGTCTCGATGTTTACTAATCGATTATTACGTCCTTTGCAACAGTTTTCAATATCTGCTGTAAAAAAACTATAAGATTGTGATGTTCAGCTGCTTCTAGACGGCCTTTTCCATGCGCAAGTGTTAATTCTCAGTCATCTCAGGGATTTAATTGTCTCTAGATCTGTCTACTCGAAGCGTATGCAACTGGGAGTTAGGGCTATACAGCGACCTTGACGGCTTGTGCTTTTAAGGATTCCAAGAAAGGGTCTGTTCAGGTAGATATTCACTGAGTAACATTTGCTGAAAGACGCAGTAGTCAGTTCGAGGATGAATTGCATTTACTCAGCTGTTTTAGCATCAGATGATTTCATAGACAGGGTGACTTATTAATGCCATCCTCCCCCTCCACTTTACGTAATCTAAGTGGGGTTTCGACGGCGCCGTTTTGAGGTCTAAAAGCTAAGAAGTCATGCAAAGTATACACACCCTGCGCTCATCGATGTAGAGTTTGGGCTTCTAACCTAGGTCCGATACTAAAGATACAGCTACACGTATGCCAAAATTCCACTTTCAGCCAATCATATTCGGACGACGCGAAGTAATGATAAACTCAGCCTTCGGTTAACTTCAAAGTAAATATATGCGTTGTGAGCAAACAGACCTGTCGTGACAGTCAGCGGTTTATCGACTACCACTGCACACACCCATAGGCACACGATGCGAGTAGCAAAGCCAACCTGCGTTTGTCTGCCGTCGAAAGTAGATCCCTCTAGCGAGAAACCCCACTTCGTCCGCAAGGAACTCAACGAGAAATTGGAGTCTTTCTTCCTGGAGGTGGTGTCTCACGCCTCTGCCATTTATGAGACCGAAGTGGAACTCTGCTCAGCTATAAAGCAATGTCTGGACAAGAAGTTCGGCCCACAATGGCAAGTGGTGGTTGGTGAAGCCTTTGGCAGGTCAGTTTATTTTCCTATCTTATCCGTAATGCCCAGTGTCTTAACTTTTTATCAAGTTATTGGAAGGAAAAGTACCCCCCACCTATCAATTTTTTGTTTAATTTCTACATTGTTAGTTACAGGAGCATTCTGAAATCAATAACAGTTCACTAATTGAGACCTTCCTTTAAGCGCCGAATGATTGATGATCCGAGTCTTATTTCAGACAGCGTAAGATGGATGCCAGCCTACGATTACTTTCGGACAGGCCTCGCTATCTTAGGCAGAAGCATGTAAAAACTATGGGCCTTAAGAAGTCCAACTGGGGCTTAGCTGCCTAAAACAGCGAGTAGTCGTTGTATTCTTCAGATTTTTTAATCCGTTTTCATTACAAAAAAGAGACTTACGTATGATTTTGAGATGAAAAAGCAGACGCTAAGGTGGTACCTGCCGATCTAGGCTAATGAGGAATGAAGGAATGTGCTGATAACTAAAGCAGTTTGTTACGCTGACTGAAAATGTTGTCAAATAATGTGTTTCACTTCTGGGTGCATTATAGGCCATTGAATCTCCCTCCACTAAGTGATTGCAATTTTTTAGCAAACGCGTTTGTTAATATTAAAATGAATTTGTTTCCTAAAAACTTGCAGAAACGTAGCACTTTATAGTCATCTCGGCACTAGTAGAAACTGTAGCTAACTAATGAGTAGAATTCCTTGGGTTAGAAATCGGTAAGCTGAAAAGGCTATATGTATATATTTTTATATATAAATTTTTATATCGCGTTTATCATCTAGTCTACGGGTTCACTGGATTGTCGGCTGTGATTGGGAATATGAGGAATTAATGTAGGCGTTTCACCGATCTAGGCAAGCAATCGATCAAATGAACCGGTAGACTAGAGGTAGTGTCTTGAACACAATGACCAAAGGTCCCGGGTTCAAATCTCAAGGGTGCCAACCCTCGAGATTGGAAATGATTGGTTGATGACGGCTAATACGCTAGAAATGGCCATTCTAGTCTCCCTTTGCTTTGTTGGACCCACTCCAAATATATATATATATATATATATATATTCACTCAGGAATGTGCGAACACCGATCGAATAGGCTTCCGAACTAAACAAAGTTCATATGGTGGTCAGAGGTCCCCTACGGGTGACCGCCTGCCAGGCCGATTCCGGCCAAGTCATAATAGCAGTAAGGGGGGTATGACAGCATCTGGGGGTAACCTGATACATAACTGTTTCAGGTTTATTAGCCTTCATCAGCCAAGCATAACCCTGAACACCAGCTGGTCGGACAACACAAACAAACGCACTTACAGACGGCGCAGTTGGTCCACCACTGGTTTCTGTCAGATGGGTCATAAGCACTTCATCGAACCGCAGTTCATCAGCGCCTCGCCACCTGCCATTTGCTGCCACTGCTGATCGGGTATATATTCACTCAGGAATGTGAATCCGACAAAGACAAAAAAGACCGGAATGGCCATTTCTCGCTTGTTAGCCGTCATCAGCCAGTCATACCCAATCTCAGGGGTCGGAACCCCCGAGATTCGAACCCGGGACCTTTGTTCATTGGGTTTACCACCAAACCTCAGCACCACGTGCTCGTTGCTTTGTCGATTGTGATCGGAGATATGAGGGAACAAAGATGCTCATCCGATCTATCTGGTAAGGGCACCTACTTGTCCCGGAAGTGCCTTGAGGCTCGTACTGGAGCGATATCAGGCTTGTCGCCTAGCGACCTCATAATATGATGGAGTGGATCCGACAAAACCAAGGGAGACCGGAATGGCCATTTCTCGCTTGTTAGCCGTAATCAGCCAGTCATACCCAATCTCAGGGGTCGGAACCCCCGAGATTCGAACCCGGGACCTTTGGTCATTGGGTTTACCACCCTACCTCGGCACCAGGGGCTCGTTGCTTTGTCGGTTGTGATCGGGGATATGATGGAACAAAGGTGCTCATCCGATCTATCTGGTAAGGGCACCTACTTGTCCCGGAAGTGCCTTGAGGCTCGTACTTGAGCGATATGCGGCTTGTCGCTCAGCGACCTCAGAATATGATGGAGTGGATCCGACAAAGACAAGAGAGACCAGAATTGTCATTTCTGTCTTGTTAGCGGTTATCAGCTAGTCATACCCAATCTCAGGGGTCGGAACCCCCGAGATTCGAACCCGGGACCTTTGGTCATTGGGGTTACCACCCTACCTCGGCACCACGGGCTCGTTGCTTTGTCGGCTGTGATCGGGGATATGATGGAACAAAGGTGCTCATCCGATCTATCTGGTAAGGGCACCTACTTGTTCCGGAAGTGCCTTGAGGCTCGTACATGATCGATATCAGGCTTGTCGCATAGCGACCTCAGAATATGATGGAGTGGATCCGACAAAGACAAGGGAGACCGGAATGGTCATTTCTGCCTTGTTAGCCATCATCAGCCAGTCATACTTAATCTCAGGGGTCGGAACCCCCGAGATTTGAACCCGGGACCTTTGGTACTTGGGTTAATCACCCTACCTCGGCACCACGGGCTCGTTGCTTTGTCGGTTGTGAGAGGGGATAGGATGGAACAAAGGTGCTCATCCGATCTATCTAGTAAGGGCAAATACTTGTCCCGGAAGCGCCTTAAGGCTCGTACTTGAGCGATATGCGGCTTGTCGCTTAGCGACCTCATGTTTAATGGCTTCTTTCTTTCTCAGTTATATAAAATATACTGGAAATTCAGTGGAAAAACAAGAAAATTATGCTTTTTAATACATTTGCATTTTTGAAATATTAAAATTGGAAAAAAACCTCAAAGTAACATTTGTTCAAAACGTGTATACATTTTTGGGACACCCTGCATATTGATAAACATATTGGACAAAACTAACCGAAACTCTTAAATTCGTCAGAGTTGTATTCGAAAATCATCACGAAGTAGAGACCCACGTAGGTGTCTGAAATGACAAGGCAGAATTTAGGTCCTTATCAGCAAAATCTTGGAAATGGGGCGTAACAGAAAACGAAGTCGTCTGAGAGTGCGTATTACTGGACTGAAAATCATGTTGAAGAATTCCTTCAGTTACTGCGTTCAGTGAATATTTATGAATGAGGCTGTGTATTTTGTCAGTCTAGTTTTTTTTTATAAGAGTAAAACACATACGTTTCTCTTTTATCTCCTTTTTTTGCATGCGAATTGCTTTATAATATATATTGAATGAAAGAGAGCGTTATAAAATCTGTCTGGATAAACGTTCAATAGATTTGTTATTCGTCAGAACTACTTCAGCATATTTGAAATGCAAAAAGATACAAGCTATGAAAAGCAGAAAGAACAGACATTGAAAAAATCCATATGGTCATTTCTGGAAACGACGGATATTTTTGTGGAATCAGCGGGCTGTTTTGGATAAAATATGCTATCTCATGGGAGGAAAATATACACACGGGATTGAATCAAGACCTGATAGACGGAAACGACGGAAGAATTTGCAACATCGAACAGGCAATTAATAACGACGATGAAGCACCCCAATGGGGATAAGTGGCTTCAAAGCTTCAGACAATAGCCACCATGAGTTTAAAGCTTTGATGAGTATTTGAGGTCATATTTATATTGAAGTCCAACATGTGGGACATTATTGTGGGTAGAAGATAGCTTTTAATGTTTCTTTTGGAAAGAAAAATTCACATCAGCAACACCAGCGGCAAATAGGATTTCTTGCGAACACGAATGCATGCAAGTGCTACTAAACGAATCATGGAACATCTGTCATATCAATTAGAAATGTTGCTGTTGGAATATATTTCAGTTTTTCCCTTTGGCTAATTTTCATAGTTGCTATGGCCCATTGGTTGATCCAATAACGGGTCGTTTTTAAAAAGAGACTATCCAATAGTCACCCACTTAGCTGAAAAATGGGACGGCGTCAGATTCAAAATTGACGAGATAACAGTGTCTTTTCACATGTATTCACTTAACTGGATCTACCAAGGCGTCAATATCGAACTTCATTACCATGGTGAAGTGAATGTAAATCCGCTATATTTTTAATGGAAAAAGGATTTCTCCACTAGCTTTCCATGGATTCAATTACCTGGAAGTATGGCTTGCTCTATTAAGCAGTGTATGCAAAGTCGGACTTTAAACTGGTAATACGGACGGACTATTGAAAGTCAGCCACCTTTTAGATGCCTTCAAAGTCACTTTATTATATACAGCGCTGCAAGTGCTGCATGCAACATGCCTAAGTTTGTAAAAGTGGAATAATTACTTGCATAGCCACGTGAACGCATTAAGGAAGATGTAGAAATAATAATGGACAACATAAGAAAATTGAAAACTTAAAAGACCTATACGAAGAACAAATTCTTTTTAAGAAAAATAAAATTTTCTCGATAATCCCCAAGTTTTGGAGACGTAAAAAGTACCTATAAATTAAAGCTAAATTAAAATATTTTGTTAAGTTAAAAAAGGCAACCGTATTCTGTATATAAAAAACATTTTTTTAAATCAAAATATTTTGTACATATTACAATTAATGGATAACGATTGATTGAATACCATGAAATAAAGTAAAGCATCATTTCGCTCGCTTTCAGTGTCTTAATTCATAGGTCGATTAATTGCGCTTTTGTTCAACGTTTACATCGAAACCTTTAAGGTACGATCAACATGAAGAGTATTTACAAAAAAACATACTTTTTGGATCTAAGTTCTTATAAAGATGGGCATATGGATCATATTCAGAATGCCTCAAAACAGCAAACTGCATTGTCGAGGTTACGGAAGGTCCGCAAGATAACTCGGATATTGTTATTCCTAAGATTAATAAGTTAACTTTCCACAATAGGTTATGTCGTTAAAAAGTGTTTTTTATCATCTATTTAGCCAAAGAATTGCTGTGTATGTTAACTTTTTCCAAGATAAAGTCACAAAGTAATTGGAGACGTTTGACAATTTGTTTGCATATCTGAATGTAAACGATTCAATAGGACTGGAAATTAAAAAGCTTACTACTCTCGCTACAATGGATTATCCTCCGTCATGGTGGATCGATGCCACAATCTGTTATAAGCTTGCAAACGCAAAAACGGCTGGCCATACATATGTCCGTTTTTTAAATACTTATGATTCTTCCATCTGATTCGTTTCTTAATAACGCATAAGCGAAACGTATAACTTACAAAAAAGTATACTTCTACATGACTTGCATTCAATAAAGCGTTAACTACCATACCTTAGCGGTAACATATACAGACACTTTGCTTAAATGCCAAGGTCAACGGTGTAGTTTAAGCAAAATGCGATAAAACTGTTTTGTCACTTCACAGGTTAGCTAAACATAATTTTTAAAGCTCACATTGCTGCTTGTTTTTGAAAATAAATGTGATTCGTAAAAGTTGGCTTCACTTCCAATTGAACAATTTCGGATAACATTTTCCATTTCTAAGAGGCATCATTTTTCCCTTTTTTACCATTTATTCTAGAATTCTTTTATAGCGCAATGCATTTTTATCAATTTTTTTGTTTTGTAATACCTTTTAGCATAGGATATTTCTTCGATTTAAACTAACAAGCGATTTAGCCAATATAACTGCCTATTTCATTCCATGACTTAAACTGACAGGGTAGTTTTCCAAACTAAAGCCTCTCTAATTATTAAACCCACTCACAGGATAAAAATAATCTGTCCAAATGCATGCCAAACTACCAAGTTAAATTTCGTCATGAAAGTTGTACGCAGGACTTGCAATACTGCAAGTGCGTCGGATGGCATATTATTTCCAGCGCAACTCAATTTTTTAACCCCTTATTGTTGAATCTTGTCAAAGCAGGTACTACGTGCACAACATTTGTCCCGTTTAGAAAGAAGTCTCATTTCACCAAGTTTTTTTGATTCGGTCAGAGACAAATTTTTACAAATTTGGCAATTGCAGTTTTCAGCCACAATGCATTGTTTATTGTCTTCAGGCCTTATGTGGTTTGAGTGTGTCATTTTATTGACAATTGACGCAGTAATTTTAAGCTGAAACGTTCGGAATTATATCTTAAAACAAGAAGCGCGTACATATCTCTCTCAAACTACGATATTCTCTGCTATTGTTTGCTAGAGCGGTGGAGTTTGAATAATTCAATGCTCAGACAATATTGACTCTGTCCTCTGAAGTTGCATTTGCATAAGAAAAATGGTGCTAAAATTATCTGAATGAAAGTATAAAATATATATTAAGTCTACTTTTTCTCAATCGATACTCAACTTGATTAAATATGTTTTTTCTCCCTCAAGGCCTGTTTTTGATGTCCGCTACGTACTGTGAACATAAAGAACATGATCCTAAGCACTGCGATCGAGGCTTTTTTTACCTGGGTGAAGTTTAGCATCTATACACTTCTTTAAACCGACGGGCTAAAAACGTATGGTATACTAGCCAGCGCATCAGAGTTATTGACACTAATAAGTCAAAAGAACCCAGATTTTTATCTCAGGGGCTTCCCGAAACCGGCGGTTACTGAAGATTAGTTGAAGACGTGTAGTAATAAAAACTGTTCAGTGCCATAACCGTGGATTTCTCTGCGGCATCCTTTCCTGAGCAGAATATAAACGGGAAGGCGAATTTGCTGAACATTTAGATTTGACCAGCCGCCAAAATTCCCTAAAAGTAAAAAACTGCATAGCCTAAGGAGACTTCCTGATTGAACTTATTATTTTCTACATCACTTAGTTAGAAAATGCTAATTATCTATCTAACAACGTAGGCAAATTAAGCGAAGACGCCGTCGAGTTTCTTCTTGGCTTGTACATTTGAACTTACTTCCTACAACTCTGAGTAATATATAATCAATTGATAATTGACTTTTCTTCAAACAAAAAGGAGCACGAACGTGCTATTTAAGGCTGTCTAGCTAATGACATTCTGTTGCCGATAGTGATTTATAGTAACTTAGTCTGTTGAGGTGTTATGAATAAGGAGATAGAAAGCTAGCTTCTATGTATATAGATTCTATCATATCGTGTTTCCTTAGATTATTCTATGTGCGTTGTTGTGCTAAGGTTCCTTACGAATTGTCTCTCTCTCACTCTGTAATTTGTCTTTTCATATCTTTTAGCCACTTCGAACATGAGCCACTTGGCTTTGCCTGCATCGAGTACAAGGGAAAGTCCTTCTTAATGTTTCGCTTCGGTTAAACACATCCTGAACTTTTCATGAAAGCCTCAGTATCGGATAAAAAATAAAATAAAATTTTAACACGCAATACACTGCCAAAGCATCTTTTCTGCTCATAAATTGAATTGGAATGCCCCATTATAAACTTACGTCTTCGGTAGGATTGAAGTCAGTAACCACTTAAAATAAATTTTAATGATGCAGATTCATCTAAAAGGTGGCAGAATCAAGGCAAATTAGACTGAATGGAGTGTGTACATGTGCCTGATTTATGCCAAGACAGAGTTACCTGGTGAAGTTATCGTTTCAAAACATCCTGTTTGGACAGAAAGCTTACTGCATCCGAATCATATGCTATCCAAAATAGGACAATGTCTAGACTGACTATTAAAAGCAGAGAGTATCGTTCTGTATAGCTGTAGTTGCGTAAATTTACCTCTTCGTCAAGGTGAGTAATGGTGTTTTACAAAAAGCGATTCAACTTTTTTTGACTGCATTTTGTGCGAAAAACTTCACATGTAAGCTAAAAATGATTTTTAAGAAATAAGTCGTTCCATGTTTCTGAAACTAAATGTGATTCCTTCAATTTGGCTTCACTTGAATCTGAATAATTGAGGGCAAAATTTTCCAGTTCTGGATGGTATACCTTCTATAGCTTATTTTTTGGCCTTCCTCCGCAGTATAATCAAAATTAATAAGAAAATAATAATGAATAACAACATTAGTAGTAAATTCCTTCGATACGAGACTTCTCTTAATTTCGCCAAAATTAATGCCTATTTCCCTTAATAAACCTAAATAAATAGTGACTTTCCCAGCCAAAAGCCTTTCGCAGAATTACATCCACGCAATAGATCAAAAAAATTTCAAATATAAGCTTAAGTGCCCAGTCAAATTTCCTCATCAAAGTTGCATGATGTTTAACGAATACTGCGGTGCAGGGTCGTGCCACATCCACCAATCAAAAATTCCCTTCCTTCAGTTCCCCCAGAGCCTGAGAAATCGTTGGGAGGCCTAAACTCCAGGTTAATGGTGACTCAAAATATTATTTCCGTCTCACACCAAAAGCCAACTTAATTGAGTTTGTGCCAGCTCGAGCGAATAAGGTCTGCCTGTCTGTATTAGCTGAGGTGCCAGTGCGTCGTTAAATGGCGCTACTCGCAGGCTAAGCTCAAATTTCTCACCCTGCCATTCTCTCTGTGTGTATAGGCAATTCGCACGCGGGGTAAGATGAGTCACCTGCAGAGTGCCACAGAGAGGGCTAGAGCACAAAAGTGAGAACTATTGCATCATATGAGCTGCGATCGAAGTGCCCATTAGCGATCATGTGGCAGGCTGTCGTAAGAAGGACGTTGTCTTCTCAAAGAAAAGTGATTATGCCTCTCGTGTGAAGCGTTTGTCTGATTCAGTATATGCGTTACATTTTCTAAGGAAACTCAGCAGACCCGTGGAACTACCCAAAACTTCAGTGGCCACGGTAGGTTCAGTAGGTTTTCGCAGCAATTTCTAATCCCAGGATCGTGAAAAGCGAAATTTTGGTATCAGAGGTTATAACAATTACAGCCTCAACGAAGTAAAACAGGCGCATTGAAGATAATAGCAAACACATTCTTCTAGGCTTATATAGGAAAACAGAATTGAGCATATCAGTCTCAGTTTATTAAGGGAGATGTAGGTAGACTGCCTTTAAGTTCCCTACTGGTACATGTGCGTCGTGATAGCAGAAACATTGTATTTTACTTTATTGGCGAAGCCAATTGTCCTCAGCCATGAGGCTGTACATAGTTGTCTTTAAAAAAGGTTGAGCAGACAGTGCAAAAGCTCTTAAGATATTTTAGGAGAAAAATTGTCGCTTCTGTAGGAGAGAGGTGTGAGGTTCGGGAGAAAAAACGTCCACTCTTGGGGAAAGGGTCCAACTGGGGGTATTGCAAAGGTCACCAGAATCATCAAAAATGCGCAAGATGCAGCCTGATACTTCCTTGTAGATTGCAGCGCAGCCGACAAGCTTGAAAGAACAGACACATCCACCCAGATCGTCTACAGTCCACTGAGGGTTGAACCAAGGGTGATAACAAAAAAATAACAAAATGTAACTTTCAATAAACATAAGCTGTTAAAATAAAAACAATTACAGTGAATCAACTGGGGTCACGATAAAATCCGTATCTATGAAATACTAAAACTTCTAAACACATATCGAAATTTACCATGTATATTATGCCCAGGCGTATACCTAACCTTTCTTAACATACGAAAACGTAATTCTCATTATATTTGCTGAACTAGATCTAAATTATAATCAGTAAGTAGTTTGTGGAAATAAATGTAATTGGATTTTTTCCGATGTGAAGCCTAACTATATGATGAAGCAGCTTTATCTTTAGGTTCTTTTCAATCTCAGAAATGTCTTAAAATCGATACTAAGCACACCAAAAAAGACATGTGATATCCAGATAAGTTACAGCTAGAAGTCGTACGCAGTTTTGCCTGACAAGACTGTCTCAGCACTGTCACTTTGGCTTTTGCGGTGTTGCAAACCAAAGCTATGCAATCAAGGGATCGCTCAAAGCCACAAACGATGATGTCCTTGTGGTGGCCTAAAGACAAAAGTGCTCAGGAAATGAAAAAATACGGCGCAAGTAATGACCTTTGATAGCATTTACCCAATCCGCCACAAACCACATTGACTAAGAACGCTTTATTCTCATGTTACAATACACTGCAATAACTGGGAAGTCACTTTTTCCAAAAAATAATATGTTCGACCGATTTATAGAGAAAATGGTAACACGCGCAACTTCGTCAGGCCGTGCATGCACCAACGAGCTGAGAAATGATCCCACATTTTAATAAATCATTCGGTACGTCACAAAAGGTCTCGGAAGTCGTTCACCATAGGCCGTCAAACAATGAAACCAAAAGACCCACTCTCACGGCAGAACACATTTGGAGTCTTCCATAAGACCTGGGGCAGTTGCGGACAAAGCTACTGCGTCGGAGAATCTGAAAGACATCTCAAGGGGTAAATTACGAACAGGTGGCAGCAAGGCGCTAAAATGACACCGATGCTCAAGTTGTGGCTCATTCGACACAATCTGGCCACACATTAAAAATTTGATGAAGCTAAAATTTATACGAGGGCTGACAATCGTTTGAGCTGTGAGTTACTTGACTCAATGCCCACGGATCCCTTCTCTATTAACAGGTGTACCGACCTACCCTATCCATATTTGGTGCTGAGGCTTAATTTGTCGAAAGCATTTTGCTACCTGGGATACGTATGGGGCAAGGCATCGTCTATCGCCAGCGCCAGGGAGTCGGATTGCCTAGTAGGAATCACGTCAAATTCCACCACATCCAATGAAGGTTCAGAAGGTCCCGGCCAGCACGCCAGCCCTCAAGCCATAAATGCACCAGCGGACTATTATCTTCAGCAGGGAAGTCATCAACTGTCACATGTTTGCAGTGGCAAAGTGACCGAACTTATAAATATTGCTACTGTCTTAGCATGAATGACCCGTTTCTGCTATTATCTCTGGTGAAGCATCCCGACGGATTTTGAAAAGTTTCACTACAAAAATTATTATCTCACCCGTCATATCTACATACCGCAAATTTATTTTTATTGACACCGATGAAAACATAAACGAAAGTTCATCAGTAAATGCTGACGTAAGGATCCTGGTAATTTTAAATAAAGGTAGAAAAAGTATAGGATAAGAGACTTGGGTATTAAAGCTAAAGTTGTGAACTATTGGTCACATCAACGTCCGCAGAAGAGTCATTTGGCATCTTGTTGGGTTATACAATAATCATTGGGTGATAGGTTTGGGAATTTAGTTCTGTTTTGGGCGTTTTTGCTTTAAAACCGTCGATATTAGAGTTAAAAAATAGCCGGTTAAAAGCATGCATCAGGTGACTAAGTATGAACTGGCATGGCTCCTGTGGGTGAAAACGGATTGCTTATTGGTTAAGCAGTATGAATTTCTTATTTTTTGTTTTTCCGCTGTGTAAAAAACGTCCTCCACAACTCGGATCACCTACTTTTACTTTAGGATCAGCTAAGAGGCCAAATACTGTTCCATTTGTCGCAGAATTGCAGGAAGCCAACAGGGGAACATTTGGAACACTGTGTCTCAGTCAAAACTATTCCTCATTCTATGGGATATTTATTGGAGATGACATAATTGATTTTAAATAAGGTTCTTGTAGCAGTTCCTGGAAATTTATCGATTTTATGCTCAAAATTTATCCAACATAAGAAAGTACCTTTTTAATTTTAATTTATTTCGGATGTTTCTTTCGCCATGCAACGGTGCAAAGAAAGACGCAATCTTTGTAGGAAGGGAAACTATTCTTGTTTGCTTGTAAATTCTCTCTGTAGTCCATATATTTGTGTATTTCTAGAAGTGAGGTATTAATATCAACAAAAAGGAGTTGCCGAAGCGGTCGTTGCTAGACTAAATTTTGATTTATTGACTTTACAAGGCTCCTATAGCAACGTTTAAGTAGACATGTAATAGTGGTAGGGGTTAACACAGAATATAAATAGAAACAGGAATTTTATCCAGGAAATCCGAAGAGAAAGCAATCAATCGACATATCGATCTGGCGGTGGCATAAAGAAACCTGCACACTCTCCTCAGGACTGACGCTGATTTTGTATGAATAAGCCTACTCCTGACAGCTCTTCTTTGTTTAGGCCGTTTTTTATATCTGGCCTTTGCTCATAGAAAGAGCTGGGAGGTTCAGCTGATTATAACCTTGATTCCCGTGATCAACCACACATCTTTCATACAGTTTAAATGCGAAACTTCGCCTCAGTTCATTAAAAAACAAAAATGTTTTATTACTTTGGCCTCCCTTAGGCTGTAACTTGTTTTTTTTTCATTTTGCGTCAATAAGCTGCAATAAAATGTGGATAAGCGCGCTAGTTGCATAAAAGCACGTGGCTTTTGCAAAATTCGGACATGCGCACCCCTGTAAGGTGATAACCTTGAAAGCAGTTACAATTTTTACAGGCAGCTTTTGTTTCAACATCGTAGCAATATAAGTGCGTATGTAAACTTTAGATAACAACTTAAATATGGGTGACCTCTATAAGTTTTAAGAAAGTAGCAAGATAGATGGTGCGGAAGAACAAGATGCGATCACTGGCACAATATTTTTATTTGCCTGACGTTTCGAATTCCTTCGGGAATCCTTAATCATAAGTAATGATAACATAGACATGGTCATGCGAAGACGTCAGGCAAATAAAAAAAGGAAAGCCCCATCTGCGCATGACCACGACTATGTTATCAAAACTTATGATTTAGGATTCTCGAGGAATTCCGAAACATCAGGCAAAGAAAACTCTTGTTCCAGTGATCGCATCCTTTTTCTTCTGGACTGCTTCCTGGAACTCGTAGATTCTTTTTTATTGGCAATGAACTTCTAATTCTAGGGGAAGAAGGAAGAAGACCAGTCGGCCAGAGAAAGAGAGCGCGTACTCAGACAAAGCACTCTACTGCGAGTTACTCTTATCACAGGTTGGGGAGTATTTGTTCAGTCACCTCCAAGAGCAGCCGTCAACGGGATGGAACCAATCAGCTATGAGTAAAAAATCAATAGTCATGGCGCGTTCTCATGACAGCGGCGTAAGTTGCATTCGTAGGCCTTTCTGCAAGATAATTAATCGTGGAAATGGGCACATTCCCAACAAGAAAAGACGTGGAGAATTTCAATTTTGTTCAGCCGAAAATAACAATATTTCTCACAGACATCGCTCGAAACATCAGAGCAGTTGGCCATACTCTTAACAAATCACTTCATGCCTTTTTTGCAAAAGCAACACTTCAATCACCGAGAATATTCAATCACCAAGAAATTCCAAGCATGAAATTTGTTAACAAATGAATGAAAACATTCGCGTTTACGGTATTTGCATGAATGAGAAACAAGGGCTCTGGAGCACCTGGTCAATTTTATTGTTCTGAGTTTTTGGACTCTCGGGGAAAACTGATGCACGAATGTGATCACAGTGAACCAATGGTGCCAAATTTAAGTAACAGATACCACTCTGGCGCGACTCTATGATCTGCCAAAAGATCATAAACCAAATATCTAATTACGGCCAATTGTTTCACTTAAAGGCAGCCCTACTAATAGTCTGGCAAAGTGGGTCTACAAAAAGCTAAAATTCCTCCAAGGCAACTGGACTACCTCAGTTCAATCGGACTCTCGATGCCTCGAAGACCTTTGAAGTCGGATGAATCAATCGGATGAAATCATGGTAGAAGAACCAAGTAGAACCAAGCCCTGCCGACAGCCACCTTATCTAACAGTAAACTGATTGGGAATATTTATGTTTTGCATTTTAAGGAACGTTTGTTTCGGTTTTTTCAGCAGCTGCGGGCATACATTTACCTAAACATTTTCGTTCACGACCTAGAGTATACAACTTGTGGGTTAACATATTATCCATCCACTGATGGGCTCGCAACTATAAGGAGACCTTTCTCCAACTTTTACGGGCAAGGAACACGTAAAATATCTTTCGGAATAATATGCATTGCAATGTGAGGGAGGATTTTCCAAATCATCTGTGGTAAAATGATGTATTTCTAAATGTAGTCTGTGTATACCTCTGCGATTATGAACAGGGAGATTGGACAGATATATTGTTTCTCTCTCTCCCTTTTTAGCCCCGCCCATGGACGCCAACCGGGAACAGAGCATGGGTCATGCCTATAGTCAATGACTGAATGGCTACCCCGTCTCAGAAGGGTGTTGGCCCAGGCTTCGTACAGGGTTGCTCTCTCCCTTCTGAGATCCAACGTCTGTATGCATATGCAATGCCAGACTTCAGGAAACCATGGTGCTTGCGGCCTGGTAGGCGCTGGCACATTCTCTCAGTTCTGCTTCCCTGTCGGTGCATAAGTTTGTGCTCCTATTGGAATTCCAGGCCCCACCTCAGATGTATGAGCAGCTAGGCCGTCGCTAGACGGTGGGGGAGAGAGTGAGTTCGACCCTCAGCGCGCTGCTCTCCTCACTATAATAAATGTGAATGCGCTTGAATCTACCCCGGTGCGCTAAAAGCCATGGCTTGGAGGGTTTGTCAACTGACGGGATAACTCGGGCCACCTACGTTGCTGCTCCACCAGTACGTGTGTATTCTTGTGTGAGGAGGTGGAGGACTGAGAGTCAGGCTGTAATACCTCCTTCTTTAAGTGGCCTCTATGGTGCTCCCGCACACGCGGGAGCCTAACTAGCGAGTTAGCTAAGTCACGTGTGTTTGTGTTGAGTGAGTATCGTGCCAGCGGCCTTCACCTTCCCTTATCACCGGTCTTACTGACTTTGTCTTTACACCGGAACCGGAGGTGGGAGCAGCGAGCGAGTGGGCACGTTCCCTGCGAGTCTGCTTTAGCTCTTGTTTTCATTCGCAGTAGTTTGCTGTGTGGTTTCAGCTTGCTGAAGCCTTTGTGCAGCTTGTCTTAGTGCCTGTTTCGGCTTGCTTCAACGTTTGTTGCGGCTTGTTGGAGCAGGTGGCTGCCCATCTTCAAACTCGAAAGGGGAGACCTGTTGTTTGTTTTTAGCAGGCAAATTCAAAGAAATATTAAGCAATGGGGCATTAATGCTGCCGACTGCTCCTCCTACATTGCTGAAGTGGCTTACGATGTATTTGTTTTGCGATGTCCGATGCGTGTTACGCGTTCCGCGGACGCAAAGCCACCTGTGAGCCATGTGATTACGAGTGGGGCGTGAAACAACTCGATATGGTGACTCCCACGGTTATTAGTATGCACTTCTAACCTGTGATAAGTGTTAGTCAGCATACGCGGGGGCGAACTGACTTTGTATGCGTGACTGTGCACAGTAATTTAATTTACCGAGTTGAATCAGCGCCTTAGCGACTCATAGCAATCTGATATCCTGCTTTGCTGGGCTGTCATCAGTGGAGAATTGATTCGGGAAATTTTAGCTTGATATATTAGCTAGATCACTGTACTTTTTCCTTGAAGGGAGGGCCCAACACGCGAGTCATAACTCGGGCTGTCCTGAGGGCACTAGAACAAAGAAATCGAACAGGCCACCGATGCCTGCATAGTAGGCAGAGAGCGATCTTGAAACGCCAAATCGCTAGCACGAGGGTACAACCACTGCGGGGGTCTGCTACCCATGAGATCATGCCTGGCCAGTTTCAAAGCGCGCGCGCCAAGCGTCACCTGTGGACACGTTGGCTGAGGCACGATGGCCTGCAAATAGCGAGGCTGTGTGCAGAAGGGCATTCTGCTGCTAGGAGACGCGCTCATACGACCCGAGATGCTGCTCCTAGTGAGACAAGCTACCAAACGACAGAGGACACGCTGCTCACGGGCACACAGAAGACAACCCTGACGTACAAGTAGAACTAGTGACTGGAAAGTACTATCTGCTGTTATGTTCTGCTTTCTCTTCTTAACACGTAACTGGGGGATAAAACCGGTGTTTACACCAAAGTACACACAGTTATAACACTCCTGACGTCGTCTGTACTGGCACTACTACGTATTCGTTTACCACTGCAAGCATCACTACTAAAATATTATTTCTTTGAGTAGCAATTTAGTACTACCTCTCAGACAAAAGCAATCAGTTCAGTTGCTCCCTATTGGCCTTTGTAGTCATATTACCTTTATTGACCTAAGTTTAACTCGCACTTTTACCAGTAGTCATAGTAACAATAGTTGCACCTTCAGCTTAGTCCCTTTGCGTCAACTCAAAGTTCTCCATAGAGCGTATTAGCAGTACCTAAAAAACCCATGCTAAGAGGTAAGCTGCGTTTTGGTTCTATCATTTCATCCTCCTGCTTCTTTCCTCGCTCGTTTTTTTCTTTCGTTCTTTCTCTCGCTCCCTCTCTTTCTCTCTCTCTTTCTTTTTTTCTTCCTTTTCTCATTCTCATTTTCTTGTTTCTTCTCACTTTCCTATTTTTCCTTCTCCCCCTATCTCCCTGGCTGCCTTTTTCCTTTTTTCTTCACATGCACTTTCTGCCCTACAATGCCCATCTCCGAATTGTTTTGCTGTTCGGCACTGCACCGTCAGCTAGGCAGTGTTGAAGAGATTGAGATCGACTCTCAGTGCATTTCTTTTCTTACTATAAACAATCTGATTTGCTTGAAACTATTCCATTGCGCTTGGAGGTCTGCCAACTGACGGGATAACCTGGACACCACAGTCGGCCCAGTGTGTATCTCGTTGTGTGAAGTGGCTAATTGCGGGCTGATAATCAGGCTTGATGGCTCCTTCTTAATGTGGCCTTTATCTTGCTCCCAGTGGGGAGCCTTCTTAGCGACGTCTGCTTTATTACGCGTTTTGAATGTTGATCGCGCCAGCCGTCTGTGCCCTCGCCAATCTCCGGCCTTCTTGACTTTTTTCATGACACCGCGTCATGGCGTGGGAGTAGCTAGAGATTGGGGTAGATTCTCCGCGAGTTAACTTCGACTATCATCTCGCGGCAGTCACGGAAATGCTAGTTTCCGCCTAACGACTACCTCCAACCCGGTAACCGCTATGGCAGGCGAGCAAAGCTAATTTAGGGTCTCCTCTCCCACGCACGGTATGTTACAGGTAGTAGTAGTAGTAGTAGTAGTAGTAAGCATTGTAGTAGAAGTAGTAGGTGCTGGGTTTAGGGCACCTAGTTATAGTAGTTCCGTAGATACCGTAGTGGTGATCGTAATGGTTATCGTATTCCCGTAGTTATCATAGTAATATTAGGAACATTAGTGCCAGCGCCACTAGTAGAATAGCTGTTGCGATATTATTGTTTTACCATCCGTATAATCTCTACTATTGATAATAGCATCATTGTTAGGTGAAGAACTGACATTACCAGTAGTATTACTAGTTTAACAAGTGAGTTGTTAGTTCGTATTATAGTCATGAGCATTACATATTTTGCTGCACCGTATCATATGTTTTGTGTTACAATATTGCATCTGTATTATTCGCAAAGAAATCACTGGTGTTGCTTAATATCACTATTCGTTTCAGTATTAATATTTCTACCATAAGTATCTTTTTTTAAAATATTGTTAGTATTAGTATCACTATATATAAGATAAGTGTACAAGTCTGCCGCTCTGCCAAACTACGCCTGTAGGCGATTAGCCAAAAGGCAGCGCTCACTGAAAGGTAAGTCTGATCTGGTTCGCGTGCGTTCCTAATCTGTAATTTTACGGATTACCTAGAATTCAGAGCTTTTAGCAGGAATAACTGGCTCTTACCAGACCACTGTATCAGTTCAGTGCGTATGCTGTGTTTAGTGGCTAATCCATGTATTTGGAGTCCGACGGTGCTGGCTGAAGTTGTGAAACTTTAATCATACTTACTACTATAATATTTTCAGTACTATTATTATTTATTTAAATACTTATTTATAATAGAAGCGGTAGTAAGAGCACAACACTAATTCCGTATAGCTTTATGGCATTTTATGGCCCCGCCTAGGGCGGGGATTAAACGGGGGTAAATAGGGATATACCCCGACCTAGGACGGGGCTGCAGACGCGGATTGCAACCCATTTAGCCCCATCTAGGAAAAAAGTCCGGCAGCATGACACCTTATCCTAATCCTTTTTAGTCCCATTTTCCTCAAAACCCCCTAAACTCCAAATCGTGAAAGCAAAATGCACGAATTTTATGATATGGAAAATGTATTGAAAGAAAAAAATGAATTCATAGAAAATGATATGTACAGAAATGTTTCTCAACGTTCGAACAAGTTTCATTGTTCATTGATGGAATTATCGTCATTCTTTGGATAACTTTTTTCAAGTATGGAGGGTTGTTGATATCCTGAAGTACTTGCTCCGAAGTCATCAAAATTTGCCGGTTCCTACCATAACATAAACCAAATTTTAGATGCGTACAGTCATAATTGATAACAATTAATTAAAAATCAAATCAACTGAACAAAGAAGGTATGCAAGAACGATGCTACTAACCATGTCCTCAGAGTCTAGTAATTCCAGGAACCCTCCGTGGACAACATCCCTCGGTTTACCTCGCACCCCACCATAGCGGTCATGAGATCCATGGATCCATCCTATGATGGTGTTGCGGATATCTTTTTCATCAACTGTGCGCAAGTCCGGATGTTGTTGGACGGCCTCTGAACATCGTGATATAAATGTAAACCTACCACAAAATACAGCGTATAAGGGACGCATAATGAAGGACATTTTGTTCTTAGCAGCCCTTGAATAAATAAATTGCAAGATTAGGGGTGGCCCTAAAATCCTTCTCATTCCGTCCGCTTATCTTAATTAAGCCATCGACCTGTAAGTAAGCAGTAAGCGGTCACCGGGAATGCCACTCGTCCATCTCCAAACAGCGTTTTCGCACTTTTCGATCATCTGGCCACATGACACGGCTCTTGTCGTGTTCATGGAACCACTTATCGGCAACCACATCAACTGCATTTTCAGCTTTTAATACGACAATCAAGTACATCTAAATAAAAAGCAGGTGATAATCAGGTCATGTACGTTAATAACAAAACAGGAAAAGGAAAACTTTATAAGAATTGTATTCTTCCGAAAAAGTATGTGAACGTGGTATGAGGTGAAAGAAATAGTCAAATAAAAATGGGACATATTTACAATAATATAACTAAGTGCCGCAGACAGCGTAGTGTTTTCCAAATTGGAGGCTTTGAACATAAAAATGGTTGAGGTGGAAAAAGAGGGGATGGTAAAAAGGTCGGTGCAATCAGTTAAATATCTATAAAGTATACAGTCTGTTGTAAATCCAAAAAGTTGACATGGCCGATTGCCAATGAGTACAATATTGTCGGGAAATTCTGTCGATAATATATCTCCCTTGTGAAAAATTGCTTTAGATCCATGGGGTAAATTAAGGGGTCGTGGAACGCCAATGTCGTCCTGCAACATGATCGAACTGGACGTCGACTCCAGGTTACACCTTTCGAAGTAGTTGCGATACACCTGCGAAGCGCAATAGCGAGATCCACTTATATCATCTCTAACATCTTTAAAATAAGATTCGAAGGGAAAAGCCGAAAAGTTGTCAAACATTACGAACCGAATAACGTCGTCGGGAAGGTGGAGCAGAGAATGAAAACTATATACTACGCGGTTTCCTTTGTACTGCTGGTGGACTTCTCGCTGTTACAACACCTAAAATTTAAGGTGTTAGTTTTGCGTAAACTCATACCTGTCACATCTAAAAGAGCCATTGTGGGCTGACACTTGTTTCACATAAGACCGAGCTGGAGTGTCACAGATAACATTGTCCAAAACCACCCCAACAACGCCATTTGCACCTTCCGTTGGTAGACCAAACAATCAAAGTTCTTTCAGCTCGGACAAGCAGTCTTCCAGAAACAGCTGTATAGGGTCCGGCTTACTCCAACCACAGAAAATGCCAACAACGAAAGGTTGCGAAACAAATGGACGGCTAATGCGACAGAGTATGGGCCAAGCACATTTTCCTGAGGCATTAAAAAACTGCAATCTATCTATGTGAAGCTGAATGCCCACCTGGGGAATACCAGTTTGCTGCCGTTTACGCAGTATATGTTTGAGGCCATCACTTAGGCCCACATGAACATAGTCCCCATTATTTAGGGGCTTCCTTATGCACGACCGAGGGGTATCCAAAAATGTCCTGGTATCCTTCGGAAATTCGGGGATAGTGGTCCCTTGGAAGGCACTTAGCGTATCAACCAGGTCCCTCGAAGATGTGATGAGGAATTTCCGACGCTCGAAAAACGCTCTAATTGCATGTAGAAATAAGCCCTCAGCCACAGATGTGGGCTTATAAACCTCTCCTGAATTTTAATTAGACACATAACTTATGCACCAAAATACCCACTAGAAGGTATAGCTGCGGTGAGAACAGGCATCTCTGGTTCCGGATCCGAGGATTCCCGAGATTCATCGGCAACAACAGCAGACGTTGAAGGCACCGTTGTCACCTCAGCTGGAAAAGCGTCTCGATATGCCCGTTTTCTACGCTGGATACGCTTATAAATGGTGCTGTGATAATATCCGAGATAAATGCGTTCCATATCATTGAATAACAGATGCTAAACAACATAAAAAATCAGGCAATCCTCTACGTCAACCACGGCGTACGGCCCGAGATACGAGTTTGCCAATACCTCCATAGTGAACATTGTACAGGAATAATCACCCAAAATTATATTAATAGATATAATAAAAAGCAGTATATTTAATGTACCACAGCTATTTATTATGCGAGAATTCGTGAAGCAGAATACAGCCGTAAACACGCAGGTCACGACGGCAGGTCAAAGTGAAGAAGGACCGCCTTTTTGGCTAACTTAAACAAAGGTACAGTTTTATCTATGTATAATCAATTGATGCACTTAAAGGAAAATACCGTGAAATTACATATAAAATAAATAAATATAGCTTCTTTACATTCTAAAATATTACAACAAGTACTTAGATAGCCTTCTGGGTCTGTGAGCAGCATTCAAAAAATGTAGGGTAACCGAGAAATAGCAATGCCTTAACCATTATCCCCGCTTATCCCCGCCTAGCCCTGCCTACCCCGTCCCTATCCCCGTCCTACCCGGGGATTGTGCTGGCAGGGGATAAACGTCACGATTACCTCTGATGGATGTGGTACAACTTCACAATATTTGTTTAAGAGTTTTAATAATAATGAGAAAAATCTGCATGTACTATAGGAACGCACGGGCGGAATTCTCTTAACATTGACGTGCACGAGAACTAGCATATTTCATATTACAGTCTGAAGTTCAACAAATAAACTTCGAATCGCCTGCTGTAGGACAGCAATTGTCGTAACGTTCCTCATCCCATTATATGCTTTACCCACTATTGTATTGTACCTTCAAGAAGTTTCACTTTTACTTCACATTAATAGACAAAAGCAACACTATTGGACTTGGAAAAATCCGATGTGGTGAGTTCATGAGATGGATTATAGGACATTGATGGTGTGTAATATTGTGGAAAAGAGAGTGACCTAACCCTGTAGGCATTTTGGTACAAGCCAGATTAACGAGCTTCTGTTGCGAGAATGGCTTGCATCAGGCCGGCCAGAAAAGCCAGATTGAACTGGCAAAAATGTGTGCGTCTGTGCATTTAGGTTATTTCAATTTTTTAATTACCCGTCAGATGTCGCATACGTCCAATAGTTTTGGTGGAACTTATTATCAAATTAATTACTTAAACAGTTCGAAGGACGCCATAAGGATATGCCTATATCTTGTAGGGAGATGGAGCAGTTGGCACGCATTTTGTCAGACACAGCATTGATTTGGGCCTACATATTCATAGTATCACTTGATCTTCCGCACAACGTTTAATTCCGATTGGTTAACTCCAATAAGGCAAATAAAACTTAGCTATAAGGACACAGGTTTTCAACCGGATTGTCTATCGTAAGAGCCGGCTTTCTAACGAGCTTTTTTCTGACCGCTGAGTCAAAGCGTGTACTATAAAAATCGAATACTTTAGTAGTGTACCTTTTTGAATCATTATGTTCGACTGCCTTTATAGATTCAACTATATTTTTTGGAAAACATACACAAAAAATTATTTCTTGTTCTCTTTTGTTAGCAAATTATATCTTCTTTGAATTTTAAACTTAAAGAAATGGGACCTTGCGGTTTTTTAAATTTTTCTTATTGGAAGCTTTTTTACAATTTTCCGGTGTTCATTCAGTGAACACCGTATCCATTATTTGTTAATTCTCCCTTTATTGTATAAAGCATGCCCCACATCGATTGCAACATTTTATGGGATTTTATACGAGATCTGCGTCAAGCTGTAGCTAAAAATGTTCTTTTCCTTAAACAGGATGTACATAGTGCACAATTTTTAAATCTTGAATTCCAGTATCGCGGTCACTGGGTTTCAAAATTATTCGGCAATTCAGACTTTTTTTTAAAACCGAAAGATACCCTTCTTTTGAGCATAAAATTTAAAGAAGGCATAAGTTGCTACCAAAGGAGTACAAGAAATAATTTTTAGTGCATGTTTTCCAAAAAAATATAGTTGAATCTATAAAGGCAGTCGAAAATAATGACATAAAGGTACAATAATCAAGTAATCGCTTCTTATAGTACATGCTTTGTCTTGGCAGTCAGAAAGAAGCTCATTAGAAAGCCAGCATCCTGAATTGTCTAAAATACGTTGAGAGTAGGCTGTTTGATTCTCTCTATTACAACCATCCGCAGTTTATATGTTTTGATCCAAAACTTATTTAATAATTGCGGCAGCTATTGCATTACATAGCTAAATCTACTGTACCTGTCGGAAGCGACGGAGCGCATTGCTGCTTGACAAGGCGTCGGAATTGTGCACCGTCCCAAGGCCACCATGCATAGCCGTATCATGACACTAAGGGATAGATAAAGTCTCAGTAAGCAGTCAGACAAAGTCTGTCGCATTCTATGTCTCAACTGTCACAGGAAATATACTGGGCAGACAGGACAAATGCTTGCACAAACATAAGTTAGCTGTTAGATGGGCTGAAGCACTGTCGCAAATGGCGGCCCACACCTATTCGACGGGCCAGGAATTTACCTTCGCAGTCGCAATCACGCCGACACCTCGAGTGCACGAGAGCTCATTGAAGTCTGGGCATCGGATGACAAGTCAATCAACCGGTGCACTGAGTATGCGCCCGCCATCATCGCTCACCGCAGGCATATTCGCACGAGCGAAGCTGGTGATTAATGCGTCTCCCCCCTACTTCTCCTCTTTCCCTTACCTTATTCCTAGCCCTGCCGCCGCTTCCCCTATAACAGTTGATTGGTTCGTGCCCCTGTTGCTTGTTTTTCCTTGACGGTCTATCTCTGACGGTGGACTCCCACAAGAGCCCGAAAGCTCAAATGAAAAGAATTACGATTCCGGTGATCGCAATGCCTTCTAATATTATGAATATCTGTCCATGTTAATGTATCTCTACTACAAATGGCGTTCAGCACAGTCTGAAGCATATATTCAGACCATCGCTGGCAAGACAGAATTTAAAAGGCAATTGACCGCCTTGGAAGCATTAGCTGGCGAAGCTAAACGGTCAAATGGGTCACGTTTTCAGAACAACAATTGTTACTCGTTGGACTTTCCCCCTGTACGGTGGTGCCCTATAAGCAAAATATTAGGGTTGAAGTACAGGCCAACGCTTTTACCATTAATTAATAAGTCGTTGTCCAGTATCCACCAAAATTGAGGCAAGTATGCTTACGCAAGCAAACAAGAAGTAACAGTTACCAACATTGTCTGCTGAAAAAAGCGTCCGTGTCAGGTGGCCCCAGGATGTCAGACTCGAATTTGTTTTTAGGAAGAAGGAAGGTCGAGTGCCAGATCAAGTTTTGTATTATTCTGAGCTTTCGGGCTCTTGCAGGAGTCCATCATCAGAGATGAAAGCGTTCACAAAATGCAAGCAACAGTTATAGGGGGTAGGAGCCAATCAAACGTCGTGGGGTAGGGAAGGGGGAGAGTTTGAGGGTGGAAGAAGGGAGGAAGAGGGGGGAAGGAGAGAAAGTCCACAGTCCACAAAAACAAGCAACAGTTTTGGGGGGGGGTAGGAGCCAGTCAAACGTCATACGGGCAGAGGTAGGGAAAGTGGGGGTAATTAATTAGCAGTGTCCTGCGGAGAGCGATATATGCGGGCGCCAACTCAATACATCTGCGGACTCCCGCAAGAGCCCGAAAGCTCAGAATAATAAACAACTTGATCCGGTGCTCGACCTTCCTTCTTCCTTAAGCATGCAAATACCTGAAACGCGAACGTTCTCATTCATTCGTAGTTTTTTTATTTGGCAACATAGACTAGCACTACCTACAATTGCCTGAACTCTCTTTCCCTAGTCCGGGGACTTCAGTGGGCCTAGATTATCCCAGACAACCAAGGAACACTAATTAATGCAGAACAACGCTAACACCTATCATTGATGATGATGATGATGATGCTCAGGGTATTGGGTGGCAGGAGTATCAGGATATTATGCTTATAAGCTGTCGTGGAAGCCCTCAAGAGCTATTTCTCGAATTGAAACCTAAAGAAGAACCGTTCCTTATACCTAATTTGGGCAAAACTCTTTAAATTATTTTTTGAAGTGGTTTTGCGATGCAGCGGAAAAATACCTCTAAAAAGTGTATCTTGGCCGTTAGCTTGTACCTGTGCTATAATTATGTTATATAATGCACACCTAGTGTGCAGTTCAGATCCCCTTACCAGGGTGCCCATTCCACTTCAATGAAGTAAACTTTCCTGATCATCTCCAAAACGCAAACAATCTCGTCAACGTGCGCGTACATTTGACTGCTTCTGCCTTTTAACAGCACACGAACAAGTGGGGCTTATCAGGAGGCAGATAATGGAGTCCACCGCCTAGGCTATAAAACAGGCTATTTTCAGCTTCAAAAGACACATTTTTTCAACTAAAGTATCGATCGTAAAAGCACATGGAAACGTGGGATATAGTAGGATGATAAACAGGAGGCCTCCGTCTGAGCTAGCTTAGCGGTTATGTGAATAATTTTGCCACCATCGAAATGAATTCTCTATCTATCCTAACGATTTCGGACTCAGGCCCTTGTTTTGGTAGCCGACGTAAAACAACACAGCAGCTTTTTTTTCGAAGAGCAAAACAGTAGTTTTGACCTACAGTCCTCAAATTAGGCCTGTTTTAAATGCATCACTTTGAAAATAGTTTATACTTCATCGTCGATTTGGTATGAGCGTCGGTAAGGTAGGTTGGGCCTGATTATTGTTATGCTAAAGATGACCATCTTTTATCGACGGAGCTGTCACTGAAGCCAAAGCTGGTGGCCTTAGAGTTCGTCCGTCAGAAATTATATATTCTGGCCTCAAATAAAGTATCTTCCCCTACAGATATATAGCACTTGGCAAAATAAGATAAAAGTAGTCATTCGTAGGAGTCTCTTCCTACTCCCTGTAATCCTTAGTTGATTTAAGAACCCAAAACATATCGAATTCTCCTAGACTGCTTTCTTTGAACATCATTGATTCGTTATTGGATAAATTTATCTTTTGAAACGACCAAATTATTGACTAACAGAAATGCGTGATGGTTTCAAGAGCATAACAATTGTTGCTCAAAGCTTCTGCCCATTTTGCCTTAACTCTCAATACGCAAAACTTAACATACTCCAAAGGGCCGAATTAATGGCTGTAATCTCGATGCTGTGAGGCATTTTCGTAGAGATTCTGATACGTCTGTTAGTTTCTGCTAAGTGACGTGACAAAAAGAGGGCAGCACGAATTCGCAGCCAGCCTTGGATGTGGTTGTCAAGCTTGACGTGACTATTATTAGAAGAAACTATGCGGATTAGGTGCTGGAGTGCTCGAAGTGCATTTTTTCTCGAGACTATTTGCACTTTTGTTAACCTTGAAATGCAGAACTGTCTAGAGCTGTGCTGATAAATTCGATCGAGAGAATTAGGATGGTTGTCGGCCATCCTCTCAATACCAGACCCATCTTCACACACTGAAGGATGGATTGGACCATGTCACAGCATGGTCGTCAGAAAATGGCTTTTTACTTTATGGGCGGAAGTCAGTCCAGAGTATCTTCAGGCTGCGACCCTCCTCCAGTCCTGAAACCATCGACTTTCTGCCCAACAAGGTATCCTCCTTCCATTTGCTCTTCATATTGAAGACCTCTTTATTAAAATCCGCAAACGTTTATAGTATATGCGCCGCTTGCGTTCTTATCGTACCCTGCAAGCCCTCATCTGGCGTTTTATAGACGCTGGTATCCTCCCTCTCATTATTTACTGCTCTCCAGTAACCTTTCCAGCACTTCTCAAAAAGAAATTATTACCATTAAACGTATTCTCCGCATGCTCTCTTCAGCTGCCGGCTATTCCTATGCTTTTTTACCTGACCTTATAATTCAGCGACATTTAAAATCGGTCAAGAATTTCGTGGACCGTATATTCAGTGATGACACTCACCCTCACCACTCCGAACTAATGGCTGCGAAGTCTTCTCGTACGACGCGCCGAAGCTTCCGACATATGAAATGTCGTACATTAGCCTGCCAGAATTCGATACTCCAATTCTTAGCACGCTTCCTCACGTGTGAAGAATTGGAAATTGAAAAGCTGAAGGCCAACCTGACTCCATAACTGATGTGGTAACCGTGTTGACTTCTTACTTTGAGTTTTCTGTGATCTTTGACCGTTTATTCTTGAGTTTTTGGACCCTTTAAATTACTTTAGTTCTTGCTCTTCGTGAATGGAGCCATTTTATGCTGAAAGTTCGATATTATCATCAAAATAAAGTTTTCATGATCATCATCAACCTGTTTAGAGAAATGTTTATTTTGATTCTGACGGCAGCGCAAGAACTCCTAACTTTCCCATATTCACACAAAGAACCCCCAGCGATTTTTAAAACTAGTTGGCACTGAACTAGATCTTATCACTCACATGATAAGAGCAAACATAGTTAGTGACTGCCTGATTGACATTTCTTTCATTGAGTTGAGTACTTTCGGCTAAGCGCATAAATCTTAATTGTCATTCATTTATTACAAGTCCATTCAAAATAATATCTGGCATGCATACGTAGTTTTCGATGAATTGTCCTCAGGTCATTATAAAGTAACATCCCGGCAATTATGTATACTGGTACAGGCTTTGCTAGGGTCCACGCGATGTTCGGAATCAACCATGTGGTCAAGGATGAAGCTATTGATGCTTCGGATTTCATATTTACCAGCCATTTTGGGAGGTGCTCCCGTATTCTGTTTGATAAGTGCCAACTCGAGCGAACGATATAACCTGCCACACAGGGGCAAGTAAATGAACGTATTTCTGCAAGAATTCCCATTTCTAAGTTGAGAAGTCAAGATTGGCGAACATATGTTTTCAGCAAATCATCGTCAGGCCAAAACATTTGCAAGGTAATTAAAACTATACAGATTGGACAGGGTTAAATAGTGTAGTCTAATTACAATTCATCGTTTACGCGTCGCCCGCATGGTGAGGTCGGCGT
>JAYGXS010000009.1:7102555-7119750 GCA_036362985.1 Ligula intestinalis
CATTGGGTAACCTTCCTATAACTTGGTCTATAAGCAACTCTACAGCGTACCGCTATGGCTAAATTAAAATTGCATGTATTTAATTCAGCAGAGAAAACACTCGAAAATCCATGTAAAGGTCAGATATTATTGCCGACGAAGCCAAAGCGTACTGTAATGGCCATTTCTGGCTAATTAGCCATCGTCAGCCAGCCAGTTGTACGGTCATCAAAGAGTGTCAATAGTCCCTGACAGCGAGGGAATAGCTCAATGGCTAGTGAAGTTGTCTCTCGTCGACAAGGTCACGAGTTCAAGGCTCTGGTGAGACACCAGTTCGGTCTGGATATGACGAGTTGACGACGGCCTATAAGCCAAAAGTGGTCATTGTAGTCTCCTTGGTCTTTGCCGGTTATACAGTCAGCAAGCTGTTACGGCTCTCAGAGCCTCTGTTGGGGCCCAAGGAAAAGCAAGACAGTCGAGTTTTATTAGCTGTCAGGGGAATGTTCAACAACGTAGGCCATTTAATAGGCTTCGCGTTTTCTCGGGCTCTCACGGTAAAAAAGATCACTGACGTACATTCATTCTCATCAACAGCCAGTGGTTCTCTTCTTCCAACGAGCGGTTCGCGATTGTTTAACATGTTCCTCAGCTTTAAACCTACGTAACCATTACACTTGCAGAGGGAAGTGGAGCAGAAAAATACTAATATATCACGTTGATCAAAAACTGAATTTGGTTTGTCGTTCATGCGCGTTACGACCGGGTGCTGGTGTAGGTTGCTTGTATTCGCGTCTGGCAAAGTACTTTTTAGGCCTCGGCGAATTCACCAAGTAAAGTAAACGGATACTTTAACTCGATTCTGATCTGACTCCCATTATTTGGAATCTCTCGGACGAACTGTTGTCCTTATCTTTCACGATGATGCGAAAATAGCTGGTTGTTCTGCTACGGCCTTCACGTTTACACGTGTAGTACTATAAACTATATCTTTTGCGTCATTTCCCATGCGCAAGTGAGTGATTTTAACAATTATCAAGTTATATCATAGGTTATAGTGTGCTTGTTAAGGTCATCCAGCAGGCAACTTACTGCATGAGAATTAAAAGAGAACATATGTTCCAGTAGGCAAGGCACGTTAATGATTCGATTTTGAATCCCAGAGAGGCCACTGCGTTTTTCAAAATTAGGTCCAATGAGTTATTCTAACTGCGTCGATGATCACCTTTATTATATATTCCACTACAACTGTCTAGAGAAATCTAACTTGTGTTTTAAAATTGAATCAAATGGGGCTTAGCTACGTTGCCCTGAAAATTTCTCCTAATGGCTGTCCATAACCGACTGCTGAGGATCGTGTTGGGCCCCCTTGTTTCGTCATCTGGTCACCAAACTCGGAAACCAGCTTTGCCTGACATGCCTCAAACACCCTCATCAACAGACTATCCGATTTGCATATACTCCTCTTCTTTGATGACAGTTTTATCCTTAAAATCCATTAAATCACATTCGAGCCCCCAGAATATCTTTAAATTGCCTAAGGATTTTTTACCTGTCCGCTCTTTTGCAGGGTTATATTTCTAAAAATGCCTTGTGTGCTGCCAAACCAATGCATTTCACGTCTGCTCTGTTCTAATAGGGACTTCAAAGGTATTAAGGTATATGTGCCTTAAAAAACTTGGCCTGACCTGGCAATGCATACATTAAGATACCCAATATTTTTGGCAGTTGAATTTACAGTAGTCGGCAAAGACCATGCAACTTTCCTGATGAAATTTATTTTGATACTTTAGCGTTTATTAAGTAACATCATTTCGCTTCCTTCCGTTGCTTCAATTCTGCGAAAGCCTTTTAGTTGGGAAAATCATCATTTGAGTTCAGTTTATAAAGAGAAATGGCCATTAATTTTGAAGGAATTGGGAGTAGTCAAGATTGGCAAACATATGTTTTCAGCAAATCATCGTCAGGCTAGAAAATTTGCAAGGTAATTAAAACTATACAGATGGACAGGGTTAAATAGTGTAGTCTAATTAAAATTCATCATTTACGCGTCGCCCGCATGGCGAGGTCAGCGTTTAGAGGTTTGTTCGTCAGGGGAGGGGAGGAGGGTTAGGGGGGTTAATTTGGTTAGGTTGTGCGGTTGATCAGAGGGCAGATACATGGGGGGGATAATTGCTGCTATTTGTGCACAGCGAACGACTGTCACTAGGGCGTGGGGGCAAAGCGCCATCTTCACCTGGCGTCGGGGTCGGCCACGGAAGTGAATGGGCTTCTGTCAGTTTCTTCTGACAACACAGCACCGGATTCTCTAGCCGTATAGCTACTACTTCGGCTGTTGCAAGCACCCTTTGGCGTAGGCCCTTGGAAAAGTTGGCTGGTGTCCGGTAGACAACCTGAAAGGCTTTTTTAGTATCGACTCGATGATTCGCATCGACGAGATGTGCGAGAATAGAAATCGAAATCGATCTAGTTTCACCTTTACTTAACCAGGCCGGTATATGCTCACGTACCCTCTTTTCCAGGCGCCTCTTTGTTCGGCCTATGTATCTTGCTCCACAGGAGCAAGTGAAAGAGTAAATACACATGGATGTGGCCTTCAACGGGAGTCGGTCTTTTCCTCCTAATCGTAGGAGGGGAGAGTTCGTGAAGAACACCCGTAAATTCGCCGCGGGGAAAGCGCTAGCGATTGCGGTTCTTAGACGCCGTCTGACCAGCTCGCTTGCTGCATCGCCTGAGAAAGGCAGTCTAAGGAAAACGTCTTTCTTTTCTGCTGTTAAGGTATCAGGCGTTTTGGCTCGCTCGCCAATATTCCTGTGGATGAACCTCTCCGGGTATCCATTTTCGATAAGTATCTGCTGCAGCTGTTGGAGCTCTGCTTCCACAGTTTCGGGAGAACAGATCTTTCGTACTCTAGCTGCTAGTCCCTGGACTAGATTTCGTTTTATATTTAGGGGGACAAAACTGTGAAAGTTGGTGTGTTTTCCCGTCCAGGTTTTCTTTCGAAAGACTACGCAGGATCGATCCATCATCTTGCCTTCGCAGAAGGACATCAAGAAACGAAATTTCATCATTTTCTCTCTGTCTCTGAGAGATGGGTGCGCGTTGTTAAACTTCGCAACCAGAGCGTCAGTGTCCGCGTTATAGTCGGTCAAACAGAAGATGTCATCAACATATCGACCGTAAAACGCAAGGTCATTGATAGTGTCCCTTAGACACGTTTTCTCGATCTTGCCCTTAAAGACATTTGCGAGAAACGGGCCAAGTGGTGAGCCCATTGCCACACCATTTATCTGTCTGTAAAATCGACTATTGCAGAGAAATTGCACATTTTGCGTACATCTCGTAAGAAGTTCTTTCAGGGTTTTCACGGGTATACCTATCCGGTAGTTCGTGTCCCTAATCACGTCACAGAGGTAGTCAATGGTTTCCACCATGGGTACGTTGGTAAAAAGTGACGATTCATCCAATGAGAGCATCTTACTTTCTCCAACATTCATATCCTTTGTAGCCTCAACAAACTCAAACGTGTCTTTCAAACTTCGAGGGTATAGGTCACTGCCAAGTGGTTTTAGCTTTTCTGGGAATATTTGCAGAATTGGGAGTAGGCTTACATCGAAGGAATTTCCTATGCTAATACGAAAGAGAGAAGTAAAATGCACTTTAATGTCCATTAAACTATTGAGGACACCCAAAATAAGAAAAATGAGTAAAGAAGATATCCCTGCTTCGATGGTGGCCTTGTGAAGCAGCAGAGGTGCGACTTCCCGCAGGAAAAAAAGCATTCATTGGAGCGGAGTTCGGGTTTTTACCCTGAGCGAAAAACACGTAGGTCAAGCTCACCAGATGCCACATTGTTTGTTTTCATCCAATCATGGTTGGGAAACAGCACTGCACTGCCTCCCTTCCACTTCACCGTACATATATATTTTGCATCTTTAGTTGGCGCGACATTAAGCACTTAAACGACAACATCTGATCACAAACGACGCAAGTAGTGCCTGAATACTGCAGATTTAATCAGCTGGACAATGATCCCTGTGCCGACAAGCCCACGTTCAGCTTTTTAATCTCCGGAGAAATTATTTTTTGATCGCCATTTACATCAGTATATTGAAGGTCTATAGGCGTAGACCGAAATTGTAAGTGTATATCTGTGTTGAAACCCGTAAATCCCTGTGAAATATACACATGCTGCCTTCAGACAGTCCTCAGTAGTGTAAATTGACGTTCTAACTGGCAAAAAACGTGTCTGGGCCTTTTAGCAAGTAACTAGGCTGTTAGTATGGTAAGTAACAACGTCAAGCCCAAGTTCATTCGCCGTGATTTCTGTCCAAATGTTAAGTCCTTCTTACTGGAGGCAGTGGTTAACGCCAGTCAGACCTATGACACCGACTATGACGTCACCACTGCTATAAAGCAATGTCGGGACACTAAGTTCGGCCCGCAATGGCATGTGGTTGGATGAGACAGGTTTGGCAGGTAGGCTTTTTTAGATTTTAGTCATTCAAAACCAGCATCCTTTGTTTGTTTAATGAAAATTAGCGAAGATAGGCCGCCTTCAGCGTTTAAGTTTCACATGGTTACCCATAGGATAATTGATATATCGTATCCATGAAATATGCTGCATTTTTTGGTTTTCTCAAGTTGTACTACTAAAGTATCCTAGGTTGGTAAAACTTGAAAATTCCCGATCCATGCTTTTGCTGTTTTTTTCGATAACATCGGATATTGTTTCAATTTTTATAGACATCCTTTTGCATTTCGATTAAAATTTACAAAGTGGAACGAACATTCGGAGATGTGTAGTAAGTCGCACGTACCGGATTTTGCACAAAACACCTACTGGCTGATGGCCAGATTAGAACTTCAGTCAACAGTAAATGAATGCCATCCTTCGATCATTTCTGGACAAGTCATGATGACTACGGCATGAGGAGTGTTACACTCTATACCTGTGGAAATCTGGTATAGGGAGAACAAGGATTCAATTTGTTAAAACCACAATTATACGTTGCATTAGGCTGTGTCAATCCACGTATGTTTCCGTAGATACATCTGCTTTGTCTAGCAAATCAGGTATAAATAAATGTGTTGCTTTCAAAGATCTTTTGTTGCCCTGACTGATAATATTCTGAAATGAAGGCCTTCGAAATTCTTTTCACAAACACATAAGTATATATAAGGATACACTTTTTCATTACCATTTTGTGTTTAAGTTTATTTTTCAGTTTATTTTGTGAGGATATTAGGCAATGCCTTTGAAAACCCTATTTATCACGTGTACTGGCACCTATAAAAATTTACCATTACTAACAAAGTATTGCCAAACAGTGAGTAGCATTGTTTTTTACAATATTTGTATGGTTTTTAGAGTTAAGACTTGGAGAGAGGGGAGGGGACGCATGTATTTATCCAAGCGTTGTCTGTATAATTGAAGGGAAGTTACCTCCACACCTGATTGCGGGAGATTGTTCCATTGCTGTATAACATGTTGTGTGAAGAATTCAGTGCGGAAGTTTAGCTTAGACATTTTCGTGCCCATGGAGAAGGCTGTCATTTACATAGAGAATGAAGAGTAGAGGACCGAGAACGGAGCCTTGAGGTACCGCACTAACTACGTCAACCCAGTCTGATTTATCCTCTCTGATGCAAACGCGTTTTTTGACCGACTGAAATGACCTGATCCAGTCTAAAATTTTCCCCTTGATGCCAAGAACGCTCAGTTTATGTAAAAAACGTTGATGAGGCACGCTGTCAAAGACTTTGCAGAAATTGATATACACTACGTCCACTTCAAAGCCCTCTTCTAAAGCACTTGTCTAGGCCTCAATTGAAGTCAGCAAATTTGAAAGGCATGAGCACCCTTACCGAAAGCCGTGTTGGAAATTTTTTATGATGTCATTTTCATCGCAAAATCTTAGTATGGCCTGCTTGACAAGGACCTTCATCATTTTGCAGGAAAGGTAAGTCAAGCTTATGGGCTGAAAGCTGTTTGTAGACATCTTGCTACCTTCCTTATATAACGGTATGATGTTGGCCGTCTTCCACTGAAAAGGCAAGTCCCCTGTTCTCATAGAAAGCTCGAACAGAGATGAAAGAGGCACTAAGTGCTCGGTCGACAGTTCTTAAAGTATCAGTCCAGAAATCCCATTCGATCCAGGAGACTTGTCTTGTTTGATGTGACTGAGGATATGTCTTACGTCTGCGGCAGAAAAGGTAGCAGTTTTAATAACGGCTGTATCTTTGCCCACTTCTACTCCCAGATTGTCGTCGGGAAATTCCATCGTAAACGCTGATCTAAAAAAATTCAGACTGTAACTCTATTTTCCGCGATCCTTTTTTCTCTGTTCCCGAGGTTATCCCTTAGAGTTTCAATGTCGTCCCGGTGCTTGCTTTGAATTTTAATGTACCCATAAAACTTCTTTGGACATATTTTGGCTTGTGCTGTAAGTTGACGCTCAAAGGCAGTTCTAGACTTTCGTATTTCCTTACGGCATATATTTCGTTGCGCTTTATATTCGGCAAGCGCCGGTAAATCTTGAAGATGCTCGTACTTTTTCCACAGCCTTTGTTTCTTCTTCATGGACCTTTTTATCGGCTGGTTGACATATGGAGATCTGGCACATGGTCTTATTATTTTCATCGGGCAATGGACTTCAATTAAGCGTTCTGCAGTCTCTTGGATATGCTGCCATAATTCATTTGTATCGTTCGTACTGGGTAACCAGTTTTCTGCGGAAGCGGTACGCTTCAATTCTTTAAAATCGTCTTTCCAAATGTTTCCGCGTCTCTTAAATTGCAATTTTGGAGACATTAGATAACACACGCAGGTCAAAGCAGCGTGGTCACTTAACCCAAGTGGCGGTTGTGAGTGCCCTTCCCTTATGATTCCCCCTTCTTTACTAAAAACGAGATCTAGACAGTTTGATCGCTGGCCTTCTCGCGGTCTGGTTATGAATTCTATGTGTCGAATGAGATATTCGTCCAAAAAAATAAAGTAGTTGATAATTGAACGGTGCTGCTGCGGCCTTTACTCCAGGCCTCATCCAATCGATGCTAGGAGCGTTGAAATCACCCAGGAGTAATAGGTTTTACTGTTTACAGATAACTGTCAGTGAACTAAGCAGTTTTACGTCGTCAATTTCGCTTGAGCCGGGAGGCCGATAAACAATGCATATACTGAGTGCCGGATGTGGCCTTATCTTAATTTTGCATGAAAGTATTTCATATCATCGTCGGGCTATGTCTGCGATTTCCCTCTGACAACATGAAATTGCATTGGCTACATAAAGTGTCACTCCTCCGCCCCTACGTTGAGATATGTTGCAGCGGAACAGTTGATTGCCTTGAATGCTGACTTCACTGATCTCTATTGCGTTGTTCAGCCAAGTCTATGTTAATGCAATTATATGTGGTTTCTGCTTAGATACTATTGTTTTGAGTTTTTCAAGTTTATTGAAGAGACTCTGACAATTGGTTCAATAGATCTCGACGCACCGACCACTATTGCTTGTGGTATTTTCTAGAACCGACCGGTTGACCTTGGTTAACTTTTCCGCCTGACTAATTCCGGCCAGAGAAAATTTCGGTCAATGTGGACTATATCTCCTCCTGTTATTTGCAGGCCAGTTTCGCTTTTGTTCTTTCTGTCGTTTAGATCGTTTTTTTCAAAATTCGCATTTTCCTGCCTTCCTTTGGTTCATTATCCGGCTGTAAGAAAACTCCAGCATGCATGGTCAACAGAGACGACTTTCTTTCCAGCATAAGTTTTTCCAGCGCTTCGGCATCCCAAATGACCTTTAATAATCGTAGCCGAGAGCTTGCACCATTTTGTGGCTGATCCTTGCCTATTCTAAATGTTTCGAGAATTTTAACAGACACAGTGCCCCTAAGCAGTGATTTAGCGTACTGCCGAACGAGACCTCGATCGTGCTTCACCTTATCCCCAGCAACTGTAGCCAATGATTCTGGTGCACCCTGCATCACTATGTGTTGCTTACGGTTGGCTCGAGCTTGGGCCGTGCTCACATCGCACTGAAGCAGAGTAGCAGCAGGAGTTTCCAACCCCAGATCTGTGAAAGATTCTATGGAAATTTTGCCGCTAGCATTTTCTTCTAAGTTACCGTTTGCCCTTTGGTCCAATTCAACTTCCTTTTCTTCAGAAGTCTCGTCTTGGAGTGGTTGTCTTGCTTTTTGCTCACATGGCATGCTATAAGTTCTGTTTTGCGATAAAACTGAAGGCTTTGTTTGGTCTTATAGAGGGTTTACGGAAAGTTTAAAGTATTTCGCTGAACTCATAGATTGTATCATTTCATTGGCCACCAAAATTCTTAATTATGAGTTTGTCTTATTGTCAAATTAGGCTCGGTATACATATGTACACTTTTTCGACAGATTTATGGAAGTTTGAAAATAAACCTGAGCTTTAAAAAAGTATGAAAAGTAAATGGCAATGTTATTGATTTTCCCTAGTTACTTAAATATTATTACTTCTCCCCTACAACTCTGATTACTGCATGTAAAACTGATTACTGAGTAGTCTTACAAATAAGAGGGCTGTGAACTCGACATGCGTAGGTATTATTTGCTGTTTCGGGCATGTAACGTTGGCTTTAATTTTGTTTTTAATCTTATGACACAAGACTGCTTATCGTGAACATTTAATTGAATTAATGAAGAGTGCGTATGAGATGAAAGATGCAACAGAAATCTAGCATTTACGTTTACCCTTGAAACAAATTACATAGTGCTGATTTGAGATGGTTTGTTAGGCTACCTTGTGCCTTTTTCTTTTTTTTGCATCGATATTTTTTCTTTTATTTTCTACCAATTTCGCACACCATGCCAGGAGTTTTGCCTACATCCAGCATCTGCAAACGTCCTACCTTATGTTCCGCAATGGCTGAAACCTCAAAAGCGCCTTTTTAGCGGCTTCTGTATCCCATTAAAGTAAACCATACTGTTTAAACTGTTTCCCTTTATTCCGTAGTCAAAGCGAAGCGGCCACATCTAAGTTAGTAGTACTAAACACGGTACCTTCTGCCCAATGCTGCCCTTCCATTGCGTAGGTGCGCGATTTCTACGAAGACCAAGTTATCTCATGGATTCTAGATTGATGTTTCATGAAATCTGGCAGTTCGCTTATTGTATCCAAATTAACGGAAATGCGATGTTACAGAAGGCTATGTAGGTAAATCTACGCAAATGTGATAAAGCCCACGGCTTCCGGCGCGATATGAATGGTGTGCATGGATAAAGACGAAGACTAATCGGGCACTGGATCAATAGATTTATTATCCTGCGCTTTCGAACTCTTGCAGGACTCCGTCTTCAGAGGTGAGACGTAGCAACAAAAAGAGGGGTTATTATAGTGGTCATAGGCCAATCAACTGTCTGAAGTTATCACGTTGTCAGAGCGTTAAATACAGCTATCAAAAGGGATGGGAGAGGAGGGCACTTAGCTGTCACTGTAGTCGGGGGATAATTAAAGGGTTGTACGCTTAGTAGCTGTCAGCAGACCAGGGGGTCATGAACAGCAGTTAGTGTGATGCCTTGTTACCCATCCAAGGATCCTGGTAACCCTGTCTCCTTTTCTGCCTGGCCCATCGTGAGATCTTCTTCGTTCGGTTTGGTCCTGTTTCGTCCTTCGCTCTCATAATGGCGCAAGACTTTATAGACAGCGGGGAGGTCTAGATGCCTGTTGATGGAGTTGGCATCTGAGTACCATGCCTCAAGCATCAGCCTGTTGGCTTTTGTGTTTCCTCGGCCTACGATGGTTGCTCCTTGGAGATCGAAGCTATGGCCAGTCTCCGCAACATTTGCAGCAAGTTGAAAATAGGGGTCAAGTCTCTCAGCGCCCGTTTGCGCTTGTGAAGGCGGGTCTGCAATGTGGGGCCTGTTTCTCCAAAATAATTGCAGACTCCCTTGTTGCAACGTGTCTTTTAGACAACTACAGAGGTTTCTGTAGGAGGCAGTCTGTCCTTAGGTTGCATCAAGCACCGGCGTATTGTCACCTGCGGTCGATGGGCTATGTCTACGCCAGCAAGTTGCAACAGTCGTGAGACTGCTTCGGATACCTCTTTTATGTAGCAAATGGCTCTCCAGACTTCGGGTTGTTGTTGGTGCACTGACCATCGTCTGTTGATTCGGCGCCTGCTCTGTTTGATGAATGACTTTGGTTATCCATTTGCTCGGAAGAGTTCGTGGAGGTACTGATGCTCAGCTCTTCTGGTGGCTGTTGTGCTGCAATGTGTTTCCACTCTTTGGAAGAGAGTACAACGCAGCTACGTTTGTGACAAATGAGATGATTGCTGTTAAAATGTAGCACTTGATTCGTGTCGGTGGCCTTTCTGATACTGCGGTTTGCAATATTCCAGTTGAACACCGGCGCACGCGGACATCGAGGAAGGATAGTTGGTCATTTCTTTCCAGCTCCATTGTGAATTGGATATTCGGATTAACCGAGTTCAATAGATCTTTGAGGTGCTCGATGTCGGATGATTTGACAATGACAAAAGTGTCATCAACATAGCGAGCCCAAAATTCTGGTTGATACTTGACGAAGACCAAGTGTTCTTTCCGTTGGAGGACCACTTCAGCAATCAGGCCTGATAGGGGGGAACCCATGTGATTGCCTTAAATTTGCTCATACCTTTGCCCACTGAATGTGAAGTAGGATTAAAGGCAATGTCGTAAATGTTTGAGCAAATGTTCAGACTTCAGGGGTTTTTCACTGTCATCGTAGCGTCCGTTTAGAAGTTGTGTCACAACACCAATCGCTAGTTGCTGTGGGATAGAGGTGAAGAGTGAAACGAAATCGAAGGATACCATTTATTCATCTGGATTGAACCGTAGATGTTGTATCCGTTCAAAGAACTGTTTGGCAGAAGCTACGGTTGTTATGAAGCCTTCTGCCAAGAACTTTAGATGAGTAGACACCCATTTTGCCAAACAATATTTGGGGGTTCCACGAAGGAAGACGATTGTCCTGAGTGGTGTGCGTTCGAACTCCACAGAGGCCACTTCCTTTTTCAAATTTATGTCCAATTAGTCTTTTAAATCTGCCAAAAATCCCCTCCCTCTCCAACGATTAGCAATCGAAATTTCATATTTGGCTACCTTCGAATTGCGCGGATGATTACCTCGATAATAAGCTCCACTAAAACTGTCTGCCAAATTCTAATTTGTGCATAAAAATGGCCCCTACCTGAATGCATAAATTTGGTTACTCAACCTTTTTTTGTGAGTTTTAGTTTATGTGGGCTCTCGTTACCCTCACAGTCGCACACTGTCGCCACATAGCTGTAAGTTTCCTGCTTATATTCAACCATAAGGCTACAGCTGGACCTCTAATGGATGGAGAGCTGCATGCCGAAAGCGATCAAATATTCCCACGAATATTAATACACACAGATGTGACTTTTAAAACAGTAGCTTTGGTGTGAGCTGACATCGTAAGTGCTTAATTAGCTGTCATTTCCACCGTGTGGCGGAACGTCACTGTTCTGTGATCCATCGCATGCACTTCTTGCCACTGGGACACCTGTATCATTTATTTAGTTTTTATTATTATCATTACCATATGATTCTGGTAAGAAGAGGTGTCGTTAGGAATATTAATTCGCTGTTCCCGAATGAATGCGAAGGTTGGCGATCCAGATACTTGCATGGATGAGGAAGAAGGCAGGTCGAGCACCAGATCAATTAATTTATTGTTCTGAGCTTTCGAAACACTTACAGGTGTCAATCTTCAGAGATGAGAAAGCAACCAAAAACGAGGATAATTATTGTGGCCAAAGGCCAATCAAATGTCAGAAATCGTCAGGTTATCAGGATATTAGGAACACCAAATGAAAAGGGGGAGGTGGGTGAGGATATCAATAAGCTGTCACTGGGATCGGAGGGGTCGGAGGGGCAATCATGTTGGTGTAGGCGACTCAGCTGTCCGCGAGGCGGGGGGTCATGAACAGCAATTAGTATGCCGCATTGTAACCCGGTAGAGGGCACTGGTAACGCTGCCTCCTCTTCCAGCCGGTTCGTTGTGGTTTCCTGTTCGCTTGCCATTCTTACGTTTGATTTGGCTTCGTCCCAGCTCTTTCTAACGTAGTGGCGCAATACTTTGTAGGCTGTTGGCAGGTCCAGATGCCTGTTGACTGAGTTGGCATCTGATTATCATGCCTCGAGTGTTAGCCTTTCGGCTTTTAAGGTTCCTCGGCCTACGATGGTTGCTCCTTGGAGATCAAAGTTATGGCCAGCTTCTGCGATGTGTGCTGCCAGTTGTGAGTTTGGATCCAGTTTCTGGGCGGCTCGTTTGTGCTCTTGTAGGCGGGTTTGCAGTTTGCAGCCTGTTTCCCCAACATAATTGCAGTCTCCCTTATTGCAAAATATTTTGTAGACGACTGCAGCGGTTTCTTTAAAAGGCATTCGGTCTTTAGGTTGCATCACCTGGCGGCGTATTGTCGCTTGAGGTCGATGGGCTATGCTCAGAACACTAAATCAATCGATCTGGTGCTCGACCTGCCTTCTTCCTCATCCAGTAATTCGCTGTGTCACACTTACAAAACTACAGTAAGAGTAAACGACATGATATGTGACCCTGTTCGAAGATTAAAGGTTATTAAGGTTAGGAAAAGAGGAATTAGCCTCCGCGACCGAACACTGTGACTCAATAAATGTAATTCGACACCTCCGTAAACGCTTGCAGTTTAATCTGCCTCCCATAGCGTTAGCAAGCATGCCGGAATTTCAAAGCCACCAGAAACAATTCTGTCTCGATGTTTACTAATCGATTATTACGTCCTTTGCAACAGTTTTCAATATCTGCTGTAAAAAAACTATAAGATTGTGATGTTCAGCTGCTTCTAGACGGCCTTTTCCATGCGCAAGTGTTAATTCTCAGTCATCTCAGGGATTTAATTGTCTCTAGATCTGTCTACTCGAAGCGTACGCAACTGGGGGTTAGGGCTATACAGCGACCTTGACGGCTTGTGCTTTTAAGGATTCCAAGAAAGGGTCTGTTCAGGTAGATATTCACTGAGTAACATTTGCTGAAAGACGCAATAGTCAGTTAGAGGATGAATTGCATTTACTCAGCTGTTTTAGCATCAGACGATTACATAGACAGGGTGACTTATTAATGCCATCCTCCCCCTCCACTTTACGTAATCTAAGTGGGGTTTCGACGGCGCCGTTTTGAGGTCTAAAAGCTAAGAATTCATGCAAAGTATGCACACCCTGCGCTCATCGATGTAGAGTTTGGGCTTCTTGCCTAGGTCCGATACTAAAGATACAGCTACACGTATGCCAAAATTCCACTTTCAGCCAATCATATTCGGACGACGCGAAGTAATGATAAACTCAGCCTTCGGTTAACTTCAAAGTAAATATATGCGTTGTGAGCAAACAGACGTGTCGTGACAGTCAGCGGTTCATCGACTACCACTGCACACACCCATAGGCACACGATGCGAGTAGCAAAGCCAACCTGCGTTTGTCTGCCGTCGAAAGTAGATCCCTCTAGCGAGAAACCCCACTTCGTCCGCAAGGAACTCAACGAGAAATTGGAGTCTTTCTTCCTGGAGGTGGTGTCTCACGCCTCTGCCATTTATGAGACCGAAGTGGAACTCTGCTCAGCTATAAAGCAATGTCTGGACAAGAAGTTCGGCCCACAATGGCAAGTGGTGGTTGGTGAAGCCTTTGGCAGGTCAGTTTATTTTCCTATCTTATCCATAATGCCCAGTGTCTTAGCTTTTTATCAAGTTATTGGAAGGGAAAGTACCCCTCACCTATCATTTTTTTGTTTAATTACTACATTGTTAGTTACAGGAGTATTCTGAAATCACTAACAGTTCACTAATCAGAACCTTCCTTTAAGCGCCGAATGATTGATGATCCGAGTTTTATTTCAGACAGCGTAAGATGGATGCCAGCCTACGATTACTTTCGGACAGGCCTTGCTATCTTAGGCAGAAGCATGTTAAAACTATGGGCCTTAAGAAGTCCAACTGGGGCTTAACTGCCTAAAACAGCGAGTAGTCGTTATATTCTTCAGATTTTTTAATCCGTTTTCCATACAAAAAAGAGACCTACGTATGATTTTGAGATGACAAAGCAGACTCTATGGTGGTATCTGCCGAAGTAGGCAAATGAGGAATGAAGGAATGTGCTGATAACTAAAGCAGTTTGTTACGCTGACTGAAAATAGTGTCAAATAATGTGTTTCACTTCTATGTACATTATAGGCCATTGAATCTCCCTCCACTAAGTGATTGCAATTTGTTAAGCAAACTCGTTTGTTAATATCAAAATGAATTTGTTTCTTAAAAAACTTGCAGAAACGTAGCACTTTATAGTCATTTCGGCACTAGTAGAAACTATAGCTAACTAATGAGAAGAATTCCTTGGGTTAGAAGTCGGTTGGCTGTAAAGGCTATATGTATATATTTTTATACATAAATTTTTATATCGCGTTTATCACCTAGTCTACGGGTTCCCTGGATTGTCATTTGTGATTGGGAATCTGAGAAATGAATGTAGGTATTTCACCGATCTAGGCAAGCAATCGATCAAGGGAACCGGTAGACTGGAGGAAGTGTCTTAACACAATGACCGAAGGTCCCGGTTTCAAAACTCAAGGGTGCCAACCCTCGAGATTGGGTATGACTGGTTGATGACTGTTATATGCTAGAAATGGCAATTCCAGTCTTCCCGTTGTTTGTGTTGTCCGACCAGCTGGTGTTCAGGGTTATGCTTGGCTGATGAAGGCTAATAAGCCCGAAACAGTTCTGTATCAAGTTACCCCCAGATGCTGTCATACCCCACTTACTGCTATTATGACTTGGCCGGAATCGGCCTGGCAGGCGGTCACCCGTTGTGGACCTCTGACCACCACACGAACTTTGTTTAGTTCGGAAGTCTATTCGATCGGTGTTCGCACATTCCTGAGTGAATATATATATATATATATATATATATGAGAAGAAGAGGCGATCTCGGGAATAATGGGTATAATATCCTGACGTTTCGAAAGCGTACAGGCTTGCATCGTCGGAGGTTGGTGTTTGTACACGCCTCACAGTCTTTTATAGGTGTTACAACTGACGTCTCGTTCGCTCTCCGTCTATTGGCGCTTGATCCCATGCGGGGGCGGGGCTGGAGCTTCGTCATCGTCCTGCTGACCAGGGTTTCTCGCCGTCACCTCGTCGGAGGGGGAGGGCAGTGTTCACCTGCCAGCGGTCATTGCTCGCGTCTGCATCGATCGCGTCGGTGCCGCATGTCCTGCTGGCTTCCCCCGTTGGCACTTTCCCGTGTTCATCCCGCCGGCGGAATATCGAACTCCACCATCAGTGTTTATGCAGAGACCGTTGTCATGTGCAACTGCATTCAAGCCCGACAGGAGGTCTTGTTGGTTCACGTTTCCCGTGGCGTCACTGACGGCTGCATTGGTGTCTGGGGTAGGTTCCCGGACGCCTGTATTCTGGCCCGGTGTGGGGTTGCTAGTCGTCAGGACCCGTCTGACTTCCTGCCGGCGATTTCGTTGATTGAGCTGCACGCGTAACGCCTGGTAAGCCGCTGGGAGAATCGTACAGCGGTTGATGGAATTCTGTGCAGTGTGCCATGCTTCAAGCGTTTCTCTGGTTGTCCGGTCACTACCTCGGGCTAGGATTTCAGCGTCATTAAAAGCGAAGGTGTGTCCAGGAGCCGAACAATGTTCCGCCACCAACGAGCGTGGATCCATCCTGTCGACTGCCCTTGCGTGCTCGCTCATACGCGTCTGTAGTCGCTTTCCGGTCTCCCCAATGTAATTGGCCTCACAGGAACTACACTGGATGCGATAGACGACGTTTGCTGTTTCTCCGCGGGACAGAGGGGCCTTTGGTCTCATGACCAGTCGTCTTATTGTTGCCTCGGGTCTGTGGGCTACGCCGATACCCAGTGGTTGTAACAGACGAGCGACTGCTTCAGAAACATTCTCTATGTATGGCATTGCCCTCCACAATGTCGGTTGTTCCACCGCCGGTCTTGCAGCTCGTTTCGGTTGTCTGCTGCGTTCTAGGAAGCTGCGAGGGTAACCGTTAGAGATGAACATCTGTCGAAGATATTTAAGTTCAGCCGCTTTGTCACCTGCCTCGTTGCAATGTGTTTCTGCCCTTTTGTAAAGCGTTCGCACACAGCTGCGTTTGTGGCTCAGCGGATGGTTACTTTGGTAACTGAGTACCTGACGTGTGTCGGTTGCCTTTCGGTATACCGTCGTCTTTAGGCTCCCGTCGGTTTTGCGGTGGACCAGGACGTCTAGGAACGCAAGTTGATTGTTGCTCTCAGCCTCTGTTGTAAACTGAATGTCGGCAAAAATGGAGTTCAGCATCGTGTGAAATTCAGAGACCATTTCACGCTTGAGGACAACGAAGGTATCGTCTACGTACCGCGCCCAAAATACTGGTCTATGGTTCGTAAACACCAGTGTCTCTAACGTTTGAAGAACCGCCTCAGCAAGGAAACCAGATAGCTGCGAAACCATCGGAGTCCCTTTGATTTGTTCGTACACTGTGCCCTCAAAGGTAAAATACGTGTTGAGGCAGAACTTGAGCAGCTGGATGAGATGCGCACGTGTAGGTTTATTAGTTCCCTCCTCATATCGGCTCTCAAGTAGATCACTCACAGTTTCAATCGCAAGAGTCTGAGGGATTGATGTGAAGAGTGAGGTAACATCAAACGATACCATGACTTCGTCTGCATTGAGGCGTAGCCCGTTAAGTCTTTCCAAGAAATGTACGGCCGAGCGTACAGTTGTGTCGGAGCCTGATGTCAGACAGTTCAGACGCCGAAACATCCATTTCGACAGATTGAATGTTGGTGTTCCCCGTAAAGAAACAATGGGCCGAAGTGGAGCACCGGGCTTGTGCACTTTTGGCAGTCCATAGAATCTTGCCATGGCTGAATCACTTGGTTTGATATTTAGTCGTTCGATTTTTGAGATGGCCCCGTTATTCTCAAGTCCCACGAGTGTTGTGTTGGTTTGTGTCACCATCTTCTTCATAGGATCTCCGTCGCACTGGCGGTAGGCAGTAAGGGGGGGGGTATGACAGCGTCTGGGGGTAACCTGATACAGAACTGTTTCGGGCTTATTAGCCTTCATCAGCCAAGCATGAACCTGAACACCAGCTGGTTGGACAGCACAAACAAACGCACTTACAGACGGCGCAGTTGGTCCACCACTGGTG
>JAYGXS010000009.1:7119850-7130776 GCA_036362985.1 Ligula intestinalis
CAGAGGAATAGGGTCTCTATTTCGAGTACATTGCCTAACGTAGCTGTAGAAAAGCTTTGGGTTTCCTACTGCATGATTTATTAGATTACTCTCGAAGTTTTGTCGGCTAATTCGTATCAGGCTCTTAACCTTGTTTCTCTGTGCTTGATACCTATAGTACGATTCGGGGGTCCTCTCTCTGCGATAGATTTTGAACAGTCTTCCTTTGCGGTTTACTTCCCTCTTTAGCGTCGGCGGTAGCCATCGAGGCCTATTTGTTACTTTCTTTACTGTGATAGCACAGACATCGGTAATTAGTCCGTGTAATATGGCTTTGAATGCCGACCAATCATCGAGAACGCACCCGGTGAATAGTTCGTTCCAGTCTATCTCGCTCACTGTGGTTTTTATTTGTGAAAGTCCCCTCTCCAGATGTTGCGTCTGGTTACCGCACTACGATCGGGCACAGAGAAGAGTGAATATTCCCACTTTAGCACTACGTGATCACTTTTTCCGAGAGGTGGTAAACAATTTACAATGTCCACGCTATCAGGTGCTTTGGTAAGTACTAGGTCTAAGCAATTAGCTTGGTGCCCTTCGCGTAAGCTGGTCGGATATAGGACGTGTTGCGTTAGGAAAGATGCCTGTTCTGTGCGCAGAAGTCGTCGATCGAAATTTACTTCTGAGCCGGGCACAGAACTCACAATCCAGTCGATATGGGGGGCGTTAAAGTCTCCCATGACCATGACATCGGATCTCCTAGCAATATCTTCGACTCCTTCTATCAGACTATTGTCTGACTGTTGGTTGCTCGATGGTGGACGGTAGACCGCCATTATGTCAAGGGTCTGTGACCCCGGTGTTCTAACGGTGAGCCATATTGCCTCTATATTGCCCGAAAGGTTTTGGGATTTCTCGGACACGAGCAGGCCGTGTCTAACATAGATTAGCACGCCCCCACCTTGACGCCCGACTCTATCTTTTCGGAAAACTTGAAACCCGGGGAGAGCAATTTCCTGGTCACCTACCTTCGTGGACAACCATGTTTCTGTTATGCAGACGACGTCTGGTTCCAATTGGCATGTAATAATCTTAAGCTCATCTAATTTGGAGAGCAGGCTGTGTGCATTGGTGTACATGCACTTTAGTTTCTTTGTACGGTGTAACCCGGTTGTGACAGTCACTTCCTGACCGTCGTTCGGAGAATTACGGTTTGGTTCAATGTTTTCTTCCGAATTATCTTCCCGTTGAAGATTTTCAGGCCTACCTCGCCATTCTTGTTCCTCGACTGTAGTTCCGCTACAAGTTCTTGGCGTTTCAGCCGTTCCTCCAGAGAGTAGTCCGGTTAAAAAAAACTCTTTATGCGCGTGACGTAGGTTAGTTTTTTTAGACAGGATTACCTGAACATGTTCCTTGTTTTTAAATACTACTTTTAGCGTTCTGGGTCGGGTCATTTCTGCGGTATCTGCTGGCCTTTTCCCGATACGAAATGACTTGAGCACTTCAAATTCTTAACCTGGCGGGAACAGATCGCTCAGGACATCGTTAAAGGAAACCAAGTTCGGATCGTTCTGGTCGTTTGAGCGGTCTGAAATGGCTTCTTTTAGCCCCTGTACAACTAGACAGTATTCATGATCCTCTCGGTGTCGTGAGCCCTTAGCTGAGGTTTTCGCCACCTTTTCTGCAGTGGGCCTGGAGCTCGAACTGTGTGGTGTGACTGCTTGGTCGGCAGAACTGCCTGAAGTTGCTTCTTGCAACCCCTGAACAACTAAACCATGATAACCCTCCTGACGGGAGTCCTGAAGTACAGTTTTGGTCGCCTCCGCCGCAGTGGGCCTAGAGCTCGAAACGGATGGTGTGTCTGCTTGGTCATCGGATTTGTCTGAAGTTGATGATCTCATTATTTATTTATCATCGCTTTCGATTAGAAGGCATAAAGGGCTAGTTTTAGGGTAAGGGTTAATTTTAGGGTTTGGGTTAGGGTAGGTTTTAGGGTTAGGGTTATTTTCAGGGTAAGGGTTAGTTTTAGGTTTAGGGTTATGGCTTAGCATAAAGGTTTACTTTTTTTGCGATTGGTGTACGGGCTGCACGCATTGATCTGTAATGTTCTCATGCTTCCCTTACGTATTTATTTGCATTAAATAATAGGTAAATATTCTTATTTATGCTTAAAACATTCCGCAATAATGCTTGACATACTATTTTTTCCAATCTCCTTGGCTTACTTACTGGCATAAAAGCAGCCAATCAGCGTATGCTCAGTTTACTTGTATCGTAGACAAATAGCCCTTCTCCACACGAATAGGCAAGCAGTTTAGTAAGAGGTAAGATTGCCATTGTACTTCCATACAAATTCATATCATCTTTTGTATATTGATAGAAATGTACTTTTTTGTAATTATTTCAAGAGTTCGAGTGCCATGAGCTTCAGGTTATTTTCGACATTCTGTGGAACAATTTATAAAATGTCACTGTCTTCCTTTGTTTCTCCATAAATACAGATTTTGTTCAATCTCCTTATCGAAAAAATAGCATAATAGAACATAATAGGACATGCTAAAGCTCTGTCTCAAGAACTACTGTCAATTTGATGGCAAGTACTATCAGCAGGTGAAGGGTACCCCAATGGGCTCACCAATATCGGGGCTACTGGCCGAGCTAGTCTTACAGAGACTAGAAGAGGAGGTTTTTCGAGCTGTAGAACCAAAATTGTGGCTCCGCTACGTAGACGACACATTCGTCATCATGAAGACTTGCGATGTCGAACGGCTGCACCAGAGTCTAAATGGGGTCTTCTCAGAAATACAATTTACCCGCGAAGAGGCAACAGGAGACACCCTCCCATTCCTTGACGTGAGGATACAAAGACTCGCAGATGGCAAACTCGCAACAAGCATCTATCGAAAGGACTCCACTGCAGAAATCATCCTTAACTATAGGAGTAACCACCCTGCGGCCCATAAAAGAAGCTGTGTCCGCACTCTTTTCCAACGGGCCCACCGTTATTGCAGTAACGATGATTTGCTCAAGAGAGAACTAACGTACTTGTACAAAATTTTCTGGGCCAATGGATATCCGACAAGCTTTGTCAAGAATTGCCTTAGACGTCGGGGTCAAGTAAAAAACCTCCCTCCCAACGATGTTACATTGCCACGAAAATTTTATTCTCTACCCTACATGAATGGAGTATCTGAAACCATCTCTCGGCAACTAAGTCGCTTTGGCATCACCGTTGCCCACAAGCCCGCAACCTCACTGCGCACAAGCTTATGTCGAGTAAAGGACGCTCTACCCGTGGGACAACTAAGTAACGTCGTTTATCGTATACCTGGTTGCCCTTGCGTTTATATTGGTCAAACAGGCCGACGCCTTGAGACTCGCATTAACGAACACAAGTCAGCCGTTCGCCTACGGAACCACTTATCACTCGTATTTGCACACTCCATTGAGTGTGATCACCGCTTCAATTGGGATGCCACCGACGTGATCGCAATGGCTAATACGCGACAAGCGAGAGAATTCCTTGAAGCTTGGCACTCAAATCCGGCTAGTATAAACAGGCACGTAGAGCTTGACTCACACTATACCGGGTTTCGTGCATGGTCTACTAATTTGGACACAGCCTGAAACAACAACTGGCTCTCTGTGGCCGGTCAAGTGGAATTTCTCTAACTCTTAACCAGCCTGAAACAACAACTGGCTCTCTGTGCCCGGTCAAGTGGAATTTCTCTGACTCTTTACCAGCCCCCCCCCTTCCCCCAAACACGCGGCCCATAGTCCAAACGCTAACACCCCCTCACTAGCACAACCTATCGCCGCGGGTGTCACGTCACCATAACCCTTCCACCCAATCCCCCCTTTCCCTCCCCCGTCCGTTGTAACCTCTGCCTCCAAAACATCTAGTGCGACATTCCCAGCCCTCACTTTTAATTTAGTCTGACGACGAACACGTGATACTTGTTCGAAAATTCACGAGTACAACTCGATTTTCCGAAGATCTTCTTTCTTTTCATAATAGAATATCATTAAATCATTTACCAAATTAAGGACCTCTAAAACATTCCTACTTATCTAGCTGCCTGTCTGGGTCATGACTTGAGAATCAACCAAACATGTTAACTCATTGCCGAGAAAAATTAAATTCCACAACAAAAGCCGGGAATGAATACGTCTAAAATTAATTTTTTAAAAACATTCTATTACAAGTTACCTCTTCAAAAAGCGCTCAAGTTAGATATTTCGAAGTCAAATGTCTGTATACTGTTCCTTTTTGAAGATGAAATCAAGACAAAATGGGATATTTTCAACAGTTTCTTACTCCCCTAAAAATAAGAGATAAATACTCTGCTGGAAATGGAATACCTTACATTTCTATGTAAATTAGAGCAGTTTAAATGAGTTCTTTTTTTTCGGGGCACCATTTTTGGACTTCAAATGCACAACAGAGTGACCCAAATTATCCTTCTTCATTTTAAAACATGGTAACCTTTTGCCTGTTTCATTCTGAGTTTTTATATCTGTTGATTTTCTTCTATATCTTGACAACATTTGGATGAAGTTAATTTTCAAGGTTAATGAGAAAACTAATGTTATTCTGTGACCTTCATGTGCAGTAAAATAGGCCTAGTAATTATGGCATATTAAAACACATTTTGGTCTCTTTTAAGTTAATAACTTATGCTTATGGCACAAAAGGTAACAGACTTGGAAGGCAAAAATTTGTGGACTTGACTCATTCTTCTTTTCTCGACTATAGTGCTACATCTCGTACGTATACTTACCTCAACTTTATGGATGCTAAACAAAATGTTCCGTTTTGTGAACAGATATAACTTAAAGGTTCCTGCCCTTCATTAATTTTTGTCTATAGTGCAACATGCAAAAACAAGAAGCCTTTTTTGCAGCGTTTAATAGCCTAGGAAACCCCTTGGGTATCAAAAACGCCGGATTTCGTCCCTTTCTGCCTATACTTTCGCCCAGTTTACCCATCTGAACGGAATTAAATTCTAGTAAACAGCATTTTTCGTCTTAAGTTAACCCAAAGAACTAAATACACAAGCTAAAATGTGTGTTTAATCCCCCAATATCCAACTTTGCATCAGATATGTAATCTGCTGTATATTAGTCTGGATCCTAGCTCGAAAACATATTTCAGACCTGCCGTGATTCTGGCTTTTGAATGCCGATCTGCGCGGATTGCCTTGAAACTTGCTAGGTAAAGGGGGTAAAAGCATCTAGTCATAGATTTGGGTGCGTGGTGAGGGGTATTTGTATGTTAGGGTAAGTGTTACAGTTTAGGCGCGGAAATATTTAACCTTCCTGACGTTTATCGTAAGGCCATCGATTTAAAGTAGGTGGGACGTTTTTGCTCCCGTGTTCTACTGAGGTAACCATTCAAGTCCCCATCACCCTTTTCTGATGAGAAATCTGCGATGGATGTCGAAACGACCGGTGAATAAAAGTGTTGTTCCAGCTCAGTGTTGTCTTCTTCTCAGACACTCCAGTGGGCGGTTCATTAATCAGGATATATTGCTCTCCACAAGAAAATCCGCACGGAGGACACTGCTGGTTAATAACCCCCCACTCACCCTCCCTGTCAAACTCCCCCTTCTTTCTGTCCGTATGACGGTCGACTAACTCCTCCCCCACCCACAAAGGTTTCTTGTTTTCGTGGAAGCTATAATCACTGACGGTGGACTCCCCCTCCCTCCCTCCCTCCCTCCCTTCTTCCCCCCTCTAAACCCCTTCTCTATGAAGTTTGATTGGCACCTATAACTGTCGCTTGCTTTTCGTGGACACTTAAATGTCTGACGATGGACTCCCGCAAGAGCCCGAAAGCTCAGAATAATAAACAACTTCATCCGGTGCTCGACCTTCCTTCTTCCTCAAATTATCTCTTTAAATTTCTCCAAGAATTGTGGGGGACACCGATACGGCCACTTTGCCAGTCCGAACACTGGAGTGCCTGAGAAGAAGATAACACTGAGCAGGAACAACATCTTTATTCGCCGGGCGTTTCGACATCCATCGCAGATTCTTCCTCAGAAAAGGGTAATGTGGACTTGTATGGTCACACGGTGCCCAAATTTCTGACTGCTGATACAAACACCACGGTCCATTCATCAACACAAGTCTTGCAGAAACTTAAAGAGGCAAGTATTTTGCCGAGGTATATCATGGTTTTCTTTAGCAACGGCATGTTACTGCCAGGTCAGGGATTGTTAGACACCGTCAGAGCCCAAGACTATTGATGTCGCATGGGATTATTCATCAAATACCAGCACTATCTACATCCAGCCTATCAGCACTTCCAACGCCCCCTCTACCGGCCCTACCTATCTTAACAATACGAAATTATACCGACGCAGAATGAGACTATATGGGCTAACTCACCATATGATGATAGCCAAATGTTCGCTCCGTAAGTAGCGAGAGTCAACTTCAGTAAATGCACCTGTACGCTGAGCAAGCGATTGGCAATCTCCACAGGGCATATTTTTTTCAACTTCATTTGTGCTACTTGTGGTCTAACGTCCAATCGTCATGGAAGAATGAGTTGCTGTTTGGGTAAGAGGAGGTAAATATGGGGTGAATGTTAAACCAAGGATACCTTGAATAACGGGGATCCTTATAGCTGGCCTACAACAAGACTTATTTGCTTGACATGGCTCTCCTCCGTCTAATTCCGAGTTGATCATGGAAACAGCATAAGGAACTGTTAGCTATAAGGACATCCTTCTTCTGATAAGCAAGAGAAGTGTGACGAAAAATAGTGGCTGAAAACTGGCTATTCCGATTTAACTATGTTCGCTTGTGAATACCTCGAGGCTTTCCTGTAGGTCAGTGTCATCTGCCTGTATCTGCTGATCTGCAACCCCTCACAACAGAAAATCCCAAATACCCTACAGAATCACCACGCGAAGATGAGAAATTTGGCAAGTTCATGTTCCCGTCTGTTATGCTCATTGCTTATCACTAAGCTTCGCAAACAGTTATAGGATACAGCAAAAGTAGGTGAGTGTAGAGCAGGTTGTTTCCCTATCCAACAGAAGACCTCCCCCAAACCCTAAATGGAGAGAGATGCAGTAAAAGTTTAGCTTGTTAACGGCAAATTGCACCATGTTACATAAAAACATGGTGAAACTTGAGCTGTAACTTACCATTTCGTCAACCATTTAGGTGACAGAGACTGGTGGATAGAGATGACAGAGCAGAAAGCAAAGAAAGCCTTGATGTGCTCCGGGCCCTAACATGAAGTTACTCTGAAAAGAATAAACCCAGATTTAAACTTTCTTCTGCAACCGATGAGGGATGAGTAGACGTTCTGTAAAGTCCATCCTAGAGCTAGATACTATAATGAGCCTATAGGTAGTCAACAGATGGTAAACATTTCGACATAAAGGCATGGTAGGACTTGTGGTCTTATTTAAAAATGCTTTATTTAACCCATAAGCTAATAACTTTATCACATGCAGATTGGGAGATCATACTGTGTGCCGACTTATAAAAAGCACAAAGAGGTCGTACAATAATATACTACTACTGGCCTTAGTAATAATGATTACTATAGGCCGCATTACAGCTTGCCATTGACTGGCTTTAGCAGGTATGATTGCTAAAACTAGCATTTCTAACATAGACATTGCACATCTTACAGTATTACTCTAGCCTATTTGTTTTAACTTGAGGAGATAAATAAGGCAAACACTGATGTTCTTCGAGCTTCAAACGCCTACTCTACTGGGAATAGCAAAAATCCAGGACTCCAATCCTACGTGAGCTCAAGGAAACACAGGCCTAGACCTGACTACAATCGGTGTCATTTCTGACGAATTACTAGCGTCAGTAATATAACCAGCGCTATAATCACTCAGATACATCGCTGGAAGCAACCGTATAAAAAGCAGTAGGAGTAGTAGAAATACGAAACTCGGGCTTCTCAAATCTTTCTGGGCACCTATTAGAGCTGAGTGAGGGTAAATAGTACGGCAGTGCCAGCGCAAAGGGCTATTGTCACTTAAGACTAAGTTATTCGGTGTTTCTGGTTGCATCTGGAGAAAGCGACTCTCGCCCAATTCTTGCTCCGTCACCTTGACTTTGTCTTGTCACCGTCTGAAGCAGAGAAAAAGGTTTGAATGGTGTAGGTGGTGGTATGTCTACTTTCACTATACCCGACTCTAATCACCGTCCCTGTTCTCAAGCGTATGATTGACATCATCGATTGCGATGTTCGAACAACTAGACACCTTTTTCATAACTGACAACTTTGATGATATTTTAATTAACCAAACTTCAACGATACTCGTCAACAGTTAATCCATTTGCTACCTATCCCATCAGATCAGTTTAGTTCAGTTTAATTAGGGAAATATAGGTAAATACCTTTGAACTCCCTTTTTGTACATAACTATCACGCAAAACATGTGGCATTGCCAGTAGTGAAACTGCGGTAAGGGGGCAGACAGTAAAAAACTCCTGAGGCATCGTTCATAAGTTTAGTTTTGAATGTCAGTTGTGGTATTTTAAGGAGAAAAACTGTCGCCCGTGGGGAAAGGGCGGCAAAGGGTTTATTTAAATCGAATGTCCTGCTGCTGAAAGTGTTTGGATCATGTCAGGAGGAGGCCATCACGGTTGTTCAATATTCTAATGGTCACACGGGGAGATGACTGCGGTGGTCACGGTGTCGGAGATGCGCCCATCGTATGCCCATGCGAACCAGAGGACGAAACATGCAATTAGTTATTCTTAAAAAAACATATTACTGAAATTTAGCAAACAGTATGTTTTTTTACAAAAAGTTGAGACTAATATAATTAGCTCACTTTTTTTCAGATAATATCTTCTTCTATGCTGATCCAACTGCATCTTAAACGTGTCCATGGATGGGGACATGATAATGTATGCGGGTAGAGAATTCCATGCCTGGATTACCCTCTTAGAGAAGAAGAATTTTCGTGTGTCCATTCTTGCCCCAGTCACACGTAGCTTGAGAGGGTGTCCGCGCAATCTAGTTGTAGTGGCCAGCTCAAAGAAATCGTTGGATGCTGGGCAGCAATTTTGATCCTGCAGCATGCGAAATCCCTGCATCATGTCAACACGCAGCTGTCTGTAATCCAGAGGCAATAAGGCAAGATTGGTCAGTCATGTCTCATAAGATAGGTACACTTGGCCTCGCACTAACTCAGTTGCCCGTCGTTGTACCCTTTCGAGGTTTATTTTGGATTTGACCGTCCCAGGTTTCCAGGCTTGAATGGAACATTCCAGTTTGGATCGCACAAACGCGCCGAAGACTTTGCCAAAGACAACTTTATCAAACTTAACAAAGGCGTGCTTGATTAGATATAAGCTCGACATTGCGGATTTGGCCACCTCTAGACTGTGGAGTGCTGACTTAAGTGAGGTAGTGAACCACACCCCCAGATCCTTCTGGGCCTCTACTTCTGGCAGTGGTGTGTTATGTGGGTTGTAAACCCTCCGATACGAAGTGTTAGTACTACTGGAGCGCATAATGTTGCATTTGGTGACATTAAATGGCACGAGCCACTCGTTTGACCAGTGCTCGAGTCGGTGCCAATCTGCCTGCATATTTGCTTCGTCGTCTTCGCTACGAATGATAGTCCAGAACAATGCGGCGAACATTGCGGTTTCGCAGTCTAATCCACTTATGCAGTTGTTGCAATTTATGAGGAAGAGGATAGGGCCCAGAACGGAACCCTGGGGGACCCCCTATCAACCGCCACCTCCGCCGATCGCTGATCACCCATACATACGGTTTGAGATCGACCAGTCAGAAAGTTTTCGATCCATCGGAAAAGGTTGCCTGTCGCCCATATATGTATAAGCTTGTATAGGAGACGTTGATGCGGCACAGTGTCAAATGCCTTCTTGAAATCAATGAAGACTGCGTGCACCGTGTATTCTTGCTCGAGTGCTCTGGTCCATTGCTCTAGACAGAAGAGCAAATTTGTCAAGCAGGACCGTCCTCTACGGAGTCCGTGCTGTTTATCAGAAAGAAATCGATGGCACTCTAAGAATTGCATCAACTCAATTTGGGAATTCATGCCATGATTTTGCAACATATTGAAGTAAGGCTTATTGGCCTGTAGTTGTTTGCGAATGCCCGACTCCCACTTTTGTGTATGGGTGAGATCCACGCTGTCTTCCAGTCGGATGGCAGTTGGCCTATTTTTAGGGAGGCCTGAAAGTGTAACTACAGGGGTTCCGCCAGCTCTACGGCTTGCTCTTTTAACAGCTTTGCAAGTATGCCGTCTGGTCTTGGCGACTTCGTGTCAAGGAGCTTATGAAGTTCTTGCGGGACAGTAACTTCTGCAAGCAAAACTGAGTAAATAGTCGGAATCTCCTCGGTACTAAAAATGCTAACGGTTAGCTTGACCTCTCTCGTAAAGACCGACTGAAAGAACCCAGATAGATGCTCGGCCTTTGCTTTGTTCTCGGAAATTTCGGCGCTGTCATCCGTTTTTAACTACGGGATGGGGTCTCTATTTGGGTAGATCACCTAATGTAGTTGTAGACGACCTTCGGATTCCCTACTGCACGGTTTATTAGGTCACTCTCGAAACTTTGGCGGGTTTCTAGTACAAGGCCCTTAAACCTATTTCTCTGCGCTTTGTTATTTTTGTACGAGTCGGTGGTCTTCTCTCTCTGGTTCGTTCGAAACAGCTTTTCTTTACGGTTAACCTCCATCTTCAGCGTGTTTATTAGCCACTGGGGCCTTTTTGTGGCTATCATTTTCGAGATGGGGCAGAAACTGGTGATTAGCCCGTGTAGTACATTCTTTAACACCGTCCAATCCTCGTGGACACACCCGATGAATGCCTCCCTTTAGTCTACGCTGCGCACTTTAGTTTTCATTTGGTTAAATTTCCCGCGCTGTATGTTTTGCCTAACGGTTGCGCTACGATCAGGTACAGAGAAGAGTGAGTACTA
>JAYGXS010000009.1:7142720-7188290 GCA_036362985.1 Ligula intestinalis
TTAATCCCAGTGAGCAGTCAGATGTAGTGTGCTGTAAATTACACGGGACAGACTGGACGCATGCCGGGTTTGCGCATACGCGAACACAAGTCGGCTGTTCGACTGGGTGATGAATCTTCGCAAGTGGCCATCCACAACTACGAGACGGGTTACGAGTTCAACTTTGCAGCTGCGATGATAATTGCCCACGCAAGCAGCAAGACGGGCCAAGAATTTATTGAAGCCTGGGCGTCGGATGACAACTCAGTTAACCGATGCATCAAGCTGGCGCCCTCATATGTTGCCCTGCGCAGGTATCTCCAGACTCACGGCACTGACGGTCCTGTCCCTACTTCCCTCCCTCCCCCCTTCCCTGTGACATATGATTGGATTTTTTTTCCCCATATAACATTACTTGTTTTTTGTTAATTATTTTTTTCTGTAAATATTCCACCACGCTGATCTCGCCCCCAGCAGCGAGTCGAAAACAAAACCCCACAATTATTGATTTTCTGCCCGTTCAAATTTTAGCTGTTTTGTGCACACGCCAAAACTAGCCATCTCATTTGTTGTTGCTTTCCCTACTCTGAAGATGGGCTCTTGCAGGAGCCCAAAAGCTCAGGCTAATAACATGATTGTTCCAGTGTTCGAAAATTCCTCTTCTTCTCAAAATATTACCGTTCCTGGGATGCTAACATTGGCCTCAATTCGCTGTGGCCTATTATTTAGTTTAGTTCAGTTATAGCTTTATTGTGAAGTTTTATTAGGTTTTATTTCGTTTTACGTTAGTTTTTAGTATGCTCTATTTTTATTTAAAATTATGTTTACTTTTCTGTTTGTATTTGAATTTTAGTTACGTTGGTACGTCCTACCCATATAACTCCTATTTCTTCGGTCCAAAATAGCACGAACCCGGTGTATTTCAGTTCTTTTGTGTCTATAAGAAGTCCTTATTGCATTGCAAGAGTATACGCACAAAAGTTCAGTACAAATAGCAACATATATCATGCATCTAATAATTTAACCTACTCCCCTAGGCTTATTCAAGAAATTCTCTTCTGCAGACCTAGCACTAATCACATGGAAGTGGAACTTACTCCCAATAACTTACCTATTGCGTTCTACGCGATTAGTATATCTGCTCCCGCATCTTTTCCGCATCCTTATGAGTTCGAGACAGCAAGTATCTGGTAATGGATTTTTCACTTTTGTTCATTTGCCATTAAACAGTTGTGAATTTGAGACGTCGATGTGTGAGAAGATTCCTCTGAACTGCGCGCAATTGAAAGGAATTTTTAGATGGAGAGAACCGTGGAAAGTAATTGGGGGACCACGATTCAGCGATAAACACGAGTGCATTTTCACCGCTCATTCGACCCAAATCTCATACTGTCGCATGAGGATTTGGTGCGGTTATATTCACCCTTCTTACTCGACACGTTTTAGTTGCTAAATACGTCACGTACCGGTACCTTCATATCGCAATATCTGTTAAAATGTAAACTGCAGCGGTAAAAGAAACATGGGATGAGGATTTTGTGGTGACTTTCAAATCCTTCCGCACAAGCTTATCACGTAGCAACCAAATAAGTGGAGGGTTAGTCGGATGATGAAGCGTGATGCAAGATCTTTCAACCTCTGCAAAATTGAACCTAATAATAGTCCGGTTTGGAAAAGGCCTCCCTAAAGGGGTTTTTGCGACAAGAGGGACTACTTCCCTTGATAAAAAAAATTGCATATTACTCTTGAGAAGATCATAAAAGGCAAACAAACAAATGAAGTAAATACTTTTTACATGAGAAACCTCTGCAAACAATTGGAAAGTTTTAATTCTAAATCATCTCCCAGTCCCGGTTATTTTCTGTCTTGCTCCGCAAACTGTTATCGTGCTTCAAGAGAACACACAGAAACGCATAGCTATAATATTGGCAAATTTCACGCATCTCATCGTTTTTCCTGCGCCCGCAGACGATTTCATGAAATGGTCGCCCGTGAACCGGTCGCTTTTCTTCTCGTTCGCAAGAATACCAGCATCCTCCACCATGGAGGCGAAGGGCAACCCCAACTGTCTTCAACCTACGCCACAAATCCGCACGAGAGACCGGGGAACAAACGAGGAAAAAAATCGATCAGTTCACGGCCAACTCGTGTAGCCCCAACTGCAAACTGCTGATCGGTTAGTACGGTTATAAGTTATCTTCTGCTGACAGGAAATACATTTGTAGATTCGTTGACGTTTCGGAAAGCTGGGCCGAGTTGATCGACTTTTATCTGTGATGGAAATCGGTGGTCTTTTATTCCCACGGTAGAAGATGTTGGCAATCGTGCTACCTCTTGTGGTGGTTTCGTCACAGGGCACTTTTCGTCTGCTTATCCTGACTTCGGTTTGACCGTGCCCTGTCATTTACTTATGTAATGGCACAGGACTTCTTAGGCCTCAGGGAGGTCCAGATGCCTGTTGCCAGAATTGGCGTCTGAGTACCATGCTTCAAGCGTCAAGCATTCTGCTTTTGAGGCCCCTCTGCCTATGATGGTTGTTCCTTGAATATCAAAATCGTGGCCGGTCTCTCCGATATGTATGGCAAGCTGCGAGTGAGGCTCTCGTTTCCGGGCCGCCGCTTTGCGTACTTCTAGGTGGGTCTGCAATTTGCGTCCTGTTTCTCTTACGTAATTACAGTCTTTATCGTTGCAGCGTATATTGTAAGCAACTGTAAAGGTTTCAGTAAAGGAGAGTCTTTCTTTAGGTTGCATCAATCGGCGGCGTATTCTCACCTGAGGTCGATGGGCTATGCTTCTCCAGCGCGTTGTAACAGTCGAGAGACTGCTTCGGAGACGCATTTTATGTAAGGAATGGCCATCCAGACTTCGGGTTGCGGATTCGCTGCCTGTCGTCTGTTCACTCGGCTCTTGCGTTGGTTGATAAAAGAATTCGGGTATTCATTAGCTCAAAAGAGGCCACGTAGGTATTGTTGTTCCACTCTTTTGTCAGCTTCTGTGCTGCAATGTTTCAACTCTTTGGAAAAGAAAACGTACGCAACTACGTTTGTGAGACAGAGGGTGCTTGCTGTTGAAGGGGAGCATTTTTTTCGTGCTGGTGGCTTTTCTGAGTACTGTGGTTTGCAGTAGTCCAGTGCAGCAACGGCGCACCAGGACATCGGAGCAGGGAAGTTGGTTATTTCTTTCTGCCTCCATCGTGAATTGGATATTCGGGTCAACGGAGTTTAGTAACACTTTGAGGTACTCAATGTCTGATATATTGATAATGACTAAAGTTTTACTTGGTGAAAACCAAGTGTTCAATCCGTTGAAGGACCACTTAAGCAATCAGGCCTGATAGGGGAGAGCACATTGGGGTGCCTTTAGTTTGTTCATACATTTGTCCTCTAAATGTGAAGTGGGTTTTAAGGCAGTACCGTAGAAGTTTGAGCAGATTCTTAGACTGAAGGGGCTTGCTCTCTCATCTTAGTGTTCATTTAGAAGTTGTCCTATAACGTCAATTACTAATTGCTGCAATATGGAGGTGAAGAGTGATACGACATTAAAGGATACCATGGATTCTTCTGGCTCTAACTTCAGATGTCTGATTCTTTCAGGCAAGCTATGGTTGTCGTTGAGCCTGTTGCCAGGAACTTCAGACGAGCAAACATCAATTTTGTCAAACCATATGTAGGGCTGCCAGGCAAAGGAAAGGCGCCCAAATACTATTAAAATGTTCTTCTGTCCATGAAGTGCACTTCGGCAGACTACTTTTATCAACCTGGATGTAAAGATAAGCCCCAACAGCGAAGCTATTGACACTCAATTACATTGCCTGGTACATCTTATACTGTTTCTTTTACTCGCCTGCATGAGTTGGTGCCAGTAAGCATTTTATAACGGATTTTTTGTCCTTTTTCTTCATTACTTATTTAACAGTTGTGAATGTGAACGCTCAACGCGTGGGAAAATTGCACTGAGTCGCATATACTTAAAATGTACTTTCTGATTGAGAGAACCGTAAAATAGGAACTTGTGGACCACGATTAACGCGATTGCTTTTTCACCATTCATTTGGTTCATATCCAGTCATTTCGCCTCTTTGCTGAACCAAATAGAAGCGTTCGTGTACCGAAACGGCAGGTAAAAACGATTTGCTGTAATTGCTGTACTGAAAACCTGTGCGTCAGCAGAGATACTATAGTTCATAAACTAAAACTAATGGAGCTGAATAGTACAACTAAAATCTCAACTTACACTCAAATAAACTATATTGAACTAAAACTAATGGCGTAAACACGCTTATGTGAGTGATAGACTACATGTGTGGGCATCAGCAAGGGATCTGGTTGGCGATTATGCCAGTCTCTTAGACTAAAAGCCTTTAGCGCGGGTACTATTCACCACTTTGACGTTTCAGGGAGTTAATCTATCTTTGAAACTCATTCCCACTTTCCCTGTCCGCTGAATAATTTGCGACTGATTATGAAAGATAATGAAACACAGGTTGAGGCTTTTGTTCAAGCTGCTTCCGAACTAATACTTCTTCGTTAGAACATTAAGATGAGATTTATCTTCGCGTGAGATGCGTGGGAAATCCTTGTTGTCCCACAAACTAAAGTGTTAATAAGTCCGTTTTCCGGGAGGTGTGTGCAAAATGCTCTCAGTTCACCACCTAACTAAGCCAGTATGGCGTAAATTAAGTCTACAGGCTTTCAAGGAAGGGCTTGTTCAGTTAAATTGTCATTTAAGCAGACCCATGTTCTCGTAAACAGTTTCCCCATGGGGATCAACAACGGCATCCTTGAAGGATAATCCCATCCCCTAATTCAATTGGACCACCTCACATTCAAATGCTCGCAAATTCAATTAAGAATCAGATTTATCTGGATTAAAGACTTACGGATGCTAAACGTCTGGTATCGTCCAATCACAGACTATTAGATGGGACGAAGGGGCAACTACAGTTATCAGTTATGAATTCAATATATACATATATATGTAACTTGCACGAATAATTTTAACATTTGTCGACAAACACCGCGCGCATACACGATGCAGTGTAAAATGAATTCAGAATTCAGATGTCTTGTACAGCAGGCAGACCCCTGTGCTGGCATACCGCAATACATCCGCAAGGACCTCAACGAGAAAGTGGAGGCCTTCTTCCTAGAGATGGTATCTCGCGCCTGTAAGACCTATGAGGATCCGCTCGATCTGTGCACTGCAATAAGGCAGTGTCTAGACATGAAATTTGGGCCACAATGGCATGTGATCGTGGGAGAAACCTTTGGCAGGTCAGTTTTTCCTCTTTGATTCCACGCCCATTTTCTGTGGTTCTTTGTGAATCCTTCCAGTTTTTTTGGCTGATATCTGCATTTTTGAAGAAGACAAAACAGCAGACTAAATTTGTACACATAAATTTTAGAGCACTTATCAACTGCTACATCTCGTTGCATGAATAACGAAACAGTTGAAGAATACACAATTTTGTATTTTCGCAGGATCGATGATATCAAGGTCATGAAAACGTGGCAACTGGTCAATATTTATGTCAACATTAAAATTAGGATGAAGTAGTAAGGCAAATTAACAAGAATAAAAGTGTGGCATGCATTTACCAGGGCAATTGAAGATTAAATACATTATCTAATTGCTCACATAGGTCAGGTCTCTCCCGTCGTATGTAGGCTGCTTCCATGTAAATTATGGTTCGGTTTGTTCGTGCTCGAAAAAGAATTCCGAAAGATGTTTTAATGTCAACGAAGTGACCACTGTCTATCAAGTGTTTTTTTTAATGGCACTTTATTTTGTCGTTTTAAAAGCCAAGAAGGCAAATGTTCAGCAGCCCTGATCACCAGTTGCCGAAGTATATGCATCCACAAGTGCACGTGAACTCATAGACGCAGTTGGGGGTGGCCTGCCACACTTTTATTCATGTTAATTTCCCTCACTACTTCGCTCCCCAGTTTGAAATTGACATTACTATTAATCATTAACCACGTTACAATGACCTTGATATTATCGATCCTGCGAAAATTCAAAATAATGTGTTCTCCAATTGTTTTGTTATTCATGCAAAGGGAGGTAGCAGTTGATAAGCGCTCTCGAAATTTATTTTTGCAAATGAATTCATCCGCTTTTGCCTGCTCCAATTTTATACCTGAGAAAAATGTTTTATATTCTGCATTCTTGATTATACGAACATCCCTGAATCTATAATTATTCTATTATTTGAGGTGACCCAAGTGTGAAAAACTCTAAACGTTTGGCGGGATTTGAACCCGCGCATCAGAGAAAGCCTTTGTCAGAGGCTAATGCTCTACCGCTAAGCTACAAACGCCCGCATCACGCCATGAGTTTAATCACACTTGGATTGATATTACCCGCTCAACTTTTCGCTCATATGGAATCCACCTATACGGGAGCAAGTTGACGGCCCAAGCAGGATTTCCTAAGCAATCATCTAGAATACACCAGAATGACTACTAGGCTGACTTAATTATTAAGTTGGTTTGGCAGATTTGCTTAATTTGAGTTGACCCAAGTGTGAAAAACTCTAGGCGTTTGGCGGGATTTGAACCCGCGCATCGGTAACTGCATTAAACGAGGAACTGTTGAATGACAGGAGAGATTTGGATGCAAACCTTCGACTATCCTCGGACAAAATGTTTTGCTTTAGGCGAAATTATCTTTAAATTTTGAACATCTAAGAGTGCATCATAGGAAGAACAAGTGCTGGACTCGCCAAAATCATCATAATACTTTGTATTTGTCAGATTTTGGTTGAGTACCGTACCGTTGAGAGAGTGCGGCGATGTCCGGGATTGTTTAGTACTTTGTCTGATATTGTGTTGAACCGATGTATTTTCGCTATGGAGTTCAGTGAATATCGCTGAATCTCTTTCCCTAGTGTGATTATTTTTATTTAAATATGTATATTTTTCAATTAACTTTGGTTTTTTGAGGATAATATGTGTGCACCTTTGAGGTCCCTATTTTTTACACACGCATTGTGCTAGCACAATATTTACAAATATAACTTTGAATATTAGAGAGTGTGAAGAATGTGTCCGTATAAACGTAACAAAATATTCCACGAAGGAACAAACGTCTGCAGTTACTAATTCGGAAATAGTAACTCATGGTCATGTCAAATGGCGTAAGCCAAAATCAGTAGACGTTACAAAAATGCCTTGGGAATTTCGCGGAAACTAAAAATTTTTGAATTGAATGTATAGATTGTTTGGTGCATAACCAAAAACTGCCCACTTTGGCATGAAAATTTACACGAGATAAGACCGATCTCTGGTTGGCAGAATCCAGCAAATAAGTTAAAAATTAATTTATAAACTTGATGCGGTAAAATAAAAGGCGCTTAAAACTTTTATTACTGAAATTTGTGGCAAAACCTTCACAGTTTAACCAAAAATAAGTTTCAAAATTGAAATGTTCATCTCTTTCCCAAGATAAATACTATTCGCTAAACTTGGCTTTGCTTGCATCTGAACAATTTCGGACTATGTTGTCCACTTTTTTACTTATTTTGGAGTTCTTCTATACTAATAAAACAAATTCGGTTCTGTCGCCGAAATTCATTTCCATCACCCTAAATAAACTTAACTAGAAAGTCAGCGTTCCCTACCAAAACACTTATTCAGCATTAAGTCCACTTATTGGATCAAAATAAAGTGACTAAATACATGCTCAACTACCAATTCAAATTTCGCCACACTGTTCGTTTTTGGTGTTTGAAAACTCGCATATTTTTGAAGTACAGTTTAATTTCTTCAAAATACGTCTTTTTTCTTGCCTGTATACGAATGATTCGTGGAGACGTGGTTTGCGATACGTGGGCGGCAGCGCGGTGGCATGATGACAACCTTGAGAGTTTATTTGACCCAATCGTGAAGACACGATGGGGGAGAGAGGGGAATGAATCATTAAAATCTGCCCACCTCCACCCCCAAACTAATGTAAGCTTTGCTGATAGCACGCGCGCTCCTCGGCGTGGGAATGTGCAAGTGGGTTTGCCTGCCCGCATTAAATGCTAAGCTAGTGCACGAAAGTAAACGATTTTATTAACCACCAGATCTTTCCTAGGACTCAGCACGCAGCTGCGAATGTAGTTGCGTGCTCTGGTGCGCTATCCCCACGTCCTTGCGCATCGGACGCCTGATTGGCGCGCTCTCAAGGTCACTGGGGTAACATGCGCAGACGGGGGAGGGGAGGGGACGAAGATGCGTCACACAACCCATCGGCTGCCTTTTAAAGCGATGCACGCCTACTGTTTGGGCAGTGCTCATACTTGTGCATAAAGAGCACAAGGACTTTATTAAACGGCCACCGCAAACTTGAACCATGGTTTCGAACTGTACAAGACATCCGGACGGAAAATGCAAGGACTCCAGGCCCGATGCGGTTGACTCTGCAATGACCGAGCATATGCTCAGCGACTGTCTCTACTTAGTGTACTTAGCTTACACCGAGTATCATGAACCGGAGGACCTCAGCACAACCATCAAACAACACTTAGATATGAAATATGGAGATACCTGGCACGTCATTGTCGGACCCGAGTTTGGCGCGTAAATCTCCTTTTACTTAAAATATTTGGATTGAACTGGGACACGTTAGCATATACTTGTCATCTTACTTTAAAATACACTAACTTGAGAAAGGAGGCACTGAATGAATTATTCAGATCCACTGCATTCCGTTTTTTTTGTTTGCGATAATTCCGGTGAGAGCGTAGTCGTAGTACCGAAGCTAGTGTTTCAAAATAACACCTATGGCCACTCTCAAGTAATAAGTTTTTAAAAGAGGAAAACGTAATTGCATTTATGCCTTATTTTATGTTTACATCTCATCACTTTGTCGATTCTTACAGTTCCTTACTGGCTGAAAAATTAAGTTGTATCTCAAACTTTTGTGCTTCTACTAACAGTTTTCGGATTTAAATACCCCTTTTAAGTTAATGTCCTTTGCGATTTTTTAAGGTTTCCCGAAATAAGAATTTTGTTTAAACGCAAAGTCGAAGAGTTTACGCACTACTAAGTCACTGAGGTCTCCTCTCCAGACATTAAACTGAAAACCATCCCTCCGTTCCTTCGGGAAATGAGAAAACACCGAGTACGATATGTGAAAGGTTAAGATAGAACCACATCACCAGCGAGGCGCCACCATTGCTGTTTTAGGCGTGTGTTTATTTTCTATCTCACAAATATGCATGGTCATCATTTTACTAACGTAGCCAGTCAACCACTTATAAAACTAGCATTGGATTGTACGGTGAAGGAAAATTCTATACAGTGTGGCAGTCGTAGGGTGGCAGCAGGACGTTCGCCAAGACGGCAATATCCTCCGTAATATAGATTATATATGAAAAAATATAACCGAAATTATAAATAACGCATATAATTATAAAAATATTTCGATTATGATGAAAATATTACTTACCACACTAACAAAACTCTTCAGTCACCTAATGTTAAGTGCTATTGAGGAAATTTCTTTCCGGTCGCCTACGAAAGAGAAATCCCAGAAAGAATTACAGACTTTATAAATGCATGACTACATACATGTATTATGAACGTTTCTCGATGCACTTCGAGATCCTTATAAATTCGGACGATGGCAAATTGATTCACTTTAAAATATTTTATTCGAAGGATTGGCAATTCTGGTATGGACAATTTAAGTTTTTTAGATAATGAGATTTTTTTAAGACAGTAGATTATCCATCCATTAAGCATAGTGTCTTTACATCCATAACTGCTGTTTGTAGGGTTGATAATGTTGTTCACGTATTATGTGACATCTTCTCTGTAGCAAATCTCCATTTATAGTTTTTCGTATATGGTAACTATACTGCTGATAATTTGAAGACCCTGAATGTCAAAAGAGTTTGGGATTAAAAGTATCCTGCAATTTCAATAGTTGGAACCGCCTAATGGAAAAAGCCTTCCATTATTTGGCAAATGGTGGACATCATCGATTACGGTGGTCAAACTAACAGACATTAGGCCGGCTAGTGGTCAGAAGGGTTCCGCAGACTTCCTGTTAAACTATGATTTTATTTGAACAAAACAATTGCAAGTGGATTTAATTTTTACTGTTAACCTACCGCGCATTAAACACGCATTGCCTGCCTATTAATCAGGCATTAAACCTTTATTCGTGAATTTCATGAGACGTTTGGGTGAGGAAAATTTGATTTTAGACAGCCTCACAAAAAAACCTTACCTAAAAATATATGAATTTCAAAAGGATGCCTTCTTTAAGTATAACTTAAAGTAGACAAAAAGTGCGCCTGGAAATTTCTGCAAAAGGCCGAAATTTGCGAATGATTGACAATCACTCGTGAACAGAAATAAAGGCATGCACGAAAACTTTGAAATAATAATGGAAAAACTTAGGTTAACTTTCGACTTAAAATAAACGCAAAAAGAAATAATTGCTTGTTGGAAAAAAATCACATTTTCTGAATACTACTAATGTTCTACAGACGTTAAAAATAGTTATAAAGTAGCACAATTAATTTAACTATGATTCCCAGGTAAAAACATGACCATACCATTTTCTTTATTGGATTACAATTAGTTTCAGATTGTCCTGTAAATTTTGGCAAGTTTTCGATTCTTTTAGTGTTTTTAAGCTTTCTTCCATGTGTCTAAATTCTGTCAGAAGTTTCGTAAAAATTGGATGGCAAGCATCGCAAAAAATGTACATTTAAGGAAAGGCGTCTTTTGCGAAATAAGGAAAACTTATTCGGTTAATTTTCGAAACTGGATCCCCAAGTCGTCGTCAGACTCGAGAAAATGTGCAATGAACGAGGACCTGTAAGAGAATTTGTTCTTTGCACATTTTCTCGAGTCTGACGAAAAACTAGGGATCCACTGTCGAAAATTTACTGAGTACATTTTCCTTATTTCCCAAAGGACGCCTTTCCTTGAAATCTTTCAGATATTTTTAGCAAACTCTTTGAAATAAGATACTCTTAAAGAGTATTTACCAAAAACAGGGCTGTTCGGGTATTAGTTCTTATGAAGATGGCAAGGGAGGCTATATTTGTAACCAGCTCAAATCACCAAAACCTTTTGTGCAGACAAACTGAATTCTTTACGTTCAACATGTTTTGATCCGCTTTTAATTCACTATTTTTTTCCTTTTTTTGTGTCTTGTAGTCACTTCGAACACAATCAGAATAGCTTCGCCTACATTCGGTACAAGGGACTCTCCTTCCTCATGTTCAGATTTGGCTAAACTTCCCTTTTGTTCTCATGTGACAGCATCTTTACTTCATCAAATCAAAATATAATACTTTAACATCAAATCAGCTTTCCCCAAGCACTTTATTCTCCCACAAGTGGACGATCGCTCTTAAATGCTTTCTCTCGAACGGTATTGAGCGTACCAACTTGTTAAAATCAAAAGCCGCATCAAAGGCCAAGCAAGTGGATTTGCAATGGTTGCTCGGGTAGCAGTGACGCAAAACGTTAGGGATTGCTGATATGGCCTCTAAAAAGAACTTGGGTATACGAACGATCTACTTAAGTTATAAGGGTGGTTATATGCATTCATCTATGAAAAGTAAGCATTCCTGTGAAAATGGTTATAGCTGTAAGATTTATTGGTACCATAAATTTCGGGAGAGCTCCTCAGTGACAACCTCTCGTTGCATTAAGGTCCACGAAGGCGAAAAACACGATATTGAAAATATACAGAAAAGTCATAGGTCCTAGTCAGATAGAGAAAGAAGATTCAACCAAAATTGGAGGAAGAAAACCGGGAATTGAGTTGTGGGGAATATTGGGCTGGGGAATGTGCGAATCTGGGGCCTGTGGTTAGCAAGGTAAGGCAAGGTTAACCATGTGCTCCAACTATTTGCAGAGGTCCGGTTTTAACGCGTCTAATTTAAGTAGTTTCCAGGTAACACAAGATTCGAGATGTTCGTGCTCGAAAAAGAACTCGGAAAGAAGTTATAGGATCTACCGAATGACCCGTGTCCAGATGGTGTTCAGTGATAGAGGAATGAGTAGAACGGTTTTCTTGCTTAAATAACCAGCTAGGTAGATGTTCCTTGGCTCTGGTTGCCAATTGTCTTTGCTTACGCCCTATGTTCTTGCGTCCACAAGTGCAAATGAATTCATAAACGCAATTAGAGTTGGAGTGCAAAGGAAAGGCATCTTTGACACAAGGAGTCGGCAGCGGCTTTGTTGGAGAGCAAATTATGAGTTCTGCGGCTAAATAGGTTCTTTCTATGGTCTTGAGCAAGCGCCTCTTGATTGTATTTAGGACGTTAGCCCCCTCGAAGGGCAAGGATATAAATACTGGCTTCTTCGGGGCTAAGTGATCACTCACTCCCTGTTTTCTTCCTCCAATTTTGTTTTAACCATCTTTCTCTATCTGACTAGGACCTATGACCTTTCTGTATATTTTCAATTGCGTGTTTTTCTCATTCGTTGACCTTAATGCAATGAGGGGTTGTAACTGAGCAGCTCTCCCGAAATTTATGGTACCAATAAATCTTACAGCTATAACCATTTTCAAGTTCTCTCCGGGAACAGCATGCTTCAAATATTCCTATGTTCAAGCCCGAGCGAGAGTTTGACCATCGTATCCGGTGGTTTCTACCATTTGCTTCACGTCAGGCAGAAAGCCGAAGTGGTGAACTGCACGCAAATTCGTTAGTAGACTCTCCTTCCTCCATGACTAAGGCAAGAAAACCAGAGGTAGGACAGGGCGCAGGTGGCTGGCGTGGCCGAACTCGCCCCTCATCCTGCCACCACACTAGGCCCGGATCCCTTGGAGTGGATCTGACGCTAAGTCTACCAGCCACTGACTCCGCACAAACACACACTGAGCTGAATGTGTGAGCTGAGTTATTCCGTCAGTTGGCAATCCTGCGAGCCCATGGCTTTAAGCACACCATGCCAAGTTCAAGTGCGTCAGATTGGTTAAAGTTAAGAGAGTGTGCTCAGTCATCGAATTCATTCTCTATAGCCATTCCCAGGATCCAGTCACGTTTTGAGTCTGCACGCAGAGTGGTACGGGGAGTCAGTTGACCTCATCAACTCATACTATCCACATAACCTGACCTCCAACCATGAGCACCACGATTTTACACAAAAGGGCCTTGAGTGGTTCACATCTCACGTTAATGAGAGTGCCACGGATCAAGTAACGAAAGAGCCATTGCAGCTTGACTCTCAGATCACAGCAATCCGTACAAAAAGACAGCCTGAAGTGACTACGAGATCTGAATGTGACTGTCACCTGGCAGCCTTTGCCTTTGCTTAGCGCGCCATGATAGACTCAGACTCGCATCACGCGCCTAGCAGAAGAGCTGCATATGGAAGGAGCCAAGAATCATATTTTCCTCTCAGAGGTAGATGATGGTTGAAAAAAAGTTTTGTGTGGCGTGTGACCATGTGTCATGTAGAGGCTGATGGGATGAGATGTGGTAAGTTGGTACATCCAGTGCTGTTCTTCTGCAGATTTTATCGTGAATGCGCATCTAGGTGCATGTCCCAGTGTAATCGGCAGTTGGGGAGAGTGTGATGGTTACCATCCGGTAACTGAGTGTACATGTACAGTAGACGCCAAGGATTACGCAACATTTCGACATAGGCGAAAGTTTGATACTCTTTCGCTAAACGGTATTGACTCAGGTTGTGATACTGATTATCGTGTCGTCTATTCTGAAGTTTATTCCGTCATGATAGGATGCGGGCTTTTTAACGAGCTTCGTCCTGACTACCAGCAAAAAGCATACATTTTAAAAATTCGCTTTTTCAGTGGCATGCCTTTTTATCGTTGATTTTGACTGCCTTTATAAATTCAAATGTATTTTACGGAACAGATGCACGAAAAAAATTTTTCTTTTACTTGTTTGATGGCAAATTACGCTTTCTTTAAATTTTGTATGCAAAGAAAGAGTAGCTTTTGTTGATAAAAAAGTTATTCAATTGCCAAATAATTTTCTAACCTACTAACTGCTACACTGAAATTCAAGATTTTAAACTGCGCACTGTGTACATACTGTGTAAGGAATAGTACGATTTCGCCTACTGTTTTAGGAAGAAGTCTGATAGTTGTCATAAAATATTGAAATAGAGGTGGAACATGTTTTATGCAGTGCAGGCAGCATTAATACATTGGCGGATACGACGTATTATGAATAAACACCTCACAATTGTAAAAACGTTCGTAATTAGCAACGTTTTTATCACCAAAAGCTACCCTTTCTTTGGGTATAAAATTTAAAGAACGCGTAATTTGCTATCAAAAAGTACAGGAAATAATTTTTTTCATGCATGTATTCCATAAAATATATTTGAATTGATAAAGGCAGCCAAAATCAATGATAAAAAGGCATACTACTTTAGCAGCCAATTTTTAAAACGTATACGTTTTTTGGTAGTCAAAACGAAGCCTGTTAAAAAGCCCGCATCCTATCATGACGGAATGAACTTCAGAATAGACGACACGATAAGCAATATCACAACTTGAGTCAATACCGTTTAGCGAAAGTGTATTAATCTTTCGTCTATCTCGAAATGTTGCGTGATCCGTGGCGTTTACTGTAGTATCGTCAGCGAATACGACAGCTGTATGTTGGCGCTCCTGACACTGGTTTACCGGTATCCGTGTGATGGATTCGCATGAGGCCGACCAGACCGATGCATGAGGCAAAGTTGTGGTGGCCGGAACACTGTAAGCCGCTGGTGATGGTGCACTTATTGTTGCAGGTGTTCGCGTTGAGGGGAGGGGAGAAGATTGCTGATGCGTGTGTAGTGTGTGATAGGCGCGTCGGCATCGCCGTGTTTTCCACTTTCATGCATGCGCATATAAACTGGTTGACCCAAGCGGTGAGGGCATGTAGTGGTCACTGCTGTCAGACGCGACTGACGCGCGGCCGAACGCACGCACCATGTTTCCCCCATTCTGGCCTCAACCCATGATGGCTTGACCGCAATCCGTCCAATGGGCTTCCCACTTTAGTAGACTGACCTAATTTAGTTGGTTGGCCTCAATCCGTGTGACACAGATGACAATGTGGTGTCTGCCTTCAGGCATCACTCCGGACCCGACCTGACTAGGGAACGGATGCACTAGTTCGCGAGCTCAACCTCCTTCTAACTCTTGTGTACGCAATACATTGTTCCTACTAATCTGGCTTCCCACTGTCTTCTCTCCTCACCTAAGGAACAAGGCCTGGAAGATCGCAGCCGTTAGGGTTAAACCTACTTAGTCTTAACACACCTCGATGCACGGGGCCAGTGAGGACAGTTGAGGCGGTGGGCTCTGGTTTGTGTTTTTGCGCCAGGTACTGGTTCGCCGATTTATGTAGAATGGATTCGTATGTGACCAACCTGACCGCTGCGTGTGATGTAGATGTGCAAAGGCAACCAGGACAGGTTAGCATCGAGGCCCCATTGTCGTTGGAAGGGACGATGACGCTGTAGGTAGCGATTGGCGGGTCGTCGGAGGTTGTCACAACAGTGGTGGAAGAGGGGGAGAATGCTGTCGGAAGTGGTCGACACTGTGTTTGACGCAGGGTTTGTGTTGAGATGGCCCGGACGAAAGTTATCACTCAGGCAGTCCTGAAGGTACTAGAACAAAGGGACCTGACTGACGACCGCTTCATGCAGTTACAAGCGACCTTAAAAAATGGCAAACATAAGACCAGGACAAAGGAGGCACGCGCTAGCAAGACTGCCCCGGGGCCGTGTTGCCGCTATCGGGAGGTCACGATGAGGCCATATGCAAAGGCGCGCGTAAGCAACGCGCGCACAGCCAGTCGTGGAATTAGACAATTAGGGACCAATGCCTACTGGCCCTTGAACATGCTGCCACCGCGGAAGGCGGTTACTCTGGTGCTGGAGACGCTGCCGACAATCCAATAATCTGCTGCCGAGACAAGACCAACCACAAAAGACAAGCTGCTGGACACAGAGGAAACAGAGCTGATGCACTAGTACAACTGTCAGTAAAGTAGTATCTGCTATCCTGCTCTGCCTTCTCTTCCTAACACCTAGCTGGGGGACACAGTCGGTATTGACACAAGCACACACTCGGTTATAACGGTGGCGACGCAGGTGATCAACCCAGACGCAGGCTGACCCAAGGTTATAACCAGCGTTGACACAGGAACACATTCGATTCTAACAGTTCGCGACAGGGAGAATGGTGCCGATGCTCGAAGTCGGTGGGGCATCAGAGGTTTTATTACTGGTAGTGGGGAGGATCGCCGTCGTGGGGGATTGATACACGTGCTCCTCGATTAACGAGTTAATTTATCTTGCCCTGTGTCCGAAGATGTCCGCCAGGGCCGATCTGCATGTGCAGATGGTGTGTTGACAGCGTGGGCATGTTTGGAGGACCTGCGTTTTTACGGTTTCCATCCAAGGCGCCGGTGACTTGTAACTTTTCAACGGTAGTTTGGCTCTGGCTGCTCCAGTTCGCTTTCTAGACAGTGGCCCAGCTTAACTCAAAGTGCATGCCACCCCAACGAGGCATTCCCACACAAGACCGCCGGTCCACCCACACGGAGTGCATGTGAGAACGCACACAGCGAGGCCAGCGCAGGAATCCAACACAAGCCAGACAACCGGTCCGCCCACACACGCACACAAACACACAAAGTGCATTGTGTGACGCAGCTGCACCCAGCTCCGGCCAACCGGTAGACTAACGCGCCAAATCTTATGACTCACCCAGCTAAGGAAGTCATGCCTTTCTTGTGACCACCATCTAGCCTTGGTCCAGCCTTGTACATACGCGTTCGCTTGCTTTAAATTATGCTGTACTAGGTTCCTCGAAGACTTATACTTCAGTACTCTTTTTGTTGTGTTCTTCCTTGGGGGCTCACACAAGGCGTAGTTAGACGGAGAATATCGCAGTCTTGGCCAACGTTACAAGACTTTAGGCCGGCCGGTCCTGGGCGAGGTCTTTCCATATGGCCAGGTGGACTTGCAGGAGTTTCAGAGAGTTTTCTAAGGTGTCCTTTTAGCGTCCTTTTTGTACTCCTTGTTGGCGAGCCACCCATGGTGACAAAACCGTAGAATAATCGTTTGGTTAGTCGATCGTCCTCCATTTATTTTGCTTCAGCATGACATGCATGCTGAGGACTTCGGTATTCTCCAGGAATTTTGTTTTTGGGTTCCTGTCCTGCCATCTTACTTTCAGTAGGCAGCTGAGATGGGAATAGTTCAGCTTCCCGCCTTGGTTAGAGTAAACTGTCCCGTTCTTCGCAGGAAATGGCTGGAGTCGTTTACCGGATCTGGTGTAGTTGTGGACAAAGCAACTACGTTGGAGAAACTGGGAGATTACTCCGGACGCGAATGGCCGAGCATGCAGCGGTGGTAAGGAAGAAAGACGTCAACTCCCAGGTTGCAGCGCACTCAACGGGACCCGATTATATTATCAAGTTTGCCGAGGCCGAAATCCTAACAAGAGGGGACAACCGCGTGAGCCGTGAGCTACTCGAGTCATGGTTTTCAGGCCCCCAGTCCATCAACAAGTGCAACGATTTGGCGTTCCCATACGGTGTACTGAGACATTTCCTGAGCAAGAAAATCAGTCACGCGGGAAGGCCTGGGTGCAACGACAACTCGAACGACAGCGGGCAGAATTGTCGAGCGATTTTCAAACCTGCATCCAACGCGGACAAGAACGCTGTTGCAATTAATGAGCAATCTCCGGACCAATTACAACCTCCAGTGGTGGCTACAAGAACTGACAATTATAGTACGCATGCGGGTGACCGCGGTGAACTTTAAATACCGTGTAATCTGTGCATGTATCACTCCTTCTCTGCGCATGTCTCAGACCTATTTAAGATTACCTATGACAAAGGATTCCCGACGGAATCCGAAACGTCAGGCCAATAAAACTCTTGTTCCAGTGATCGCATCTTCGTCTTCTGAACTAGGTGGCAGTAAGCTATGCTAAGCTTGGACCTTGCAGCTTGGAGCTTGTAGCAGGTTCTTGTATGCACACAAGACCGGCTTTCCCAACCGGATATCAGTTGCCTCTGCTGTTGCTAGCAGGCACTGACCCAGTGACTTAGGGTAATTTGGTGGGACCTTCTAGATCACACTAAAGGCTTCGATGGGGTCCACTGGATGTCCGGAATCCACCATATGTGCTAGAAAATAGCTGTTGATGGTACTGGTAGTTCAGCTTTCTAATCTCCAGAGAAATTAATTTCTGATCGCGGTATATATCAGTATATTTAAGGTCTATAGGCGTAGACCGAAATTGTAAGTATATATTCGTGTTGAAACCCGTCAACCCCTGTGATATATACACGTGCTGCTATCAGAAAGTCGTTAGTAGTATAAATTGACGTTGTAACTTACCATACTAACAGCCTAGGTACTTGCTAAAAGGCCCAGACACGTGTTTCGCCGGTTATCTGCCGCTGCTTGACACAGCTGCGAGGGCTCCGGCTCATCAGTGGGTCGCCCAGCTTTCCCTATCTGCTTTCTGGTTGATATACCGGTTTTGAAAGTTCAGCTTTTTAATCTCCAGAGAAATTAATTTCTGATCACGGTATATATCAGTATAGTATCAGTATCAGTATTTTCAGGGATATGTAGGAAAAATACCTTTGAGTGCCCTATTTGTACATATGTGCAGTGGTCGCAGAAAATTTGTTTCTCAGACTGTTGGCTTGGGCAATTGTCCTGTGTCATAGGATGAAAATAGGAACAGACAGTGAAAAAACTCCTCAGGGATTTTTAGGAGAAAAACTGTCGCCCTGGTGGGGGAAATGCGTGGGATTTAGGAGAAAAAAGGGGTTCCACCTGGGGGGGCGTTGCAAAGGTTTCCAGGATCATCATTGTGTGGAAGCCACGTCCTTGCCGATTGCAGAGTCCGCCAACGGAACAGGAAAAAGAGAGGCATCCGTGCAGATCGTCGACAGTCCGCTTTGGGTCAAACCAAGGGTGAATGTTTAGGCCGTCAGGTCTGGCTGATAAGATTGCTAGCGGGGTAATCACGGTACGCACATAGCCAAGTAGGGTAGACCGCAGAGACCTTCGCATGAGGCTGTGCGTGGGAGGGCATTATAAATAGCAAACGTGAATGGATATAAAACTAAGACTACTGAAAAATTGGAAGTAGTATGATTATTATTGCAAATTGTCTGTTACGATCCATCGTGCACTGCTATATCGATCCCGTTTTCGCTTTAAACCCTGAAGCGATTCCGACATAATGACGTCCTGCGGAAGCGCATTCCACGCTCCGACCACCCTTTTTGAAAAGAAATGTTTCCGAGCGTCCAGCCTGGCCCCTGTCACCTTTAATTTGAGAGGATGACCCCTCAGATTTGTGGTCGTTGCTAATTCGAAAAATCCCCTGATATACGACAGCAGTCTTGAAGACGTAATACGCGGAATGCTAGTATCAGGTCCCCCGAAGCTGCCTGTAGCGCAATCGGAAAAGGTTGAGATTAGACAGCCATGTTTCATAAGGCTGCGAGCCCTGCCCCATAACAAGTTTGGTTGCGCGCCGTTGTACCTTTTCCAGAATGTTTATGTCTTTCGGGGCCCAGGGTCTCCAAGGTTGGATAGCGGATTCTAGGTGCGGTCGTACGAAGATTCCGACGACTTTTGTGAAGCACTCTTCATTGAAGGTAGAAAAAGCTCGTCTGACGAGGTATAGTATCGACATCTACCTTTGTGCAATGCAGGGAGGGTTTAAGTGAGGGCGTGATCCAGACTCTCAAGTCTTTCTGGGCGTTCACTTCCTTCAATGGTATGTCATTCCGTCGGTAAGCCGTGCTCTCATTGAACGGTAAGAGCCAGTCCGCTGACCATTTTTGAAGTCTATTTAAATTTTTCTATGAGTGCACATCGTCAGCCGCAGTTCGAATTACGCTCCAAAGTTTTAGATCATTGGCAAACATGGCGATGCCACAATCCAGTTCGCGGACACAGTTGTTGATGCAGATAAAAGAACAAGATAGGGCCGAGAACGGAGCCTTGGGGAACACCACTCTCAACCTCAACCTTGGCTGACTGTTTGTCGCTGATGTGGAAAGTTTGCGAGTGGCAATTTAGGAAGCTTTTTATCCACGTAAGGAGGCTACCCCTTACTCCTATGCGGCTGAGTGTATAAAGGAGGCGGTGGTGCGGCACGCTATCAAAAGCCTTTTTTAAGTCAATATAGACAGTATGCACTGAGTTTCCACTATCGACTGCCTCAGTCCACCGTTCTAAACAGTAGAGCACGTTTGTAACGCAGGACCTACCTCTACGAAAACCATGCTGAGCATCCGACAGCAGATGGTTTTGTTCCAGGAACTGCATAAGTTGTTGCTTGATAATTTTTTTCCATGATTTTGCAACAGATTGCAGTAAGGCTGACTGGTCGGTAGTTATTCGCTGAGACCCGGCTTCCCCCTTGTATAGCGGTGTAATCCTCGCAGATTTCCCATCTACTGGTAGGCATCCGGTTTCGAAGGAGGTTTGGAAGAGCATGGCGAGTGGTTTGGCCAACTCATTGGCGAGCTCCTTCAAAATCTTGGCTGGTACGTTGTCGGGACCTGGTGACTTAGATTCTTTTAAGCTTAAGAGTTCCTTAAGAACAACAGCCTCGGGGAATTGGACAGTCTCAACTATTGTATCCGCTTCGGTGTCGTCGGTTGAGTGATCATATGCCATTTCCTTTGTGAAGACTGATCGGAAAAATTTCGAAAGATAATCAGCCTTTGCTTCATCATCTATCAGGTCTCTTCCCTCAGCGGTCCTCAGCAGGGGTATCGGATCCTTCTTTTGGTACTCTGTCTGAGGTAATTGTAAAACAGTTTGGGGTTCACTGTGGCTTGGTTTGGCAAGTCTGCTTCGAAAGCCTGTCTTGTTTTGAGAATAAGACCGTTGACCCGGTTTCTCTAAGTTTTGGTTGCGGTCACAAATTAATTTCTCTGGAGATTAAAAAGCTGAACTTTCAAAACCGATATATCAACCAGAAAGCAGATAGGGAAAGCTGGGCGACCCACTGATGAGCCGGAGCCCTCGCAGCTGTGTCAAGCAGCGGCAGATAACCGGCGAAACACGTGTCTGGGCCTTTTAGCAAGTACCTAGGCTGTTAGTATGGTAAGTTACAACGTCAATTGGTACTGGTAGTATTGACTTCACCTTTGCTTAACCATTTTGGGTGGTATTCCTTGATTCTTTTGGATAGGCGCCTACTCTTGCGATCAATATAACCTGCTCCACAGGAGCAAGTAAAGGAGTAGATGCACATGAAGGTGGTCTGAGTCGGTAACTTGTGCTTACCTCCCCCATGTAAAACCGGGTTGGTTGGGAATAATACCCGAAATCTCGCTGCTGGGAAGGTTCGTGACATGGCCTCGTCAAGGCATCTTTCCAGGAGTTCACCTGCAGCGTCTCTTCGAAAGGGGACTTTGACAGATAAGGTGTTCTTTTCCAAAGTAAGTGTTGCGGGTTTTGTTTGTTTCACAGCGCTATTTTCGGTAATAAATCCCTCAGGATACCCATTCTTGCGAAGAAAGTCCTGAATTTTCTTGAATTCCTTTTTAATACTGTCTTCTGAGCAAATTTTGTAGCTCTTTGCGCTAGGCAGCGAGCTAGATTTTGCTTCTTTTGTTGGGGTACGAAACTGTTACAATTCGTATGTTATCCAGACTAGGTTTTATTTCTATACACGCTCCTTCGGACGCTACCGTCAGGTCTACAGTTTAGAAGGATGCCCATTTTCGCTACCTGGTGTTCTGTTTCGTCCCCACGGTAGAGGCTGCTGGTAATCCTGCTCCCTCTTCCGGTAGTTTTGTCACTGTGTTGTCTTAGTCTGCAAGTCCTGACTTCGATTTAACCGTGTCCTGTCCTTTACTTACGTAATGGCGTAGGAATTTGTAAGCTGCAGGAACAAACGCCCCAGCTGTCAAAAACGTTAGCAAATCTACAAATTTATTCCGGTGAGCAGAAGATGAACTCTTATTCTTATCCCGGAATGCTGAATTTTTCAAATTTAAACAACTCTTTTTCTAAATCTAACCCTACTTTCCCAGGAATTTGCCACTGAGCCACGTACAGTGCAAGTTTTTCTTCTTTCCATGTCCTGCTTGAGGGGGGCATAAAAGTAACCCTTTAGATAACGTAGTGATTAGATTGAGAGGAAGAAGCTGCGTTGATCACTCGAATCGTAGTTCTATTAGTCTGAGCTTTCGAACTACTACAGGAGTCCATCGTCAGAGATATGGAAACAGCAACAAATGGAAGCTAGTTGTGGCGTGTACAAAACAAAAGTTTGATCGTGTAGAAAATCAATAATTGTCTGGTGTGGGTGCCGATTGGCCACTGCAGACTATGTAGGTCTGCGCAAGTAGGCGGGATCGGCGTGTTGGGTGGAGAAATTTACAGAAATAAAATCGTCAACGAAAGCAAGCAACCTTTATTTGGGGAAGACTTAGTTAAACTTCATAGGTGAGACGGAGGGGACCAATTAACCGCCAGTGTCGTGGGTCTGGAGATACCTGCGCAGGGCAACATATGCGAGCGCCAGCTTGATACATCGGTTAACTGAATTGTCATTCAATGCTCAGGCTTCAACCAGTTCTAGGCCCGTTTTGCTGTCAGCGCGGGCAATTATCCTCGCGGCTGCGAATGAACTCGTGACCCGTCTCGGAGATGTGGGCTGCCACTTGCTATAATTTGTCACTCTGTCATACAGCCAGCTTATGTTCGTGTATGCGCGAATCCAGCATGTGTTCAGTCTGTTCCATGTAATTTATAGGACAGTTTGGATGTGGCATGCGATACACTACGTCCAACTGCTCATTGGGTATCAATTGATCCTTGCTTCTCATGATCCGACTGCGCATTGTAGCCTTGGGACGGTGTGCAATTCCATACCAGGCAATTATTTATTTTCTACAAGTTCAAAATTTTGTTTTTTTCGCAAGCCACAACTAGCTTCCATTTGTTTCTGTTGCCATTTCTCTGACGATGGACTCCGGTAGAAGTTCCAAAGCTCAAACTAATAGAACTATGATTTGGTTGTTCGACATAGCTTCTTCCTCTTAATCTATGCATGTACCTGGGGTGCGAAATTTGCCTCAATTCGTGAAAGTAGTGATCAACTAAACGCGTTAGTTTTTGCGCATGAGGATTGTATAGCTAAATGTAACCAGTTTCTGCTAACCCATCTAATGCAGAACCTGCGATGTATTTCGAAACTTAAGGCAAAATGGTCATCTTCTCCACGACTTCATGGGGGCTCACATGTTCGCTTGTATTGAATATTTATTTGGGCGCAATGCGCTCCGATTGACTCGACGATGGGAAACGTTTACCCTTCGTGAGGTCTCAACCTATGCGCAGATACGGTCTCCGCACAGGTATTTTGACGATAAAGTCTTGCAAAATTGCCTTGCACACAAACTCTCAGTGAACATGGATCTGGCAAAATTCGCAGCGGTTCATGTGATCCTTCAAGACTGCCACGCGAGGCTACACAAGTTTTGTTATTTTTATGGTTACGAGGGCCATAGAAGTGCTCCTTGCGCATGCAATATCCTAAACAGTATGCGGAGGTCATATTACTCTTTGATGATAAAAACCTACAGCTCCACGCAGTACTTAGCAGATGAGATTGGTAGCACGTGCCGCTGAACTGGGAGCAGTTAGTAAGTGTGGGAGAGAACATTGAAGCAGCTCAGTATTAATGTTTGAAAAAACTCGGTACCTCGGTAATTTATCTATTTTGTATGCTTGCATGAAGTTCATCAATATGTGTGCGTCACGCTGAACGAATCTGGCGTCATTGAGCAACTCGTGGGGGGTTAACCGATACGCCCATTTGCATGATTGACATTACGCCAGCAGACGTTGAAAAGACCTTCTTTGTGCTTCGCGATCGACCGCTTGTGGTGCCCGAGTGACTAATGAGACCTCAAAGAAGCCTGTCTTCATATTAAGCGATACTTTGCCTTCTTTACGATAGCCCCCCCGATATAATAAGACCAGAAAGCTGACCGAAACGAATTATCTGCCCCAAACGACCAAAAGTTAGAGCTTGTGTAAAACCCACGCATTTAGTGGTTTTTTCCTTATGCTTAGCATTGGGTAGAAGTAGTCGTAGTAGTCATAGTCCTCGCTGCAGGTGAAGCCGTTTAAATACTGCATGAAGACCCTAAAAGCTATTACAAAATTTTAATATACTCCGCGTATTCGAACAAACACTGGAGGAGAAGCAATAACTGGTGGTGTTCTTGAATAAAGGGATTACCCCTCGTCGTGTTCTAAACGCGAGGGAACACGTACAGAAGGTCAGTTAGGTTAACTTTTGTTCGTAGAACTCTCGCGTGCTCGGAAAGTTTATAATCTGTATTAGATTACCCAACGCCTCAAAATTCAGTGTCACCGTTTAAGTGATTAGTCTACGTATACTTGATCTTGTTAGTTTGATCTGCTGAGTAGACTATTTTCTCAGAAAACTTTGTGGGATTGCAAAATACAGGTTTTTATACTCAAAGAAAACGTACAGAATGTTGATGAAATTGAAGGTCACTAATTTCCACAATGATCAAAAATTTGGTCAAATTTTCCCATTTTTACTTCAACGCTCAATATCTTAGTCAAATGCTTTTTGAAGAGCTTGCTTATTATTGAAAGTTTCTTAATTGATATTACACTTACTACTATAGGACTTATTTGCGGACTTTCATTCTTCCTGACAATTATTTTCTGTGTTTGGGGGAGTCTAGCAATATTCCGTAAACGGCCTTCCTCACAAGAACTAACGTCAAAAGACGCTTTTTTTGCTAAGTACTTTTAAGAGATATCGTATTTTTAAGGCTTAGATAAACACATCAGACGGAATCTGACTTTATGTACCGAAATGTCAAGGACGATCTAAAACTCAGCTTGGTCGAATACCTGAAGTAATAACAACGAGATATTACAAAAGAAAAGTTTTCGAATGTACCCAAAATGGTATGTTTACGATTTCATCTATCAATTCTATTTACAGGTATTGGTTACATTTACAGCAATTTTGTTACTTCGTCAGTATTTGCTGACTATTTTTTACAAAGTTGGTATTTCGAAATGAAGTAGTAGCACTTCTCATAGTTAACTTAATTTTAAAATTCACCTAAGGTTGTTCATTATGAGACCGAACATTTGTTTCGTACGTTGGTGCCCGTTTGCGATTGCGTATCAATCTTTCCTAAATTTTAGCATTTATAATGAATAAGGTCATCTACTGTGGTTGAAGTAGAAGCCAAGAAGGCAGCTGTTCCATTCAGTGAGCTCATTTTTGGACACAAAAGTGGGTGAATAGGACATAAAGAGTTCACACTAAAGACATCAACTGTTCTCTGCCAATACAGTTACCGTCAGTGGACAGCTTTACAGATGCCTGACGTGACCAGACAAGCTACCGCAAACCTAGTAAACACAGGATGCAGATCGCCGTGACTGGAGGAGATATTCCTCTGCAGGAAATTGGATAGACCGCCAGCTCCGGCAAACCAACAGGCGTTTTAGGGGGTGTCCAGAAAACTGTGGCAAAAACATTCGCACAGCGTGGAATGGAAGTAAGCCAACGTGTTTGGTACTTCTAAGTAAGCTGTTATCAAGCATACTCGGTCTAGGTGATGTCTTGATGATATCATGAACGACGCGAATTTTCGCATCAGTTGGCGGGGAGTGGTAGAAGGTGAGGTATCTACTCACACAAGTCCAATCAATTAAACGAAAACGACTCCATATGGGGAAGTGTAAACGCAAACTATGGCGACGACTCTGGGATCTGTTTTCTTTTATTTCGCGGGCAGCCAGAGCCGGCCACCAATAGAATCAAGCGTCCTTGCTTGTGGCTTTCTCTTCGACGCTCAGGATAGATTGACCATCGCAAGCGCTGGTGTCAAGCACGCCGCATCAGTGACCACTCTATCCTCCCTCTCATCTCGGCAGATGAGACGCGTGTCGTCCGTAACGCAAGCGATGAGTGCTTATCGCAGGGGGTTAAGTAAGTTAAACACTAGCAACTGCGATCTTCAGACCATGGTTGCTTAGGAGGAGAAGAAATCAGTAGAGACTAGAGTATAAGGAACAGTATACTGTGTACACAGAGGAACGTAGAATAGATGGAAGAAGTCTGACTTGGGAGAACACAGCCAGCCAGGAGAGCCAGACGGACCCAAGTGCCAGTTTAACAGCAGTCAGGCCAGTGGGCAGAGAGCAATTCATGCGAGCAGTGATGCTACTCGTTGCCTGGCCAGAAAGCAGTTTTTGCGGGAACTGTGATTGGCTTATCCAGCCGTCGAGAACCGCAGTCGTGAGATTCTAGTGGAGTTCACTTCGACACGAGCTGGTCACTAGACGCTCTCCTACCTGATCAATACCAAGAGAGCGAAGAGCTCGTGGCTCAGTAGTCAGGTCATTGGACTTCTTACCAACAGAGCTGGGATTTGAACTTCACGATGCGCGATGGCTAGTAAGCCCGAAATTTCCGATCCCAGTCTCCAATGTCTGAACCTGTAATATATACTAGCTGTTGAGCGGCGAATTGGGAGGCTTGGAATTGAGCCCCGAGGCATGGCGCGACGCAGGAGTGTACCGTAAAACGGTTCCGTCGCCTGCTTTCTCAACAGCCGCATTCCGCAGGCAAAATAGTGCCGAAAAACGGAGTTAGACCCGGTGGCAGTGGCTGGCGAAAGTAACCGGACCACCTATGCGTGGCACAAATGATCTGGTTCTTACTTTAGAAAAAGGAGACACGTTCTCTGGGACCAATATTTTATTTGCCCGACGTTTCGGACTCTCGCTGGAGGCCATTGTCAAGGGATAATCAAATGTACAGCTCAATGTGTATTTAACTCAAATCTGCCGGAACTGATCTTCAGCTCTGCTATCGATTTTTTTGCGCAACGCGAGATAGGCTTCAGGAAGAAAGATATGCCTTTGAATTGAATCTGCGTGCGAGCGCCATGCCTCTTGCAAGAGGCGTGAGATTCGATTGTCTGACTGACCCAGTATTTGCATGTGTTCGAAATCGTAGCTGTGCCCTGGCTTGGATGCATGAGCGGCTACCAAAGAAAACTTGTCATTCCGTCCCAAGGCGAGTTCATGTTGGTGCATTCTCGTGAGAACCCGTTTGCCGGTTTTGCTAACGTAATTGGCTTGACCACAAAGGCAGTCGATGCGGTAAATGACACCGGACTTTTGATTAACCGGTACTGGGTCTTTAGGCTGCATAAGTTGTCTGCGGATTGTTGCTTCTGGCCTGTGAGTAACACCAATACCAAATTCACTGAGCAGTTGAGCGAATTCTTCGGATACCCCAGCAATATAAGGTATTGCTCGCCAGCGTGTCAGTTCTGGCCTTCCCGTTGGTTTTCTTTGTTCGGCTTCTCGCCTGCATTTCTGGACAAATGCGTCAGGGTAACCATTCATTGTGAAAAGTTTCCGCAGATATTTGACTTCGGCCTTCTTGTCGGCTGGCTCGCTACAGTTCGTTTCTACGCGGCGATATAGCGTTCGCACGCAGGTGCGTTTGTGCGTGGCGGGATGGTTGCTGAGGTAACTCAGAATACGCGAGGTATTTGTCGCCTTTCTGCAAACCGTTTTTTTGAGTTTCCCACCGCCTTCTCTGCCCACCAGCATGTCAAGGAATGGCAACTGGCAGTCTTTGTCTTCCTCCATCGTGAACTGGGTGTCAGGAAAGATGGAGTTAAGATTCTCTGTGAAATCCTCAATCTTGTCTCGACTGATGATGATGAACCCGTTGTCCACATACCGGATCCACAGTCGTGGTCGATAGTGGTCGAAAGCCAGTGCCTCTAGTCGCTGTAATACTGCATCGGCAATCAGGCCGGACAACGACGACCCCATTGGTGTACCTTTTAATTGCTCCTACACGGTTCCAGTGAAGGTGAAAAAGGTACTCAGACAGTGTTTCAGGAGCGCACTTTGCTGCCTCTCCTCCCTCATTCTCCCAGACCGACAATTGATCCTCCCAAACAATACAAAGGCGTTTTTTTCACTGTCTGTTCTTTTTCAACATTGTTCCACTTCATTGGCTCGTGTAATTTGGCATCGCCAGTAACCTGAAGTACAGATCTTTTTAGGGCTTCTCGGTTGATTTAAGCACATCAGATCTATTATAGTGAATTGATTGGTCGCCACATGTCAGTTGTCATTCTGAACCTCTCAACCCTAACTTACTGTTGAGTATCATTTGACCAATACTCAGGCAAATTTATTTGTCTGATATTCTTCACAAACTAATTTCAGGGGAGAATAGTGTGGAAGATAATCTCAACAGCCCTTTGAGAACGATAAACAGTGAATTTGAAGTTTAGCTAAATCTGGGAGTACTCTGCTCAAAACCCTTGGTTTCCTGACTGTTTCACTAATTGAAGCTAATACTGCTGTGCACTCGCTGCTACCAATAGAGCTGCGAACTTCACTGTGCCTTTTAATAATATTTCGGGTTACCTCATATTTTCGTGCTCGAAAAATAAGTTGCTCTTTGCAAGCAGCATTTAATGGGCACCTTTTTGTGCGGCAAGAGAGATGCACAACTTTTGTCTAAGCGTTTCCAGTTTGCAAAGCTACAATCGCTACTTTTCAACTCGGACTCGACTGAAGCGAGAGAGAAATACGCTTTATTTTGAAGATGGCATCTAATATTTTCAGCAAAAAATACCTCCATTCACTGAGACTGAGGGATAAATTAAGGAAATACTCAAAAATCTAGAGATTTTCAGGCAATCCACATCTAATATGCGAGCAGGTGTAAGTCTAGCTACTGCGTTTCCGTTTCGCTACACGTGAAATAGCGTGCCCGGAATGGAAGCGCAGAATGCTGATATGCCGATATCCGGCAGGACACATATCTGAAGCTAGTGCGCATAGTAGGGGAAGACTTTGCAGTCATTAATTCAGACTGGAGTGGTTGCACGACCTCATAAAGAATGCGATCGGCGAAATAGGTGACCGTTGTAAGGTTTTGCTGCATTAAAATTTACGCTAAAAAGCATCAGAAACACCGGCAGATGAAGAGAGCATTCGGAGGATATGCTTAAAAATCAGCAAGCCTCTTTTAACTGGAGAACAATAGGTACTGGAGGAGAGAATTTAGACATCTATAAATCGTCAGATTAGCGCATGACTTGACTTGATATGAAGGTAACCGACGGGTATAATATACAAGTTTACCATTTAAATGAAGAGGGTTTCAATATTTACAGTAACGATTAGATATCAAAGTAACGCTAAGGTTGCGGAAAGAGTAAACCTCATTGGACAGGATGTCTAAGAATTCAGGACTGGAAAAGAGTCGCAATCGGAAAATGCACTCAACTGACTTCTGTTAATTGCGTAGAAGAACATTGGCAAACGACTATGCTAAGAGATGGTCCACGCCATCTTTCTGAACCTGGAGATGAGTCTGACTGTTGAGCGAATGACTAACAACCGTACAGTCAATATATTTTACATGTAAACATTCATTTGGAAATCATAGGCTATCAGTGTGGAGGGAGAAGAGGTGAGGGGGTAAGACAGACCCTTGAGGTACTCTGTAGTGGCCCCTAGCAGCCACTTGGAACCCACCATCAGCCACTGACGTAAACTGCCTTTGGCCTGCACGCCCACTGCCGCCTGGGATCAGGCGCTAACTGCCGTTGAAAGACGCCTCACCGTTGCCGCGCGTGCACGCCAGCCTTCACTCATCTCGAGGTCGCGCCACGACCGCCAGTCTAGACATTAGCCGCGTGATTGACTGTTGTAACAAAGCATGCGCTGACATTTCAGCGATTCTGACGCTCTCGTCACTTTGGATTAGGGCGTTCCAGTGGAATGTCGTGCTCTCCGTAGGTAATCTTCTGCCTGCTTATTCCTCATTCCTTTGTATACAGAATAAACTATTCCTACAACTCTGGCCTCCACCAACTTCGTCTCTCCTAAGGAGCCATGGTCTGAAGATCGCAATTGCGAGGGTTTAACTCACTATACTCCCTGCTATATTTGTGACGCCCCAACGTGATCTGAATGCGCAACTTCTGATCTGCCCTGCTGTCCCTGCGTATCTGGTGACTTTCTGATGTGCGAAATTGATAACCATCCGACGTGATCTATACACGCAACTTCTGATGTGACCTGCTGTCCCTGCGCATTTTTCTGACTTTCCGACGTGTACCTGTGTATTTGGCGACTTTCCGATGTTTTCCTGCGTATTTGGTGATCTGCACTCGCGATTTCTGATGTGGTTGAGCTCAATCATTTTCAAACCTATCTCGCCTTCATTTGAATTTCTCCTGTCCCATCTGATGTGACCGCGATATGGATACTTTCTGCACCCACATCTTTTCGTGAAGCGAGGTGGATATCTTAAACCGCTCACAGCCTATCCAGCCCAGGCCATGGTTCCCTCCCAATCCAACTGAGATGTCTCTTCATGAGTGCCAACACCCACATCTCATTCTCAATCTCTGACCCTCATTCTACTGCCAACGACACTTCTCGGTTAAACTCATACTGATACGACATATTGATTTACTCTTGACGTTTTACCGAAACAGCGGCTTTCCTGAGCCGCCCCTGCATGCTGGCTCATTCCAGCCACAGCCACCCAGACTGTTTTGCAATCCTACCTTGTTACGTATCTCCCTTACTTAACTAAACTATTTTTCCTACGTGCAGATCCTTTCAGTATCCTTACTACGGTCTCGGGAGGGAGTACTTGTAGTGGTCTTTGCCTGCCCGACGCCTGGTCTTCCTGTCGTGGGCGCAATCCGCCTAGACTTCAAGGTAGTGGCAGCCGCCAGACTAATTGGCGTACGAGACACAGACTGCCTACGCCGATGTTTACCCTCACGCTGTCCAACCAATTACAGGCCGACCAAGCCAATGAACACACACTATTTCTCTGTTGGCCTCATTGTTATCAAACCAGCACTTAGACTCGGCTGGCTCTCCTAGCCAGTCGTATGCTCTCCAAGTCAAATCTCCTTCCATCTATTCTTCATTCCTTTGTGTACACAATATACTATTCCTACTATGCTGGCCTCCTACTGACTTCTTGTCCATTAAGTAACCTTGGTCTGAATATCGCAGTTGCCTGGGTTTAAGTTACTTAACCCCCTGCGATAAAATCTCCTTGCTTTATTACTAAAGAGGAGAAAAAACAGACGAGCTTAAATGCAGAATCAGGGGCCGTAGTATCTTGTGAGGAAAATGAACAGGCATCACACACCCGAGCCGTGAACCTGTTACCTACTACCTCGAAACCCCTTGATACTGTGCGAACCAGCGGATCCACTAAACAACTCACTAAAAACCGGGAGAAAAAATCCTTCCTACTTTTGGAAGGAGATTGTACAACTCCACTTTCTAGTAAAATCGGCTCGGATAGGGTGATCCAGCAAAAACAAGGTAGTGGGTATGCTAAGGATGCATAAAAATCACTGAAGGAAACAACGTATGCAGAAAGGGGGCAGCACGAGGCCGGCTCTGAACAGTGCTATCTCAGCTTCTAAAAGAAGCCTATCTCTGGTGAAGGTAAGGAAAACTGCACAGGTGAGGCAATTCAGAAGTCGCCCATAAATCTGAAAAACAACATTGTCATACAGGGTGCTCTTGAGTCCATGTTAGACAGCACAACGGAACGAAATGCACAAGACACCCTGCGATAACTCCACAGTTGTTGAAAAATCCAGTGAGATTTCGCTTTTCATATTGGGCGAATTGAGGACGCCAAGTGAACTAGTCCCAAGGTCAAGAGATAGCCCAGCCTGGAGAGCCACATGCAGATGTATTATCAAGGAGATGGCATGAAATAGCATTAAAGGCCGAGGAGTTGTCAAGAAATGCACATGTGTAAGTACGGCAAGAGCGACAGCGTCTAGGCCACTACGCCTGACCTTCCATGCAAATTGCTGGGCTTCAGAAAAATCGGAGGAGAACGGCGTGATTATGTGTAATGCAACTCGTTTCGCAGGAATCAGTAGTGCAGAATGGCAGGCAATTAGGCGAAATTAGTTGGGACCAAACTTTAAGGTTTTTGCAAGGGGGATGGGACTGATTCTTACTAAACGGCAATCGTGGGGATTTCAGGCTCCAATAATGAAAAGTCGATAAGATGTATCGGTGCAGGGACTAACTTAAAACCGCAGAATTTTAGGAAAAACCGTGAGACATCATCTGATCCAGCAGTTATTGAACCTCTAGCTTTTTCAAGGTGTTTCACCACTTCTGCCACATACACAGGAGGAAAGACGCTTTATGATAGGGAAATGTCGTTTGACGGAGCATACGGCTCGGTGGGAGTGTGGGTTGAATTTGCGCATAAACAGCCTTAATCAGCATTGACATGGGCCCGTGTATTACACGGGCTAGTTAGACGCTTAAGACTCTTTCGAAGTTCTGCCGAAGTGAGAGGAAAAGAAGCTGTAGAAGAAGAAGCAGATGAAGAAGAAAGCCAATTACAAAAATGGTCATCCAGTCTGAACATCGTCCTTTTTATAAGGACTTTAACGTCTGTCACGTAGGCCTCCTTTATAGAAGAGTTACTTTTGACCTAACAATGACAGTGTCGAGATCACAAATTTTATTTTCAAACACTTAAAGGTAACTATAAAATGACTCAAAGTTCGTGTGTTTAAAGAAGGCAGGGATACTCTTCCAGAGACAGGTCTGAAGCAAGCCCATATTCCGTGGGAAGGTGTCGCGCACCTTAAATTTCCTCTCGGGCTTTGCTAACAACACCTACTTAGAGCTTGATAACGAAGATCTGCTTTTGAAAACAACAGACTTGAGGGTTGTTATGGAGACGAGCAGTGCACGCCGGTTGAGTCATGGCTGTGGGCCAGCCGCGCACGCGTGCACTGTAGAAACGTCTCACAGCGTGGGAAACCACGAATCAGCATGCACGCCAGAACCCCCCTCGCATGCGATTGATCAGGATTAGTCTAGAAAGACCAGAGCCTTATAATACGCTGTGGTGGACACGCCAATTCCATTACGTTATCTCTGTGCCGTCCTGATTAAAGGCATGCTATCAGAACCGCTCTCTTGGCTTCTCCTGCCTACTAGTCGGGTTCGAAATGCTGGAATGGGATCAAGAGGGGCGTCAGTGTGAGTATTCAAGGAAACCAGGTCGCCAAATCTTAACAATGTAAGGGGACTAAGGTCAACACTGTTAAAATCACCACCTAAAATAATGAGATGCTCGCAGGCCAGAACGGCAGGTTTAATGGAAAGAAAGTAAAAAAGCGGACTAAAACACCTTGACATGTCGAGGGCGGAATGTCGATACTAACATAAGTAAGGCCTCTAAAAGTTCGTAACAGTCGGGGCTTCCATATGACAGTATTAGTGTCAATAAACTCAGCTGAGTAAATAAATAAGGACTTACAGTGCGTGCACCATTGCTGGTTTACAAAACAGCCACTCCACCACTTCTACCGCTCAATAAGGATTTTCGGTCCGTACGAAAGCAGCAAAAAGATGGAGGTATGCGATTCAATATCGCTATTCAACCAAGTCTCTTGAAGAAAGATAGAATCAGTCTTACTGTGCTCTTTTTTCAGCAGAGATTACTCGATATCTTGTGCCTTTTTGAAAATTGAATGACAGCTTGTCGACAGAAATCCTGGAATTGACAGATTATATTTTGATTGTCGTTTGACGTCATTTTGCTAACCGCAGCGGTATTTTTTCTGGTGAATTGACTTTTTTTGGGAAGAGTGTGATGACGAATCACAAATTTCATAGATAGGACGGAAAGTGCAAAAGATTTTGTCGTCATGGGCTGTCGTCGATAGAAATCGCACTTTATATTTATTCAAAAAAGTGCTAGTGTAGCGTAGAGGCGACCTCGTGATCATAGATATTGCTATGCACCCTAATTGGTTTTCCGGGCTCAGACCTACCACAGTAAACTTGGCGCGTGCCTTCGTCTTTTTGCGGTAGACCGCGCCATAACAGCCTATAATAGGCTGCCCCAAAATTATTTGCACCTTTTAAAAGTTAGATACTTTCTTAAAAAGTAAATATTCTGCAATAATGTGTATGCTTTCCTCAACTGCATTGGTTGTTTGATGATTCATTCGTAAATAAGCACTGCACACAATGTTTACAATGCAATACCGCGCTACACATATTAAAAAAACTTATTCTGTAAAAAGCAGTGTCTGGAATCCTCATGGCACGAAGCTCGGGGGAAAGAGGTCGAACTACAGGTATCGTATGTTAGGAGTCACCCTAATGGAGGTTGCTAAAGCTGTAAGTCCATCTATCGGGACGATCAAGTACTGGTGGTAACAGTACAAACGGACAGGTACCCACACAGAGAACAAAAAGTTTGAAGAGAATTGAAAAGACCGTTATTGCAAAATCCATCGGTAAACTAAAGTAAAACACAAGGAGACTCGCAAAGAAGCTGAATGCTTAGGGCCTGGGGGTTCTAAGTCCAGTGTGTATTTTGGTGTTATCGCCTATCTCAGAAGGAAAATGCTTAGACTTGTAGCGGTCCTACAGCCCGCCTCCTGCAAACGCTTGACGCCACAGACGTGATCTGGCAGGGACAATCTTGGTCGTCCAGTCGCGCTCGACCCGCTCGGCCCCTGTCCGCATGCGAGGCGCAACTTTTGCTCTCGGGCGGCTGGGGCGCACACACGCACTCGAGAAAGGTCTGGCCAATTAGCGTCCCGAAGCGCTCGTGGCCAATCAGCTTCCTGAAGCGCTCTCCGGTTCTCTGTAAGTTCCTGCACCGACGGACACTCTGTGCTGGACGCCCGCTAGCGCACTTTTACAGCTGAAAGCCAGGCTGGACCGAGTGGCAACTTCCTCATAGCCCTTGGGTACACAATATACTGTTCCTAACAATCTGGCTTTCCTAATACTTCTCCCACCTGCTAAGGAACCGGGCCTGAAAGATCGTAGTTTTTTGGGTTAACCATCTTAGCCTTAGCTCCTATAGACTAATAGAAAAATAAATCAAACATCGGATAACCTTCTGTAAGCTGGTCAGGAGGTAGACCGTAGATGACTGGAATCAATTCGTTATCTCCGATTAATCACCGTATGAATGATTTCATCCATAAAACATAAAAATGTTGTCCTTTGTGTTCTGAGTCGGGGCATAATTGATAATGTTGAAGTTTCAAGGTCAGTGCGCTAAGCAGCAATCCAACTGTGGGGTTCTTTAAGGCTCCGTATTATCCCCTCATCGCTTCTCCATCCACAATGACGACCTACGCTCGCTAAATGAATGTGTGTACTTCAAATATGCTGATGATATGGTCGTTGACCATCACCTGAAAAGTCATATATATCTCCAAGTACCGAAGGATGGCATGGACCACGTCTCACCACGGTCGCCTCCAAATGGTCTTCTGCTTAACGACCAGAAGTCAATCCAGTAAGTTATTCCAATTCCAACGCTCTACCAGTTCTGAACCCATAAGCATTCTGCCCAATGAGGTATCCTCTTTCCACTACCTTGGTGTTATTCTGACACCTAACCTCTTATTTGCTCCGCATATTAAAGGCCTCTCTATTAAAATTCGTAGACTTTATATTATACCCGACATTTGCGTTCTTATGGCACACCGCAAGCCTTAATATGGCGAATTATAGGTGCCTGCATTTTCCCCCTCATTCTTTTCTGTTTTCCAGTTATTTTCCAGCTAGACTTAAGGAAGACCTGGTCGTTTTAAGGGTATCCTCCGAATGCTCTCTTCAGCAGTCGGTGCTTCCTATGTTTTTAGCTGATATTATAATACAGCGAAGCCTTAAAACGGTCATGTATTTCGTCGATCGCATTCTTGATGAAGTTGTGCATCTACTCTACTCTGAACTAATGACTGCGAAGTCTTTCCGTACTATGCACCGAAGCTACCGCCATGTATTCTGCCGTACATCAGCACATCAGCACTCTATACTCCCATTCCTAGCACGCTACTCCACGTGTGAAGAAACGAAAATTCAGAATTTGAAATCCGACCTGTCACCAAAACAATGTGGATATCATGTAAATCTTTAAACTTTGAGCATTATATGACCTTTTATCTTATCTCCTGCTTTCCGTGAATGGCACGATTTTTACTGAAAATTTTGGATACGTACCTTCAAAATCAAGCACTTTTTCTCTCTGTCTCTTATACAGTGACTATTTAAACTGACGAAGACAGCCTAAATTTGCGTTTCAGTAGTGCACCTCATATACCCCTAGTCCCAGCATTTTGTCCTACGGAAACCGTGGTTTTATGGGCTTTGGAGGTGGGTAAATAGGATAGAAAGCAAAGAAAATTTGTAGAAGTGTAATGTGGAAAAATGTAGTTGAATTTGTTTGCCATGGCCGCTGGGAGTAAGTTCTTCCCCATGTAAATGGAAAGTTTGTCCGGCGCTTTGGTAAGTTGGACCCCAGGTAAGTTAAATTGGACGACCTCCTTACCACCATTACTATCTTTTCAGGAATTTTAAGAACCCTACATTTTGATAACCGGGTTTTTCCACTTTAAGTTAAAAGATAATACACCTTAGGAACTTCTATATTTATAAATCAGCATTTCAGAAGATAAATTGGCGAACATACGTTTGTTTTCGATAAATTCTCGTCAGGCCTTTAGATTTATATGGTATGAATAAAGGATGGTGGTTGGTGGACACTTTGATCTCAACTCCCCCAACCTACCCCCACCCCCCTTCCTCCCCCTCCTCCCCACAGTGACAACGAGAACACTTCATCTGTCCACCAACCACCATCCTTTATTCATACCATATAAATGTAAAGGCCTGACGAGAATTTATCGAAAACAAACGTATGTTCGCCAATTTATCTTCTGAAATTTTCAATGGGAATTTTCGCAAAATCAGCATTTATAAATGCAATAAAAAACGCATATAGCAGTTATTAAAGTATATTCCACTTCCCTTCCTTATTCCCCACCCATAAAAGCCCTAGAGCCACCGTTTGCACAGGACTAGGGGTATATTAGACGCACTACGTAAACTACTTTTGTCCCTTTCAATGGTTCTAAAACAGCGAGAAGAACATAAAACAATGCACCAGGCTCCGACCGATGGCGCAGCGAGAAATTAAATTTTTTCAGGTTTCTATACTGAGAAGTGTAGTTAAATGACATGGTGAAGTTGATTTCGGGGGAGTTCTCAAGCTCTCTTCCTTTTCTAGTTCCAACGACCTCAATTCGTGCATTTGGAGCGAATGACAAAAGCCTTTGGAAACCCCACTTAAACGATACAGGTATGTAAATGGTTGACAGATAATTTATTTTGCAAAATGCATGAGAAAGATAGCGGAAAAAAGAGTACGAAAAGGATGGATAATGTTTGGAATCAATGCAAGCAATGTATTTGTGCGCAAAGTTAATTTAGACAAAACGGGTTACTGTAATTAAGTTAGTAATATGTATATAGTAATAACAGTTGCTCTTCAGTTGTGGTTTGGGTGTTCTGGCCGATTTTTAACGGACGACTATCCAAACGCCCCATTAAAACACACATTATGGGGGACAACAGAGAAAACTGCAGCAAAAAAATTGTACTTTATACTGTTTGTACTATCTGAACTCACGCTAAGTGTGCATGACAAGCTTACATTCAACTTCGTAGACGCGCATTCAGACTACCTTGGCTCTGTCTGACCACCCTTCAGTCTATGACATTGCCACCATTAAAAGAAAAATATGTTCAATCGGATATCAAAGAAATTTTAATCAGTTAATTTTTGAAACTTGTTCCACAGCTCGTCTTCGGACTAACGAGTAATGTGCAAAGAACAACTAAAGTTTCGAACGTGCGGAAAAAATAAATAGGCATATGGTGTGAGGCCTGATTGGCAGTTATAGCCTCTATCAGTCTGCATTGTGCGGCCCTCGTCTCTTCCGCCAATCTTTGAGGTGTTTATAAATTCTATCGAACTCTATGTGGCGTTTGATGCATGGATCGTTGGAGTGCATTGCCTCAAGAAATTCTCGGCCTTTTTTGGAGGGGCAAACTCCGAAGATACGTGTCTTGTTCCATGCGAAGCTGTGTCCCGTATTAAGGCTATGAATAGCCACTTCGGATAAATAATCACGTCTTTTTACGGCCGCTTGGTGTTCGTGAATGTGTGTAGAGAAGGACCTTCTTGTGTGGCCACAGTATACGTTATCACAAGCTTCGCATGGGATCTTGTAAGGGACTTCTCTCTTCTCGAGATAGCTAACTCTGTCCATAAGGTGTACAAGCTGGGTAGCGTGGACACTTAGCTCAACCTATACGTTGTTTAAATTTGCTATAATTACTGTTTTTGTTTTAACGCAAGTCGCTCGAAAATACAGTTTCGATTTATACGGCGTGCTGACTTCTTGCACACTTTTGCTTACATCACTGCACTTCTCAAGATATTTCCACCTCACCGGCCGCTGTTTTCTTCACCCTTCAGCAACACCATTCTCTGGTGAACATTCCCGGGCTCAGGAGCAACTAACGGTCACTTACGAACGAGTTTGTTCTCAACCCTCCCGAGTGCAACTTGACGAACTGCGATCCAAACCTTTATGGAACCCTCCTTCGGCAAGTCAATCTCTTGGCTACTGCTGACAAGGATCTTGGAGGATCTTAGTCAGTTGTATCATTCTCAATTTTTATTGCCATTCTCATATACAGTTTTCACCCCTTTTTCCATTAGTGTAGTCTGGTAGATTAGTCACTGGCAGTAAGCTCTATGCTAGAAAGTTTTCCATTGTATTTTTACTAAGACATTCTAATTGTTTGTAGAAACTTTTCCACTACAGTAGTCGTTGGTTTGTGTGCAAATTTTATTTTGTAGTTCTTCAAGTGCCTTTCAATGAGTTCAAACACATGCCCTATATAAGGAAGGATTCACCATGTTTATGTTTGTGGTGCTTAAATTTAAATACCTAGTTCCTTTTCTCTATGTTGTTGTTGTTTCATGCATCGGTTCATAAAATCTCTGGGGTAATCATTCTAAGAAAACAAACTAAACAGATAATTTAGTTCGACTCAGTAGACTTCATCCTAAGAACAGTGTCTTCGCTCGATGCAGTAGACTGTTGACGGCGATCCTATTGAAAGAGATGGGGTTGTTGCTGTCACGGTGGGGAATGATTTCCGCACATGTGTTTTGGCGGTAAACGGACCCTTGGAATGTTCCATCAGTTTTGCGCTGTATGAGAACATCCAGAAACGAGACTTTTCTGTTAATCTCCTTCTAGAGTGTGAATTGAATACGCGGAATGGTTGAGTTGATGGTGATGTGGAGTGTTACTTATCCTTGGTGGCTACGCATAGCCTCGATACAGGACACAGTTTCACATGGGACAAAACACGTATCGTCGGAGTTTGCCCCTTAAAAAAAAGCCGAGAATTCCGACGATTCATGCATCAACCACCACATAGAGTTAGATGGAATTTATAAACACCTCAAAGAACGTCAGAAGAGACGAGGGCCACACAATACAGACGGACAGAGGCTACAACTATCAACCAGGTCTCACACTTTGTGACTATTGATTTTTTCCGCGCGTTTGAAATTGTAGTCCTTTGCACATTTCTCATTCGTCCGAAGATGAGCGGGGGAACCAGTCTCGAAAATGTACTGATTAAATTTACCTTTACATCCCAAATAACATCTTTTTCTTCAAAGTAAATTTCTTGGGATGCATGATTTCCAGTTTATACGAATTACTACCATTCTCTTCACCCCGCCGCCTTTCCTTTAACTCCCCACTGAATCACCTGCTCGGTACGCATCCTGTGTACAACCAGACTTCTGCTTTGCATAAATAAAAAATTCCACCAGGAATTGAGTCTACACGAGAAAAGGGAGGACAGTCGGTTGAGGTGTCAGCATCCCTTTTAACGTTGACAATTGTGTCACCTGAGCTTCGTCTTCGATGTCATTTAAAAAATCTTTTTTCCGATCTGCATCAAGACCGAGTACGCTGTGTTTTTTCTCCAACAGAGTGGTCGAATATTGGGCTGCTCTGCCTCCGAATGTCGTTATAGCGGCATATTTAATGCTGGTACACGGAAGCTGGACCGATATATCTGTGCGCTCTACAATACCACCCAACTGATGTCATTTTGTCGCCCGTAAAATTAAAGATAGTCTTATAACGACGGGTTAGGCGTCGTTTTTGTTAGTAATGGTGGCATCTTTCGTGTGCTACCATTGAATTACGCCCTTTGGAATCCCCAAGGAATAACACAATAAGAAGGGCATAATTCTGGAATCCACCGGAGGAGGGTTTATTGTGTACAAAACCCGGAGGACCTGATTCGCTGGGTTGCATCTCCAGTGTCGTCGCTATCCGGTGTGGCTGCAACTGTTTGTCCCACCTCGGGGTGAACCCAGCATTGGGAGCAGACTGGCGTCGCCTCCTGTCCGCGGTCGCAAGCCCTCTTTGTCAGGGGGTGGCAGTGGCTTATAAGAGATTGTCTTCGCATTCTCTTGTGCTCTGGTTGGCCGCCTTGGGATGACGTCACGCGACCAGTTGACCCTGGGGCTTTGTGTAAGCCTATATACGTGCGTGCGTGCGCCCCTGCGGCCTAAGGTCATCCCGCCTGTTATGCTGTCTGAGCTGCATTACAGGCAACAAAGAGGGGATCTTATCCTAGTTTACAAGATAATAAACGGTCTTGAGAAAGGATTACGCTTTGAAGACATGTTTCAGTGGCATCTCTCGCCTCATCTCCGTGGGCACACAGTGAAGCTGCGCACGAAAATGTCCAAGCTGAGCCTCCGCTCTGAATTCTTCACGCAATGTGCCATACAACAGTGGAACAGCATCCCGCAGTCAGTTGTGGAGGCCACTTCCCTTCAGATGTACAAACAACGCTTTGATAATTATATGAGTCCCCTCTCCTCTCTCCAAGTCTGAACTCTAAAAACCAGACATATATTGTAAAAACAATGCTACTCTCCTCCCTCCAAGTCTGACCTCTAAAAACCAGACATATATTGTAAAAAAACAATGCTACTCACTGTTTGTCAATGCTACGTTATTAGTGGTAAATTTTTATAGGTGCTTGTACACGTCCTAAATAGGGTTTTCAAAGGCATTGCCTATTATCCTCACCAAATAAACTGAAAAAAATAATCAACAAAGACTTTTGACTAAGCTCGACGATTTAGGAAAGCCTCCAAACGTTGCTAGCATTTGGTCCGGCTAACATTCTAACAGATAGTATACTAATTGCTATATTCTCATAACACTTTTGATAGCGTATTTTACTATACACAACCAACTGCCCACGGTTTATCAGCACCATACTCAGGCGAAGGTCTTCTCGGTCCTCCCTATTTGACACTATGCTAACTGCGACGATCCCGTTAGGGGTCGCATCTACCGCCCCTTACGACCATAGTCTACGCGGCTCCTAGGCGTCCTCTCCTTTATCGACCCGCAATGGACAGTCGACTATTATGGTGGGTACTTTTTGATATTATGACATCAATGTAAACAAACAGGGAGTTGAAGGGCACACAATGAACTGAGGCATTACTGAAAGGTCATCCATGTCCTGTCTAGAGTAGAGGGGACAAATTTTAAACGTGGCCAGACGCTCTGGGTGCGCCAAATGTGACTTATACGTGTTTAAAATGGGCGGACTGGCTAACGTGATGAATACGGAAGCTGAGATAGTAGGACACGATCCCGGAAACGGGGGTCCTGGAGAGAGTGAGAACTCTTAGCATCCAGGCCATGCTGAGTCAGATACAACTGCGCTGGAGCGGCCACTTGGCACGGATGGACAACAAACGACTACTCAAGCAACTGTTTTACGGGGATTTCGCTGAAGGTGCTCGACGCAAAGGAGGACAAAAGAGGCGCTACAAGGACACTGAAGAATTTCCTGAAGCGTTTTTAAATCAACACTGAGACCTGGGAGGAACACCCCAGGACCGAAATGCTTGACGAAGAACGATAAAAAGTGACGCAGCTATCTACGAAGCCAGTCGGATCATCAGCACCAAGACGAAAAGCACGGCATGCAAGTCTCAAACACAACGGACGAATGCTGTCAACGGCCAAGGGCTTCCAACCTTCCCGCGCTGTCAACGCACCTTCTGTGCACGTATCGGTTCGGTCGGTCATCTGCGGACGCAGGGCACCACCCCTCAGACGGCATCCACTTCCACGGCGCCAAACAATTCAACAGTCCTGTGTCTAGCACTTCGCCAATGACCACCCTCACCACAGAAGGTCAACTACCCGATGCCCCGCTGCCCTCCCCGCCGAAGCCATCCTCACTACTGCGACCTCCTCACAGTCCACAACACTGACCACAACGGACACTACATCCCTAACTTTCTCCATCCCACCGACGCATCACCTCCCGCCACCACACTCATCACCACATCTGACCCCTCTACCAGCACTGGGGATTCAAACCTAATCTGCCCTCAGGGCAATCGCGCATTCACTCCACGCATTGGCCTGGTCGGCCAATTGCGAATCCGTCGCACAGAGACTAGTCAACCAGTGCCTGGAGCACTACCCCCTAGAATAGACCGCCGTTTTCACTGCCCACACTGTCCTCGTGAATCCAGTCATCGCATGGGCCTCCTAGGTCACATGCGCACATAAGACCAGTTAGTAAATGCCGCTAGCTACACCACATCATTGTGCCGCTCCTGTACATGTTGGCGTAAGCATGTGGAGGCTGATCTTCCTGTCTGTCCGCAATAAACTGCATTGCAACCGCTACAAGGAATCTTGTAGATGACTTATTTACTGTCCAAGTAGCTAACCTTATATTAAGGGTGTATGAGCTGATTTCGTTGAGTATTCGTCGGTTTAAGCGCCACTTGGATTTGATGCTTCCGCAGGTGTCTCTCAACAAGTTTGGACACGTTCTTAATATATGGAAGTGCTAGCCATCTTTTTGGATTAGGCGCCTGATCGGAGCGATATCACTTGTCCGAAGTAGCCATACACCTACACATTTCAATGAGCAGCCACATACGTTGCCCCTGTCTTAGCCGATGCAAGGTAGGAACGATCATCGCCTTGCCATGTCCAAGATAAGGGTCCGCCTTCGAGCACACGGCAGACCTCAAGGTAAGTGCCCCCCCCAGGTAAACTTGATACTGTTTCATCGAATTTGCCCGCTAATTACCCATCATTTATATTGTATTGACAGTACCCTGTGCGTGATGCAGGTTCATATTACGATGTCTTATAATAATGATAAGGTTTATTTGTAAAGCACATCTTCAATGCCGTCAAAAACTGGTATTACTGAATATGATTACTAGTATTAAGACTACTAGTATTTTAATATCGTTGCTATGATCAGTAACTTAGTCTTAGTAGTCTAGCAATATGAGCTCTGTTATTTGCTACTTATTAGCCTTCATTGTACTATTGATCTTATAGACGTTATTATTATTATTACTACTAGCCGCAGTCATAACTGCTACGGTTACATTTTCAGCGTAACTACAACAAAACCACAAGCTCCTCCACAGAAAGCCTCTATCGCTTCCAAAAGGACCTCCCCCAAAAGGTAAGCTGTGTTCTCGATTTTAGTCTCTATTCATCTTTTTTATTTCTGTCTCTCTCTTCTTCTTCTCTTGCAGAACCTGCTTTAAAAAGCTCACCTCCAGCTTGTTTCCTTTTTAGCATTGAAAACTGACGCTTTTACCGGACACATCAGCCCAGTATGTGTTACGTGGCTAATGAGTGACATGGGGAGTTAGGGGGCGCTGGCTCCTTCTAACTGGTTGTCTAGTAAATGGTCGAAGAGTCAGTCGTGGAGAGCGGTGAACGCCAAAAGACTTTCGTTGTGAGTTCGGGCCGCCAAGTGATCGTTGCTACCTTTCAGGATCGAAATCACCAATATTGCAGAAGAACACCACAAGACATACGGAGCCAAGACCCTTTAGGCACATTCGTCGTCGCCAACTTCAATTTTACAACACTCATTTCCTAACTGCCAGAATGAGAGAAAATGCGAGTCCCAAAAAGTACTTGAGAAGAAGCAGATGTGATCGCTGGGAGAAGTTTATTTGCCTGAAGTTTCTAAGTCCATCGCGGATCCATCATCAGAGACAATGGCAGAAACGGGTTTCAGTCCTTCGGTGTCGGCGTCTTTTCACATGGATTAAGCAAAAAGCTCCAACAAATCAAAAAAGAGGCAGAAAGGGTGTTTTTCTATTTCAACAATCCACAAAGGAGACAGTGCGGAGATCACCCAATCGAGAAATATCCTGAAAGCCACAGCAAACGAGGTTACCACGATGTCTGCTTTACTTTCACTCTAAGTGACTTCGCAAAAATCAAAGCAAAAATAGCAGGAGCCATCAAACCTTAGTGCTAGTTCGAGCTACAGCGAGCGCTGAATAGGAGGATGGGTGGAAGTCTGGAAAATTAACTACCTTATAAGATGCCGCAGACCCGTGATACCCTTAGTGCGAACTGCAGGTAAAGGTTTTCTTCCTGACCTAGTTGTCTGACGGTTCGGATATCAAATGAGAAGACTAGTGGAGAATTAAGGTACCGAGTATACACAAAACTCTTAAACCTACCTCTTATATAGGCTGTTGTATTTCGCATAGAGACGCATGCTAAGGCGCCCGCAAGAATCGACGCATCCAGATTCCTGCCGGTGGACCGAAAGTACAATCGTCATCAGCGAACTTGTACGCACCGTCACCGAGAACTTCAAGTGTCTTCGTGGTGCTGTTGTTAGCGGTCCAAAGCGGAGTGATTACAAGGGACAGAAAAAGGCCTTTCTACAACGAAATTAGGAAGCGTCTCTGGCACCGCGAGAAACTTGAAGAAGGTTCAATGCGCCTTCTAGCAGAAACCTCCACCAATACGCAGTGGGGAACCGTTGCAAAAAATTAGGTACTTTTGTCAATTCCGTTGCAAACAGCTGTTTCCTGACCTCTAGAAGGTAGGCTTCAAGTGATGATGACAAGAAACGAATCACCTACACATTTACGTGTTGGGTACGATGAGTCCTAGATACCGCAGGAATTGTGGTACTGACGGGTACAACGAGAATGGCTCTAAGCATACTTATGTGAAGAATAGCCTCATATTATGAGGTGCTTTCGGAAAGACACGAATTGTGAAGAAGTGCAGTTTAGGATTCCTGGAGATTTTGTATCAGACGCAACCGACTTAAAAGCTTCCTCAACGAAAATAAATTTCAAAAGTTTTATGAATCAACCCATAAGAGCTGCTAACTCGCAGCAGACGCCGCCACTAAGTGTAGGTCTCCGAAGAGAGGACCCGAGTGGGAATAAAGTGCCGTAACGGGCAGTGTCGTTTGATCAGGTTCGAGAATCAACTGGCGGCGAAATATGCAACACCATCATAGTGTGTGTTACATGCCTTCTTAAGCAGGCGCTTGTGTCGTCATATGAACTTCCTGTGTAACCTATCCGTAAAGAACGCCGGAGTAAACCTGCCCTCAGCTACGCATCACACTTCAAGTGACAGTGGAAGGCTGCATAGACTTCTAAAGACGCGTCGGACCTTTAAACCGACTGCCAAGACGACGAGCGACAGGGAACCACAGCAGACGCGTCTACGAATCGCGTTCCCACCCGCCCTCCCGGCGGCCAAGGTCTGCTACACCCATC
>JAYGXS010000009.1:7207455-7259546 GCA_036362985.1 Ligula intestinalis
CGCGATTGTTCAATAGCTTAATGGTCACACGAGGAGGACCCTTCTAATTTGAAAAGTCATGTTGATATGCATAGATGAGGTTTTCTTATCTCTGCCTGACACGTATACTAGGTGTCACAATTAAGTCATAGTAAGTGAACGTACCAAAGTCAGCAGTAAACTGCTGCAATAAATCCACGTTTTACATGTTGCATGAAAATTCGCTTTGGTGAGGGTTTCGTGGACCCTACGAGGAAAACGCATTTGACGAACATGGGAAACTGGTCAACGAACTCACCGAGAAAAATTTCGATGGTTTCTGTTAAGCGGTTCGGCATTTTCTTGATGCTTTCGATTTGGCCTTTAAACTATAAAGCGCCTGTTTGCTTAGCTTTGAGACAGCTCGTGGGCTCTTTGAGGTTGAAAGGCTCAAAGCCGCGTATTAGCAAGCCGAAACTCAAAATAATAGAAATGCGGCAAAGACGATGATGGAAAGTGTATAATTTTCTCAACTCAATGCAGCTGGTGGTCGATAAGGCCCTCAAGCAAAAAGTGGCCACACTGCGTAAGAGTTACCTCCTACTCTTGCCGCCGTTTACCGTACCCATCCGCGCGTGGTGGGTACTTGAACGACACTCGGTGAAAGTAGGCTATGAAGCGAATATTTTTTGGGTATGACGAATGAACAGTTGTCAACTCGCACCTCAGTTGCCATCAGAGTGCGATGAACTTGGGTCTATGAAGCGAACTGCCTTGTAAAGTCTGAATGACGGCACTGGGACACGGTGCACATGCGCCACCATTAAGTCTGCTTAAGACAATTTCGACTAGGCAAACCGGATGCCTATTGAATATATGCCTGCTCACAAAACTCCCAAGACATCTTACTAAAACGTCAGATCTTAGTATTACGATCCATGGTACAGAGTCTACGGAAGTCGATTGTAATTGTGAGCCCTTTTTACTGATTTGGCTAAGTAATGTACGAGCTGTATTCGGCATCGCAGCCCTTACTTGACGCTCACACGGCAAGCCAGGCAGATCATATTGTAATCCACTCGAGATTGTTTAGTCGGGTTAATTATACTCAGTCGATGCGTGCAGCCAACACAGGCAACACTTGTAAGTCAGACGTCCACGTCTAAAAGTTACTCTCATATAAGCGCAAAATTAGACAACTCTGCGTGGCTGAAACTCTGAACAGGGAAGTCGGGCTCCTCATTAGGGCTCGAGTAGAAGGTGGCATTAATGCATGTTCATCAATAAAGTTATCTTCAGAGAGTCAGCGGAAAGGTTTCGGGTTCTCCGAGCAGCACTGCAATGATAGGGTCAGCTCAAGAACCTTACAGCTGTGTGCCCATGCAGTTTGAGCTAGGTCCTGCAACGATTCTTCCTTCGACCCAGTTCAAGAAATGACGACATGATTGGCTAGTACTAACTGCGAAAGTAACCGGTTACAGTGGCGACCTCTACGGAGCAGACCTCAACTAAAGGTGACACTCAAAAGCCCTGCCAACTAGTCCACCGAGTTTGTGGTTGACCGTATGTTCCGCGTGACTGTCCACGATATGTGCCACAAATTCCCTGCCAAGAGTACGTTGAAGGTCAAGCACTGGTGGCACTTATTCTATGAGCTTGTCAAGCCCTCACAGCAGACGTTTACTCACCTCCGGGGTCATTTGCCGCAGAAATAAATCAAAGGTCGTGGAAAAATCCGTCTGGGGAGAACGGCATCCTTGCTAAAGTAAAAAATCTTATGCAGACACTGGTGCCCTAGTTCTCTTAGGTAATGGATGAAATGAGGCTCTTCCATGATTGACCTGAGGCAAAGCGCGAAACCTACCATGCCGTAAATCTAATTAACATTACTGCTAAGGTCGTTTTCCTTTGCAGGCGACTCCAAAAAGTGTGTGATTGTAGGACAAAACCCAACCAGGCCGGATTTCAAACCGGAAGTGAATACTTTGACCAGAAACTTGCCCTATGATGCGTTCACCAACTCCAACAAAGCACCCGATTGCTCCATACCATGTTGTTGCAGCATTTGATTCATTTTATTATTTAGGCAAATAGTGGAAGTAGGTAGTATGCCAGTATAAGTCCATACGATTTTATCGATCCACCACCGAGTGGGTTATGGTCCCAATTGCTCGGTTGTATTTTGTCGTCAGTTCTGCTCAAATATGTTACTCGGTTGACTCTTAAAAGAATCCTACGCGGTCCCGATGGCCTTTATTTTGCACCCGGACGCCTGATGACTGACTAAAATTACACTGGAGATACCTCTTTGCTAACGTCAAACTAGGATGGCCAACACAACTTCGTGTCGAAGATGAATGAGGTCGTTAAATCAATCATGTTATCTGCCAGCGATAAAAGGACCATTGTTTTTACGTGTTTCTCACCAGAAGAAGGTGCCGCTCAAGGTCGCTGGTTGTCAGCTTGATGTAGTGAGTAGTTTCAGACATCTCAGGTGGGGCCTCTGTCAAATTCCTTGCAGATTTTCCGAAAAAAACATAGAAGGTGTATGAACTTGACGCAACCATCGCTCTACACTGCTTTCATTATGTCAGAAACTCAATATTCGAAAAATAGAAAACGTAACCGTCAAATCAAGAATTTTTTGCCTGACATTTCGGCCTCCAATTCGATCTGTTAATCAAATACAAAAGCAGTTAAGGGTAATGGAAGCAGGTGTGTGACCTATAAATGCTGAATCACTTGTGTGGTCACTACTGCTGTCTGATGCGGTGGTATTTATTCGAAACGCCTGGCGAACGAAACTGTTGTTCTGGCGATCGTGTCTCATTGTCTTTAGCTGCCCTTCAGAGCCCGCATTTTAGCGCGTTAATATTTTTCTGATACTCCATTTACGATTACTTTCAAGGTAGTTTACTGTCCTGGACAGGTACGAAGAGAGCCGAAGTTGTAAACCAAATGAATTCATCTGAAGCAGTGGTCTCTGGGTTCTCGTACCAGTGGTATTTCCTTGGCCATTAAGCTGTACGATTTTTTTTACAGAAGGTAATTCGGACTTTTCATTAGCGGTCCGCTTTTACTAGCTGTCGGTGGTGGTGCTGGCTCAATCACACCCTGTGAATACTTGAGACGCTTACTCAGACTAAAAGGACGCCGTATCCTGTAGTCTACGTCGGTACCCTAGTAGAAAGAGATGGCCGAACAACTAGCTAGTTATAAAACATGTTCTGGAGGTCAAGTCATCACCACCACGAGTTACGGCCGATTTTCCGTGAATGTTAGGAAGGTTTTAGTTTCAGCGTATTCTGAACGTTTATCAATGTGCATTGACTTTTGGAACTTTCGCTTTATATACTCATATTTCGGGGATTCTTACCAATTGAAACTGCGAATGCTTGGAACCAAGTCAAATTTGAGCAGCCCAACTACTTGTGCGTCATACTTATGTTCGCTGCCGAACTCCCATCTATGTAAGCATATACCGTTATTGCTGTTTGGTTTAGGCAAGTCATTGCCTCTCGGTGCCATCCCGCAAACCTGCCCGAACCATAGTCCTCCCGTCGTCAAAAAAATCCGATAAGGCCATTGCCCGATGGGTACTGGTTGCGCGCGATGGATGTTTTCTCTAACACCTAGATTCAATGGTGGGTGTCTTTACCGAACCCTCCCCCCTCGCAGGGTATTGTTCCAAAGTATCAGAATTGCATTAAACATCACAAGAGGCCGTACTTTATTACGGTCAACGTTTACCCTGACGTAATATCCTCCTATGACTTCTTGTCCCTCTTTCATCGGTTTGACAGTACAATGTCAGCCACGCCTATTGTGTGATCTACGACCGGTAATTCGTCAGACCCGGACGCAGCTAAAACAACTGTCTGGCAAGATAATGTCAGAAGTCGATTTTGTAGGAGGGCAGACAGGTTGCTAACATTAAAAATTTTTTATAATTAACCTCTCTGGGCCATGTCCAATGGCGCCTGGTCCCTTACTGTTTTTTCATCCGACCTGAAACCCTACCCATTCCACAACTAACCTCCACGAACGACCACTGCGCTATTCGCCGATAGGTCCGTCTTTTTGGCGTTTCTATCGTTCGGGCTCCAGTACTGCTAAAAATAGTTATCGGGTTCTGATGCAATTGTTTGTATTATTATGTGAAACATACTACACTCTTATTTCACGTATTATGTACGGGCTGTAGAGTGCATATCTTGTCATTTACTTGCGCTTTACATCATTTACTGCAAAAATAACTCCCTTTTTTGAATTCATTTTCTCTTTCGTTTAAATAGTCTCCCCCTCGCTTCTGCTATAGATTATGCGGCCTAGCCAAGTGGCTCCTGCTCACAAACACGTCAACGCTCTCTACCAACAGGCCCGTTCATGTCTAGTGCCGCTGTCCGACAATGAGGCTGCTGACCTCCAAGCGCGTTTTGTCATCTGTCGCAGTCTTGTTCGGCAACTCCTCTGTCTGGCCAAGAAGTCGCGTGTTCGACTTTCACCGGTGATGCGTAGATCCATCTGCCAGAACTGCTTTGTCATCCTGGAGCCCAGTGTGACCTGTCGACTGCGCTTCCGCAAACGGCGACTCATATCGCGGTGTGAGGCCTGCAACGCCGTTTCTCGACTTCCTGTCCCATCCGGTGTATGGCAGCCCGGCTACTTCGAGGAGGTCCTCATCGATTCTAAATTTCCACCCGAAGACAAATCCTTGCTTCCTCCTCCTCCTCCTCCTCCTCCTCCTCCTCCTCCTCCTTCTCCTCCCCATCCTCCCCCTTCTTCATCGGCCGTATAAACTACTTGTCTCTGTTAGCTGCACCATCAATTTACACCCTGCTTCCCCCTCCAAAATTTGCGTTTTCCAAACTGTGTCAGTCATCACACAGACAAGATTTGCAATACAGTTTTCCATGCAAACGATGGTGGTTGGTCTTCGCCCCCCCCCGACACTCAGTTCTTTATCTTATCGCGTGATTTTTCTATTGTTGACTCGAGGCCTTCCAAAGACTCTGTGCGGTACTTCCTGGCCTGCAGCGTGTTGCAGCGAGGCGGTGGAACTCGTCGACACCTGCCTTTGATCCGAAACACCTGAAGGTTTTAGCCTGCCCACTGAGCAAAAAGCCACTGAAGTGAGTTGCTGTTGTTGTTGTTTTTGTTGACATCCTTCCACTTCAAACACGATGCTAGTGGGATTAGCTCACACTTTGCATTGCACAACCAGTAGGTCTTACCGGATTGCGAGACTTATCAAACAATGGTATTCAAGGACCGTTATCGTAGCCCACACCCTGCATTTATTAGTTTTTTTTATTAACCTGCAAAATGACTTAATATTTAGAGTGTTAGAGGGTCGCGGGTTCAAGTCTCTGGTGGGGCCCCACTTGGGGTTGACTGTCATTTGCTGATAACGGTTAATAAACCGCAGCTGGCCGTTCCAGTCTCCCTTCTCTTTGCCGGCAATACAGTCTGTCTAGATTACTAATCGGTTTGCGGCCGCTGGCGGGGCTCGAGAATGACCCCCAAGTCAGAGCCGGACAAGTGAGTTCCGTTACTAAACGTGGACGTTCATCAAATAGTGTCAATATCTCCCGATCTAAACTGGCAAGACCCGTGGCCCAATGGTTAGAGCGTTAGACTGCTGATCAAAAGGTCGCAGCTTCGAGGCTCGAGTGGGGCACCATTTGGGTTTGGGTATGGCTGGCTGACGAAGGCTAATAAGCCAGAAATGACTATTCCAGTCTCCCTGGCTTTTGCCGGCAATACCATCTACAGATAGGATAGCAGAAAACAAGTTAGCTACAACAGTTTTGTCTGCGTATACATCAACTTCTCAGTTCTTCGAATTTAAGGACAAGCGGACTTTGTCCACTTTGTCTGTTCTTATTGGTCCATCCCGTAAGCACGCGCCCAGGGCAGCCATTGCGTGATATCAGTTCTCTAAAGGTCGCGCGCGTGTGGGCCCCTGACCTAAACCGTCTAGACAATGAGCTCGTGGCTCAATGGTAAGGCCACTTGACACCCATGAAATAGGTCGCGTGTTCAAGGCTCCTGTTGGACACCGCTTGGTTCTGGGTATGACTGGCTGACGATGGCTTATAAGTCAAAAATGGCCATTCCAGCCTCCCTGGCTTTTGCCGGCAATGCTACCAACCTACAAAATGTTTTCCTGCAAAACATTGCTGCATAATCGTGCTTTTTTCGTTATTATGGGAATGTATTTATTTCTACACTATAGGTAATTGCGCTTTCACAGAACTCACCGTCTTCCGGCTTTTTAGTGATACTCAAACAGTCACCATGACCTGTATCTCTACAAATGTTCTTTGTGTGGGTACGGGAAGAAGAGCTGTACCTTTACCTCATCAGTAAATAACGTCGGAAACTTCAAATGTCAAGTTGCTAAAATTTTCTATAAATGTAGTTGAAATAACATACTTCATTTAAGTCCTCTAATAAATACGAGTACTTTTTTGCTAGTGTTTAAACACCGCGCACTTCATTATTATAAGTGCTTCTGAAACCTATCAGTGTCTTCAAGTAGTGGTTGAAAACAGATGCATTGTTTTTTTCTCTCGAATTTACACACACACGGAAACTGAGTGGACTCTTATTCTTCTCACTCCCATACAGTTGGCTGGAAATATGAATAAGGTGACACTTAAAAAGTTCGTTGAATGCAGCTGCGAAACTAAACTTTCATGAAAAATACTAAAAGTTCTTTTAAATGGAGTTGGAGAAGGGCTTTTTATATGAATGCTTGCAGTAGATAAGGCTACTTTTAACCTAACCAGGTTTTCACAGTTGATTGGGTGATGGCGTCTCTCCCTAGGGCAAAATACCGCTGCGTTAGAATTGGTTGGAAATTACTGACTCTTGTAATCAACTCTGCATTATAACGCTTGTTTCCCCCTCCTATGTATGTAAAATGTCCTTGTACTGTTATGTCTAGGTACGATGAAGCCCAGCAGAAACTGGTGAACGAGGAGCTGAATATCGCCTACAAAATCATCGATGGCATACCCTGTCTCATTCCCGAGGAGGGCGAAGTGCATACCTGAGGAGGACCCCAGGTGCAGAAACTATCATTAGGATAGAACGGCCGTTTTTTTGTACAGTAGAATCAAGTAATGCAATGCCACTTTTGCCATTCTTGTCCGTTTTTGCCTTTATTGTCAGTTGTCGATTGGGATCATTCCAATAGCGGTTAAGAGAGGACAGAAATTGAATGGAAAAAAGGTACCCTACCCAAGTATGGCCTGCTATCCTGAAACTAGTTGGTGGACGTTCGCCGATCGTTGATAGAATTCACTCGAGCCCCGCCAGCAGTCACACAGCGCCTAGAAGATAGAATTGCAGACAAAGGGAGACCAGATTGGCCATTTCTGGCTCATTAGCCGGTATCAGCCAGTCATACCCAACCCGAAATGGTGCACTACCGGAAGTTCGAGCTGGCGAGTGTCCGTATCTTCTGACCAACACCGGCAAGACAACGGGCTCGCGGCTCAGTGGTTAGACCTCTATTTAAAGGCTCGTGGGTTCGAGACTCCGATGGGATACCAGTTGGGACTGGTTATCTCACTTACTTGTACTGTACTGTAGTCGTTTCTCAGTCTCTCCAACGCAGTCGGCCGCACAGGGATCACATTTAACTACGTATATCACGTTTGCGGTTTCACTGCGGGGCAGGGGTTCCTTGGGACTCATGACCAGAGGTCGTGTCGTTGACTTTAGTCGGTGGGCGATGCCGATCGCCAGTGGTTTTAATAGACGGGCGATTGCCTCTGGCACGTCATAAATGCACGTTATCGCGTGCCATAATTTAAGTTCGTCGTCTGCCGGATCTTGCTAAGGTCGAGACTGTCTTCCGCGTTCGATGAAATTTCGAGGATATCCGTTGGCCAGGAAGAGACGCTGGAGATATCGCAACTTGAACGTCCGGTCGTGTGGCTCGTTGCAGTGTGTTTCCGTTCGTTTGTATCATTTTCGCACCCAACTGCGTTTGTGACACGACGGGTGCTTGCTATGGTAGCTCAGGATTTGGCGCGTATTGATGGCCTATACATGGTCGTTTTGAGGTTCCTCAAAACGACGAGTCGATCCGGGATGGCACGCATCACTCCATCGAACAAAAGTCCGTGAAGTTGAAGTTAAAGCATTACCCTGAGTTCACGGCGGGGCAGCATGTCACTGTGTCAAGAAGCTAGAGTTTAGATTGCATCAGCCGAAACGGGGGGCCTACACACACACCCCCCTGGTTCGACCCGCAGACTGTCGGCGATCTGGGCGGATATTTAGGTTTTTCCAACCTTTTCGATGGACTTTGAAATCCGCAAGGAAGTATCGGGCCGCATCGTCCGCACTCAATGATGATCTCGGTGGCTTCTGCAATGCCTCAGCCTATTGAACCCTTCCACAAGACCAGACTCTCCCCCATACCCCATCAGATCCCCCCCTAAGAGCGGCTGCTTTTTTCCTGCAAAATCCCAAGGCTTTTTTTCACTGTCTGCTTATTGTACTTTAAATGTAACACCTCATGGCTAAGGAAAATTGGCCTCGCCAACAAACTGAGATATCATTGTTCTGCTACCACGAAACACCTCTGCAAATAGGAACCTCAAAGGCAATCTATCTTCATATCCCTTATATAAACTGATACCTGGACGAGAGAGAAGACGTGTTGAGCACCAGATCAATTGATTTATTGTTCTGAGCTTTCAAACTCTTACAGGAGTCCATCTTTAAAGATGAGAAAGCAACAAAAAACGGGGTTGTTATAGTGGCCACAGGCCAATCAACTGTCAGAAATTATCAGGTTGTTAAGGGGTTAGAAATAACAATGGAAAAAAACACGAGGAGGAAGGCAATTAGCTGCCAGTGGAGTAATGGGAAATTATAGTAGTGTACGCTAATTAGCCGTCAGTGAATCTGGGGTTCATGAACAGCAATAAGTGTGCCACCTCATCACTCCGTAGAGGTTCTAGGTAACCCTGCCTCTTCTTCCAGCCGGTACATTGTGGGATCCTCTTCGCTTGCCGTTCTTAGGTTAGGTTTGGCTTCGTTACTTCTATTTCCTACATAATGGCACAAGACTTTGCAGGCCGCTAGCAGTTCAAGATGCCTGTTGACCGAGTTGGCATCTTAGTAACAGATGAAGGCGGGTTACCCGGGAAAGGAGGGTTGCCCGTAGCCAAGCTGAATGTTACCTGGCGCGTCCACGGGTGGCGGATAGTGGCGCGGCCTTCAGTGAAGGTTAGCTGCGAAATAAGCAGGCTCCTGGGTCTGGCGAGTAAGCAGTCGCGGACGCAGCAGCGACAGTGTTACCAGGGCGCGGTGGGCTGAGGTCTGGCGCACCGACTACCTTATAAAATACCGCAGGGCCCAATGACGACACTGTGACATGGCGAGCGTGAACCGCCATTAAATAGGTTTGCTTGCCACCAACACCACTGCTTTGTGGTTAGGTTCCTGAGCCAAAGTACTAAAGGAGACAACCTCGAACAAAGAATCCGAGCGGCCGTTGGGGACCTGGCTGTATTCAAAATTCCCAAGAAACCTCATGAACATGTCAACTTACGATTTTACGACTCATGCTACGGCGTCCGCGGGAACCGGCGCGCTCCGCAACCCTTATCCGGTGGTGCGGGCGAATAATGTGCAAGCTAAACAAAAAACGGACTCTTGGTATTGGATGCTGGAATGTGCGAACATTCCTGGAACCTGGTACTCAAAGTCTGACAGCGCACAGTCTCCATGAATATCACGTGGATGTTTGTTGCTTGTCAGAGGTCCGGTTCCCCGACTCAGGCGCCCGAGAAATCAAAATCCCGGGGGTCGATTCTCATTTCACCTTGTATCACAGCGGTCCGAGTGACTCATCTGGTAGACACGGTGTGGCTATTGCCCTCTCGGAAGAAGCTTACCGTGCACTACTAGCATGGAAACTAGTCAACGACCGAATGGCCTATGTTCGACTGAAAGGCCATTTTACAAACATCTCGGTCGTATCTGTGTATGCACCTACCTCGGCGGCTGAACAGCAAGAGAAAGATAATTTCTACTCGAAGCTGCGGGAGCTAGCCGAGATCTGCTAATTGTTGCCGGGGACTGGAATGGCCGGACTGGGCCCGGTGACCTGACAAACAGCCACCTTCTTGGTCGTTTTGGGCTTGGCTCTCGAACGGACAATGGTGAGAGGATGCTGCAGTTTGGCGAACAGAACCGACTGTTTGTTACCAACACATGCTTTTAGCCCCGTCACAAACGTCTACTGACTTGGTATTCGAACGATGGCCGTACCGCCAGTCAGATCGATTACATTTTAGTTGGTTCACGGTTTCGCAGCTGGGTCCACGATAGCAGGTCGATGCGAGGTGCCGAAACTGGTAACGTCCACGGGTCTGACCATGTTCTCGTTCGCACGCGCCTGAAGGTTCACCTCTCATCTGTGCCCAAACAGCCACGTGCGTGACGCCTTGATGTCGCAAAGCTCCGGCAAACAAACACTACCGAAGCTTTAAGCACAGAAATCCAGTCCCGTCTTATGACCCAGACTGACAACGAGGACAGTAGCGAGTGGCCATCACTGAAGACATCCATCTATGGGGCAGCTGAGAAGATTCTGGGATTCACTCAGCGGCGCCGCAGTGACTGGATCAGCGGAAGAACCCTGCAGCTATCGGCCGAGACGACTCGAGCCATGTCCTGGAACGATGCCTCCTTCCGCCAACTTCGAAAGCTGACAGCAAAGTGGGCTAGAGGTGATCGGAAGAAGTATTGGTCCGAAACGGTGACTTCTATGGAGCAGGCTTCTAATTTTGGTGACACCCGAAAATTGTACCAAATCATACGCCAGGTTAGTGGTAAGCCCCCGACACTGATTTTGTTCGCGATGTGAATGGAGGATTTATTGCTGACAACTTGGCCAAGGTCGATCGCTGGCGTGAACACTTTGAGCACCTACTCAACTTTGACGAACAACCTATCACACTCTCCCTCTCCTCCACAGCAGAGTTTCAACCCTATCCTGCCTACGCAGTGTCGTGTGAAATCCCTTCCGAAGACGAAGTTACCGATGCAATGCAGAGGCTACGCAACAACAAGGCGTGCGGAGAGAATGGTATTCCTGCAGAAATCTACAAGTCATGTGTCGACACCCTGGCTCCTCGGCTCCATGCGGTGATTGTACAGGCGTGGCGAGAAGAGACCGTTCCCGATGACTGGGGCTCAGGTATCCTTGTACCTGTCCACAAGAAGGGAGATAAGACAAGATGCGAGAACTACCGTGGCATAAGTCTTATCGATGTTGCTGCAAAGATCTTCGCTGTTGTTCTTCTCAGGCGCTTTCGGTCTGTACGTGACTCCAGGACACGAACCAACCAAGCCGGATTCCGAGCTGGGCATGGATGTGCGGATAAAATATTCACACTGAGGCGCATTCTAGAATTCCGCCATAGCAACCAGCAACCGACGGCCGTTTGCTTCGTCAACTTTGCCGCCGCATTCGATCCCATCCATCGTGAGTCCCTGTGGCGAATAATGGAACTGGATGGAGTGCCGACCAAAATTATTGCGATGATTAAGGCCTACTATCGGTCTACCACCGCACGAGTCCTGGTCCACAACAATTTCTCTCAGTCGTTCGATATCCGGTCTGGTGTCCGACAGGGCTGCGTCCTTTCGCCCATTCCGTTTAACTACGTCATTGACTGGATTCTCGGCAAAGCCCTACATGAAGAGGATGATGTTGAACTTGCACCCGGACGCCGACTTACTGATCTTGACTACGCCGATGATATTGCGCTGTTAGCCTCAAACTTTGATGGTCTACAGTCAGTAGTGTCGCGGTTAAATAAGATCGCTATGTCGGTAGACATGTCCATAAATTCCGGAAAGACGAAGTTGTTCTCGAGCTGCATCCCGAACCAGGAAAAGGCACCCCTGGGGATTAGTGGCCATCAACTTGAAGAAGTAGACAGCTTTAAATACCTCGGGGCGAGGCTGCTACCGAATGGGCAGAGCAAGGACGAGATTGTCTCCCGTATCGATGCTGCTCTCTGGGTTTTCTCAATCTTTCGAAAGTGCCTATGGATCCGACGTGACATCTCCATCGCCACGAAGATTCGTGTATACCGTGCATTCATCCGGTCAGTCCTCCTCTATGGATGTGAATGCTGGGCTGTGCGCGCTGAAGATGAGCGAAGACTGGAGGTCTTTGACCACCAGTGCCTGAGGACAATCCTGCGAGTTAAGTATAGCGACTTCATCTCAAATGAGACAGTCCGCATCCGCTGCGATCGTATCACGAGGATATCTCAAGCCATTCAAGAAAAGCGACTGAGGTGGTTTAGACACGTTCTCCGTCGTCCGCCCCACGAGCTTAGCTATGCTGCCCTCGACCCGGCACCGCAGCTCACCTGGAAACGTCGAAGAGGAGGGCAACTGAGGACATGGCTAGACACCGTCCGTCAAGACATGGAAGCAGTTCTTGGACCTTCTATCTTCGGCCTCCGTCGCTGGAGAAGGGATTGGGTGGAGCTTTCGAGATCCGCTGCCGCCAATCGCCACGCATGGAGAGGTACCGTTCGTGACATCATTGAGGCCGGCTAGATCAGGCATGATCACAGCCGTAAAAAGTTCAAGTAGTTGGTACGGCTGCGACCATGACTGAGCTGGCCGGCCTAAATTATGTCCCGTGTGGTTCTTTTCCACGCGCGACGATCCATGGCTGCAGACCTGGACAGTTCGACCCATTCTCTTCGCCAGCACCGGGGACCGAATACCGAAGGTTCGAGAACCACTTCCATGTCCTGACGGACTGAGTCGAGCCAGGTTTTAAGTTGACTCCCTCTTCGACGTTTCCAATTAGGCAACGGTTTTAAGTCGAGGGCAGTAGCACTGAGCTCTTGAGGTTGGCGACGAAGAACGTGTCCAAACCACCTTAGCCGTCTTTCCTGAATGTCCTGGGATATCCTTGTGATTTTTTCACAGCGAGTGCGGACTGTCTCATTTGAGACGAAGTCAGTGTACTTCACACGAAGGATGTTCCTCAGACAGTAGTTGTTAAAGACTTCCAGTTTCTGTTCATCCTCCACGCGCATAGCCCAACATTCTCATCCGTAAAGGAGAACGGACCGTACAGATGCACGATACACGCGGATCTTTGTTGACATGGAAATATCGCATCGGGTTCATAAGCACTTGCAAAGGCTGGAGAGCACTCGTCGTGCTGCGTCCATTCGGGAGACATTGTCATCCTTTCTTTGTCCATTCGGCAGCAACCTCGCTCCCAAGTATTTGAAACTGGGAATCACTGAGTATCACTGGCTGACGGCGGAACTAGTAAGCTAGAAATGGCCATCTCAGTCTCTCTTGTCTTTGGTGGCAGCGCTGTTTACTGTTATCCTAGCCAGGAAACGTAGAATGTCAGCCTGTGAGCACTGGATCGCGAGTTGACCCACCAACTACACCAACCTGAATGGCAACATACTTCCCAGAACCAGAGAAAAGGAGAAGAGTAACAGAAGCTGCTGCATTTGATTAATGTGCTCGCCAGGCGAAGTTCCATCGTCGGGATATAAACGACGGGTTAGAGGAAAGCGGTGAACACCATGCGGCTCATCAGTTTTAGTAGTAACCATACTGCGGTTCAGAAAGGAGGATGCGTGATTCAATTATCTACCTCAAACTCTGCAGAAGACTTGAGCGAGTGATGTGAATCTTTAACCTTCTGGAGCAGGGCGTCGATGGGGGCGTTTGACATCTGTCAGGCAGAGGTCATCCACTTACCGAACGTAAACGTTGTGGTTCTGCCTTATACTCGCTGTTTTAGATTTTGCCCATGAGAGAAACGATTCAGGTGGTGAACACATCGCCACACCGTTAATTATCCCGTATAGCTGGATTTTACACCGCGTAAATAGTTATTTACTGGCAGGCCTATCTGGTATCCCGAGTAAAGTTACTGGGTCCGGTCGTCCAAGAGCTCTACTGCTTAGCCCATTGCAGACTGACAGACTGCGACGTAAACCTCCGTGGTGGGGGCTATTTAGGATGATGAATTATGTTCAGGTTTGTTTATATTTTGGCCTACAATTTTTGTCTGGCCTTCTAAACCCGCTGTGCTCCGATAGCAGGCCATAGACGGATGCTGCTATGTCCGTTTCCGTTGGTCTTTAAGAGGAAGCTTGATTGTTATAGCGATGCCCATGTAGTGATCGCCGTTGCCCAACGCCCACCTAACTCTTGACCTTACAGACAAGGTCACTCAAAGCGGGCCCTTGCGCGAATGTAACTTTTGGCCTGCCCCCGACCAGGCGCGAACTGGCGCATGAGACACTCACCACCCACGCCAGTGTCTACCTTCGTGTGCTCCAACCAATCGCCATCAAGGCCGCAAGACAGCGAGGATTTGGCAGCCGCCCCGATTACTGACGCTAGACTCACTTGGCATCCTGCCCCCTCGCGGGGCGGACGCGCCGCCGCTGCTCTCTCACATGGCTCTCACGGTCGAACACCATGCCAGACCGAGTCAACCTTCCTGTGAAATATTCCTCAACTCATTCTCTAAACAATATATTGTTCCTACTCCTCTGACTTTGCAAGTCTTCTCTCATCTCCTAAGGAACCGGGCCTGGAAGATCGCAGCCGTTAGGGTTAAACCTTCGTAGCCTTAACACCTTCTGTAGTCTTACTGCAGGCGAAAAATATCGCATTATTGTAGTACCACTTTCTACGGTTGAGTAAAAGTTATTTATGAAAGTTCCGCCAGGCTGTGCGAATAGCTTATCTCAAAGGAGGTCGCAGAAAAACATGGACGGACTTAAAAGTAACGCTAAACCGTCTCTGCACGTGCCGCACTCGACAGGTCATACGGAATCGGCGCATTCTCACATGCGATGATTAAGCCCTCACAATGATAATGATAATTATATCGTTCGTTTTATGCGTTTTGCAGTGCTGTTGTGGAATTTTCTGTTAATATATGCCCTTTAGAGGTGTATGATGGAGTGGAACCAGGTGTAGTATAGGAATATATATGGCCAGATCGATGATCGCGTGAGCCAATGACTCGGAAGAGGTATACCAGCGGGGGTTTTAACACGCGTCAAGACTGTATACTTGAAGTCTGGTTCATCCGGTACGGGAATGTACCACATTTTAGCCCCATGTTGTAGACGGAAACGGTCAGTCCGGCGCTTCCTACCCTTCACCGTCAAATTTAGGGGCAGATAAGCATTGCCGACAAAGGCAAGAGATACTGTCAGAATGGCCATTTCTGACTCATTAGCCGTCATCAGCCAGCTATATCCAATCCAGGAGGCGTAGCGCCTGTGGTTAAGTGTGGCTAGCTGATGACGGCTAATAAGTCAGAAACGCCCATTCCACTTGAAGGTAATGTATTCTGCATATATTATGCAAGCCAGAGTGCGGCTGCTGGCGAACAGTGAGCGTTTATCAGTCAAAGTTTGAAGTCTTACGAGGAGAGCAAAGGAGCCTCGTGAAGCAAAAATAATGTTTACTAGAAAAGATTTCATTTCAGATCAGTATATTGAAGGGAAAAAGGCGCAGCATTTGGCAAAATCCAAAGTTTATCAATATCCAAGAAATTTCCTACGCTATTAAACGCTGCAGACCAAAACGTCTTGCTAGTGCGTGTTGTACTATTAATTAATCTTAGGAATGTTCATTTGCGACCTTCGTTTTGGACGTTCTTTTTTTCTCGGAATTTGAGTTGACTTGTTTGGGTGCTTCTGAAATCATGACTCAAACAAACAGGTGTATTAGAAAGAATGTCCCAAAACCCACAATTTAAATAAATGCGTTTAATAAATGTCCTATCTTGAAGGTTTTGGTAATTACGTAGAATCTAATCTTTATTTATAGCCAATCGACTCAAGCCAGTGAAAATCGTAATGTATTAATTACCATTTCAAGAACGATCTGAACCCCGTCGTTATCGAAATCCCGAAATAATTAGATTAATGTGACGGAAAGGAATTGCTTTTACTGTACAAAAATGGTACGCATACGATTGCACCTAACAACCCCATTTAAATCGATCAGTCACTGACCGGCATGTCCGTACATGAGCTTATGAAATATCTTACTTCTGTGACCTCCAAATCAGCGGAATCAAATGAAAATGTGGTTGCTTTAGTCCACTGCAACTCAAGCAATGCATAAGCAGAAGAAACAACTAAAAATTCCCGTGAATACAAACTCGAACTTTGGGCTGTTCGGTACGCCCGATTTTTACTTTTTCGGAATTTTCCGCTATTCTAAGAAGGCGGTATTTATAAACAACGTAGTATTACTTGACAAATCGCTTAATGTCCTATTTTGAAGAAAGATCATTTATTGATTGCTGTAGGACTTCGGGGGACGCAACGTGACCTACCTTTGTGTAACAGGGATTTTCTTAAAAAATTCTTTGATTTCATCAGATAGGCAATCCACTGTACATCAACCAAAAGGCCCCATCCTTACCCCTCCCCATCAAGGCCGCTCTCTGGCATGTTACCGTCCGGACATTCTCACATGCAACGATGCCCATCGATCGGGAAAAAGATGGCTGCGAGAGCTTGTTGTAGGTCACACCTTAAGCGACTGTCCCAATGATGAAGCTGACTTCCCCCGGATTCAAATTTGCCATCATAAGTGGTCTCTTGTTCCTCAGGGAATAAACGAGCTCATAATTGAGTTCCGACTTGACGAGTGATACCTGCTACCTCATCATCATCATCATCATCATCATCAGAGTTGGGGGAAGGTTGTGCCGGAAGGTCTCAATGATAATTCATACATGTATAGACGACGAGGACCGTCACTGCCGAAAAGGCGAGAGAATGGTAGCTTGCACGTAAATGGTGAAGCAGACTTTTGCTGCATCTAACCCACGCAACCCCTGTCGAGCCCACCGACTTCTCACGGTAGCCGCGGGTGGGCGTGGTCGCGGTGCGTGACAGAGTGTTGAAGCCCACCCATCTTGTCCTCAAAGTAGAACAGGTTGTTGACTGTCATCACTCCCCCCCTCCTCCCCTAGGTCACACTGTTACCTGCTAAGTAGCTTTTTCTGTCCTTCAAAGTCGGCAAGTGCGTGTTTCCAGCTATCCAGGGTCAGGCCTGTAAAATAATATGCACCAGGGTAGAGTTAAAAAATACCAATGACGAAGCAGGGGGGAGCGTGTCAGGAAGTGCCGAATAAGAGGCGGCGAGGGGTTGGGGAGACTATTGCTTTGACACACCCAGAAACCTCTCTCTCTCTCTCGCTTTCCCATCCCTGTCACCGTTTGTTCCTCACCTTTCCGGCCCGATGGTGAATAATCGGCAAATTGCCTCGACTTCTTTCGTACTTACATGGGCGTCATCACAGAGGCTGTCGTTTACTCTACACATTAGCAGGGCGGATTCCATTCTAATGCTCTGGGTAAACCTGACGGTAGGCAACAGTAACATTACCAACATGGGCAAGTGAAATTGCAATGGCCATTTCTGGCTCACTAGCCGTCATCAGCTAGCCATACCCAACACCCGGATGGGGCACTACATAAGTCTTTAAGCTGTGACCTGTCAGTTGGAAGACTAACACTCTAAATCGTTGAGCCACGAGCTTATTGTCTTGTCGGTTTCGATAGTATCATCGGTAGAGGGTCGATCAACGGTTGTTCAGGGGACTCACTCGTCCGGTTGGGCTCGCTCAAGGCGCAACAGGACGAGGGCGTCCCCGGTTTGCGCAAAAAGCCTAGTATATAGTCCGTTACAAATTGCTGCATTTTCAATCTCGAAAAACGTTCCAATATGAAGAAAAACGTGTTTTTTTGCCAGCCGAAGTTTTGTTGTGACTAGCTCGCGTTGAAGTGAATTCCACTAGAATCCCACGACTGCGGTTCTCGACGTCTGCGAACAGCTAATCACAGTTGCTACATTGATGCCTTCTGGGCGGGCGACGAATGGCAAGCCTGCGCACGTGAATATTCTTTCTGTCCATTGAACTGAATGCTGTCAAACGGGCACTTGGGTCCGGCTGACTTTCCTGGCTGGTGTTCTCCCAAGTCAGACTTCTTCCATCTATTCTTCGTTCCTTTGTGCACACAATATACTGTTCCTAACACTCTAGCCTGTCCAAGAATTCTTTTCTACTAAGGAACCATGGTCTGAAGCTTGTAGTTGCTAAAGTTCAACTTACTGCGATATTTTTATCACTTATCTTCGGGAAAATCTGAAATTCGGACAAAGATCCCCATGGTTCCTTTGACTAACCTCAGAAAAAAACGTACCTTTCACAGGTACTCGTCAGATAAATGTCTACTTAAAGAGCTTTTAATCAGGCACATCGAACTTTCGTCGAGAGCATTCACTTTTATTGGCAATGAATGTTCATACTTGGGTAAGTCTACAAATATCACTCAAGTAGCCAGCTTGATGGAAAATACTATAAAGGGCTCAATGTTTCGGAAAATGCTATTAAAAAATGTCTTATTGGCAGATTTTGATAAAGCCATCCAACGGAATCAAACTTTATAGAAAAAAACTTTTAGAGAGAAAAATCATGAAATATTCTCCGGATTTTCAAGGACAACCCGAAGCTGATTGTCATCAAATTCCAGAAATATATATAGTAGTCGCCGATTATTAAGCCCACCTCGGGCCCAGACCAAACTGGGCTTAATAAGCGGCGGGCGCATTAACCAGAGAGTCCTAGTTCTTGATAAGCAAACGCTAGATAGGCACTATACATTACATACGTACTGTATTATGTGAAGAGCTTGGTTATGTACAAGAAACAATTGTTGCTTGTCTGTATTTTACGTAATCAAAAAATGATTTGCGAACGTTTAAAAAAGGCGGTCTAGTGTCAGTTGGTTTGGAGGAAACTTCACTCGCAAGTGTTCTTTGATGTCCTTCTCCAGGCACCAGAAATCGTCGAATTTTGTGAAATTTGATGCCTATAGACCGTGTTGCAGAGTGAAGGGAGATGAGAATCTCACTCTATCCTGTTGGCAAACTGGGCTTTGTAGCCGGCGACTGGGCTTATTAGCCGGCAGATTTTGGCATGTGAAATTCCGTCCCTAGCTGATTTCGGCTTAATACGCGGGTGGACCTATTAACTGTGGGCTTAATAACCAGCGACTACTGTATAAAGAAATTTGACAGAAGTTCAGTTAGTATACACAAATAGTATGCCCATGATTTCATTTGACAACTATATTTACTAGGAGGGTTTGACTTCGAATACAGTAAGTGAGCCTATAAGTCATTCTGGTGGATTCTAGTTTATTGTTTGGGCAATAAGCTTACTGTATCCGTACTGGTGAATTCCATAGGTGCAGTAGGTTGGGCGGATAACTCGACCCAAGCGTGATTAAATTCAGAGCTTCGGCATGCCTTCGTAGCTCAAGTGATAGAGCGTTGGCTGCACTCTAAAGCCTTCCCTGCTGTGTGGGTTCACATCCCACCGAGGGCGCGAATTTTTCACAATTGGATAAGTTTAGTTATATTTGCATTTATTGGTCACAGTGACAACAATTTTTCACGTTTGCATGGTCTGTGACTCATTAAAAACGGCGCTATTCCTAAACCAACCCGTATTACTTTTTAAATTTCCTTTGAATTTACATTCACCTTCCCAGCAGCTAAAGTTCGGATATTATTCTCAACCAAGCCTATCTTACATGAGGAAAGTAAGGATAGCTTACCAGCTCAGACCACCATGTGCATCTACTCCTTGCTTCTGGGGAGCAGGTTACATTGGTTGCACGAGCCGGCGCCTATCCAAAAGAAAAAAGGAACACCTCCCGGCAAGACTGAGAAAAGGCGAAGTCAGGCGCATACACAGCAAAAAAAGCCATTTTCAGTAATGGTGCTAGACTAATTACATTACCGCCAGTCAGCAAGTAAGATTTGCCACCAGACTTCTCTGGCAGTAATTACCTTGAAAAATACTGCTCACTAATTTTGAGTAATATGTTTGTTAAGAATAAATTTTGATGGTCGTGGTGGGCTCCCGTGTTTCGTCATCTGGTCGGCAGACCCGGTAACCAGCAAGGGCGTATGATGGGCGCATCGCTGACACTCGATGATGTTCTCATGACCACCGCGATCTTCTCCTCGTGTGACCATTAGGATATTGAACAACCACGATGGCCTCCTCCTCCTGACATGATTCAAACAATTTTAGCAGCAGGACATCCGATTTAGATATGCCATTCGCCTTCCCCCCCCATAGGCAACAGTTTTTCTCCTTAAAATCCCACAAATGGCATTCAAAACTAGACTTATGAAAGATGCCTAAGGAGTTTTTTACTGTCTGCCCCCCTACCGCAGTTCCATTACTGACAAACCCCACATGTTCTGCATCATAGCTATGTACAAAGAGGGAGTTCAAAGGTATTTACCTATATTCCCCTGCTAAAACTGAACTGAAAAAAGCTCTATTTTAGGGCACATGGTTGATTCCGGACATCGGGTGGACCCCAACGACGCTTTCCGAGTGCTCTACAAGGTACCAACAAATCATCCAAAGTTCCTGGGTCAGTGCCTGCTAGCAACAGCAAAAGCGACCGCTATCGGGTTGATGAAGCCGGCGTTGTGTGCGCAAAAGAACTTCTTGCAAGCTGCACATCTGGCGTGGCCGGCAATCGCTTAGCGGCATGCACTCATCCACTCTCTGGTTGACTCCCGCTTGTAAGAAAAGACGAAGAGTATCGACCGCTTGTTTAAATGTTATCCCTCCCATATAAATGTATTGGCCTGGAGAGCATTTATCGAAGGTGCATCTACGCTTGCCAAACTAGTCTTCTGAATATTTTAAAGCTTTTTTACATGCCGGTTTGCGAGTCAATTTTCGGCAGCTTGCATGTGCGGAGACTTGTATCATTGGCTCCTCCTTTATGAAACTCCCATGTAAGTGGGATCCTAGCCAGATGCTGCAGTGGTGCAGACTGGAGGGGCTGCCAATATCGCGCGCGTATGCTGCTCACGCAGTCCTGGAAAGATGCGGAGCGGTAAACTGGTGATGGCAGCTATTTGCGTGTGTGCGTATGTCGGGGCTGTTGCTGTTGCCGGTTGTGCGTGCCCGCGTATACGAACATCACTACTCTGTGCGTGGTGGTACCCATAGGGAGGGCCTCGGCTGCGCTAGCCAACTGCACCCGATCGCACCTCCAGTATTCTTGACTCTTGTCTCGGCACAGGTGGGGGAGCGAGTGAGATAGATGCTGTGCGAGTCTACTCTCACTATGATCCATCATAAGTCACCACGTTTGCCTTTAACTCGCTGGTTGACATAGTCGAAGTCGACGGGGGAACTGACGTCAAGTAACATAACCCTTGCGCATCATACTTGCACCTAGAAGGATGCTAGGCACAGATTTTATGTAAAGATTTAAAGGAAGAAGCTGTGCCGCCGTGCTGTTTTCATTTGCCCTGAAACCATAGACACAGCCGTCGCCTCAAGCACTCCATGACAATCCTCCACTGAAAGCTACGCCCACGGACGTGAACCGGCAACGGAACGTGGGTAGTGTCTCTCAGTCGATGACTGAATGGTTACCCGGTCTCAGAAGGGTTTTTGCCCAGGCTTCGTGTAGGGTTGCCCTCACTCCTCAGAGATTCAAGGTCCGTATGCATATGCAATGCCAGACTTAGGCAAACCATGGTGCCTGCGGCCTGGTAGGCGCTGGCACTTTCTCTCGGTTCTGATTCCCTGTCAGTGCATGCGTTCGCGCCCCCACTGGGTTTCAGGCCCCACCTCCGGTGTCCAACTAGCTAGGCGGTCGCTAGACGGTGGGGAGAGGGTGAGGTCGACCCTCGGCGCGTTTCTCTCCTCACTATAATAAATCTGAATGCGTCTGAATCTATCACGGTGCGCTAAAAGCCGTGGCTTGGAGGGTTTGCTAACTGACGGGATAACTCGGGCCACCTACGTTGCTGCTCCTCTTGAACGCGTGTGTTTGTGTATGCGAGGAGATGGAAGACTGGGAGTCAGGCTGCCATGACTCCTTCTTAATGTGTCTTTTATGGCGCGCCCGCTGGGGCCTACCTAGTTAGTTGGCTGAGTCAAGTAAGCGCGTGTTGAGTGACTATCGCGCCAGCCACCTACATCCTCCCTCATTTCCGGTCTTATAGACTTTGTCATTACAACGGAAACGAAGGCGGGAGTGGCGAGCGAGTGGGTAGATTCCCCGCGAGTCTGTTTTAACTTTTGTTTTCATTCGCAGTAGTTCTCTGCGTTGCTTCAGCTTGCTGTAGCCTTCGTGCAGCTTGCCCGGCTTGCCTCAGTGTCTGCCTCGGCTTGTTTCAGGGTTTGCTGCGGCTTGTTGGAGCGCGCAGTGTCCATAGTCGAAACCGACGGGGGAACTGTCGTGTGTGTGTATGGCGGGGCTGTTGGTCAGACATGCTGGTCCCAGCAGCATGTGTGTGTGCCCGCGTATGCAAAAATCACTACTGTGTGCGTGGTGGCACCCATAGGGAGGGCCTCGGCTGGGCTAGCCAACTGCACCCGATCGCGCCTCCAGTATTCTTGCCTCTTGTCTCGGCACAGGTGGGGGAGAGAGTGAGGTAGATGCTGTGCGAGTCTACTCTCATTATGATCCAGCACAAGTTGCCGCGTTTGTTTTCAACTTGCTGGTGGACATCGTCGAAGTCGACGTGGGAACTGACATCAAGTAACATAACCCTTGCGCATCATACTTGCACCTAGAAGGTCGCTGGGAACAGATTATATGTATAAATTGAGAGGAATAAGCTGTATCGCTTCTACGGTCTGCCAAAGATCCATAAACCGAACGTTCCATTGCGGCCAATCGTTGCTGCAAAAGGCAGCTCCACCTATAATTTGGCAAAATGGATGTACTCGAAATTAAATTTCCTCCAAGAAAACCCTGATGACTCAGTCCATTCAGCCTCCCGATTCCTGGCAGACCTCCATGACCGAAGGATTCAATCGGAAGAAACGATGGTTAAAAATTCATCTTCTGTTCACCCAGAATAAATTCGTAGATTTGCTGACGTTTCGGAAAAATTTCTTCCGGTGAGCAGAAGATGAATTTTTATTCTTATCCTGGAATTCTGACTTTTTCAAATTTAAGAAATGATGGTTTCCTTTGACGTTACACCACTATTTACATCCATTCCACCGGATTTGGCACGAGACGTCTTGCGCCGGAAACTTGAGGAGCTGTATGACGAAACCCAGTATTCACTCAACTCCGAGAATATCCATAGCTCCCGGTGGTCATCACTTCCTCCATCGGGGACGCACAGGCTGATCCCATGGATACCCTTACCCAGCAGCTACCTCCGTCGGCAGCGGCGGCGGCAGCGTCCTCTCAGCTCACGCCCATCTCGCCGAACCCACCCCGTTGGAAGTCTTGCTGTTCGCTTGATGTCACTAGCGGTGGTGGCGGTGCCGGTTCTCTGGTCAGTCCCCACTTTCCCCGCAAGAACCTCAGCACCGGTGGCGGTGGCAGCAGCAACGCTCTCATGACCGCCAACTTCTCGCACCTGCAACAGCAGCAACAGGGCGTCAGCAGTCCAGCCTCCAACTCCCTCGGCGACTCGGATGATGACTTTGATGCTAGTAGCCACGAGCAGGCAGACTCGTTAAACCAACAAGTGTGCACGATGGGCGCATCGCCGACACTCGATGAGGTTCGCGTGACCTCCGCAACCTTCTCTTCGTGGGACCCTTGGTATTATGGCGAAAACCACAATAGCCTCTCCCTGACATGCTTCAAACACTCTTAGCACAGGCCATCAGCTTCGAATATACTCTGCACCCCCCCCTCCCCCGGGCGACAGTTTTTTTCCTTAAATCTCTCAAATGGCATTCAAACCCCTAGACTTCTGAACAATGCCTTAGGAGTTTTTTCACTGTCGGCCCTCAAATTTTTGGCAGCGCCACTGATATGAAATGTTCTGCAGATCAAATGCATTGAAAAAACTGTACCAATAGGGAGTTCAAAGGTATTTACCTATATTTCCCTCAATAAAACCTGACCTGACCTAACGTTGAACACCTCATGAGGCTCTTCGAATTTCGCCAGACAGTTTACTTCACTTTTGCTGGAGTGACTCATGAACAAATCAAAGGAACTCCGATGGGCGCTCCAATCCCCGGTTTTTTGGGAGGATTGGTTCTGCAAGAGCTGAAAAAGTTCGCCTTCAACCGACAGCCCCCGGTCATTTGGCGCCGTTACGTGGAATAAACGTTCGTTATTGTCAAAAGGAACATGCTGCGAAGTTTCCATGATCTTCTCAACTCGATCTTCCCATATATACAATTCACGAGGGTAGAAGAAAAGGATCAGCAGCTACCCTTCCTCGACCTACTCGTCATGCGAACTCCTGACGGAAAAATAGAAACGGGGTCTACAGGAAGGCGACGAACACCACACAGCTTCTCAGTTTTCATAGCAACCATCCGGTGGTTCACAAACGCAGCTGTGTGAGAACGCTGTCCAAAGGAATTCAGACTCACTACAGTTACCCGGAGGAAAAAGCACGTGAGGCTCGACATCTGCGTGAGCAGTTTAGGCGGAATGGCTATCCTAGGGCCTTCATGAGCCGATGCCTACGTGCTCGCCCTCCGAGGACCCAAAGACAAGCAACCACTACGATTTGGCATGCGCTGCCATACATCAAAGATGTATCGGAAGCGACCGAACGCACTGCCGCGCCACTAGAAGTCGGAATTGCACACAATCCCAAGGCTACAATGCGCAGCCGTGTCATGAATTACATGGGACAGACGGGAGGCAAGCTGGGTTCGCGCATGAGCGGACATAAGCTGGCCATTCGACTGGGTGATGAATCTTCGCAAGTGGCGGCCCACACCTACGAGACGGGCCACGAGTTCAACTTCGCAGCCGCGAGGATAATTGCCCGCGCTGACAGCAAGACGGGCCCAGAACTGATTGAAGCCTAGGCATCGGATGACAACTCAGGTAACCGATGTATCTAGCTGGCGCCCGCATATGTTGCCCTGGGCAGATACTTCAAGACTCACGGCACTGGTGGTTAATTGGTACTCTCCCCCTCATTCCCTCCCCTATGACGTTTAATTGACACTTCCCCCTGTGAATGTTGCTTGTTTTCGTTGATGATTATATTTCTGTAAATATTTTCCCCCAACACGTCGATCTTGCCTACTTGCGCAGACTGGCATAGTCCGCAGTGGCCAATCGGCGCCTACACCAGACAATTATTGATTTTCTACACGTTCAAACATTTGTTTTGCAAACACGCCACTACTATTCCCCATTTGCTGCTGTTTCCGTATCTCTGACAAGGGACTCCTTGAGGAGTTCGAAAGCTCAGACTAATAAAACTATGATCCCGGTGTTCGACACAGCTTCTTCCTCTCAATCTATGCACGTACATGGGATGCCAATCTTTGCTTCGACAGATTTTATGCACATACCAGTGAAGTGAGATAGCGTCCGGAAAGTGATAAGATTCCACTATTGCCTAAAAATTAAACGGGCGACGTCTCAGACGGGCAGCGCGTACTTCGAAATTCGCGTATACTAGATGCCCACGTAAGCAAGAATCAGGTATATAAGAGGCTTCAAGGGAGTTGTTAGTTTCGTGGATTTTCAGGTACAGCCAGTACCCCAACACACTAGATGCGCCCTTAAGGTCCGACTAGCATCTGTATCGCCACCCCATCCCAATGTGCTAAACGCAGCGAATATGCAGATAATTACTTCGGCTAGCGAGCAGAACGGCATAAAAGTGGCATGTAGCCTGATTGGTTAAGGGCCAACCACATTACGGCAAACGTAGGGGAAGAGTTCCTCTGAGCAACCACTGAGTATCATCAAGCTCACTTGCAGCCATGTCCACGCGGCTTTAAGACTAGGGCACGATGGGAGTGGCATAGAGAGCGAGTTCATTATCGAGCCCCTCTCTCTCGGTCTAGTCTAAACGGTGAGACAGACACCCCCACTACCGTGATCGTCTTCGTACTCAACCGACGAACCGTCAGATGCAAGACAAGGAGCTCGTGGCTCAGTGGTTAGAGCGTTAGACTTCTCGCGATCTTGAGTCTCTGGTGGTGCACTGCCGACGACGAGTTGTGAGCTAGAAATGACCATTACAGTGTTCCTTGTCCTTGTCGGCAATACTCTATGCAAATATAGCTGGGTAGAGAGGGAAGTGGAGAAGTCGTTATTAAAAAACACAAAATTATATATGTATATATGCATATGTATACACGCAAGACACTGGCAGAAGAAAATGAGCGAGCTAGCAAGCACACCATACGACCTCCTCTGCCAAAAGAATCGATTAAGCTGAACATCGATTGGGAGGCGGTTAGAAAAAGGGCTGTAAATTATACCAAAAATACGATACAAAGGGGGACGGGGGCGGAGTCAGTTGGAGGTTTCGCAGCGGCGTCGACGGCGCGACAGCGGACACAAACACAGGAGATAGAGAGACAACGCTCGATTGCACGCAACAACAAGGTTCACTGCAGTCAGAGGCCGGAGCTGGGGGAGGATAGAAGCGGACGGAACACAAATGCGAAGGGCGGGGGAATTGCGGTAGTAGCAATGCGGGAGGGGGCGGAGTTGAACGGTGCTTGGGGATTGATTGAAGGTGCATGTATCAGAACCACCGAACACATGTACGTACGCGCACGCAAGGTTAGAGAGAACATCGATCGTGCGGTGAAGAGAAGTAGGTGGTGGTGATGGTGGTGGGGGACTGTGCGACAAACGCACACGTGTGTCCTCTTCCCAGTCTGACGGGAGGGGGAGGGACATGTGCGTGAGCAGTGAGAGGAGAGAGAGGAACGCGTGGGAAGTGAGGACAGGACGTAGTTACGAGAGCTTGACCCTTTTGGCGTCGGATGGGATTATGAGGGGTGCCGACGAAGAAGAAACGGAGACCGCGATGGCTGTCCCCCCTGTCGTGGTCACAGGCTCTTCGGAGGGCGTTGAGGACTGAGTTTCATCAAATGTAGTCACGCGGACTACCTTGCGCGCCGGGGTTGCCTGGAGGGGAGAGAATAGCAGGGGGATTAGGCGAAGCATTATGATAGGACGAGCTCCTGGCTCAATGGTTAGAGCAGGGGTCGGCAACCTTTTTGACTCAGAGAGCCAAAAAAGCAAATATTTGAAAAAATATTTCAGTGAGAGCCATATAATATACAGTTCTGCGAGTGCTGCAAACAAAATTCAAAAAAATTTTTAATGTTTGATTATTTCTCCCATACCAGCGGAAACGCATTTACAAAAACTTATTTATAACAATGAGCAACATTAGGCATATTAAGTGCCTAAAAGAACAATAAGAATTAGTAAGCGTTTTTTAAGGAAATTAAAATCTTCTCGATAATTCCCAGCTTGCGGAGACTTCAAAAATAGCTGTAAATTAGAACAATTAATTTAAATAGTTTGTTAAGTTTTAAAATTAACGCAACCACTTTCTTGATACAAAAATAACTTGCCTTTAAGCAAAATATTTTGCATATTTGAGAATGAATAGATATGTAGTTACTGAGTAGCGTTGAAAGAATGGTCTCTGCATTTCGTTATTTTTTGCTATATTCATGGATCACTGTACCAATTGTCCGTGTGTTCGACCTTTATACCAAAGCCTTTAAAATAAGATATAACAAAACAGCATTGACCGGAAAAATGAGCTTTTGGATATTATTGCCTATGGAAATGGCCATGTTGGTCAAATGTCGAAATGATTCAAAACAGCAAACCACATTTTCGAACATAGAACATGTGTGCTAGATGAATAAAAAAAGTTTCAATAATAGGTTACCTCTTTTAAAAATGCCTTTATTGTATGTTTAGCTGATGAACTTCTGTGTATATTAACATTTTTCAAGGTGACGTCACAGGGAAATTGGAGACTTTTGACAATTTTCTTAAATTACCTGAAGAAAAACGATTAAATTTGACTGGAGATGAAACAACATACCTTTCTCTTTATAACGGATTATTTTTCGCTTAAGGAGATTTATAAAAAGATCTGTGATAAACGTCCGATTGAAAAAAAAAACAGGCCACGTATATGACCATTTTTCGAAATACTCATCATTCTTCTGTCTGTTCCGTTTCTAAATGACGCTTGAGCGGAACCTATTGTTGACAAAAAATTATCTTTCTACATGACTTACATCTAGAAAAGCTTTCTATTGGCTGTCTGCGCAGATACCTTTACAAACTTTGTTTGCGCATAAGACGAGCTGCGCAGTAAAAGAAAATGTTCTACCTAGAACTTTTTCACTGCATTTTTTGCAAAGAATCTTCACAGAGTAGCTTAATGTAATGTTTTAAACTTGTATCGATGCTTGTTTATGAAAATAATTGCGATTCCTTAAACTTCGCTTTACTTCCATTGGATCAACTTGGCAAAAAATGTTCGAGTACTGGAAGGGATTATTATTCCACCTTTTTTACTAATTATGGAATTCTACCACAGCACAATGTATATTAGAAGAAAGTTTCGTCCTGTCTTTCCTTATAGCATACAGAATTTCTTTTATATAAACATAGTCATGATTTAGCAAATGTGAGAGCCTATTTCCCCCCAATAACTTTAAATAGGAGGGCAATTTTTAAAACCAAAGGCTTTCTTATTATTAAATCCACTCAGCTGATCAAAAGAACCTGTCCAGCTGTACGCTAAATTACCCGGTTAAATTTCGACCTGAATTTTGTTTGCAGCACTCGCAGAACTGTATTTTACGGTTGAGTTCAATTAAATGTGAGTATAATAAGCCTCTGGATTTATTCATCGAGGAACCAAAATAACTAAATCTGAAGTGTCTAATTCCAATTTTAGCTGAGAGAGCCCGGCGCAATCATCAAAAGAGCCACACCTGGCTCGCGAGCCATGGGTTGCCGACCCCGGGGTTAGAGCGCTAAATGCTGATCAGAAAAGTCGCGAGTTAGAGCCTCGGGAAGGGGGAATATCATTTGGGACTGGGTATGACTGGCTGACGACGGCTAATAAACCAGAAATGGAAATTTCAGCCCCCTGCCTTTGTCAGCAATAGTATCTGCAATGAAACAGGAGCCTGTCGGCGTTGACAGTGGAGGCATTGAGGACAAACGAGTACGCACATGACTTTGTCCCCGGGAGGGAGATCAAGGAGCACCAGGCTCTTGGTGACCGGTGGAATGTCATGGGTCTGCTGCGACCTTGAAGCAAAAATGATCTTTCGGAGCGGACAGAAGTCTACAGGCCGAATGCCGTCAGACCTCGTTTATCCACTACTTAGAAAAATTTTCTCGTTTCGGCCAGTTAACTTTTAAGTAAAAAAATTGGGGTCAAGGAATTTCGTCCGCTGTCGCATAGTTGGCGACCTCAACGTTGGCATTTGTTTGAAGGATATTTTAACGGGTTACATTTTTACATCCGTTTCGCGTGATAGGGTGGCTAAAACTTAACATCGCTACTGTAAAGCAACTTCAAGTGCGAGGTTCTCACTATGAAAAACTGTATGGGAACCCAAGTGTTAAAATTCTCGCAATTTCTATAAATAATAAAATTTTGGCTGCTGTAAGTAACTTCGCAACAACAAAGGCCGCCATTCGAACTTGGAGCATAAATGAGGACGGGAATATAGTCTATGAAGCAAGTACTCGATAGATCAGAAAACTTTGCCGCCAGTTTGTAGCGATAACCTCCGGTGATAATCCAAAACAAAAGTCCAGACCATCTCAGCTGCATAGCAATTTATTCCTCAGCATTTTTAAGTTTGTAATCAAGAGTACAATCACTGGTGGCTCACTCCGGACTGCAGAGAGTATGCCGGCGTTTGTGTCAGAGGCATCAACGATCTGCCGCTGGTGGTTTTAAGTGTGTGAATGTCAAGAAAACCTTCAAATGAAGAAATATTCAACGGCACAAATAAATCAACCGTTGCTTACGGCAAATGAGCAACCTTAAAAGAAACAAAAATAATAGATTCTGATATCAAAAGCTACTGGAAACCCAGTGGTCCTTGACAATAATCGCGGGATGAGAAGTATTTCGAAGGTTCACTTTCGAAAGTGTTAGGGTTAAGAAAACTCTGGTAGCGCGTACCCTACGGATTGCTTCATAGTAAAGAAACCGAAGGATCGAGTATATGTCAGATAGGAGACAACATCAAAAAAGAAAACTATATTGAGAGAAGTCAAAGAGCTCACCAGAGTTAGAATGGGTGGAGGGGAATCACAGCCTCCCATCGGTTCCACAAAAGTGGGAGCCTGGAGGGCAGGCTCCCCAGACACTTGTGGGTTAGGACAGGTAGAAACTTTGAGATCAACCGCTGCTGCTGGGGCCGGCTCCATCTCAGAAGCCGTCTTCGGAGTCCCATTACATTCAATACTGTCGGCAGCACAGCCTGCATTTCCGGCTGCGGTAGGAGTGACAGCGGTGACAGGGGGAATATCTGTCCTCGAGGTTTTGGTGGAAACCGCCATGCTTTCGCTCTGATTGGCGGCGGCCGCGGTACCCACCGAGTCGCTGAGCGGAAGCTTGCCGTGTTCAAGCGTCGCGTTTCGGCACAGGGCCTGTACCGACTCATGAGCCCGTCGAAGCATAGCGTTCTCATCGCCCGTCAGATCGTCCGGCTCATCCTCATCATCCAGGTATTCATCCACCTCTTCCTCACATTCGGTCACTCCAGTGAAGACGGAGTTGCCGAAAGCCTCACAGACCACTTCATCAGTCTCATCGGGCGGCGGTACAGCGCTCTCCTTGATGGTGCTGGAGTCGGAATTGTTGTTCTCCCTCTCGTTTGCAAGGTTCACGGAGAGTACAACAGTCTCCGAGGAGCCAGTCGAGGCGAGGGCGTCCTCCAGTTTGCCCGACGCTACCTTTGCATCCCTACGACGTGTGCTGTCGATTGTAGAGCGTCCAAGATTTTGAGGTCTTGTTATAGCCTACGGCAAAACAAATTTTAATTACATTATTTCTCACCACAAAAATAGGAAAAGCGACGATAACGACTTTCCAATAAGTTCTCCTGGGGTCTGCACGACTATGCAGCATGTGTGTTGCTTAGCTGGGACATAAATACAAAAAAATGTGGCCGCCAATAGCTTGGGCGAAGACAGTGGAGTGGCATTCGGCAATTAGGTTTTAGTGAAAGAAGACAGCTTTTTGTTTTGCCTTAAACCTCCGGTCGCTAATTCTCCGATATCATTTTCACTTCAGTTTAAATAGTCCCGAGGGAAGTAAGCGTCCATAGCGGACCAGAAGAGACTTCATATCCATATACGAACCCCCAACCTCGCTGCAACGCTCAGAAAATAGATCAATTCCCAGTTAATCAAAGTAAGTGATGTTAACACGAACGCGTAGTTGATAAAAATGCCCCACATGACCGTTCTCAAAAGAACTAATATCCAAAGTCACATTTTCCATAAAGATTTTCAAGAAATACCTCATCTTAAAGGTTTTGATATACGCGTCGAACAGAATCTGCATTTATGGAAGAAAGCTTGAAGACACTGAAAATTGCGGGAATTGAAAGGACGATCTGAAATTAATTGTAATCCAATGCCTGAAATATCTATGAAGAAATGTGATGAAAGGAAAATTTTTTGATATAAGGAAAATTGCATGATAGCGATTTTCCTTTGACGATTATATTTACATTTATTGGTCAAAGTTACAGTGATTTTCCCCTTTTCGGAACCTAAGGCTTCTTTAAACCAGATGATATTTATTAGCACTGTGCTGACTCGCCGTTTCTACGGCTGCCAAGATGCCGGCTTGAACGAGGCCATCCGCCACACGCTGACTTATCGCGCATCAACCTGTAAAGGCTTGCGCGCTAACGCTCTCGCCTCGCGGTCTGGCCGCAGTCTCGCTAAACTTGAGCTACCCGCATGAGAACTCGCACCAATCAGTGTGACCCCCTTCCTGATCGGCTGCAGAAACAAAGCATGATCTGGGTTTCCGACAATGCCCTACGCTCTCGTCACTTCAGACACAGCCCGCCAGCTTACGGACGTACGCTAGTCTGACAGTCAAATCTCCTCCTTCTTATTACCCACTCCTGTACAGAAAAAAAACTGTTCATACCACCATCGACTCACACCTCTTCTCTTGTCCCAAGAAACCGGGCTTGAAGATCGCAGTGACAAGGGTTACTCTATTAACCTTATTTCTTCAATAGGTACTCCTTTAGTCTATTTGTATATATCGGCCCGCCTTTAACGACGGGTTACCAGTAACAGAAATGCAAGAGAGAGAGAGAGAGCGGACCTACCCGGCCCATTTCACCCATGACCGCGACAGGTGTCATGCCCAGATGGGCTGCCACCTTCTGCTCCACGAGGTAGAAAATGTATTCATCATAAAGCAGGCGGATGAGATGGAAGCTGCCAAAGCTGGCAGCAGAGCGCAGAGTCAGGTCACGGATAACCATCGAACTAAAAGGAGGCGCGAAAGGAGAGGCGAAGTTAGCGAATTCAGGTGAGGGGTGGGGGATAGTGAGCTAAAGAGCGCGATGCATTACCTGTAGAAGGACCACTTGAGAACAAGTTGATGAGCGGCACGTGTGTAGGCCAGATTGTTGCCCTCCAGGGGACGCAGGATACCCGTCACGACGGTGTCAAGCCACTGAGCCCACTCCTCCAGACTTGACTGCTTCTGGAGAATGTACTTGAAATCCTGCTCCAGGTGCGCCACAGTCGCATCACTGCACTGACACACCCAGGAGGCTTGTTCCTAAAATGGCAAAAAAATGAGAATAATTCTCTATCCCCCCCCCCACACCACTACCAACGTCCCCACCAGGGAGATCGGGCCTAACCTGAACATTGTTGAAATCAACGCGACTCAAATCGATCAGCATTTGGTTGATTTGACTGGAATTTTTGAGAACCGCTCGTGCTGCCTGTGCGAGATGATTGAGGCTAGTGTATCTGCGCAGCGTCTGAGCCAGAGCCGAGACGGCGGAGAGTTTAAGGCGAAGGAGAACCGGATCAAGCTGCTGCAGGGCATGGCGCATCCACATCTAAAACGTGAGCGAATACTTTCATAACGATGGCTGGCAATAGGAATAAAAGTGATAATTGCGGATATCAGAAATTTATTGATGGTGTAAAATATAACGAATAAGAGGAATCAGTAGACGTCGTAAGCAACATCAGCAGATCGAAGGGGCCAGATAAAATTCCACGTGAGACCAAGACGAACCGCCTTGTAGCTCAGATGGGTAGAGTGTTGGCTGTACTAAAGGCTATCCTTGCTAGCGTGGGTTCGAATCCCAATGAGGCCGTCGATGTTTTCACAAGTAGGTCAAATGAAGCGTTGAGATTACCCAGTTTGCGTCCAGGTACCCTAACGATTGACCAATCGAAATAGTTACTACTGACTGCGAACTAAGGGATACCCGTTCGACTGAATGAAAGTTTATATGGTCTCAAGTTGTAAGACTAGTTTCAAAATACTATTAGCAAATAGGGATGGAAATTCTAATCTGTCAGAGACCTATAAACGGTGATCGTGGTGGGGCCCTGTGTTTTGTCACCTGGCAGACCCGGTAACCAACAGGGCGTACGATGGGCACATCTCCGGCACTCGGTGATGTTCTCGTGACCTCTGCGATCTTCTCCTCATGTGACTATTAAGATAGTGATAAAACCTCGAAGAGATCCTCCTGAAATGCTTCAAACACTTTCAGCAGCAGGCCATTCGATAAGCGTATACGCTACCCCCCCCTCCCCCCATGGGCGACAGTTTTTCTCCTTAAAATCCCGCAAATGGCATTCAAACCTCTAGAATTTTGAACAAACCTAAGGAGTTTTTGTTAACTGTCTGCTCGACTGGCAACGCTACATGTTCTGTATCATAACTGCTCTGTACCAAGAGGGAGTTCAAATGTATTTACCTATATTTCCATAATAAACCTGACCTGACCCCAATAAATTTGAAATTAAATTCGGAACAGAATTTTCGATTAGGAATAATTACTTGACTGGGTTTGAAAAACCTATCATTGTGCAGCTTACTCCTATAATGCTTCAGATAAGCCAGAAGTCTTACTTCAGGCCTAATTCAGTACCCTTATCAATAAAAACATATTTTAGAGAAAACACACGCTAAAATATTTTTCCATATACTCATTTGTTACAAAATCGCGTCTCCTTCCAACTTTATCCCTGAAGAAAGCATATCTTCGGTTTCAAAAGCATTCCTCATAGGCAGATTTTTTAGGACCATATAATGTCCACCGAAGTCTCTTTGTATGTGCTCATTTATTAATCACTCTTACGAAGTAAATAGCACAGGCCACACTCATTGAAAAATTGTGCGAGCACTATGTAGTATTTTTTTAATGGCATAGGGAATGCATGCTAGTCCTTAGATGAAAAGCATACAGCTTCTAGATTGAAAATCACAAACGCAAATGCAAAAGCAGACCGCACTCAAAATTATACGGGAATCGAAAAAACTTTTTAAATCATTATTTTGATTATAGCACTTAACGAGAGTTATTTGATATATACTATATATTTATTAACGTTTTTACAGAAAATATGTATGAATTTACAAGCTTACCGAAAATAAGCATACAATACATGCTACTTAAGTATTAGTAGTAGCCACTGGTGGTCAAGGAGACGTGCACTGATCAATATTCCAAACCCACCTGAGTCATTTTCCCTAATCGAAAGGGCAGTTCAGAATTTAAATTTGCATTTTATAAAGTCAGTCCCCGTCTGTAGGAAATTACTAGAAAGGCGCAAGACGACACCGAAATTTTAAAAAAAGTTAAGGAAAACAGCCTGTTCGAATTAAAAGTACACTGGACCGAACGTGTCCGCCAACTCTGAGAGAGAAAGAAGGGCGGAAGGTCCGACATACCTCAAGGTTTTTCGCAAAGTTGCGTATAGCCTGGGTGAGTGTAGGGGGAATGGGTCGGAGGACGTTGGGTATGAGGACCTCCGCCAGAGACTGGTAAAATGTGTGATCATAGAGACGAATGAATTGGTGCACGGCCGTGCTCTTGGAGAGTGCATAGAGACGTTCTTTGGGAAGGGCTTTTTCAAATTCCGAGTCATCCTAATGCGATAAGAATAGATAAATAAGTAAGAATTTTGCCTTAAGGCTAGGGGGGGGAACTACAAAACTGAGATGGTAAGGCCAAGAAGATTAGCGCCAAAGAAAACGCGTGGGACATTTAACTATAAAGCGAACGGTGAAATCTCAGCTGCAAGGCACTAATGACCCACTGAGAACACTAATGTGGTCACCGAAACAAGTTTGGATTCGGAAAGCTTTGTCGGCTCTCTCCAAAATCAATCAGATGTAGAAACTTGTTGGATTTGGACCGATCGGTTTTTATTTCGCATTTGCTGCCGCGGCCTTTGTATGGATGTGTGTGTAGCTTGACGGCCATTAATGGTGCACTGGTAAGCCCGCTTCCCCTTCCTGTAGGTTCGTTGAGGGACGGTCTCCGTTGCTGATAGGCCTCCCAATAGAGTTGCTCAATCTGACCAAAGCCTACTATAACACAACATTAGCCCGAGTAAGAGCCCTTGGTGAAGAATCAGATTCTTTCCCACTGAATTTTGGAGTTCGACAAGGAGGATGCCCTCTTTCCCCAGTTCTCTTCAACTTCTTCATCGACTGGGTGATGCATCATTCAGTTCTACCTGACAGAGGATGGAAAATGAGCCCTAAATTCGGAGTACCGGACCTGGAGTATGCAGATGACATTGTCGTACTTGGTAATATCCCTCAGTCACTACAGGCCTACTAACCAACCAGCTTCGCTGCAACTGTTGGCCTGACGATTAACATTCACAAGATAAAGCTCTTGACTACGCATCTTGGCACAGCATAGTCACTGTTTATCAGTGCTCAACCCATTAAAGAAGTTAGCTGCTTCCGTTATTTGGGCTCAAATATATTAGCCAACGGACAGGCCAAAGAAGAAGTAAGAAGCCGAACCGCGCAAGCTCGAAAGGCATTTAGGCTGCTAGACAGACCATTCTGGTCTCGCTCAGACATCAGCTTACGTACTAAGCTGCTAATATACAAAGCATCCATCAGACCATTGTTAGTATATGCCTGCGAAAGAGTCAAAAAGCAGACATTATATCGCTCGACGTCTTCGACCGTTGGTGTCTTTGACGCCTCTTAAGAGTCTTCTGGTAAAAACAAATTTTCAATGTTGAGCTACATTACAGGTGTTTCAAACTACCAAGTCTAGCATCGTACATCTAAAATCACCGATTGCAACGGTTTGGCCATTTCCTGCGCAAGCCATCGACGGAGCTTTGCGGATTGATCATGAACTGCACTTGCAGTGCAAACTGGAGATACCGACAGCTGAAGACGTGGCTCAACGCTGTCAAGTCGAACGTCGTAACCGTTTACGCCTTGCAACACTGGAACAAGAACTGGGTTGACATCTGCGAGGAGGTCACTTCCGATCGCTGCCAATGGGCCATCACTATCCATGGCATCCGTGAAACGGATTCATCCAACGAAAGGAGCTTATCGGATCAAGAAGTAGTAGTAGTTGAGGGACTTACCAGCACACTGGAGCAAGTTCAACTGCGATGGAGCGATCATGTCATGAAAATGACCGACGAGTGCATGCCTAACGAAACATTTCATGGTGACGAGGCTACGCATGAATACGTGACACCATGCTCGCAGATGCCAATTGGCATTCCAGGCATGGACTGCCCTCAGGATTGTATGCACCAAGATTTAAATGCAAACAGCCCGCCTCCCACACCATAAAATGCTGCCACCACCAGCAACGTTACCGCCAAATACCCCCTCCCCTACCTGCCTTCACTGTAATCCTTGTTCTAAGCCTGATTTGTTCTCGTCAGACACTTCTGAATTAGCCGCAACTGAAACGGAGCCAGCGCACGAAAGATATACATTAGCACCACTACGATCCGCAGTGCAGAAACGGTAGAAACCTATGCATATTGCGACCCCCACGGCAGTCACGCAAAGGTCTGGTTGATAACACGTGGAGCTATCGAGATGTGGCTAGCGAACAGGTGTCGGCAAACTCCAAGCAAGACTAATTAAACACACACCAGGACTGTCCTGGGTATGACGACACATGTGGGACCTCTTCGGTGAAATGCACATATATGAAAGTGTCTAGTAAAACATAGTCATCCAAAAACTCTTATTCCGCCTAACCCAATGTAAACGCAGAAATACAGTCAAAGTATGTATCGTCCTATTCGCCCACATGCATCAAAATGTCAAGAAAGAATGACGCCTCGACCACACAACTACTCTCCGACACAATCGCATGTGAGAATGTGCACATCTCCCTTATGTGGGTAGTGTGCTTTGTTGGTGGAGGCTGATCATGCGGCATGGAAGAATAACACGTGTAGGGTACACAGGGTCTCACGACAGGTTAGTAAATGCGCCAAACATCATCACATTTAGCCTAGAAGCCCGCTTCGCGGACCGTAGCAGTCTCAATTGACCTGTCACCAGCCTTCGACTGTGTCCGCCACGATCAGCTCCTGTGGGACTTGGTCTCTCTGAACGTCCCGACTGGCCTGGTCCGATTGTTGGCGGCTTACATCCATGGCCGTCACGATCGTGTCCTTTTCCGGGACGCGCTCTCTAAGCCCCGTAAGCAGAATTGCAGCGTCCCTCAAGGCTCTGGGCTCAGCCCGACGCTCTTTAACACTTTGACTGCGACTCCCAAAAATAGCCCGTAGTTTGTCATATTGCGTGTACCACAGATGGCGCACGTCGCAGTCAAAGTTTTAACATCTACATGCGAGAGCTCCCACTCCTCCGGGCACCTGCGCGAGTGGTATCGTACGCGGACGATGTTACGTTCTTCTGCCGGCACCACCACATCGATCAGGCTGCACGGCTCCTCACGCAGTTCATGCTTGATGTCGAAAACTTCTTTACCCAGCGCGGAATGACGATCTCGGTAGCCAAGTCGTCCGTAACTGTTCTCACGCTGGATCCGAAGGAATTTAATCGTCACCCGGCCATCACCGTCAACGGTGCGTCCTTACCGCTCGTCCGCAAGCCCAAACTCCTTGGCGTGCGTTTCGATCCGCTTTTCACGTTCGCAAAGTGAGCCGCTGCACCAAGGTACTTAAGGCTCTAGCAGGCACATCCTGGGGCTGCGCGAAAGAGACTTTGTCGACTACTTTCAAGGCGCTGGCCAAGCCGCACCTCACTTATGCGGCACCAATCTGGTCTCCTGCGATAAGCTCTTCCAGCCTGCGCCGCCTCCAGTCAGCACAGAACGCTGCCCTCCGCACGATCACGGGTTGCTATAAAATGTCGCCTATAGATCACCTTCATGCGGAGGCTTCTGTCCTACCGGTCGCCCATCACACGTTGTTCGCAACCAACCATCCCAATCATCACCGTGGCAACGCTCCTGAACCCAGCCGCAACGTCCGTCCGTCTATTCGAGCTCTCCACAAAAAAGCTGTTGCCTCGTCTCTCGCGGATCTACCCGTTGATAGCTCTGCCACCAAGACAGGCTTCCAGCGTCTCCACCAGAGAGTCGTTGTCGAGGAGAAACGAGGTTACTGCCCCCTGTCCTTTTGGGTGGCTATCCACCTCCGAATGCGGCCTCAGAAAAACATCTACCGAGGGTCGCTCGCTGTACTCTGGCTCAACTGCGCAGTGGCTACTCAATGGTTCTTTCCCAGTATCGAAATCAGCTGCACCCGTACACACCCGACTGCTGTTCCGACCGCGGCGCTTCTCCGCATGACTGTCTACATCTGTTCGCCTTCAGTTCCCGGCCAGGCACTCATCTCACTCCCGTTGACCTTTGGCTCAAGCCGGTCGAGGTCGCGGCTTTTCTCTGTCTCCCAACTACTCCCAGTTTGGATTCCAGCGGGGATTCCTGATCCAACTATGGGCTACGACACACACACACACACACGCACACCATTTAGCCTGAGTAGATTCCCGATCATAACCGTCAGAACAAGGAGCCCACGACTCAATGTTTAGTCAGTTGGACTTACTGAAGCTCAATAAACAAGAAAAACAGGAATTGGAATCACATATGTCCCTAAACCAGAAAAACACAAGCATAAATCGCATGTCCCCACACCAGACGAATCAGAGTTTGAATAGCAGCTGTCCCCAAACATGGAGTTGAGAAAGGCTGGGTGACAACGGTTAATAAGCCACACATTTGCTTTTTCGACAATATCTTTCCACCCACAGTATTATTTTCTGTGCTCTAGACCGAGCGCAAAACATGACGGGACTGGCGTGTCCATTAACCTAGTCGGTGAGCGAAATTCTACACTTATATATGCGCAGTATTCGAACAAAATTAATTAGACCATCTTCAAGGAAGTAATTCGGGATAAAAAACCGCTTCATCCCGCTTCATCGAGTCACCATCGTTGTCTCTATGCTAGAGAGCTTCAAAAGATTTTAACCAGGATGTTTCAGGAGCTCTAGCGCATATACTGCACGTGCATGTGTACTGTACCTTGGAATCCTCGGTCCGCCAAAACACCTTCCAGACATTGGCGATGGCAGAGAAATCAAGGTTTACAACCGCTTCCAGCATATTGCTAGCACTGAGGGCGTACAGACAAGCGAAGGAGACCAAGTCCTCAGCGGGGATTCCATCAACAGAGAGCGACTTTTTGCCAGACTGGGCAAACTTGTCACCAGAGCCATTGCGGGACTTGCTCGTTGGTGACAACTCGACATTGTCGACTCCTACGTCAAAAACAAATGAATAGTAAAGTAACACATTAGCTGAGTGGTGCGTGTTGGTACCTATGAGGGTCTTCGATTTAACACGAATTCAAGCAGAATGGCAGCAACATGCGCAAAATATCAGCATCATCTTAGCAAATGTATTAACTCGAAGAATTCACATACAGTCCTGCGAGCAAGTTGCCTAAGTTTGTAAATGTTTGATTATTTCTAGCATACCAGCGAGAACGCATATACGAAAACTTAGAAATAATAATGAGCAGCATTAGGCATATTAATTACTTAAAAGAACTATAAGAAGTACTAAGTGTTTGTGAAGAAAAGTAAAATTTCCTCGATAACCCCCAGGTTCTGAAGACGTTAATATAGCTATAAATTAGAACAATAAATTAAAATATTTTGCTAAGTATAAAACTTTAAGCAACCACTTCCTTTATATAAAAAGAACTTTACTTTAGTGAAAATATTTTGTACATATTATCATTGGTGGATGACTATTTATTGAATATCGTCGAATAAAGCCTCTCATTATTTCGCTCGTTTTCAGTCTTCATTGATAAGATAATAAATTGCGCTTCTGTTCGGCATTTACGTCAAACCCTTTAAAATAAGATATAACTAAACAGCATTTACCGAAAAAACGAGCTTTTGGATATTAGTTCTTATGAAGATGGCCATATAGGTCAAATGTGGAAATGTTTCAAAACAGCAAAGCACATTGTCGAGCATACAAAATGTCTGCTAGATACAACGCATATTGTCATTCCCAAGATTAGAAAAACTTTTCATAAGAGGTGACCTCTGTAAAAAAGTACTTTTATTGGATATTTAGCTGACGAACTTCTGTGTATATTAACTTTTTCCAAGGTAATGTCACAGTGAAATTGGAGACTTTTGACAATTTCTTTAATTTGCCTGTATAAAAACGATTAAATTTGACTGGAGATGAAAGAACCTACTTGTCTCTTCAAAACGGATTCTTTTCCGCTTAAGGGGATTAATTCCACGATCCGTAATAAGCGTGCGAATGAAAAAAAAACAGGCCACAAAAATGACCATTTTTGAAATATTTATTATACTTCTGTCTGTTCCGTTTCTAAATAACGCTTTATCGTAACGTAGTTTTTACAAAAAACTATATTTCTACATGACTTACATCCAATAAGGCCTTCTATAGGTTGTCTTCGCGGTAATATCTGGACTCACAGGACTGTATAGCATTTTGACCGAAACAAGATTTTATATGTGAACAGTCATGTAAGACAAGGGCAACTCTTCGTACATATTTGTAAGTCTAGTATGGAAGACTACATACTGCTGTATGCCGCTTACGGTGCGGCCTGTTGTAAGTTACGTATGGGCGACTATTTATAATTACACTTTGAGCATACAAAAAAACTTTATCTCAGAAAGTACCCAAAATAAAATAATGTATAGCAGATTTTTTAGATCTGGTCTGCTTTTTCTAACTGAAGGCCGTCTATTGCCTTAACCGCAACCAGAAGATTTTCAGTTACAACCATGATGGGAGTGAGTAGTGATCTACATCTTGTAGTGCCCCCTAAACGGTGCGTGCGGTAGATGAATTGGACTAACATGAGGACTAGATCAGGACACGGCAGACTAAAATTGACATACGCACCGATGAGCGATGTGGTGCAATACCTAGGTGGGGTCTCATCCCGAACGAGTCACCTGCGACCTCTCCAACCTCCAGTCTTCTTGATTTAATCACGATACTGGGCCCAGGTGGGAGAAGAGAGGATGAGGTAGATACGATGCAAGTCACCGTTCCTGTGCTCACTATGTTATAGGACACACGGTGGGCAGAGTCAGCAAATACTACCAAACTGTTATATTTTGTAACTTTCATCAAATGGCCACACACACGCACACCTCTTAAATCTGAATTAGAATCGATAGATTCGCGGTGAAATGGGGACTCCCTACAGAGCAAGAGTTCCAGTGCTCGTATGTGGTCTCCGTTACAATCAAATGTACTACCCTATTCCCAGGAACTTACCGGGAATCGGCAGACCTGCAGATCGACAAATTTCATCCAGATTCGGCAGAGCTGAGCTCGCCTCTCCGAGGAACTGGGAGTGCTGATGTTTCGATTGACCACCAAAAGCGGAGGAGAGTTGTCGGGTACTGCCAATGCCGCTGCTGGAGACGGAATTGCGTTCGTCGAGGGAACTACCGCCACTGAGACCAGATTGCGACAAACCCTGCTGTTGTTGTTGGTGTCCGAGTGTGGAAGAGGAGGATCCATAGGGAACGCCGGCACACTGACTTCTCCCACCAACCAGCGGTGTGGAGCTCTTCAATTGACTTCCTACGTTTGCCGGGCTGCCAGAGCCTGCTGTAGACAGGCTCTTCCATTCAGCTACCACTTCCATGCTCTGTCGATGATAGTTGGGGTAATGCCTCAGCGCAAAGCTGGCATCCTCCACGTAGTGATTCAACTGCGAGCTCGGTTTTATACGGATACCATAGTAGTGGTACTTTGAATTGCCCCGAGTGCCCAACCGCCGGGTACGAAGACCCAAAAAGACGGAGCGGATGAGCTTGCCAAATGAAGCCGGATTCATGGGCTCCAGTTTGTTCTCGTGACAGTGTTGTAAGTAATGAAAGTAGAGGGTGCTACGAGGTAGACTCACTCCCTCGGCGGTCTCGTAGTTGTCAATTAACCATTGAACCTGAAATAATAAGAGAGTTATTGGGGGGCGGATGAAGAAGCAGAAGGACATAAACCACAGCTCAAAGTAGGGACGAGGGATGGAGTAGTAATCACTTACCGTCAGTGGGCTCGCCTTGGCAGTGTGGGAGAGAGAGGCAGCGTCATCTTCAAGAGCTGCACCTCCCTGTAAAATGTAAGTTGCTCCTTGGTGGGTGACGATTTGGGCGTGTGGGGTGCCCCCAGCAGCCCCCACAATCGATCCACCGGTAGCGCTAAACCCGGAACCGGCCAACACCTGCAGAGAATGTGAAAAAGTCGACGCTAAAATACTTTCCATGCAGAACGGTCGGGAAACACGGAAAAGCATATAGATACAGCCCCATGATAAAAAGACCACTTTTCACATGAGTAATTAAGGGACTTAAGTAGGAACGTGATCGCCATAAAGCATAGTCTACAGGGAAGCCTGTTCCATGGATGGGAACTCAATCAATCGATTCAGCGATTTGGCGCCGGCGTACAAAGCCCTGCGCAATCACTTTTGGACTCGCGTCACTTAAAATCGATTGGCTTGAACCCCTTTATTTGGCACCTTTTGCTGCGTCTGCTATCTCTGACGATAACTCGGGAGTTCAGACTAAGAGAAAACAAGAAGTAAAAATTCGTATCTACTTTATGAGTTCAAAATCGACTTTGTACTCCATCCCCCTCCAGAAAGTCAACTTTTTCCAGCAGACTGAAGAAGGGAACGAACTCACCTGTCCACCAACTGTCTGGTAGTAGGTCTGGCCTCCGCAGACGGGCGTGTAGATTATGGGAGCATACTCCTGGTACTGACTGAAATGAGATTACACAAAGAACGAGAATAGCACATCTTTGGAGGGGAGAAAGCAGCAGCAGTCAACCTAACCTGAACACAGCACGCAAACAAGAGGGAGAGATTGGTAGGGGTAGGGAGTAACGGGGGCAGAGAGGGAAGCCAAGGGCGGAGGAAAGATGTAAACGAAGGGTGGCGAAGTGAAGAAAAGGAGGAGGAGGACAAACGTTCAGTAATTAAAAAGCAACGGGGAAGAATAGAGAATCGAGTAAGATCGAAGCCCCGACGGCAGATATTGAGTGGAGGTAACGGTTGAGGAATGGAAAATGTGTTTGCAAACGCACAAATAAAGGGGCAAAATATTCCGATAGTTGCTGCGTGTGAGCAGAAGTGACAGTAAGTGCGAGCACGTTAATTTGAGCAGTGAGGCTACACTACTGCAAACTGTGTTACGAGGCAAATCGCGACGAGCAGTACGGAATTAGGAAAGCAAGTGTGAAAAGTCTGCCGCACATACAATAAAAAAAACAGAGCGCGCATTACCCGAAGTCGGCTTTTTGCCGCACAGAGTACAGTCTACGCAGAGAGGTATCCCCGTTTATGGATATGTATCCTCTAGGGAAGGTAGTGCAATTTGAGCAGGGCGTCAAACGGGGAGACAAGGGTAGGACTAGGAGACGATCGTCAAGGGGTCAGAATTAAGGCACAGCCAGACAGACAAAAATCAGGGCCAGAGGAAAACAATATTTTAAAATTGGGCGGGAAACTGTAAGCTAGACTGAGATGTAGTGGAATAGTGTGTTTGGAGTTGTAAAGATGGCATAAATAACCATGAGTGCGGTTCTTCGAAACCTTTCAAAAATGCGCGGTCACAGAAATCCTTCCAAGTTTGAGCAGAACCTTAAAATACGTCTTCAAATAGCTAGTTTGAGACTGAGAACCCTCCAAAGACCGGTAACAGGCTCATTCTCTGCAATAAGTGTTTGGTAAGCAGTAACTAATTGTTGATTTGCATGCAACGTCGATTTTTTGTTTGCAAAAACCATCGAAGAAGTTCACTGTTGGTGGAAATTTCTGAGATACGGTGAAGCCTCGGGTGACGAGCAGGCCCATCTACGAGCATTTCAGGTAACGAGTGAGCCCCTCGCAGAGAATTTGCTTCGCTTGACAAGCTTCCACTCAGTTTATGAGTTGTCAACGCGTGTGTGTGTGTGTGTGTGTGTGTGTGCCTGTGTCCGCCACTAAGTCTTCCTCCCAGGGCGTGAGACCTTGGTTACCTACAGCCAATCAGTATGAACTGATGGAGTGTGATTGGCTACTTTTCGCAAGACGGGCGTCTCATATGAGGAGCTCGGTGTCGGAATGGATTAAACTTGTTCACTTAGGTTCCATTTTACTACCTTATCTATGTTCTTTTTGTCAGAAAAGCGATATAATATGGTACAGCAAGCAGAGGTCTTTTGGGACCGCTTCGAAAACACATCAAATGTGTTATATACTGGGTGTCCCAAAAATGTATACACGCTTTCCATAATTGTAAAATTGGTGTTTATCATAATTTTATTATTTCAAAAGTGTAAAAATATTTACAAGTATCATTTTATTGTGGTTTGCACTGAATGTTCTCAAACTGACGTCCATTTTGATCATGAAGCTGCTGACAACGCGACGCAATGGAATCAAACGCACCATGTGTCATTTAGATGGCAGACGACAGCAATCGCCGTTTAAACCCAAATTTTGAGCTACAGCGGTTTATGTGCCACAAAAACCGATCTCAACATGCGCTCAGCACATACAGACCTACCGAAAACAGTAATTTAATCATGATCAATGCCCTAAAAATACTGCGACGCAGTACCAAACTCAGTTTCGAGGACGGAGATTTGTATGCTCTGCTCAATCCATTTAGTCGATGGTGCTTGGGCGCTCACCGAGGCGTCACGAGACTCACTTATCCGCTTATGATTTCAGGGCTCGATCCCTATTATATGCACAATAAGACTGCCGAAAAAGTTAATCAGGAGGAAAACTCTTCAGTTCACAACGTGCCCAGCCCGCTAATGATCGCCCACCTGTGTTAACAAGGACGTGGCAAGTAATGACTCACACGTGGTTGATTGATCAAGCATTGCGCCAATTAACGCCCATACTGGCCAATCCGCTATCAAGGATTTTACACTTCCCCGCTTATAAACAATCGAGTGAAGTCCACCGACGTCGTCTCAAACGGGATGGTCCAAACTCGCTGTGACAACACCACGAGGAGCCTATCAAAGAAAGAGGGCTTAGGTGGTTCGGACACGTTGTTCGTCATCAACCTCATGAGCTTGGTGTTACTGGCCTCGATCCGACACCGTTACCCAATTTGACACGTCGAAGAGGGAGTCGGACCTTAGTTATTCCGTCTCCGGTGATGAGAACTGACTGAATTGTCCAGGTCTGCCGTCACAGATCGTCATGCGTGCCATCCGGAACATATTAGAAGCCTGCTATATCAGTCATGATCGCAGCCGTAACAAGTAAAAGCTTATAAACAGACACCCAGTAGCAGCATAGTGAGCTCAGCTAAGAAAAAAGATATTGCAATCGTTTGTGCCACCCTAACTGTCACTGATTCCGTCTTCAAAAATGAAATGGAGGATAAATCCGAAGCATTCATCTCTGTCCCGGCCGAAGAGTACATTCTCTCCTGGCGATTACGGTATAGCCAATGGCGTTTTCTAAGGGAAGTACTCAGCTAAAATTAACATTGTGAGGAGCTTCCCCTTCCCCCAATAGTTGAGCGCCCACCTACCACCGTTAATATTCCCGACCTACACCGACGAGTGAAAGAGCCCGTGGCGTAGTGGTTAGAGCGTTAGACTTCCAGCCAACGGGTCACGGATTCGAAACTCGGGGCTCGCCACAACTGGCTTTAGGTATGGCTGGCTGATGACGGCCAGCGAGCTAGGAAGGACCCCTTCAGTCTCTTAGACATAAAGGTCTTTCTGAAGAAAAAAATAGGCAGAATGCGCCGACCTGTTATGGCTAAAATTTGCCAAGAGCGCAGTGCAGTGGGACTTACACCTGACCGCCCGCACCTGAACTCGCATAGACTGTTTGCTCAGCTGCCGTCTCGAGGTACTGGGCGGGAAACAACGTCTGCAAGGATTGGGCACCGCTAGAAGAGTCGGAGACTAGGCTGGCGGAGTCAGCAGATGCGGCGACGCTGACATTTGCGGCATTGTCTGCGCCGAAGGAGAATAAAGAGGGAATAATAATAAAAATAATACATAACAGTATAATAATAAATAATATGGTAACCTGTGTCTAGCAGCGCATGTGGCTGCATTGGCAATGTGGAGTTTCGCAAAAAATAACTTTCTGGGAGGAAGAGCCTGCACTCGACTTTTTGGATTCTACTGGGATGACTTATTTGTACTTTATACGGTTGTGACCATGTCTGATGCAGCCAGCTTCAATGATATCAGGTACGGTACCTCTCTCAACGCGTGACTATTAGCGGCAGCGGATCTGGAAATCTGCAAACATGCATTCACTCTGTCATGAAACCAGGTTCTGATGGAAGAGGACAGAGAGTGCGGCAGATACAGTACAATTCACGCGCGGTGGACATCTTCAAAATCAACGGTCGAATAGACAATTCCAGCTGCAGTTACCAAGTTGGCCTTAAGTCTCCGGTTACGCGTGTTGCGACAGGGCAAGTGTCAGTTCCTTTACAGAATCGCACTCCCTGGTTTTGAACAGATAGCTCAAAGATTTTCATTCGATCTCAACCGCTTGCCTAAAAAACTACTCCTATGAAGCCAATTAAGGTAAAATTGAACTATTTGGCACATCTTATCATTTGGTGCGCCTGTCAATTACTCAAAACTGCATACAGTCATGTAGGGACTACACAGCCAGTCGCTCCATTGTACCCATGACCGGACAAACTACTACGGTATGCCAGCGGCGTTTCTGGTTCCAAACTACTTAACAATGGCTGGAGCCTTCGGCGTTAAAGATGCACAAATTTCACTCAACTAACCGTAACGTAACCAGATTCCCTCCCACTGTATCCATGATGGAGTAAAAAGCCCGATCGAAGTCGCAATAGCCTAGCAGGAGGGCAAATAAACCGCAAGAACACAAGCATTTAGTCGAACTGGCAGTTGCTTTTTAAGCGGAAGTCAAAAATAATTCCACTAGAAACATCCGCTGTCCAGTAGCAGCTTTAGAGTCTTACGATCAACCTCGTAGTCGAAATACCTCCTCATACTGTGTTTCTTATAAGAAGAACGGTTAATAGGCGAAACCGCCAGGAAGTTGCTTTGAGGATCTGTTGGAGAGTTTTAAATACTGCTAACTTCTTGACTATAGTTACTTGCAAACACCACAATTTAATAGTAAAAAAGCCACTTTTAATTTTTTAAAAATGTGCAAATAAGTATAAACTAACTTAGTTTGCCGACTAGAACATGTTGACCGTTCTGTTGGATGATGGTGTGGGTAGTGCCATTGTTTTTCGCCACCTGAATAACGGTCGCTCCTTGAGCCGAGCCGGGCTGCATTCCAAACAAAACGCGTCTTCAACTCCTATCGTGATAAAATTAAGAAATCTTGAAGTAGAGATTTGTGTGAGGCATTTGAAAATTCATGCTAGCCTGCTAGAAGTTTTGGAACGCAAATCTGTAAATATCGGCTTAAGTCACTGTTTTTTGTTAAGTAGAATCTCTCTCGAGCTCTAGATAAATATTTTTAACATGTTGTTCTTAAGCTTCCAGCTTATCATGGTCTGTTGCAAAATGACTTCGATTGCAAAGGCAAAGAGCCATGCATGATTCAAATAAGTGCAATGCTCAGACAACGCAAAAATTGCGGATGCATCTGTAAATGTTCGATACTTTTCAAAATTATGGATAATCGTTCTGTGTGAATCGACATTACAAGCCGATCCATGATGGTAGATAGTGGTTTCGATCATACCCGATGGACAATAAACAAATCGACATTCTTTTGCAAACGACAATTACGAGCGACGAACACTTATGGTTCGAAGATTCCGAATTCGAATTTTAAGTCATGGCCCGGGGTACGTTGCATAGTTGTAGCTATTTACTAATAAATTTCGTGGAATTCGTAACTCGTCGCAATAGCTCTGAGGACAAAATGTCTTCAGCCAATCGGTGGTGAACATTCAAAATATTATATGTTCATTTTTCCTAAAGTTATTGGTTCCTAACATACTCTAAACTCTAGGAAAAACTGTCAGACAACAACAGAACTGGTGTGGCGCAAGGACTAAGTCGAAAGAGGAGACTTTGGTAATTTCCAAATTGTTCCATGTACAGATTACAGCGCAGAGCATTGGGGTCGCTGCCACTGCCAAAAGAACTCGACTTGTCTTATGCACGTCGACAATAGCGATAAACAAGAGGATAACACTGAGAGTGCTACTTTATATTAAAGACGAATGGCTCACGCGCACTATGGAAATCTTCATCGAATCTGATGCAAATATGGTTTGCGTTAGCTGATTGAGACGACAGCTTGCAAAGCGTTAATCTTTTTCATACTATCACATGAATGGAAATGTTTTTACGGTAATTAAATATTTGAAAATCTAAAATTTTTGGGACTTTTCTGTAAGCTTGCCACCCTAAGAAATCGGCACGTGGATACACTATCCGTGTGGATAAAACGGACAAATGCATGCACGGTCGACGAAAATGTTATTAGTCGACATAAACTCATCTAAATAGATAATTTTCGGTGTCAAATTGATGACCGTTTGATAAGCTCCTCTTTTACATACCACATCTAGGTGAACAGGTCCCACAAACCACGACACAAAGTAAAACAACTTCAACTAACTAATGAAAAAGGGAACAACTTCTGAAAAGCTTAAACAGATCAGACTGCCTTATACGACAGTCACCAGATAAATTTAAAGCCGATAAATGTAGAGACAAATGGACAACCTCGTAAAATAATTCCTGGTGTTTCCTGTTATGATAAGTGAACTTGTGAACGGCATATCACGAGCTGCATGAACTAGACGAGGGCTCCCAGTCAAAGAGAGTGAATTGTTACTTATTCGAAGTGAGAGAACAATTACCCGGAGACTACGTATCAAAACAACAGGTCGGGTGAGGAGCGTACTTTCGGATTTAAATAGCATGCAAAACCCCGCAGTGATGGACATCTGTCCAGTCTGCAAATGGTTACATCCTAGCCATTGCGACGTTGAAAACCTATTTTTGTGAACTTACAGATAATAAATTTTCTTCAGAACAAAAACAAATATCGGTCGCCCAAATTGTTTTTTTCATCAATGTAAGCTAAAAGCAATAGAGTTGAAAAACTGTTTTCACACATTGAGTGGCGCATGTGTATAGCAAATTAGATTGCACATGCGCAACAATATCCAGAATACTCTCAGGCTCCTTTTTAAAGCTGTCAAAAGCTTGGTTGGATGAGTTCGCAAACAACGGCGAATTACAGTTTTTTCAGAACAGGAATTTATAAAGTAACTTCACTAAACACATCGTTTTGGGACCTGAATAGCGGTAGCCACAGCCTATACGACAACACGACAGGAGGTTGTGATACGTAATCAATAAAAAGACTTCCGCATTGCCAAGCACACGAAAGACGGGAAAGCATTCCAAACGGAGCCTGAAAAAAATCAGGGCAGTTATAGAAAACGGGTGTCGCCGGAGCGAAACTTATAGAATACAAACATCAAACCATGTACGATGTACCTTTACGATGATTAGGTAATGCCATAGGCTACCTACCATAACTGATCAGGCATGATAGTAAACGAACAGGGGGTTTAAAATATGATCGAACATTAAAAGTCATGTTGCAAAAAAAGCAAGAGGATCACATTCAGCCGAATTTTGTTCATGGGAAAAGGAAACTATGGTTTCACTACAATCGACGTGATTCAAGAATGGCACAGTACCGTTATTGCATATTAAAGACGACAGCTTATGGTACCACAATTTCAATCAAAAACAAAAACTTAAATAAAATAAAAGGTATAATAATATATTTGTTCTGCAGGTTGTTGTACCTCGGATACTGAGTTCAGACCCAACTTTACTACTTATAGTTAGGTAAATAAACAGTGCTTGCTGTCATTGTGTCAGTAAGTGGAAGCACCAAAAATTATAAAATAGTTTCTTAGGTGTTCTTTTATTTCTACAACTATCTGAAAGTTGAACAGCGTACACTCCAAGAAAGGAGGAAATACGGTGTTTGTTTACCATAGATACGACTAATTATGTTCCCAAAATTAACACAACATTCATCAATCCCAAATAAATGCCACTGTATATTTCGGTTTATATTTAAAAACCGTTTCAGTGTCGCATAGGAAACGAAACAAATGTTCACCTTAGTTGTTGGGTTACAGTCGTCAACAGCTACCGTGACTATGGCGTTCACTATGGCGGCGGATGTTTACGTCAACTGTTACTACAACAATTTCGCGCTTAATTAAAATTGCGTAAGTCAGATGAGCAACGGATGCGAAGAACATCCGCCAAATAATTTTAATTAACGTGAATTTATACACTAATTGAATTTATACACTAATTTGCACTATTACATTGAATGTGTGATAAAGCTTCCTTGAGACTATTTCGAAGACGGCTGTCATACACCAACTGCTTTGTTCTTCGAGTTACGTGTTTCATAAATTCGTTTAAGGTAAACAATTTAGTCGGGAACCAAAAAACCACTGAACACGTAAAATGTTAACATGCTAAATTTTATAAGCAAGACTGAATATGCGCCTTGAAGTGTGTGACACAGTGCTCGAAATTAGTTTTATATGGGTTAAAGCACAGATTGGTGAACAGTAGTACTTAAAATGTCAGTGTCGTAGCACACACTCTTAACCCAAAGAAAGATAAAAACTCAAATAAAATAACATAGGAACACTTAACTTTATCCAACTACTGAGAGACTATTTAAAACGGACGAAAACGTTAATACCGGTAGTATATGTAAAAATGAAAAATGCCCTAATCTTTAAAATGGGTCAATGGATGGTATCAAACTTGTCCAAAATAAACAATACACATAACGGGCACCAAAATTCCGTTAACTAACACAAAGAATGGAATAAAAGCATTATATTCCAGTCTGATGAAACTTCGAAGAGTTGAACTGGGGTTCCTTCCTGACATACTAGACGTTTCTGTGGCCGAAATTCCACCCGTAAGAAGGTGGCATCCTTAACATTTTTACGCGTTCTCTAAAAAGCAATATTTGATGGAGAAATTCTTTGGGAAACGGTTACAAACTTTATTCGTAAATTTTCGACACAGGCACGCTAGGTCGTCTTCAAACGTGAGGAAATAGTGTGGGAAACAGTTCACATTTTTAACGTGTCAAAAAAATCGATAATGCTGTGTCAGCAGTGGTCATTAGCCTGCTTTTGTAACCGTTTCCCGAGGAATTTCTCCATCAAATTACATTTATCGGGATGCATATTTTTAAATTCATACGATTGAAAAAGCAATATGATTTAATTTAATGAACTTGAAACTGGTGCATTGTATACACATTTTGAGCAATTGTAAACTTCGTCTTTATTATAATTTTATTATTTCAAAAATCTAAAAAAATATTAACAAGCATCATTTGATTGTTTTTTCACTAAATGTTCTCAAACTGACGACCATTTTGACGCAGAAACTGCTGGCAACACGAAGCAATGCAATCGCATACATCGTAAGACAATTCCCTTGGCATTTGGTCGCATTCATGTCCAATAGCTTCTCTCAATTCAATTTTTTCATGCATGGTAAAAATGCAGTGAAAAAACAATACAATGATACTTGTTAATATTTTTAAAATTTTTGAAATGATAATATTATAATAAGCACCAAGTTTCCAATTATTTAAAATATTAGAAGTCAGTTTTTGTCAAAAAATTGTTTTCAGCAA
>JAYGXS010000009.1:7259646-7276942 GCA_036362985.1 Ligula intestinalis
AAGATTTGCTGAAAACAATTTTTTGACAAAAACTGACTTCTAATATTAACCATGGGAATATTTAAAATGTGTATACACTTTAAATAAATACCACTACTTCAGGAAAAGTTCCTCGGGGTTAATGGAAACCAGCACATTGTCATGAAAGGAGCACCGAAAGATTTTTAGTCGCCATCATTAAGTCGCAAGACAAGTCACCCCGTGATCAGTGCTTGGCAATAGGCGAACTTCATGGGCGAACACAAACACCCCATAGGAGCGTGTTTTAGCAGACTTCGATTAGTTCTGAAGTCTCCTGAACTTCATTCTCCCACTTAAAGATGATCCAGTATTGAAAGCCTCCAGCTCCTCAAAACTGTTCTGGGTTGCAGAAAACAGCTTGATCTAAACTTCGAAAGATGTTTATTTTTCACTGCATACCTTTCACTGAGGAGGTTTTCAGTCGGATTATGCACCACAGAAGCGTCTTAAACTTCAACAGTTATCGCAGGAGCTCAAACTGAGACTGGTCAAGTAATTGGAAGCATTTGATTTTCGGTCCGATGCTTTGATTATTTCAGCCTAAGACTCAGAGTAGAGATGCACACACTTAAGACCATCAACACAAATAAAAGGTTAAGAATTTTTAAACGGTGGTAAAGTATTATTAATATAAAGCGAAAACAACGAATGGCCTAGCATGGTACCTGACAGGACAGTGATAGCACTAAGGGTCTCAGATTTAAATTAGGATCGCACTAGAGCCGTTTGTTTTCGAATCCATCAAAAAGGAAGTAAAGGGTCTACATAGTCCTACAGCTTATAGTATATGAAGAAGTCACCTATGAGATGCTTTAGCGAAGGCATTACTAAGCTCAAAAGATATAACGGTAACAGGTGGATTATCATTCTGATATAAAGTTACTAGTTTCAAAGAAGCCATGTGGCATGCTTCACAAGAGTAACCCAGCAAGATACTATGACTGGAACAGCTAGGGATTTGATTGCTCATGCCATAAGGTGAAATTTTTATGGCAATTACTATCTCAAACATCGGTAAAGAAGACAGATAACTGAACACCGGAACTATTCGTATTTGATTCTGAGCTTTTGGACTCTTACCATAGTCCATCGTCAGAGATGGTAAGCAGCGACAAAAGAGTGGCTGCGAAAAAAAAAATTGGGCGCCAAATGGCCACATAAACACCGAAAATGGGGCGATAATGGAGGATTTATGGCCAATTAATTATGACGGACGTCTGGATGTGATCGTATGTAATAGTGTAAGGCTCTACACGCCGCCGCAAATTCGACACATCTGTTGACAGAATTCTCGTCCGTGGACCAGGCTTCGATAAATTCTCTGCTCGTCTTGTTTCCGACGTGGGCGAGTACCTTTATGGCAGTGAAATAGGACTTATGGTCTGTTTCATATGTGTGAGCTACAACATATGATAATTCGTCGCCACGTCAAACGGCCGGCTTGTGCTCATGTATGCGCGATCCGAGCATGCGTTCAGTATTGCCTGTGTATTTACAGGAACAGCTTAGACATGGGATGCAAAACACTACTCCAGATTGTTCATTCTGCAGAAGCCGGTCTTTTATTTTCATCACTCTGCTGCACATGGTAGCTTTGGATCTGTGTGCATCTCTGACGATGGACTTCGGTAAGATTCTGAAAGCTCAGAATAAAATACAAATCGTTCAGGTGTTCGATCATCTGTCTTCTTTACCGATACCAATACCTGGAACGCGTACGTCCTTTTTCATTCGTGAACTATCTTAAACAGTTTAACAAGCGAGGAAGTGTTATAAACACCGCGATATTTGTAAAATCCGGACTGGAGCAATATTTAAAAACTGGAATGTTAATATAGTGGTGGAATTAAATAGTGGGTGATATGACTTGTTTTTATGAAATAATTGCTCTACTGGTTAAGGAGATAGATGGTGGATCACTGGAGCAAAATTTTTTTTTCTGAGCTTTCGAGCTCTTACAAGAGCCCATTGCCTGAGGTGAAGAAACATTAACAAATGTGGAAGCTACTTGGGGCGTGTGTACAATGATTAAAATTTTGAACGCGCAGAAAATTAATAATTGTGTGTGCTGCCGACTTGCCACTGAGGGCTATACTAGCCTGTTCCAGTAGGCAAGATCGACAAATTGGGTGGAAATATTTACAGTAATAGAATCATCAACAAAACAAGTAATAGTTATGGTGGGAGAAATGAGCAATTAAAAAGGCATAGGAGCAGGAAAGGAGGATGAAGGGGGGGGGATTATGTAAGCTTGGGTGCAAAATGGCTAGGTAAGCATCGAAAATGGGATGATTATGCAGGATGTTGGGCCAATTGATTCCGGCCTATGAACAGCTACGTTTCCTTCACAAGTGCCTGTAACAGGATCTGACACCACGAGCCGCAATCAATTGGCCCAACATCCTCCATAATCATCCCACTTTCGATGCTAACCTGGCCATTTGGCACCCAAGCTTACATAATCCCCCCCCTTCATCCTCCTTTCCTGCTCCTATGCCTTTTTAATTGCCCATCCCTCCCACCATAACTATTACTTGTTCTGTTGAGGAATCTATTTCTGTAAATATTTCCACCCAACTTGTCGATCTTGCCTAGTGGAACAGGCTAGCACAGCCCTCAGTGGCCAGTCGGCAGCACACACAGTTATTGATTTTCTGCACGTTCAAAATTTAAATTATTGTACACATGCCCCAATTAGCTTCCAAATTTGTTACTGTTTCCCCACCTCTGACGATAGGCTCTTGTAAGAGCTCGAAAGCTCAGGAAAAAAATAAATTTTGTTTCAGTGCTCGACCATATATACTCGCAAAATATTTGCTCTTCCACGATCCACTATTTTTATACGGAGTGATGTCAGTTAGCGAGCATGACATTTCTTTGGGTCAGAAGACTCGAAGCGGGCCTCTGTTTCCTCTTTCGCGTTAACTCTTCCCCTAACCTTCCACGAATCAACGCTCTTATTCCCGCAGATAGACCTTATGCCACTCGTAATTCCTCCAGGATTATTGCACCCGCCTTAAGCTCCACTTCGAACCATTCTCACTTCTTTGCCTTCAAATATGCCTTCCTCTTGAATAGTATTCCCCTTAAAATTAGGCTGTCGTCTAATTTAGCAGTTTTTTAAGTCAAATTACGTAAACACTTAATTTCGGAAGCTACAAAGTCCTTTTTATCCGTCTACTTCCCAAACGCACAAATTCTGGACTTTGCAAAGGGTCCCCCTGGTATCTGAGGTGGTTATGTTTAGATTAAATTTTTTTCCATACATGTCTATTTCTTCCTCTTTTGAGTGATATTTGCAACAATGTTTCGTCCACTTCTCTGTCCAGTCATCATTGCTGCTTTCTCCATTCTCCGTTTTACAACCTTGACGATAGGCTTCATGGTCTTTAGTCATGCCCGTGGTGGTTCTGCTATTTTCGCCAGATCGTCGCTAAACTCCGCAATCTACAAGGTCACATCTCCGGCGTTTCGTTGACTATCAGGTGACCTCTGCCATTCACTCTCTTGTCGACCCTGTTGTCCGCGATGGCCTCCTCCGGTCTCACCTCCCTGATGGTTGATCATGAAGCCAGTCAGGCCGTGTAACAATGGTGAACGACAGCCTCTGCTGTTATATGACTTCTCCAATTACGAGAAGCGTTTCCAACCCTCATTCGTTCTCATCAACAGTCCTGTCTCATTTGCACTGCATTCAATCTGCTCAACCAACCCCCTTAATATTGTTGAAGCAGTTTTTTTCTCATACGTTTGGTTTCTTTAAGCGAGGGTTCGCTGAACTCCGCCCCAGCTTAAATGGTAGGAGTTTTTTTCACTGCTTCCTCCTTAGTTCACCATAATAATAATAAGGTTTATTTGTAAAGCACATCTTTGGCGCCGTCAAAAACCCCGGAAGGCAGGAAAAAACCTAACCCAAACCCCTTCTTTCGCAGTGACCATTGTATTTGTTTTGGTCTTTTGCTAGGTCAATAGTGTGCGAAATAAGGAGTTTGTTTTAAGTGAAAAAAAACCTGACTTCTAGGAAGAAAATCTAGAAAAACATGAAATAAAATATCTATACATTGTAGGTGTTACGGTTTTATAGTAAGAATACTTGGGGTCTGGAAAAAACTGTTATGTCCTTTAAATGAGGTATACTTAGCCGCGGTCAGTTTGAAGGTGAAAAAATCAGCTGAGGATATGGCGTCTACCATATGCATGGGTCTGCTCGATACGGAGATTACAATCGTTGTCCAGTGGCACAAGTTTGCTAATTAGATGGGACGTTGCAGATGTCTGAGGTGGGTCGAGGTAGCTGCGAAGCACCATCGTCATTCAAGTGTATCGGCAGAAGACATTCGGCCTTTCGTTTGTCGAATATCTAAGTGAGATTGAGATTTACATCATTAGTATTTATACTTCTGATACAATATAAATGGAAACAATATCTATTTTAGTATAGTTGAAGAGAAAATTATTTTCTTTCATAATATTTTTTTATAAACATTTAGATATTAGTAGAGGAATATTGGAATAGATAAATTGTTCTTAGTTTTTGTTTTTTATTTTTATTTAAGGATTGGAAAAGGAGGCAAGGCACAAATTTGCTTAAGCTTTGATTTTATCAGCGTTGGAAACCGTCGACTGGAAAGCTTCCAGCATTTGCCAGTTTTCTCCAAAATGTTCGGGAACTCTCCTGGACCGTTAGATCCCTTTTGGTCCGAATTGGACGTCAAAGAACTGGTTAGCAAAGTGTCCTATTTTGTTCAGAAATATATGCGTCATGTCATTTGATAATAACTGTTTGGTCTTTCTTCTAAATTCGGCTAAACTGTGGCTTTTGCGAATATCGTTGGGTAGGGCATTCCATATGATCGCATATCTTATGGTGTAGAAATTTGATCGCTGGGCCGTCCTAGCTTTAGCGTTATGAATTGTATGCTGGTTGTTTCTAGTGGAACGGGAACCGTTTTGATTTGTTAACATATTATTGCTAAGGATGTTCTGATTATGTGTCACTTTAAATAGGAAAGTTAAACCATTTTGGAGTCGCCTTTGCCAGAGGGGTTTAAGGCCATATCTATTGTACATTATTGAATAGGAGTCTCGGGCGTCATCGCGTTTACACAGAACTCTGGTAAACCTTCGCTGGATTTTTTCTAGTTTCTATCTGTCATCTGATGACATGGTACCGAAAAATATTGAGCAGTAATCTAGAATAGGTAAAACGTACATTTTGTAAAGTTTAGTTTTAAGTGTAATTAATGTGAAATTTTTACTTATGAAGCCACATAGTCGATTGGCTTTTGGTGCGATTTGTTTAACATGTGGGGATAAGTCAAGAGTATTAGAATAGCTAAGACCTAAATCTTTTAAAGATGTAAGCTCTTTTATTTCTTGACCACTAAACATTATGGGGGGAAGTTTTAGTGGTCCAAAAATCATGAGATGACATTTTGTTGGTGAAAACGGCATTTGCCACTGAACACTCCAGTCGTTTAGTTTGTGAAGGTCTAATTCAATTGTTCTATGCACACTACTTATCGAATTTTTGTTATAGGCATATGCGAGTTTTAAGTCATCTGCATATAAAAATGTTTTACCAGATGTCGATATCGTGGATAACTCATGAATGTAAATGAGAAATAAGAGTGGACCTAGGATAGTGCCTTGAAAAACACCACTGCTTATATGAGTTGGTTCTGATACCATATTTCGAAGTTGTACTACTTGAAATCGGTTTTGAAGATAGGATTTGAGGAAATCAAGGAGGGGGGGCCGAATCCCGTGACTCACTAGCTTCACGATCAGTCTTTTATGTGGAACTTTGTCAAAGGCTTTTTTTAGATCAAAGTAAATTGTAGCTACCGTGTTCCCATCATCTCGATTTCTGGAGACGAATTCCAAGAAAGTGAGATGGCAGGACTGACATGACTTTTTAGGTAAAAAGGCATGTTGAGAGGGAGGTATGAGATTTACATTCGTCAGATGGTCTAACATTTGGTTATAAATTATTTTTTCTAAGATTTTTGCTAAAACTGATGTGCGGTGAACACCACGATAATTTTGGGCATTGGACCGATTTCCGTTTTTGTAAATTGGGGTGATACATGATTTTTTCCAGATTTCTGGATAAGTACCATTTGACTGCAGTAACGAGAAAAGGTTAGACAGAAGTATTGGGGCATATGTCATGTCTCAGTATGCAAGGAGGTATTCTATCCGTTCCATATGATGTGGAATTGGACAGTTGGCGGATAGCTTCCTCTACAGTTTCTTCGTTAAACAATATCTCTTTTAATACTAGTGCCGTCATTTCTGTTGGTTGGGGGATTGGTTCTTCCTCGACTGAATAGTTGGTTGAGAAATACTCGTTGAAAATATTTGCTATTTGGTTGTCATTTGTTATTACCATTCCTTGGTCATCAAGCATGATTTGGGGGCCTTGTTTTCGATGATTATTTATTATTTTCCTGAAGATTTGGGCAGTCCCTTCTGGGGACTCGATTGCCCGAAGTTCTGCTGCTATCGTCTTATTTGTTTCAATGTTCTGGGCTAACTCGTGAATCTCTGTAATGCGTCTTAGCGTAGATAGATAACTAATACATGGGTCGTGGAGTTGTTTTTTAAGTTTTTTTAGCCGTTTGGAAAGGAAGTTTGGGATTAGTGATTTCTTACATGGGGATCTCTCGTCAATTAGGGTGTCTCGAATTAAATTAAGGGTGGCATATAATATGTTAACAGCTTCTAGAGGGGATGCTGTTAGGAGGAAAGAGCTCCAATCCAATGACCTAATGTAGTTATTCATAGACTCAACGTCAAGATTTTTGGGGTTTATAGAAGTGTAACTAGGATCAGGTCTTATTTTAATGCTAAGAGGGAGCACTGCTATTATTGTCTTATGATCACAATCAAAGGTTAAGCTTTCGTAGTGCGTATATAAGGGCCAGATATCATTGGTGAGAATAACATCGAGTATATTGTTTCCCCTGGTTGGTTTGCTTATTATTTGCGTCCAGTTATGAAACACAATTGATGATAATAATTCATCATGTCTGGATGGGGCTGATAGTTCTGTCCAGTTTATTTCTGGACGGTTTAAGTCTCCTGCGATTATCTTATATTCGGTTTGGATATTCGAAAGAATATCTAGTAGATTTGTAAGACCAGTGTCATCATTACTATATTCCGGAGGGGTGTACAAACATCCAATTAGAATGCTTTTAAGGGTCTTGGATGTTATTATAGCAAAGCACGCTTCGCCATTGAACGTCTCCTGGAGAACCTCAAAGCCACTCTGTTCTATGGTAGATCTAATGTAGATCATACAAACTCCTCCTCGTTTATTCGCATGCGTTGACTACTATTTTAAAACGACGATATGTTGGTGAATATGAATTAATCTATCAACACTACTAAACGCTCCCGCTGTCTACGTGGTTGTTTCATGGAGAGCAGCATTTATCAACTTTGCATTTATTTTTCCACAGCACTAAGTTTGCAATGACGAGGCCCTCCGGGCCTAAAATATAAAATTTATTTATTTATTTATATGTATCCTTTACAAATAGACATTCCTGGAATACGATTATTGTCTCGCATTCGTGAATTGCTTTACTGCTTACTTTATTAACCTAGAGGATAGTTCATTTAGTTTTTTGGTCTACAGGCTTCCTTTGCTGCCAATAGACGTTGCTTTTCACCTTTGTTATTAGTTCAGTAAAATAATTATCGCCGACTTACTTTTATTTCCTATGATGCACTTATCACGAATTAAATATGCATTGTCTGCTCATTAATCGAACATTTATTCTGTACCCGTGAATTCCGTCACATACATTGGCTGGGAGACTTTTGCCATTAGGCGAACTTACGATTTATTGCTCCCACTGCGGCTTAGCATGGGTTCCCGAAAAAAAATCTCGTAACATCTGCCATCTCTCCTTCTACAATCATGAACTGCGGTCTAAAGGCAGCGGTTTTGTACTTAAAGTCGTCCATTTCATTTTGATTAAGGCCACTATAGACCATAATCTCCACTTCTTCCTACTTTTCCTCCTGAAAGTTGCCTCTTTCAGCATGATCAACATGCTTCTGAATTTATCCTCCACTTATTTGGGTGCTCTTACACAACGAGTTAAATTTGCCGGTGCTTACTCCAACATCGGGGTCCGCATCCAGCGTGCTTGGCCTGCCTTGTGATGCCTTTTTGTCAGCGATGTTCCTGATTGTTTTCTATATGGTTAGCCCTCTATGTACGCTGTCGATGTTACTATTGCCTTTCGATACGAAACGGTAGGTCGAGCTATTATGCTCGAGCTTAGTAAAACAAGATCTTCATGCCTTTGCCCAGTGGTGCTGCACATGGCGCCTTTACCTTTCTTGGCACAAATGTACTTTTTGGTTGTTGGCGACGATCATCAGCCTGAACTAAGCATAGATGGTAACGAAATAAATTTGACGAGAGATATTAAGGACCTGGGCATATCTTATAATTGTCTCAGTCTCTCAGAGCATTGCGTCCTGACTATCTCGAAAGCAAACCGAACTACTAGATTTATTCTCTGAAATTTTAACACCATCAAGGTAAGAACTTCCCTTTATAATATGTACGTGAGACCTAGCCTTGAATATTGCTTGCCTCCATGTAGCCTTCTGCATGGTTATTAACGGAAGAAGACAAAATCTGTCCAGGATTTCTTCACTTAAAGATTTGTGTCTTCAGAACCCCGCAACCTTTCTCAACAACAACCTCGTGAACTTACTAATCTCGACCCCTTGTTGTCTCGCAGATTGCGGAAGGGACTATGCTCACTGTTTAAACATTATGCGGTCGTAACTTTAAACCCATTAATCACCAGTCATCGATGTGCCTTTTTATTTCTTCCTTTGGCACACGAAGTTAGATGCTGTCAGTTTTTCAGCAAATTCCGTACGAATCTGGAATAATCTACTCCAAAATATCAAAGCTCGGCAAAGCTTTCCCTTATTTAAGTGAGTTTTCACTAGTTTTCTACTATCAGGAGAACTTTAAAGAATTTTGGGTGCTGACTTGGTGGAATCTCTCTTCCACTCTGATTGCGGCTGCGGACTCCGAATCCCATGCCATACTAATGCTGAGAGCAATGGTACTGAAACTGTAGCCCGCAGTCCGCCAATTCTTCAGCCAATGTCAAGCCATCGTTCGCCAATACACATTCCCCTGGTGCAGAATACCAGAGCCATAACACACAAGTGAGACAGAAAACACAGTGTTCATATGTCAATCCTTCCTTATCCTGAAACTCTATCACCCAAGTAGCCCCAGTTTTTTCGCCCAAAAGATCCTGGATAGAAAAAGCATGACTTTCTACGCCATCAACTTTATCTACTAATGTAAATATCTTGTGAATTTGCCTGTACACTCTCAATCAATGAATAAACCGCAAGCATAGTGTCACCAGAGTACTGTAAAAATCCATCATAAGACAACTCAGACGTTGCACGGTATAATACCTGCATGTAAAACGTTTTCCCCTGATCTCTTCCGAGATTTTTGATGTTCTGTGAGCCCGTGTAGTGACCAGATCAATGCGAAGTGCATTTGTGAAGGCCTGTCGTGACTAGTCCAAATTAAAAGCACTTTCAGAACGCTTGCTTCTTGCAGATTCTTGAACAGCCAATCACAGGCCGTCTTACACAAGACCTCACGGACGACTGCAGAGCAGACCTTACTTCAGACGCCGTTTGCTGGCTTGCGGTTGTGCGGTCGTCTGCTAGTCAATTTCCTAATGCCTATTCTCCCATTTATTCTGCACATAATATACTCTTCCTACTACTCTGACCTTCCTAAGACATCCCTCTGTATATATGTTCATGATGCTAGTTTACAGGCAATTTTGAGGAGTTGGTAGAGCACCTCTTGGGTGCCTTCCAAAACCTCGAAGACCGGAAAAAACCTCAAACAAACACCCTCTTTTGCAGCCTGTGTTGGTTTTATATCCATTTTGTGTTTTTTCAATACTGGGCAAGATAGGGTGTTCGTTCCAAGTGAAAAAACCTGACTTCGAAGGAACGATACCAACGGAATATGTGTACAGTTGTAAACTGAGTTGATAACTCAGCAAGAGAAAAGTCACATATCGTTAAGCGACATTAGTTCGGGACGGAGAGGGTAAGCACAAGAACACGCTGTTCTTAGTCTTCCTTGAATGTTTGTCGGCAAATGTTGTGCGCTATCGGCTGAAGGGTTAGCCGATTGCGGGCTGCAGCTTCAGCAGCATTATCTTCAGCATGAGGCCTGGTGGGCTTCAAGAAAGGTGAGCAGTATTCAAGACTAGGCCTCAAGTACATATCATAAAGACTAATTCTAACCTTTACGGTCTCAAATTGTCATAGGATAAATCCGCTGGTTTGGCGTGCTTTCGAAACCAAAAGTGCACAGTGATTTGACAGATTGAGACTATTAGAATAGGATATGTCCAAATCCTTGATAACACCTGTGACATTTAGCTCGTGACCTTCTATGCTTAATTCCAGTTGGTGATCGTTGCCAAAAGCCATGAGGGAACATTTGTGCCATGAAAAGGTGAGGCGCCATGTGCTGCACCACTGGGCGAAGGCCTGAAGATCCTTTTTTTATCAGCTCGAGCACGATGTTGCGATCTGCCGGTTTATACTGATAAGCGACTTTTAAATCATCAGCGTAAATGAAGGGTCTAACATACTGAAAACAATCTAAAACATCATTGACAAAAAGGCAAAATTGGAGCGGCCCTAGTACACTACCCTGTATAAGTCCACTCCTCACATGCGTGGGGCTGGAGATGACATTGGAAATTTTAACTCGTTGTGTGCGAGCATCCAAATAGGAAGATATTAAGTTCGAGGCTTGCTACCAATGCCGAAGGAGGCCAGTTTCAGAAGAAGGAGGTTATGATTGACCCGATCAAAGGCCTTAGTTAAATCGAAATAGACGGTATAAAGTGCAAAACCGCTGTCTGTAGATTGTAGCACGTAATCAAAAAAGAGAGCTGGCAGGTGCCACAAAATCCTTTCTCGAGAAATCCATGTTGAGCTGCGCTAAGCAGACTATTTTCTGTCAAGTGACGCATCACACAATTTCCCGACATGAGCCCCTCACACACAAGCCCATCCAAACAAATTCCACAACGCTCACCATCATATTCTCCGATAGTCACACAATTTCCCTACGTGAGCCCCTGACACGATCAAATTAGTACTAGAAATCCGTTTTTTCGCAATAGATTTCCGCTTCCATATCCGATACCTTAAGTGTCACTCTTATAAATGCTAGTTCAATAATACACAAAGTTCCACAACTTAAAACCTTTATCGAATCCTACAATCCCGATATTTTCCGTTATACAGAAATATGGGTTAACGAATATGTATCTAATGCTTCACTTTTTATATCAAACTACACCTTCTATAGACAGGATCGCGCTCGAGCTGATAAAAAAGGATCTTCAGGCCTTCACCTAGTGGTGCTGCACATGGCGTCTCACCCTTTCATGGCACAAATGTTCCGTTATGGTTGTTGGCGACAATCATCAACCGGAATTAAGCATTGATGGCCACGAACTAAATGTCCCAGGAGTTATCAAGGATTTGGGCATATCCTACTCTAATAGTCTCAATTTGTCAGAGCACTGTGCCCTGATAGTCTCGAAAGCACACCGAACCACCGGACTTATCCTTAGAAATTTATGGACTATCAAGGTTAGAACTAGCCTTTATAATATGCACGTGAGAACTAGTCTCTGATACTGCTCGCCCCTATTCAGTCTTCTGCGCACTAGTGAACGGAAGAAAATAGAATTGGCGCAGCACTTCTTCACTAGAAGGGTTTTCACTACAGAACACCGTAACTTAACCTACCAACAAAGGTGCGAACTTATAAAGCTGGATCCTCTGTGCCTTCTTCGGTTGCAGAAGGGTCTATTTTTACTGTTTAAAATTTTGAATGGCCAAACATTTAATCCTCTCAGTACAATAAGGCAGCTCGAGCGCTCTCGTTGCACCAGTCATAAATAAATAAATTTTATATTTTAGGCCCGGAAAACCTCGTCATTGCAAACTTAGTGCTGTGAAAAATAAATACAAAGTTGATAAATGCTGCTATCCATGAAACAACCACATAGACAGCGGGAGCGTTTAGTAGTGTTGGTAGATTAATTCATATTCACCAACATATCGTCGTTTTAAAAAAGTAGTCAATGCATGGTGAACTAAGGAGGAAGCAGTGAAAAAAACTCCTGCCATTTAAGCTGGGGCGGAGTTCAGCGAACCCCTGCGTAAAAAAAACAAATCGTAGTAGAAAAAAACTGCTTCAAAAAAAATAATGGGGGTTGGTTGAGAGGATTGATTGTAGTGCAAATGAGACAGGACTGTTGATGAGAACGAATGAGGGTTGGAAACGTTTCTTGTAATTGGAGAAATCATATAACAGCAGAGGCTGTCATTCACCATTGTTACACCGCCCGACTGGCTTCATGATCAACATCAGGGAGATGCTACCGGATGAGGCCATCTCGGACAACAGAGTCAGGAAGATGAGGGAATGGCAGAGGTCACCTGATCATCAACGAAACGCCCGAGATATGACCTTGTAGACTGCGGAGTTAAGTGACGAGCTTGCGAAAATAGCAGAACCGCCACGAGCATGGCTAAGGACCATGAAGCATATCATCAGGTTTGTAAAACGGAGAATGGAGAAAACGGCAATGATGACTGGACAGAGAAGTGGACGAAACATCGTTGCAAATATCACTCAAAGGAGGAAGAAATAGACATGTATGGAAAAAAATTGATAGAAAACATAACCACCTCAGATACCAGGGGGACCCTTTTCAAAGTCCAAAAGTTGTGTGTTTGGGAAGTAGACGGATAACAAGGACTTTATATCGTCCGAAGTTAAGTGTTTACGTAATTTGACTTTAAAACCTGCTAAATTAGACGACAGCCTAATTTCGAGGGGAATATTATTCCAGAGGAAGGCATATTTGGAGGCAAAGAAGTGAGAAAGGTTCGAAGTGGTGCAATAATCCTGGAGGAATTACGAGAGGCATAAGATCTATCTGCGGGAATGAGAGCGTTGATTCGTGGAAGGTTAGGGGTAGAGTTAACGCGAAATAGGAAACAGAGGCCCGCTTCGAGTCTTCTGACCCAAAGAAATGTCATGTTCGCTAACTGACATCTCTCCGTATAAGAAAGAGTGGATCGAGGAAGAGCGAATATTTTGCGAGCAAATACCCTCTGTACATTTTCAATCTTACTGCGGTCCGAAGCATTCATTAGACCAAAGAGGGGACAGTAGTATTCTATGATGGGTAGAACGTACATGCGATAAAGTTTTAACTTTATTTCCAGCAGGAAGAAATTGTGTGATGTAAAACCACATATCTGTGCAGCCTTCGCAGATATTCGATCCGCATGAGGCGAAAATGCTAGTTTATTTGTGTAGCTTAGACCTAAGTCTTTTATAGTGGATCGTTCTAAAAGTGGACTATTTTGAAAGACTAGGGGACGAGGAAGCTTGGTGGGACCGAAACACATGAAACTACACTTGGATGGAGAGAATTCCGTCTGCCAGGTAGCACTGCAACGTGAGAGTGTAAGTAGGTCCGCATTTATTTTATCAACGCATATAATTGCCGTGTCCTTAGAAAACGAGTATATGGATTTGAGGTCGTCTGCATAAATGAGATTGTGTGAATTTTTTAGAACAGTCGAAATTTCGTTTATGTTTATAATAAAGAGTAAAGGACCCAAGACAGTGCCTTGAAAAACGCCACTCGTAATCAGCTGAGAAGTGGATTAACTTTTACCTACTAGGACCTTCTGGATGTGTTCTTATTTCTTCCTATGGCTCGCACAGTTAAGTACCTGCCATATCAATCTGGAATAAGCTTCCCAGACGTATTAAATCTCAGCAAAGCCATCCCATGTTTAAGAGGACTATCACTAGTTTTCTACATTCAGGACAACTTTCACGAATTTTGGGTGCTGACTCAGTGGAATCTCTCTTTCACTCTGATGGTGTTCGTGGACTTTGAATCCCGCCAGGCTTCATGCTGAAGATAATGCTGCTGAAGCAGCAGCCCGCAGTCTGCTAAGCCTTCTGCCGATAGCGCGCAACTTTTGCCGACAACCATTGAAGGAAGACTGAGAACACTGTGTTCTTGTGCCAACCCTCTCCGTCTGGAACTAATGTCCTTAAACGATATGAAACATTTCTCCTGCTGATGAGTCAACTCAGCTTACAACTGTACATTCATTCCGTTTGTTTCATACCTTTGAAGGCACGTTTTTTTCACTTGAAATAAACTCCCTATCTGGCCCAGTATTGACAAAACAAAAAACCTAAACAAAACCAATACTGGCTGCAACATAGGGAGTTTGTTTTAGGTTTTTTCCGGTCTTCGAGGTGTTGGAAGGCGCCCAAGAAATGCATTACCAACTCTCTACAATTGCCTGTAAACTGGCATAATAAACATATTATTATTATTATAAACGAGGAGGAGATTGTATGATCTACATTAGATCTACCATAGAACAGAGTGGCTTTGAGGTTTTACAGGAGACGTTCAATGGTGAAGCGTACTTCGCTATAATAACATCCAAGACCCTTAAAAGCATGCTAATTGGATGTTTGTACACCCCTTTGGAATATAGTCATTATGACAGGGGCCTTCCAAATCTATTAGATACTATATTAATATCCAAACAGAATATCAGATAATTGCAGGAGATTGAAACCGGCCAGAAATAAACTGGGCAGATCTGTCAGTCCCATCCAGACATGATGAATTATTTTAATCAATTGTCTTTTATAACTGGACGCAAATAATAAATAAACCAACTAGAGGAAACAATATACTCGATGGTATTCTCATCAATGACATCTGGCCCGTATGTACGCACTATGACAGCTTAAGCTTTCATAGTGATCATAAGACGATAATAAAAGTGCTCCCTCTAAACATAAAAATAAGACCTTATATTAGTTACACTTCGATAAACCCAAAAAATCTTGACATTGAATCTATGAATAACTACATAAGGTCATTAGATTGAAGTTCTTTCCTCCTAACAACATCCCCTCTAGAAGCTGTTAACATATTATATGCTACCCTTTATTGAATTCGCGATAACCTAATTGACGAGAGATCCCCACGTAAGAAACTTTCTTTCCAAGCGGCTAAAAAAACTTTCAAAAAAAACAACTCCACGACCAATGAATTATTTATATATCCGTGCTCAGGCGCATTACAAAGATTTACGAGTTTGCCCAGAAAATTGAAACAAATAAGACCATAGTAGCAGAACATCGGGCAATCGAGTCCCAAGAAGGGACAGCCCAAATCTTCCGGAAACAAATAAATAATCATCAAAAGCAAGGCCCCCAAATCATGCTTGATGACCAAGGAAAAGTAATAAAAAATGACAATCAAATAGCAAATATTTTTAACGAGTATTTCTCAACCAACTATACAGTCGAGGCAAAACCGATCCCCCAACCAACAGAAATAACGGCGCTATTCGCCAGCTGCCAAAATCCACATCATATGGAACGGATAGAATCCCTCCTTGCATACTGAGAAGGATGCCCCAATACTTCTGTCTAACCATTGCTCGTTACTGCAGTCAAATGGTACTTAAATATGCGAAAATTCTCATTGAAAAATTCAGAAGATGAATTGGCGAACATACGTTTGTTTTCGAAAATTCTCATCAGGCCTTTACATTTATAGGGTAATTAAGTAAATGGACTATGCGGATTAGTAGACAAAAGGAAGGACGGTTGTCAGGGGAGGGGGAATGGGGGGTCAAACTGGGGTCAACATTTGATCCGCGTTAGGGGAAGATGGTAGTCTGTTGAGGTGTTAAGCCGCTGGCTGTTGGATAAGCAGCTTTTGACCATTGTAACTGTGGTGCCGCGACGAAATTCTTTTGGGCGCAAAGGATGTGTTGGCGTAGCCTGATTGCGGCCGCTTCTGCCGTAGCCAAGAGACGCTGTCCAAGAAATTTTGAGTAGCTTGAGGGTACCTTATAGATAACTCGGAAGGCCTCTTTGGCATTCACGCGATGGTCAGAGTCTACCAGATGCGCTAGAATGGAACTGTTAACACCCTTTAGTTGACCCTTTCCTAACCATGCTGGTATGTGTTCTCGGACTCTTTTGGACAGACGCCGACTCGTGCGACCAATGTATCCCGCCCCACAGGAACAGGTAAATGAATATATGCACATGGATGTGGTCTGGGCTGGCAGTTTGTCCTTGATCTCTCCGTATAGGATGGAAGCGGTGGAGAAGAGTACGTGGGCGTTGGCTGCTGGGAAGGTGGTTGCTACAGCTTGACTCAGGCGCCTCCATAGAAGTTCGCTTGGTCCGTCTCCTTGAAATGGGACCCTGATAAATATTCGCTTCTTCTCTGCTGTTAGCATTGCAGGTTTTGGTGGCCTTTCAGCCATGTTCTTAGCGATAAAACGACTGGGGTACCCATTTTGTCGAAATACACATTCAACAATCCTTAGCTCCTCTTCTATGCTATCATTCGAGCAGATCCTTTTCACCCTTTGCGTCAAACATCGTACTAAATTACGTTTGAAGTTTAACGGTACGAAGCTAGCAAAATGGATGTATTGCCCGGACCACGTCTTCTTACGATATACCTTCCGTTGAATGCTCCCATCAGCCCTTCTACTCAGTAATACATCAAGGAATGGAAGTGATCCAGATTCTTCTACTTCTACTGTAAATTTGATAGACGGATGCACCTGATTCACTTTGTTCATTAGAGCTGAAAAGTCGGTTTGGTCTGATGCAACAGCAAATATGTCATCTACGTAACGTTTATAGTACATCAGATTATTAATCTGGTGGCTAAGTTGCGTAGCCTCTAGTTTGCCCATGAATATATTTGCTAGAAGCGGACCCAGGGGTGAGCCCATAGCAACTCCGTCTAATTGCCTTTACATCTTGTTGTCGAAAATGAACTGTACCATCAAGGTACATTTTAGTAGCAATTCCCTGAGTGCATTTACTGGCACTCCTATGTCCTGGTGATTTGAGCTGATGAAGTCACAGATGTAATCTACTGTTTCTGTGACCGGTACGTTTGTGAACAGGGAGAAGACATCCAGTGAAAACATCACTGTCTCGTTCAGGTCGAGCTCTTTAATATAATATATAATATGTTTATTATGCCAGTTTACAGGCAATTGTAAAGAGTTGGTAATGCACCTCTTGGGCGCCTTCCAACACCTCGAAGACCGGAAAAAACCTAAAACA
>JAYGXS010000009.1:7294992-7312893 GCA_036362985.1 Ligula intestinalis
TGTAGGACGAATCCTTCGTGAAAATGAGATCCAAACAAGTAGCCCGCTGGTTTTCTCGAAATCTGGTTATGCCCTTAACGTTCTGAACTAGAGACAGGTCAAGCGTGAGATCCATTAATTTGGAACTAAAGGAAGTTGACGCCGCCTCAACTGTCAGGTTGTTCCATTCAATTGCAGAGGCGTTGAAGTCACCAACGATGAGAACCTCCTGGTGGCTAGCAGCTTCTTTCACCAGACCAAGGAGTGAGTCGTCGGCTCCGCTCAGAATGTTTGGTGGCCGGTAAACGGCCAGGAATTCAAGGTTCTGTGAATTCGCCTTCTTGATCTTTAACCAGACGGACTCATACTCCAGGGCTACAGTGTGTTCTATTTCTACAACAGAAATTTCAGTTCTGACATACACGACAACCCCACCTCCTTGTCGGTTTTGGCGGTCTTTGCGGAAAAGCTGGTATGCTGGAATCGAAATCTCCGAATCCGCGATTTCTGCTTTAAGCCATGTTTCCGTTATGGAAACTACATCAGGTTTCCGCTCCGAAAGTACTGTCTTGAGTTCATAAATTTTTGAGGGAAGACTTTGGGCATTAGTGTACAGAAAGCTCAATTTAGACTTATTCACCACTTTATGCAGGCGGTTGCCTCTTGCGTGAGATTGCATGCAGGGAGCTGTCGGTGCTGATGGAGACGGACTGTTGTCCATCCCGACTAGGCTGTTAGTGTTATCGGCTTTCTCCAGAGAAGTGACCTCGGGAAATGGACGATCTCCCCGTTCAGAATTCGAAGATTGCTCTCGCCGAGTTCGCATCTCCTGTGGAGTTCTACTTTTAATAATAATATGTTTACTATGCCAGTTTACAGGCAATTGTAGAGAGTAAGTAATGCACCTCTTGGGCGCCTTCCAATACCTCGAAGACCGGAAAAAACCTAAAACAAACTCCCTATGTTGCGGCCAGTATTGGTTTTGTTTCAGGTTTTTGTTTTGTCAATACTGGGCGAGATAGGGAGTTTGTTTCAAGTGAAAAATCCTGCCTTCAAAGGTATGATACAAACGGAATAAATGTACAGTTGTAAGCTGAGTTAACTCATCAGCAGGAAAACTGTTTCATATCGTTTAAAAACATTAGTTCCAGACGGAGAGGGTTGGCACAAGAACACAGTGTTCTCAGTCTTCCTTCAATGGTTGTCGGCAAAAGTTGCGCGCTATCGGCTGAAGGGTTAGCAGACTGCGGGCTGCTGCTTCAGCCTTAATAATAGTTCAAATCTCCCCAAGATTTCTGCCCTTACTCCCGTTACTCGCCCTTACAACCTAAGAAATTCAACGCTGATTATACCTCCTCCTGCTTCTTCCACTTCTAAGCGATCTCTATTTTTTGCTTCTAGGTATAGCTATCTTTGGAATAATTTGCCGATTGATATTCGGACGTTGACTAGTCTATGTGCATTCAAGCGAAAACTGCACATTTATCTTAACTTTGAATCTATTAACCTTTTGTTTTCCTCATCTTTTCCGGGCAGCTTTCTCCACAATTCGGAGAAAGGACCATCAGGAATTTAGGATCCCTTCTTGAAACTACCTTCCTCTGACTCATGTACCCCGGAATCAGGACGCAGTCTTGACGGCTCTCGTTTCGCTGGTCATCAACCATCATCAGGGCCTTATATTTGGTCACATCTCAGACATCCACAACAATGGTCTTTTAGATTTGACGGACTTTTGGATATCATACAGCGGTGCCCATCATGATCATAAACTGGTGGGTTCCCTATGTTCCACTATGCCGCATCGGTTTGGGAACCCGAGTGTAGTGCCGGGAACACGTCTATACCAGTAATGTTTCGTTAATACCTATTGTTCTGCCCCACACTCAGCATCGACTGAGTTTGCTTCCAAGCCCTTCCCCCTTACTAACAGAGGCAGTGGGTACCAGAATACATATGTCAGAATTCTAGATAACGATGTGGCTCATCTGTGTGTGCCCTTGAATTTCACCTTCTGCATAACAGTGCTATATTCATTTTTGTCGAATCTAACAAATTCGCTTCTAAACAGTTATACTCGTCTTATAGCTATAGACTACGGATACTTTGTGAAACCAATTATTTCTAGTTCTTCGTGTTATCGAATTTTTGGTTTATTGATGAGGCCCACTGGGCCTGAGATATACAACTTATTATTATTATCTTCAGAATGAAGCCTGGCGGGGTTCAAAGTCCACGAAGGCCATCAGAGTGAAAGAGAGATTCCACCGAGTCAGCACCCAAAATTCGTGAAAGTTGTCCTGAATGTAGAAAATTAGTTATAGCTCTCTTAAACATAGGGTAGTTTTGCTGGGTTTTAATACTTTTGGGCAGCTTATTCCAGATTGATATGGCATTTACTGAAAAGAATTGCCGGTACTTAACTGTACGTGCCATAGGAAGAAATAAAAATACGTCTCGATGACTGGCGCGTCGAGAGTGCTCAAGCTCCCTTATTGTACTAAGGGGATTAAAGGTTTGACCGTTCAAAAGTTGAAACAGTAAAAAAAGACCCTTCTGCAATCGACGAAGCCATAGGGGATCCTGCTTTATAAGTTCGCACCTTTGTTGGTAGGTTAAGTTACAGTGTTCTGTAGTGAAAACTCTTCTAGTGAAGAAGTGCTGCACCGATTCTATTTTCTTCCGTTCAGCAATCTCCATTTCTCCCGCTCCGCGGGGGAAACATCCCGCTGAAAAAAAACCGTCGGGTGTGAGTATCTAAGTATTGGTTTCCTGCTTAACAATAGCTGGACCTCAGCCTCACTCTTCAGAACAACCTTTAACGGTCTTGGTTGGCGTTGTTCATCTTTTGAGTCAGTTATACGGCCCATTCGGAATGCCTTTAGAACTTTGACTTTCTCCTTACCCTTTAGGAGAAATTTCAGATATTCTTTAAATAACTTCCTGTCCTCTTCTAATCTTGATTTCGGGGTATCGGAAGTACCTTCTGTCATGCCTTTTATGACTATGCAGTTTATACGAGTGGTACTCACCCTCCGACTGTCGTCCCCTTCTGCATCTCTAGGGTTTGTTAGGACTGATTAAAACTGATTTTGCTGATGCTCGTAGACGTTTAGCTTCTATTTTCAGCAAATCCATCTCCACTTCCGCCGCTGGCGATCAGTTTAATCGCCTCAGGCAGGGCCCCCAACAGTCGGCAGAGGATTTGCCCATGAGCTTGAGCGGTTGGCCTCCCTGGCCTACTCATCCGAATCACCCGATGAGCGCGACGAAATTATACTTGACCGCTTCATCGTCGGTTCGAATTACCGCACCCTCAAGCACCATCTGGTTATCAGTCGCCTTAAGGATCTTCGCTCTGCTCTTGTTCAGTGTGATCATTTTAAACAAGTTGTTGGTCAGGATTTGTCTCCACCTGTTACCCCCACTTACCCCCGTCCGCCGCTTCCTTCGGCACAACCACCTTCCTCCCAGCCACCTATTTCTGCCCAAAAACAACCGCCGTCGACCACTCCCTGTCCGCTTGCCCAATCACCATCCTGGGTGTGAGTACTGCGACGCCTTCGGTCCTCGTGCTCGCCACTGTGGCCACAACCCCCCATGTAAGCCCCTTCCTCTTAACTCTTTTTCCGCTATTGACGTTCTAAACCCACTTGCGTTTACTATAGACATTTTTTTGTCTAAATCTCGTATCCAAGCTTTATTTGACTCAGGGGCTAATGTTTCCCTAGCTTCTTTGTCTAGAATCCCCCATTATGTTCGCAATCCTGTCCATCCCCTCCCCGTTACTCATAACTTAAGGGCCGCTAACGATACAACCATACAACCATATATCATGCTCACTTACCCTTGACTTTTTTATCGCCCATGCACGTGTTACTCACACATTTCTCATCGCCCCGGACAGTTCTTGGCCCCACGTCCTTGGTCTCGCTTTTCTCTCTGACCACGACTGTGTGATTCACGTCCGTGAGCGCTTAGATACTCTTGGCCCCATCTCTGTTAAGACTTCCCCAACTGACCCCGATTTTGATCTAGACCTCGTTTACAACTCCGTTATGTCGGCCGCTGCCCTCAAACCCGTTGATTTAGATTCAGTTTTACCCCCTCTCCCGTCCGTCGGTGAGGTTGCTTATTCGCAGCTTAAGGACATCCTAACTTCCTTCCCTGGCCTCTTTACTTGGTCCCCTTCCACGTTAGGACGCACACAGCTTATCCAACATACTATAGATACTGAGGACGCCAAACCTATTTGGCAACCGCCCAGACGTATCCCCGTCAAGTATCAAGCTACAGTCGACAAAATTCTCGACGAACTCTAACGATGCGACGTCATCCGTCCTTCATCCTCACCGTGGGCATCCCCTATTGCCATTGTTCCTAAGAAAGACGGTTCCCTCAGACTCTGCATTGACTACTGCCGTTTAAACACAGTCACTGTATGGTACTCGTTTCCCCTCCCCCGTCTCGACGACACTCTTGAAACCTTAGGCAATTCCTCTTGGTTCTTCCCCCTTGACCTTAAATCCGGCTATTGGCAGGTTGAAGTCGATCCGAAAGACCGTCATAAAATGGCCTTCATCGTACCGCAAGGCCTCTTCGAGTTTCAAATCCTTCCGTTCGGCCTTTGTAATGCCGCCGCAACCTTCCAACGCCTCATGTATAATGTCTTACACCACCTTATCCCCACTTTATTCGTAGTTTACCTCGATGACGTTATTGTCTTCCGGAATTCCATTTCACATCACAATGAGAACCTCTCAGCCACCCTTGCCGCGTTCCGTGCCGCTGGCCTGACCCTAAACCCTTCGAAATGCATTTTCCTTCGACAGGAGGTGCAATTCTTAGGACACAAATTGTCGCCCGGCCGTTAAGCTGCCCTCCCCAAACGCCTACATGAGATCCGTTGTTGGCCTACCCCTACCAACCTTACCGAACTCCGTATTTTCATCAGCTTAGCCTCTTATCATTGCCGATTCATCAAAGGCTTCGCCCACATAGCTTCTCCCCTCCATAAACTGACGGTGCAAAACCAACCTTTCAAGTAGACTACAGAGTGCAATAAAGCCTTCAACGACCTTAAAGCTGCCCTTTTTTCGGCTCTTCTCCTTGCCCTCCCTAACCTCGAGCCTGGGGCTCCCCCTTTCATCCTTGATACTGACGCTAGCAATGTTGCCATCGGTGCTGTCCTCTCTCAGGCGGATAAAAACGGCCTAGAACACCCAATATGCTTCACTAGCAAATCCCTTTCCAGCAGCGACCGTAATTACAGCGTATTCAAACGTGAGTTACTGGCGCTAATTACCTTAATTTGCCAGTTTAAACAGCTCCTTTTAGGCCAACGCTTCACCCTCCGCACCGACCATAAGGCGTTAACATGGCTCCATTCCCTCAAAGTTCCCATGAACCAACTTGCCCGGTGGCAAGAGTTCTTTCAGGATTTTGACTATCAATGTGAGTTTCGCCCAGGTGGTCAACACGGCAATGCATATGCACTCTCCCGTTTCACGGGCTCCCCATCCCCCAGCGAGGGCGAACACTCCCTCAGCGTAAATGTGGTTAACATTTCTGAACCCGCCCGTCATACTTGGTCCGAGGCCCAGAAATCCGACCCCGATACCGCTCTCATTTACCATCATCTTTCCCAAGGCCTCCCCCGTCCGTCTGAACGCCTTATGCGAGGGTGTAGCCCACGTGCCCGCCTTCTTCGTAACCACTGGGCTAACCTCCTTGTCACGAATGATATCCTATTCGGGCGCAATCCAGACACACACCACTTACAGGCAGTGGTGCCAGACTCACTAATTGAACCTGTCCTCGACAGTCTACACGTGGAGCTGGGAGATTGCGGCCAATTCAAAACCAAGTCGGCAGTCCGTGCCCGTTTCTGGTGGCCACAACTCCGTTCGGATGTCCGCGACTTCTGCCAGTCTTGTCCTACTTGCATCTCCTTTAAATCCCCCGTCACCGCCCCACGTGCCCCAATGGAACCAATGAATACAGGCTTCCCTGGCGAACGCGTCGGCCTAGAAATCATTGGCTGACTCCCCATCACCTACTGTGGCTGCGAACACGTCCTGGTCACGGTTGACAACTTTACGAAGTGGGTCGAGGCCGTTCCCCTCCTACATCAAGATGCCCCTTCCATCGCTAACGCTATTAGCCGAATCTGGATCAGCCGTTGGGGCACCCCCATATCGTTCCACTCCAACTGCGGTCACAATTTCGAGTCCCAACTCTTCCATGATGTCTGTGAGATCCTTACGGTAAAAAAACCATACCACACCCTATCACCTGGAAGGTAATGGTCTTGTTGAACGGACCAACAGGACAATCAACAACCTCCTGCTGGCCTTCTGCGAGGAAAAGCACTGTCACGATTGGGACCTTTACATCCCTCTCTGCCTCATGGCCTATAGAGCCTCCACCCACTCATCTACCGGCTTCACCCCACATTATCTTTGGACCGGTCGCGATCTTCGCCTACCCGTCGATCTATCCTTCCCCTTTCCCGCTCCCACTGACACTACGGTCCACAACTTCACCACGCATTTCCGCGAGACCATTCTTGTGGCCCACAACGCCGCCCGCAACACTCTTGGTGCAGCCGCCACCCGCCAGAAGGAATACTTCGACCGCCACATATCCGGAAACCCGTTTCAAGCCAACGACCTTGTGATGCACGCGATTCCCTCCCGTAGTATGTCTTCCAAATTTCATTACCCGTGGCAAGGCCCCTTTACCGTGCTGCAGGTTCTTTCGCCCACCACCTATATAATCCGCGATACTTTACACCCCGAGTCTCCCTCGTTCACGGCCCATTCCTCAAAACTCAAGCCCTACCGCGGCCAACCCCCTACTTGCACCTCCGACACACTCCCCATCCTCCCCAATGGGCTGCTCCCTCCCGCTACCATTGACATCACAGTCCCTTCCCCTACCTGTACCACCCTCGACACTCCTCTTGGCCACCTCTAGACATCATACCAGATGACCTGCTACCCCCGTCGCAATCGAAGTGAAAGTCCCCTCCCACACCACACCGACCAGCACTGGGGACGGTGCAGCACTTTGAAGGGGGGCTATGTAACGGGCCAATCCGACCCATTGGGTCGATGAGTTGTTTGAATGTTGTCAAGAGACCAAGCTGGTCATGCTCCGGATCCGTGGATTGATTCCCTCCACTTCGCTTACCAGATTATTATCGTCCTCACGTCGTTACCGTACCGCACACTTATCGTCTCGATTTAGCGAACATTATCCCCTGGTTTGAACTTTCCATCCCTTACCTACTTTGTATCATTAGAGACTAGAATTCCAAATATTTTTCCCACCAGTTTCGTTAATCTAGTTTTTCTATGCTTCTCGTTGATTCCATTCTATCCTATTAAATCCATATTTATACCAGAACCTTCCATCCTCATTCTTTCCATGTGGCATAATGTCCGAGAATAAGAAAGCTTTGTCTGCTGTACATTCTGAGGTTAACCGCCTTTTAGAAGAGATCTCTATATTATCTGCCGAGAGTCGTTGTCCCCCTTCGTTATCGAACCACGCACCAGTCTCTTCAAGACCACGAGTAGTACGGAATACTACAACAACAGTATAAAAGGAACAACCTTAAAAACATTTTTGTTAGCCAATGAAATCAGACACTGCTTGTGACTCTTGATGTTACACATCCCCGCCATTCTTCATTGGATTTCATTTTTGATGACACTGGTATTTTAGTACGACGGAAATGTTAATCGTCATCTGAATGAGATGAATTTTCCCTGTTTACAATGGATTTCATAAAAAGAATTTGCGGCCCATGCCTTGATATTCTGGCGTACGTCAAGGATTTATTGGTCGTTTGCTATTATATTGTCTTTTCCATTTCTTCCACAGTCATTTGTGTTAATTTCATGTTGCATTTAGCTTATCGGTTTCTTGCGCTCATAAAGGACCGCATGGTAAATATGCCAGACGAACACTGAAAAAGAATAGGTCTTGGTGGGCGTTATTCAGGTTGCAATCCGATAACAGAGTCCGCACATGGGTGCACGGGGGGGGGAGTAGTACGTCTAGATGCAGGCTTATGCTGCACCCGCCACCTGTTTTTGATGTCACCTCCGGTCTTCTTGACTATGTATTCACACCGGCCAAATGTGGGTGGGGAGAGAGGAGAGTGTGGCAGATGCATCGCGTGTCTACTGTTCTCGCGCAAGTCACCGTCCTTGTGCCATCATGCTGTTGTGCATACGGTAGACCTCGTGGGAAGCACCGATCGAAGTTTCGTATGTCTGTCTGTTCCTTCTGCTCGTTTGATCTCAGACTAGTTTTTTGTTGTCGTTCTAATGTTTCGGCGAATTTTCGTATATTGCCGCGTGTTCTAAGAAAACTGCCAGTCCGTATCTATTACTGAAAATCTTTCACAATCGTCTCAGCATTTACCTATATCGTTCAGCAACTGCTTTGACTTACTGACCTCTGTCTGTAAGCTGTCCGATGAGTACACTAATCAAGTGTGTTATCTGCGATTGTTTCTTATACTGGATTCGAACGAAAACTCAAACCATCTTGCCAATACACTTCCTGTTCCAACGATCGCATCTCCTGTACTTAAAAAGCACAAGTAGAAGGTTTTCGCAAATAACCAGTGGTCAATATATTGAAAAGACAACAATACTTCTTTTGAATAGACTCTTGCAACTTTTAATTTCAACATGTGGTAGGGCCTCTAGCTCCACTACAGTATGTCATCTTCTGCTCAGCAATAGCCTACATTTTCTAATTTATATTACTAGCAACTTACCGTCGAGCCGGTTTTCTCTTTCGTGCATAAGATCCGCCTAATATCTGCTGTCATATAGCATGCGCAGATTCTGATGCAGACAGCGGAATTAATGAAAAGCACGGTGTATCACTGTTTTCTACGTAGTTGTTTCCTCTAACCCCTATCTCACCCTTGTTTCTTCCTTCCCCTTTTACTAGCTTTTGATTAAGTGGACTTTTTAAAGCACTGCTTCTGAGTCAGGTTTATGAATATGATCACATTATCGTGGGTTGAGTAAAATAACATATGTATTCCAGTAAACTTCACAGAATGAATGCTCTGTGAACTGGCACCCCGCCCTAGTATAAAAAGGATTTGACCTCCAACGTTTTTGTAAAATCAGAAGTTTTAACGATGACGGTAGTCACTTGTCGTACCAACTACTTCGCCACACGAGTTGGTTGCTATGCTCAACACGGTGGTCAAATCCCACTTACTGCCTAGCCTGATGATGGTAGCCAGCGCGTGTTCCAAGGCCAGTGCATTCGCATATACGCCGTCCTTCGGCCAGAATGGGAACCTGACATGTCATTACATTAAACGGAATTTCATACTACTGCACTCAAACCCGTCTTCAGTCATAATGATTCAGTCCTCCAAATAAAATAGGAAGATCAGGAGCGATCAGACAGATCGCGGTCTGACGTGATTCCACAAGCGCTGCATGTATCCGAGCCTATTTTAGGCGACTGACCGTGTATGCAACTACCTGTGGCCCAATCCTCTGTCGGTAATGTGAGCATCACTCATTTGCTTCTGACCAACGAATGATCTCAACCGAACTATCAGCACCCCTAGATTTATCTCTAACGCAATGATATAGACTGAAAAAACTGTGATACACTGTCTTTCATTGTCAATTCTTCGTTGCTTCTGCAATAACTACGACAGACTTCCACAACTAGGGTGAAAATTCCTTGCCCTCGTCACTAGTAGACTGACGGAGATGCTGTTGCTGATATTTATTTCGCAGTATTATATTTTATTGGGAGTTCTGTGACTTCCTCCCCTTTCGCCGGAAGCAAGTGACAGTAACCAAGTCCCGACAGCGATCAGAACTCTGCCAGAGTGTCGTTTGACCAGCGGTGGATGGATTTTGCAGGATATGACTGCGCGTTACTTTACGTACTCTATGTTGGAAGGACACCACGTAGTTTTTTCGGCAAATGATGTGTGCGGGTTTTATAGCAAAATTCTGCAATTTCTGTCTCATATTGAACAAACTTCCTTCCGGTTCATGGTACGGTATTCCGTTTTTATCCCGTTACTCCTCGAGGAAGCAACGATTTACCCATCAACCATAAAGGTCACCGAAGTAGCCTGGATTTTTTTTGTCGAGTCGAAAAGCCATTTGTACGAAAATCCCACTTCCAGTCGACTAAGCATTCATTTTCTGGCATAAAAATACCAAATGCCCACGGGTGCATGGAAAACGCAAAATAGGGACTCATTTTCAGGAACCTATCCAGTGTATCGTTTGATTCTGACGGGACAAACCGCATGTCATGTTCACCTTAACCTGCAAATGGAGGTTTACGTTCTCCTTTTAACGTCATCGTGACAAATTGTCCTATTCTCATTCTCATTGATGTAAACTGGTAATTTACCCATAAGTGGTTACCAATAATTCGGTGGCAATCGGTTGACGTTTATCTAAAAAGCAGTGTTGCTCACTGGAATAGGTTTTATTTCTTGCTGATGTCTCAAAGAGCTTGACCGGCTCTCCGTTGTGAAAACGTCGACCGTCACTTCCGATCAGCGCTTTGAATGGCTGAACTTGTTGGCCTTAGACTGATCGATTTTTTCTCTCTTTCGCTGCCTCGGCCCTCTTATGGATGTTGGCGTAGTTTGATGGCTGTTAGTGTTGGGCTTCCTCCATATGGTGGAGGGTGCTTGTAATCCTGCCTCCCCTTCCAGTGGGTTCGTCGCGGACCTTCTGCGCTCACATTTATTGCGCTCCGTGTGCCCTTTTCTTGGTCTATATTGACGTAATGACGCAGGAATTTTTGGGCCATCTACATGAGCAAAAAATGGCGCCTCGCAGAGTTGAACCAAAGTCGCAGGTTGCAACTAACATTTGAGAGACTGGCAGCACTTTTGATATTCAAAGAACGAACATCTTATGCCGAGGCACCTCAAAAGTAGAACGACTGATAATTGATGCATGGTATTCAGATGCCAACTCAGTGAGTAGACATCTAAACCTTACCGCGGGCTGCACAATCCTGCGCCATTACGTGAGTAAAGGTCGAAACTAAATCACATCAATCTTACGAGATGCGACCAAAGACGGCGCCATGATGAACTCACTGGAAGAAGAAGAAGCAGGATTACTAGCCCCCTCCACCGTGGTGATGAAGCGCGACATCAGCGGCTGTCTAATTACGTAAACACCCATATGAAAATTCAACCGCTCTTGAGCTATCAAAAATGTGGTTAAAACAGTAGATTGGTGTATACCTTGGCCGCAGACAGACTGCCCTGCAAATGCGCTAGACCCAAACGAAGGCTCACAGTGTGCATTGATCTGGGTGTTCTGTACCCTGCGAGTCCATAATTGCTGCTGCACGTATTAGACGTAGGTCTCGTCGCGTCAGTCATCGCAACCAGTCCTCTCATCAGTTGATCGACAGTTTCGGGTGAAAAATGAACGAGGTGGACATCATACGCACTGCAGGTCAGCACATCTCTCACTGTGATACGTCTGGTTGGCTCTGATCCTTCTACAAACACTGTGGCTTGCAATGTTGCTAAGTAGCTGGCTGAGAAGTTCGGTTTTCTAAAGACGCGAAGAGTTAAGCTCAAGGGTTATCCTTCTAAATGTACTCCCTCTATGGCAACCCGACTTTAATATAATCTGAGCCGCGCACACCCTCTGTGAAAACGTGGGACATGTCTGTGTATGACACTCACAGGCGGGCCATTTAAATCTGTCATCCACTACGTTCGATCCCTCCTCCAGTCGCTCTGACTCTCCTGTCACCGGGCGAAGGGGAAGGGGAGCGAAGGGAGAGTGTAGTAGTTGTGCGCAGGCTCGCTGTCGCTATAAAATCGTTCACGTGCAAGTCTGTCCTGGGCACACTATGCTGTGGACCACATTTGCATGTAGTCGTTCGCAACGATCTACTTGTCATGTGGCATGCGTAGACGAGCTGCTTTGTTCCGTTAACGTACTCTAGACTTCTAAGCAAAGTGGGTGGGGGAAAATAGCGTACAACAGACACAGTGAGTCGGACGTTGTCGCTTGCGACCGCCACATATCTCTTATCCTCCAGCCTAGAACTTCAGGAGCAAGCCAGATTAATTGAGGTATGAGTAATTGTTACTCACGCATGTGATATAGTCTAACCCGGGTCATTAAATTTTTATTTTAACGTATTGTACTATGTATTCTTATGACCAATTATCCCACTATTTCATCTGCAGGCCCCTGTTACCCAATGGCTACTGTTGCTCAATCATCCACGCCGTCTTTTAGCAGACTCCAAGGGTCACAAGCCGCCTGTAACTCATCTCGAATGACCTCTGACCATTTGAGGGGCTCTTCTGTAGACCGCGAGTCCTTCAGCCCCCTCCAGAACTCTGTTCTTCAACCTAACTACTCCCCCACAGCCGCCGCTGCAGCTGCTAGGCCCCACTCTGTGGAATCTCGCCAACCAGATCCCTCATCCTGTAGGCAGAACCAACTACCCTTCTGCACCACCACCACCATCTCATCGAGCAGTCTTCTTCATACTCTCCACCAGACGGCCAACGCTGTTGTGGGAATGTCCCTGCCCTACTCTGGATACTCATATCCAAACCTCGGGCGCCTGATGCATTTGCCGTGCACACAGACTAACAGCAACACGTTTCAAGGCAGTGAAACTACTACTACTACTACTACCACTAACCTGATGCCACTCTTTAGTTCATCCTTCCACCCCGTAGTCAGTTCTGCTGCTGCCGCCTCTCATTCGGACTCTGCTGTCTTTCCCACACGAGCGCCTTCAGCCTCATCTGCTCTTGTGAATTCCTCCGCCTCTTCCGCATCCTCCTCCCTTTTGCGTCGTCTCTCGGACACGACGGATAGCAGTGACCACCAGCGGACTAGGGGTGCCCTGTCGCCCTATGATCTTGCTGTTTCCGGTGTTGGACGATCTCAGAAGGATGCCTCAAAGAAGGACGCTACTAACACTGCCATCGCGGCCGCCTTAACAGGGGGAGGAGAAGGAAGAGGAAGCCAGTTTGTGTAAGTCCAAACAACTTGCCCGTGTTGTAGCTGGGTCAGGTAGGGTTACTTATCTCATAGGTGGCTAATGACACCGTTTAAGACAGCTGTGATAGATTTGCTATATTTTCACTTACGCCCAGGCATCTGGCCTCTCATGTCATTCTTTGAGGTCGCTGCTAACCTGAGGTTTGGTACTAAAGTACTGTAGTTAGGCGGTGATTTTAGTTCGGTATTATCTCCTCTTCTCACAGTCATTTGTCTTAGTTGCGTCTAATTTGTGCTATCTATGAAGGGACTTGTATTATAGATGTGCTGTTTCATAACATGTGTTAATAATGGCGTTCCTTATCGCGAGTGTAGACATCCTTCTAGGTCCAATCGTCTAACTCTAGTCGCGTGTTCCGCGTTTGTATGTTTATGGTGTCCATTCCTCTCTATCCTTTCGATCGTTTTTTCTCACTCTTTCGCACAGTTAGATTTAACAGCAGACAGACAGGTGGAAGCAGATGTAGAATTAGCAGGTGCAAAATGTCAGTCAGGACACGAAGTGGATAGAAGTGAACAGGCGGGTTCCTGGAAGTAGTTCATAACAAGAAGGTGCGATCATTGGAACATGACATTTGTTAGTCTGACGTTTCGGATCCCCGCTCGAATTCATCATCAGAGACAGCCGCAGGCAAGGATGATAAGGAAATCAGGGATGCGGTTTTTGTAAGACACCGCTGTCATGCCGCCATGTGCCTAATCTAATTAGCCTATCCCGCATTCATCGGTGGTGGTCATACATGACGCGACGCTTGCTCGTCCAAGTCGTTACTTGTCGATGTTTCATCATCGTTTTCGCTTCTTGGCGTAATAATAACTCGGCATTGTGATTCGTCATTGAAACCTCTGGGTGGCCGCGTCCCCCGCGTAGCTAATTATTCTGTCTGGGAGATGCCTCAGTACAGCGGTCATTGTGCATGTTATTTGACTGCGGACCAGACAACCAGGACACAGGCAGTTCGTTGCTCAGGCGGTTGTCAGGACTTGTGAGAATTTTGGCCTCTTCAAACTTCAAGGGTTTGGCCGGTTCTCTTAGATTTAGCGTCCTCACTGCTGTCACATGTTTGACTGATGACGGTATCGGGCGAAAATCCGGAATGTCAGACCAATACACGCCATGTTCGAACGATCGCGCTTTGTTCTTCTAGACAGAGAGTGTCAACCTGGCGTTTATGCAGCTGGCCTCATTTGCCACGATAGGATGGCTGAACTTTAAAAACGACAGGACTCTGATCGTCTGCATAGGAAAGAGGAAGAAGCGGCGGCGGCAGCAGCAGCTGCAGTAATGACCGTGTTGGCGCTCCTAGGCCCACATAAACGCCTTCCCAAGTGTCGCAAATTTTCTCTTCCACACACCTTGCAGGACTGTGCTTTTGTTGGTCTTTTTGTTGTTGACAAAAGAGTGTCTTTCTTTTCTCTCTCCTTCCCCCCTCCGCCCCTTTCTTCGCTCAGCTGTGGTGTGTGCGGTCGCGAGTTCGGCATGCGTTGTCGCCTGGTAGCCCATGCTCGACGCCATACCGGCGAACGCCCATTTGCCTGTGCAGACTGTGGGCGCGCCTTTTCTGACCAAGGCAACCTTCAACGTCATCGATACACACACTCCACAGAGCCGCGCTTCCACTGTACTGTCTGCGGCAAGTACTTCCGCCAGGTAGGCGAACCTTCCTTTTCCTTTTCCTTCCTCTCTGTCCGTGCAACCATACAGGCATTGAGACTCTCGTACAAATAGACCCCGCCTGCGGGGAGGGGGGAGGGGGTTCGCTTTTCTCTACTCCTCTTCCTTCCTCTTAGTCAGGACGAGCTTTGCTCACTCTTTCTCTGGCGCAAAGTAACTTCCTTGTCTTCAAATGTCATACCTTTTAAGACTCGAGATGCGTTTTCATCATCATCAAACGTTGGCGGCCTCTCTGTGCTGCAACATCGTAGCTGTTTATTTTCTACAGGCCTTCATTTCTAACTTGGGGCCGACGTATATGTTGCAGGGTCTGTTGCCGCAGACCAGAAATTAGTAGGCGTATTTGTGCTAAAGTCCATCAACCACAGCTGGATAATCGCCCGGTATTAATTAAACTGTCAACTAGTAACCTGTATCAACTAGTTTTAAAACTGCATTATTTCTATCAGGATACAGCCTGAGAAGTATCGGGGGGGGGAGGGAGTCAACGATGAGCCGGACCCTTCGCAGCTGTGTCATACAGCGGCAGCATATCGGCGAAACACGGATATGTCTGTACTCTTAGCTGGTACCTGTACTGTCACATTGCGGCTCCACGTAAACCTGCAAACTTATTCAGTCAAAACGTCCGGCCGGTGAGGCCTGGTGTGGGCCAGTGGCCTCTCCTTTGGGCCATTTATGGACTAAAATTCCAAAGTTTTTGGGGTTAGTTGAAGTCTTTGGCTCGGGCCAGTTTGCAGTGTTTCACTTAGTAGGAAAAAACAAAAACTACCCACTGTGTAGTTTCTGGTTAAAATTCACGTAAGAGCTTTCAAAAATTCGCTATTTAGGAGAGGCACCTGAATGGCTTAATCACCGCAGAGAGAACAGCGAGTGACCCTCGAAGGTTGTTGTTCTCAGGCCGCAATCGGAGGTGGATAGCCGCCCAAAAAGACCGTAGGGTGATAACTTCGTTTTTCCTCGACCACGGCTCCCTGTTGAAGACGATGGAAGCCTGTCTTCGTGGCAAAGCCATCAACGGATAGATCCGAGAGGAACGAGGCGACAGCTTCCTCGTGCAGGGCTCGAGTAGACGGCCGGACGTTGCGGCTGGGCTCAGGAGCGTGGCAACGGTGGTGATTAGGATGGCCGGGTTGCGATCAGGTCCACCAGAACTGCTGGCGTAAGAGTGTGTTGGGAGGGGAAACCGCTGGATCGACCTTCCCCTCCTCCCAATCTGTGTTTTTGATGACGGAACAGCCCCTCCTGGCCACGCTGCTCCTCGCCGCAGGAATTGAGGCCAACCCTGGACCTCCTTGGTACTGCTCCTTCTGTCAAGTCTGCCTGGGCCGCCGCGACTGTTCTGTACGTTGCAGCTCCTGCAATGGTTGGTGCCATCTCCGCTGCAGTGGCCTCGCCAACTCTGACGATTGGTCCCCCGCCATCACCTGTCCCAGTTGCCCCATGCCTCTACCTGTCTCTACGCCTTCTGCACTTCCTGTCTTCTACACAAATGCTCAAGTCTCTGACTTGGCCACGCCGCCTAGCCTTAAAGTGCTACAGTTCAACGCTAACGGCCTACTCGGCAAGCTTGACCAGCTTCTCGCGTTCATGCGTTCGCACAGCGTAGCTGTAACGGCTATTAAAGAGACGAATTAGTCCAACCCCATCAGGGTCCCTTCCTGTGCCGACTACACGATCGTCCGTCGCGAGCGCGGTCGCAACAAAGGCGGAGGTTTGGCCTTCCTGGTGGACAAATCCATTGCCCATCATCAGCTACCCCTGCTTGGTGCCGATCCCACGGAAGTACCGGTGGGGCGATGTGCTCACAGTCGGCCGTTTGAAATCCGTATGTCAGGCGCTCGGCGTGCGTTTGACTACTGCCTGTGTCTTCGTGTGACGTGAATTCGGACGGCGTGGGACTCACTCGTGTAGTCGGCCAAGGGAGGCAAATTGATTGTACCAGTTCCATGTCATGGTACCGGCCTGACAATGAATGCCCAAAAACAATTGTTTTCCAATACGACTTCTCAATCAAAATAAGTAAAGTCTGTAGGCGCAGACCTAAAGTTGATGTGAATACTTTGATTGACGTTCATCAACGATACATTAAACTGTCAACACACAGCTAGTAGTATATTTTGAGATTTCAACATACACCATACTGGAAGCAAAAGTACTAACTCATAGCCCAGATACCGATATTTTTGCCATTGCATGGCACAGCTGCGAGGGGTTCGGCTCGTCAGTGGGTCCCCCAGCATTCCTTGTGTGCCTTCTGGTTCATACAACAGTTTTAAAAATTCCATCTTTGGTAGCTACGTGAAAAATGTATTGCTTATCTCAGTACATACCAATAGTCGCCAAGAGACAGAGGCAATAGCAGTCCTTTTAATGCTTCTTGTACTTGCTGCGGCGGCAATCTTGACTGATCTAGCCGGCCTTGATGATGATGTCCCGGATCTTACTTCTTCACGCACGCCGATCCGTGGCAGCAGAAACAGACAATCTGATTCATTTTCTTTGCCAGCGCCAGAGACCGAAGGCCAAAGCACAATTTCCATGTCCTTATGGCCTGAGTCGAGCCAGGTTTTGTCCTGACCCCCTCTTCGGCGTCTCCAATTGGGTACCGGTGTTGGATCAAAGGCAGTAACACTGAGCTCGTGAGGTTCACGACAAAGAACGTGTCCGAACCACCTCAGCCGTCTTTCTTGGATGGCCTAGGATATGCTTGCGGTGTTGTTGCAGCGAATGCGAAGTCTCGTTTTAGACGAAGTCGGTTTTTAATGCTTCTGGATGTTTACCGGCGACCATCGTTCTGTCGGCAGCCGCTTTGACAGAGGTATATTGCCAGCTCGTGTCTCCTCGTAACTGGAGGCTTCCCCATTTGTCCGAGGTCTGTGTCCTTGTTGCTCTGCTCTCGCGCTGACGTGAATGTCAAGCAAGGCTGAGAGTACCTCCTCGTTATTTGAGCTGATTCTGCAGTTATATATATATATATATTCACTCAGGAATGTGCGAACACCGATCGAATAGGCTTCCGAACTAAACAAAGTTCATGTGGTGGTCAGAGGTCCCCAACGGGTGACCGCCTGCCAGGCCGATTCCGGCCAAGTCATAGTATATATATATATACATATATATACATATATATATATATATATATATATATATATATATATATATATATAT
>JAYGXS010000009.1:7326864-7344635 GCA_036362985.1 Ligula intestinalis
CAAAGTGTCAGTAGCAGCACCTTGCAACTGGCTCACACTTATCGCTGTTAAGCCTACATTTGACATTTGTATTATGTACTATTGTTACGGTGGACCTATTATGCGATTTTGGTTATGAATAGGGAGCTCAAGGGCGAAAGCATTCTTCCCTAAATAAAGTGACTTAAAGTGACTATCTAGGTGGACAATAGTTTGAAAGCCAGTTGATTTCAGGAAAATTAAAATCTCCAGCAATAATTTTAAATTCAATAGTGGATTTTGAAATAAACTTGAATATTTCACACAAATTTGCATCTTCTTCAGATGAAGAGTTAGGAGGATTATATACACATCCGATAATCGCCTTTTGCTGGGGCAACAGGATAATAGAAGCGAATCAGTAATTTCCAGAGAAGGACGTGCTATTTAGATCAAATGGAAAGTTCCTATATGACGTTATAATATAGAGAAGACAACCACCACCACGCTTATTTATGCGATCGTGACGATAGAAATCATACTCGTCTATGATAAAGGGTGAGTCCGAAAAATAATTGGATGGGTCCAAGATTCTGTTATGCATATAACATCGGGCATAATCTCGAAAGCGATAGCTCGACGTTAAGCCATTTTATTTATAACGGATTAGGTAACGCTATATGAGAACTTGCAGCCCAAAGGACGCAGGCTGTGGCTCGCGCACCTCACCTACCTACTGTTACCGAATGGTTCCGCCAAACTAGCTGGCGCATTAGGACACTATCTCTGGACTTCCCACTGTATGATTAAAGTTCCCACCAATGGCCACCTAGTAGCCCCTTAAATTCTGGATAAACTTTTGACTTTTACTAAAGATTCCCGTGTACGTTTGTAATAAGGAGACGCTATGTAGAAGGTAATGTGGTAATTCATTGACGAGCGAACCGAAAAAAAGCCTAAGGAACCGTCTGTCCAAAAGTACTACTGACGCGCGATGTCACTTATAGAAGTCTCCCAGAAAAAATCAATGTGGCAGTTAAAATAATGTGCCCCATGTACAGTCAAGCAACTTTGCAACGCCAATGGTAATGCTCAGAAGCCGTAAACGCAGTCGTCACGCACCTTGAATTAGTAGATATATACAGGAGTAAGAGCAAGGGCCCAGGCAATAGCAAACTTAACTCAGTCACCGAAAAGAACGCAGCAGCAGAAGCGAGGATAAACACCCCTCGATTTACAAAATAAGTAGGTACTTAATAGAAGTATCCTCAGGTGGGTCACATATTATGTCTTTGCCCGCTCTCAACATAGGAAATACCTTCGAAAATCTCGAAGACAGGGGATACGTGGGGTTATCACTTCACAAAAGCTGACGTACTCTTATTAACTTTGCAATAATCAAAAATGCAAATTGCTGGATAATCTGAATAAACCCGACTCCAAAAAATCCATGATGGCTAGGGAAGATGCCTGCAGGGGCGTAGTCTAGTCGCTTCTGGTCATAAATGATGATACAAGAATACAAAATACTAGTGACTTCCGTTAGTCCAAGTAAATAACATCTACACATGTTAAGCGAAACGTGGTTTAAGCATAAGATCTTGAAAGACGCAAGCAAAACTAGGAACGACATATTTCTTATCGGTGCATTGTTCTCCCACTTATTCAGATAAGTACAGTGTGTGCATTGTAAAGTAAGTGACAGTGTATGGCCCTTAAATGTTGATTGGATTAACTGAGTAGCGTCAACCTACATAAATGACAAGCTCTCCAAAATCGACTGCACTCTGAAATGATATATTGTTCGTTTAGTGCCTTCATACTGGAAAAGTATGGTTTCTACCAAAACGACAGCAGAAAGACTTTGTGCGTCTGCAGATGCTTTTACCGTAGTAAAGGGGACATCAACCTCAATTTCTCAAGCAGATATTAGGACTGAAGTTTTCTGCTGAACTTCCGCACGCAATAGTAATAAGGTTTATATGTAAAGCACATCATCGATGCCGTCCTAGGAGTGAAAGTGAGAGTGGGGAAGTATTAACAATTGCCTTAAATTGGCCTTTGTATGAATCAGACCCACGGCGATCACGGCTGAATTGACGTCGGGCTACATGTGCGCCCTTGTCATCAGTCAGGAGAGGCGAACGACTGAGACTTTCACGCGGACTCGGGCCACTAAAAGTGTAAAAATTAAGTAAAGCTACGAAGAAAGAATTTGTTTGGGAAAATGCTACTTTAAGTGGGGATATAATAATATATTAAGCGAAATTGGCGAGTAAACATCAACGAGAATTTTTATACAAAATAACAAAAAAGTTGACCCTCTCAGAAGCAGGTGCTGTAGAATGTAGGATCTTCTTCATATGGCTCAGGGAGCTGCAAAAGGCAGGCGATTACGCACTACCTATACGAGTTTAGGAATGGTAGAATTCGGACAAGAAATGAAAAATTATCGTCGCAGTCACCTTAATGCATTGAGGCAAGCAATGAATCACTAACATAATTCCACAAAGAAAACATGCTACGCCTTATCGCATGTGGAAGTTGACGGTTGTGCACGAAAACCTAGAAATTGAAAATCTGGAATTTGCAATTATCATGACCTGATTTGCCTTGGATATGGTGTGACGAATTTGAGAAGGGCTATTTGTCTACCATACAAGTTAACTGAACGTGCGCAGATTGGCTGCTGCGATGCCGGTAACTGAGAAAAGGAAATTGGGAATAAAAATAGGTCTCGCATTATTGCGGAATGCTTTAAGCATAAATATGAAGACTTACCCATTATTTGATGCAAATACATGCATTAGGGAACATTACAGAGCAATGTCTGTAACCCGCAAGCCTTTAGGGTAAACCATAAGACTAACCATAAAACTTACCCTAACCCTAAAACTAACTCTAACCCTTAAACTAACCCTAGCCCTAAAACTAACCTTAATCTTAACCCTAACCCTTTATGCCTCCTTAACGAAATCAACGATAACTAAATATTGAGGTCATCGACATTATACGATTGGTTTTTTGGCTGCTATCGGTGCACACCAATATTTGAGTTTTACTTAGTCGGGTAAGTTTCAATGTAGGAAAGGAAACTGTGCAGAATATGAGTCGTAAGAATTTATAACTGCAAAAAATAAAAGAATAACAATCATTCGAAAGCGATTTAATACGCAAAAAAGTCTCACAAGTTCAAGATGATCATCTTGACGAACTCTTCGTTTTTGGTACGCGTCGTTGTAGATGTATAATAGTTGGTCAACCTCATCAAGTTATCGCCCACCGATTTGACCAGTTATGTGTGTTAATGCAATAGTAATTTTTACTGGTCGTTCTGTATGCACCCATGTGTGTCGAATTATTTTCTTACACCGTTTTGACCGGCTTACCTTTGCTAGCAGCTGCTTACTTCTAATATAAGCTCTAAATATATTTATCTTGCAATTTGGCCGTCTTACGGGATTTGGCGAAAGTCAGACTGCTGTATTTGCCATTTTCTTGCCTTTGCCTTTGTCATTTACTTGAGCAAAAGAGGGAAATGTTCAATAGGCATCAAGAAATATAAAGGAAAAAGAAACAAGTGAATCTCAGCGTACGCGTGGCATTTTACATTCACAGAATTTTGGCAGCGGGTGCGAAAATTTTGGCAATGAAACTATCAAAAAAGGAGTTACCGGTTGCCTTTAAGTCTTTCTGCAATCTAAAAAATCGGGTTGGTAATGCGTGACTTTATGTAAATATGGTCAAACAAGTTAACAGGCTAAGCTCGGCATTTCAAGCCTATTTTCACCGTCAGTCACTTAAGTGATGTCCACGAAAATTCCCGAGAGTTTGCTAAACAAATGTGGATATACAAGTCGTTAGAATATCCTACAAGTTTCTAAGTTAATTGCACTTAAATGGTCGAGTTATCCTTGCTTAACCTTTTTAGCAGTACCGCGTAGGCTTACAGGTCAAAATCTTGTTAATACTACATAACTGATGATTTTTACCGAGGTTTACCTGCAATGGACAAACTTATGTACTTTTAGTTGGGCACATTGGAGGAAGTAAGTACATAAGAAGACGAAGCTTAATACTTCCTTTTACATGGCTCCTCATTCCATTGCATACCTAAGCTACCAACTGCAAATGTGTGTCGATCATGTATTCACGTATATTTGTTTTCGTATCCCATCTGAAACGCTCGGTGTAAGGAAAATTAACTACCTTGCCACAGCCATTTCCACCCTCCCATTAGAAAGTTTCTTCTAACTTAACTGAATTCTTTCCTCTTTCATCGTATCCACTTTCCCGTTGATCGCTGGTCCGTTTTTCCTTATATTCTTGATATCAGTGTTTTCATCGGCTCTGCAAATTTATCCACACATTCCTATTTTCTATTGTTTACCCCGAAGGATCAGATCTTACCTCCCACGTTCGCCACATTTACTCGGTGGATGCCAAATCCTTCGCGAGCGCAGTTCTGTTTCTTGGACAAGGTCATTGTCGATTTCTCTAAATATACTGGAAATCTACTAAACAATTTGTTGGGCTTCCGACACTCCACTCGTGGATCTTCAATTGTGCCTTCGCATATTGACCGTTTGATCAGCCGTCGGAATCATATCTTCCAAATCCTGTATGTCTCTTTCATATGAAGGCGTGTCGTTATTGTATACTGTTCTGCCAGGACTTTTAAACCCTTCCCAGTGTTACAATAATGAACTTTGTCTCCTCGGCCTCGTGGAATGCCACGCATTAAAAGTGGCTTTCAAACAGACTATATAAATCTACATGTTTAAAGATAAAGCTCGAGACAATATAGCTTCGTTTTCTATCATTGTAAGTTGCTCGGAAGTTAATCGCTTCACTTAGATTTAATCGGCTTCTTTGAAAGTTTACAGGCTAGATTAAAAGTGGGTATGGATACTCAGGCCAACTTATGTATATGAATGACAGCGAGCGAGCAAGCAGTTCGCCTATGCCCATCACGTGCATCACAACAAGCTGGAAGCAAGTACGGTGATTTGGATTGGATTATAGTCTGCGTAGACAAGCGCATGGGCCCGGTGCTGTGACTAGGGTTCAAAGACCAGAAGCAGAAGAAGGCGCAAGTATCTGGGACGGACGAAGTCCGTCCGTAGCGTGCCATCACACCTGACTCGATTCCTACAGACTGGGAAGTGTCACATTAAGAACGAGCAATTTCAACCTAACTCTCAGTCCGCCAGTCGGTCACTCTACAGAAGCCGTAGGCTGACTGTGTGTTCACGTTATCTCGTCATTTAGAAGCCTTTATATTCCCAGACCCCAGCTAGCGTTCAGACCGTTCAGTAGACTGGTGTGAGAAGTGGTCTCATCTGCAGATATATCTACTGACCTGTACGTGTACTTAGTATACGACTTTCTCCCCCCCCCCTAAAACACAAGTATTTGAACTTCGCACAAAATAGTTTGAGCTGCTCACATCTCACATGTGTGAGGCTGCCGTTTGACTCTCAGACCAGCCAGCCACTCCACGCAAGCATGCGGTAGGACTGACGACGATGTCCGAGTGCGTAGTACACATTGGATTTGCGGGATGCACTAACGTGGATCGCCGGTATTATACCATTGCATGGTGCAACTGCGGGGAGTCGGGCTTATCAGTAAGTCTCCTAGTCAAACAATTAATATCAACTGTCAGTCTAGGCCCACAAATAGTAAAATTGGTCGATTTAGTCCAAGCTAACGATTATGTTTTGAGAAAATTCCATTAAAAAACACACACAGGGAATGCAGGGGTACCCACTAATCAACAAACCTCTCGCAGTTTTGCCATGCATCGCCTGAATATCGGCTCTTAGCTAGAACCTGTACTGTCAATATGATGTGTCCTTGTTTATTACCGCAGATTTATATGCAGGTTAGTCCGTTATGGTACTTTTACGGGTAGCACAATTTTCGTCCCCTGCTTCAATGTTGTTACCTTCCATAATCTCTTTATCAGATTTCGCCAATTCGGCTAACCGAAACTGTCATTGGAAAAGGTGGTAATCCGAGCTCTCCAATTTGGGGAATGATTCTGCTTAGGAAAATACCGAACATCGAATAAGATAAGTCAGTCTGTAGTCGTTTTCATTTGTACACAGGCTTGCCTTTTTTGAATTTAGGCCTTCGTTTTGAGGATCGTTCACACACTTCAGCCTCAAACAGCGACTGTCTGCTTGCTACTCGGTCGCATAACTAGACATGCGCTCGTCCAGTTTCTGCGCACACAGTAACGCGAACTGCAATGGTTTTTTTGAATAACGGATGCGTCATTTGCCCTGAGAAATTTGAATGCGGTCGGGTTCACAGCTGTTTAGTTCAGTATACATACGGTTCGTAGGCATTGCCTTTAAAGGTCCTTTTAAAAACGGTTCCATCGAGGTTTGCTCCCCTATCACATCGGGTGAGCAGGGTTACCACAAGACGCTGTTTTCGGTCATCATGTCAGAACGACGTCGTCGGGCTTTGTGGACTTAGATAAGGCTGTGACGTGCCAGATGTCACTTCACCACCTGCTGGTAACCCTGTCTTTAGAGGCCCACGGTCGTTTATCCATTAGGCTTGAGAGTCGGCTTATTGATACTTGTTTATGAACGTTCATGGACTGCTAACGGGACTCACTTCTTCCGCTCTGCATTGGGTCTGATTTCTTGGGCCATGACATTAGTCAAAGAGGCTAGTAGTCTTAGGAAGGTAGTATTGCCAGTAAAGACAAGGGCGACTGGAATGGACACCAAGTGGTGCGCCAACCTATGTCCGAACTCATGAACTTTTTGATCAGAGCCTAACGCTCGAACCGTTCATCAACGAGCTCGTTGTATTGCCGACTTAGATCGGGAGATGTTGACAATTGTTAATGAATATTCACTGACCGTCTGCTTATTTCACATCTACATTGTTTCTGGAGTCAACTGTTCGCAACTGTCAGTGGTCCGCTTATTTTGTTTTGCCAACCATCGCCTGCGGTGCATCACATTAGCGGGTAATCTCGTTTTCCTCTTGCGGAGTGTGTTTCTTAAGCGTTCAGGGTTTTTGATTTTTTTCAGTAACCAGAGGTTACTTGTCAGACATTCAACCATATTTCGTCGGGCGTTTGACAAGGCTATATCTCGTCGTCTAGTCTATTAAACTACACCATTGACTGGATTTTTGGGAAGGTCCTAAGTGAAGAGGACGGTATTTACTTTGCACACGAACGCCGGTTGATTGATCTCGACTACGCCGATACTATCTCTTTACTAGCTTCAGGCTTTAGTGGTCTATATTCTATGTTGTCACGGTTGAAAGAAGTAGCAAAATTGGTCTGTTTGTTCATGGACGTTGGGAAGACGAAAGTGTCGTCATGCTGCTTCCCTGTCTAAGAAGAAGCACCTCTCAAGATTGGTGGCTGTTAACCTAAAGAGTTAAAGAGTCTCAATTGCATCGGAGCGAGGTTGCTGCCGAATGGATAGAGTAAAGATGGCATTACCTCCTAAGTTGATCCAGCTAGTAGAGTTTTCTATAACCTATGGAGCCGAGGCGGTATTTCTATTCCCCCGAAGGTTCGTATGCACCGTACATCCGTGTGGTCAGTCCTTCTCTATGGCTGTGAATGCTAGACTATGCATGTGGAAAATTAAAGGGAACTGCAAGTATTTGACCACTACTACTTGTGGGCAATCCTTCGAGTGAAGTAGACCGACTTCGTCTCAAAGGAGATAGTCCGCACTCGCTGCGACAAAATCACAAGGATATCCCAGGTTATGCAGGATGGACGACTGAGGTGGTTTAGACACGTCGTCAACCTCACGAGCTCAGCGTTGCCGTTCTCAAAACGATCTCGTTACGCATTGAAGACCTCGATGAGGGGTTGGTTTAAAACCTGGATCGACTTAGTCCATCAAGACATTGAAATGTTTCGTGTATCTTTGGTATTTGGCCTCCGGCGTTGGTGAAGCGAATGGACTTAACTGTCCGATTCCGCTGCCATTGATCGTCACGCGTAGAGAAACACCAGTTGGGGCATCGTCTACGCCGGCTAGATCGCAACCGTAGCAAGCCAAGTCAAGTCACCTGTTCGTTTCTACCAGCGGTCTGTTTAATTTGCTTATCACCACAGGCCGGTCCGATAAACGTCACCAGCGAGCGCACCAGCTTAGCGACTAATTCCGTCTTCCTGCTGTGAAATTTGTTGCTTTTGACCTTAAAAGGTTTCAGTAATTCGTGTTAAGTTGTCATTTCTTCAGAACTTTTGCATAAAAAATAGACCTCCAAAAAGTGTTTCCGATTCGACAAAATTGCTCATGTAGAGTTTTAAGGTAAAGTATTCTGTGGCATTATCCAAGGATATATCAACCACATCAGAGGGCCTACTTGCGAACGAGCTTCTTTTCGGTCGCCTGATCACCTAAGTAGAATGCATTTTGCTCATTGATCTTCGAGGCCCCTATAAATTAAAGAAATTGATAGGTAACCTGTCCCTAGAGATTAGTTCGTGCATTCAGTTGGTAACAGGAGACAAAGTGTGCTCGTTACGTGGATACGGTGCAGAGAAACATGAGCCCAAGCAGCTTACAGCACGCATGGTTGTACCAGCTTCCAAGAGTTTCCACATTGTCAACCCAAAGGTGCAGCCGAATTTCGGCTGACGAATCATTCCTCTACCTCTTTTGCTGCTGCTGCTTGTTCAACCGAATGGCCGCACGTTCGGTGCAACCTCAAATTTTCGCCCACGTAGTTGATTTGTCTGCAAATGCACCAAATCCGTTAACTGACTTCGGACTTATCCTGCTGTGGTGAGGGTGGTGTGAAAAGGCAACATTTGGAGTCGGGTGAAGTTCACCGCCTTTGTTCGGGTTTTCGTGGATGTACTGGGTAACCCGTTCGCTCTGAAGATATTTTAATGCAGCAACTTCCTCTCAAATGAGACAATCCGCATCCGTTGCGATCGTATCACGAGGATATTTCAAGCCATTCAAGAAAGTCGACTGAGGTGGTTTGGACACGTTCTCCGTCGTCCGCCCCACGAGCTTACCTATGCTGCCCTCGACCCGGCACCGCAGCCCACCTGGAAACGTCGAAGAGGAGGGCAACTGAAGACTTGGCTAGACACCGTCCGTCAAGGCATGGAAGCAGTTCTATGACCTTCTATCTTCGGCGTCCGTCGCTGGAGAAGGGACTGGGTGGAGCTTTCGAGATCTGATGCCGCTAATTGCCACGCATGGAGAGGTACCGTTCGTGACATCATTGAGGCTGGCTAGCTCATGCATGATCACAGCCATAACAAGTACAAGTAAGTGTCGCAGGGGGTTTATTAAGTTTAACCCTAGCAGCTGCGCTCTTCATGCCCCGGTTGCTTAGGGGAGGAGAATTCATGAGAGGCCAGAGTGGAAGGAACGGTTTATTCTGTACAGAAGGAATAGAGAATAGGCAGTAGAAATTGACTGTCAGACGACCGCACAACCGCAAGCCAGCGGACGGCATCTGAAGTGTTGTTTGCTCGACAGTTGTAAAATGAGGTCCAAAGTGAGTCGGCCTGTGATGGGCTATTCCAGAGGCCGGAAGCAGCAAGCCTTTACAAGTGTGCGTTCGACTGGATTTAGTGACGACATGCTCTCGCAAGTGCGCTTCGTGTGCTCCTAGTCACTACAAGAGCTCCCTTACTAGACCGAATTTCAGGTGCTGAAATAATCTGAGCGGAGGAAGAATAGGTAAATTTAGTAAAACGTTGTGCAACAAAGTAGAATTGCAGACAGCTGGCATGAATAAGCCAGGTTGCAGGAGCGGCTGGAGAAACGCAGTGGTTCAATCAAACGTCAATGGCAACTCTATATGCCGTGTCCGTATGGGTTTAATTAAAAGGTACCGTTGGCCGTAGAAGTAGAACCAGTGGTTGGGAAGAACATCTGGGTGCTGGTTCTCACAGCGGGACTTCTCTGCTGGATTAGGAAGGAACCATGGCCTGCGTTCGACCAGTTGAAAAGGGTTGATATTCGCCATATCGCTTCAAAACAAATCTCGGTGACTGAATGCTTCATATCACGGTCATTAAAAGATGACACAAATGTTGGCTGCGTGTTAACCCTAACGCCAGTTATGCGTTCCCAGAAGGATCCCGCGCTGTGATGAGCATCGGGGTGTACAAGCACAGTAGACTTCGTATTTCCTGAGATGTCAATCGAAATTCTGAAATGTGTTTTCAATTCGAAAAAAACTGCTCAGGTACAGTTGTACTGCCAATACAAGCGTAAATGCGAGTCCCAGAAAGTTATTGAGAAGAAGATGACGACCCAATCGCTGAGACAATACTTTTATTTGCTTGAAGTTTTGAGATCCGTCGCGGATTCGTCATCAGAGACATAATCAGGGAGCAGACCCGTATAAGCTACTGCTCTCTGCCTGTGTCTCTGAATACGAATCCGCGACAAATCTCGAAATGTCAGGCGAATGAATGTATTGTCTCAGCGATCGAGTCTTCTTCTCTACAGTTATTCTATTGCATCAGACTTCCAGGGTATATCAGCCACACCAGAATGCCGACTTTTGAGCGAGCGCCTTTTCGATTGCCTGTAAAAACAAATGCGTTATTAAAACAGTAATATGTATTTTTTCTATTTATCTTCTATGCCTTTTTAAATTAAAATAATATTTATCGAAAGCACTTGTATTCACTTGGAAGCAATTTGCGTCTTCTACTTATTACTATTTTGTACTTAAAGAAAGGTCATCTTTCGATGTTGAGACACTTTGTTGGTACCAGTAAATACTGCTTTCTACGCCTATTTTAAATTTTATGAGTTATCAAATCTACTGTTTTCCTCAACTGCCTGACACAGAGCCTCGAGGATAGTGTTTGTGCTCAACTAGTAAAAGGTTAAATGTTAATGTTAAATGTTTTATACACATTGAGCAGCAGTATCTCTGAATGGGTACGAAGGTATTATTGTGCTCGACAATCGGATACCACTCCTGAACATTTTGAACCTAAAGGTTATTGGAGCGACTCCACCAGATAAACATTTACGCACATATAAAGCGTGAAGTTATCGGCTCTGGCTTGGTTGTCATCGTCGTACCTCAAGTCCCTCATGAGAGGATGATATAAAGTCTAACCAAAACCTGCGTTCTTCCACTAGACTCTGAAGCAGAGCGCTAGTAACGACGATAGCCGGTACTCGCATTCTCGTCGCCACTGTGACAGTGGTATGTATCTACCAGCAGCTGTTGCCTAGGTACACCTGTAAAGGGTCTGGCGAGTATGCAGTCATGGATAAACAACGACAGTGCTACCAGAGCGCAGAGAGCTGAGGTCTGGCACACACCGCTACTGCCTTCTGAAATACCACAGCTCCAAATGACACCACTGGGGACTCGGCGACTGGGGACCGCCATTAAATACGTTTGTTTGCCACAAAGCTGCGTAGTGGCGCTTAGCCAAAGCACCTCAACCTTGAGCAAACCCCCGAGCGGCCGTTGGGGACCGGTCTGTGTTGTAACGGAAGCCCAGGCCGAGGTATCACCGCCCAATAACGCCCCGTGTTAAATCCCGAAGGAAGAACATGGCAAAAAGTGTGCAACGGCAGAAGTCCCTTAGTGTATGAGGTACAATGTATTAAGGAAGCAAACGCGTGTAAACGATGTCCGTTTAGCCAATCAGATTCCCTCCTGAAATAGTCGTCGGTATTATTGGCTGTTGGCTCAGTGAGTGAGTGTAGCTAGAAATTCAAATGATCGATTAATTGTCTATCTCGATGCGTTAGCTCGCGTGTAGGCCGATCGATAGCATATTGTGGATGCAGCCACTTGCTGCTTCCATGCTAGCCGTTGGGCCTCTCCTAACAGTCTGTACTGAAAATCCTCCTAAAACATCATGGGAACTGCATTCGGTTTGCGTTGGTAGAGGAGGGAATGGATTGTGCTTTCCATATCCGCTGGTACATGTCTGGCTAGTAGCCCTCGTTGGATCAGGAACCCCGCCGGGTGGGCCTCAATCCCGGCGGTGTGGAGGAGGGGGAGTCGGAACAGCAGCTTGGTCGGGAGGGGCTGCTCCGTCGTCAAAAACAGAGAGGTAGAGGCGGGGAGAGACATCCACCGTAGGGAGGTTTGGTGTAAAAGACCTTGGCCGCCGTGAGGGAGGGTGGAACAGGTATGATCAAAGCCGTACTAAGCTCACCTGTAAAGTTGGAATAAATGTGAGAGGTAATTTCTGCTTTTTACAATTTCCTAAGAAATTAATCAATACGGTGGTGTAAGTACGTCTGAACTAAGGTTTTGCAGGTGTGGAGCTGAAGGTGATAATGGTTTCTAGCATAAGTGCTAGCGTCAGCCAACCGCCTTGCTGCCTTCTTGACCCAGGCTTCGAGTCAGCGCTTCGTATCACTAACCTGACAGTTCAGAAAAAGAAGAAGCAATCACTGGAACAAGTTTTATTTGCAAGAGATGACAATCGAGTGACCTGAGAATTACCTGAGTCATGGTTCACGGGCCCCCAATCCATCAACGATTGTAATGATTTGCCCAATCCATATTCAGTGCCGAGACTAAATTTGGCGAAAGAAAACCACCGCTCGTGGAACACACAGGCCGCCACCACGTCATCTTATGCCAACACCACAAGGCCAGATGGACATTGCTGACACAACGAATCAGCGCACAAGCAAAGGCATTTATCGATTTTTTCGGCAGTTGCAATCCAAGCGAAAATGCTAATCCCTGGAAGGAAATGAAGCCGATTTGATCGCTTGGACAAAACATGTTATTTGCCTGCTGTTTCGAGCAATCGCCACGCACAAGTTTCAGCACGCCGGCTATCAACCAATTAGTGCACAAGCGTGCAGATGTCTTCGATAGGGTCAGAGAGTCGTTAATTGTCATCAGGCAGTGGTAGCCCAACTGCAGTGTAGCAGCGGAAATTGCCGCCACACCTGAGTTTCTAACTCCCGTATCTCCGGCCAGAGGCGAACGCTCTTACCCTTGAGCCACGGGTCCGCCGTGTTGTCGGTTTGTGATCGAGACTATATAGTAGTGGGTAACTGTACACCGATCTGTTTTAGGATGTAACCATGCTAGTTGATGTCTTGTTTGCGAGCTAAAAGCTAGCGAGTAACATAAATATTTCGCCTTGAACACATATGATTGGGTTTACAATTACTTCGCAAACCAGGCATCAAGCAGGATGGGTACATCTGGAAACAGATCGGTGTACAGTTACACACTACTCCATAAATACTGTAACTCGCTGTGTATGAATTACCCATTTCTGCTATTGTCTCTGAAGATGGATCCGCGACGAAGTTCGAAACATCAGGCGATCAGTTCGGCTTCTGCTCAGCGTTTGTTTTCGCCGCATATGGTTGTCTTTGGTGCGATACTTACGTGATTGCTGGAATCCGCGCCGTTTTTTTGCCACAGTTTCACTCTCGGTGTTAATTGTTGGGAAAGTAAGCTTCCTAGAGGGATTCGCAGCCCGAAGAATCAAAGTTTAAACATCTCGTTGTTCACTGACGCCTACTTTTAAGATCAGCTGAAGTGTTTGAGAACCTAAGAGTCGGCGTCAGCCCTTTTGCCTTTCGCTGAGTGTTCAGCCATCCGCGTCCAAAGTAGTTTCTTAGGTCCTCCGGACGTAGTTCCATCGGTCGTAATCGCGCCAGACACATTAAAAACACTGCAATCAATACTAGTCACTAATTTTGGTATAGCATCTGCATCCTGTAAATCCAGCAAGCTTACGCCTCCTCCATCCTTAAATATTTTTTAACCAAGCCTGACCTCTATCGCAAGTTTTAAGACATGATTCGGATAAGTTTAAGCTGTGGATCACTCTAATCCCCTGCGCACGGAGGATCGGACCGTGCCAGTTATGAGATCCTAATAAGTGAAGTCAACATTGTTGGACGGCATACGATGTAGTTGGCTGGGCGATTAAACATACGGCTCCTGACTGGTCCTCGTTACTCATGTGGTCAAAGCGTTGGCGGTACTCGAGCCTTCCTGTTGCTATCTTAGATTCGAATCCCCTCGAGGCCGTCGAGTTTTTGAAAATTGGGTGAAAGGAATTATTCAAATCTGCCAAAACCACTTATGTAATCTAATTAAGTTGGCCTTTATTCCAGGCACACATCCCGCTTTCTGCGCGTTTCTCGCCACTGTACCACGATTAGTGAGAGAAGAACGAGTGAGGTTTAGACTTTGTATACCTGATTTTCTGAAAAAAACAGTTCTCACAGAATTCCCTCCTGGTGATTGTTTCGAGGATTATTTTAGCAAAGATGTTGGTCCTGTTGGTGACTTATAAGACAAGTCTGCAACTGCTACCACGCCGGTTCACACTGAATGAGAGAAAATATAGTGTTGCATGCAAAAAAGCGAGTCCAAAAATGCTGAGACGAAAAAGATGAGATCGCTGTAACAAGAACCTTATTCACTTGACGTTTCGCATTCGTATTTTCGAGGTAGGATGCCGGCGAATAACTCGGCTAGGGAGGGGCGTTATAGGTATGTCGTAGCGTCTGCATCCTTCTAATACTCCAATTCATTATCTGTGACCTAGCCATATCTGGCGTTGAAAAGTCGTACTGACAAACAATTGTTTTCGGTTACTGACCTTGAGATCGATACAAGGACATGGAGAATAAAACGGTAATTTATGTGCTGTGTTTATATGGTCCTCGGGGTAGGGGGGAGGGGGGCGGGGTGTGATTATTACTCTCGGCGTTCTCTCGTCTCATACATGCTGGACTCGGCGTGTTGAAGACGTTGGGTCTAGCGCGCAGGAGGGGAGGGATGTTCTCAGGGTTTAAAGTATTTACGTCAGACGCACGGAGCGAGATTGAATACTCTGTGGCTTCGTGTGGCGTGGGATTCCCGCGTGTAGTCGGTCTTAAAATGGGAGTGTCTAACATTGTCTCGGGTAATGGGCTCGAGCATGAATCCGTAAGGTCAGGCGTTCCTGTTCTAGTGATTTTGTTTATTTATTCTCAAGCCTTCGTTGGCTTGATCCGACTAATACACAATTACCCACCTTTCCCACACGGTGTTGGTTGTATTTTCGACGGGCTTGTCTTGTATGGGCAATACCGTCTTTTTCTTTCCTATAGCTTGCATAAAACGTTCTACAGCTCTGTTTGCAGCGTATGCCTGTATGTTATTCAGTGCCAACCCCCCCCCCCCGAGTGGTAGATGCGCTGGCGCAGCATGAGGCCAGATGAGGACACGGCGGACGTTATTCGTACTGAGCTACCATGAAAAATTTCGAACATGGTGGGAGGACGTTGGTGGAGATTCAGACTCAGGTATAAGTCACCCGTGGTCTTTATAGCAATCCCATTCCGTGGGATCTGAATCATCGTGGTCGGCTCCGACTACGCCAACCGTCTGTGCCCGATCCCACTGCTGGTGTTGTTGACTTGGTTAGGACACGCGGGGAGGGTAAAGCGAGAATGCGCAGATGCAAAGCAAGTCCAATATGACTGAACACTGATGCACAGGTAAGTTACCGTCACTGCGCTACCGCGCTGATGACCACATGGTGATCGACGGTCGAGCGGTCGATGGTGATTGATATGAGCTCACCGGCATCCCAATACGACTGAAGGGTCCTTAGGTCATGCTGCATGAAAATATTAATATTTAGGCCGAAACAATATTCGACGATTTCTCTTACCATTTTTTGAAATAACACGTATACCGTAAATATTAAAGATCCCGCATATTTGACAATATTCTGTGAAACCTAACTTAAGTATATTTTGGCCTTCCAGTGTATGCAAAACTTCATTTGCCGCAACAAAGTCCATCAATTTTCCCCACCGTTTTTTTCACTTTCTTATTTGGCTGAGGTTGCCACATTGCAAATCATCTTTTGCGCATCAGTTTTACAGTTAACCTCGACTTCTAAAGACTGCTTCCTAAATGGGCGTCAAAATTAAAAAAAACGTGTACATGAAAACACCGTCGCTTCTGCGATATTTCATTGCATAAAGGTATGAGGTGACTGATCGGGATAGCAGTAGCTGCCCTAGACTGACCGAACTGAAAATTCGTTGTGTTGTAACATTTACTTCTCGCTATGAAACCTTCGAATAACGCCCTTTTGAATCCCCAAGGAGTTACATAATACGATGGGCGTAAAAGTGGAAACCACCTGGAGGAGACTTTATTGTGCACAAAACCCGGAGTTGCTGTCTCAGATGGCAGTTGCCGCTCAGCGTTAAGCCAGCGCTGAATGTCCTCGCCTCGCAACGAATCCCGACAATGTAGCGGACTGGATTTGTCCTTCTCAGTCCATGTTGCAACTCACTGTATAAGATGTGAAAGTGGCTTATTGGTGATTGTCATGCGCGTTCGCTTGTGGCATGATTGGGCGCGTTGGCATAAGGTCACCTGCCGCGGCAAGCCTAAGTGGCCCTTGATGAACTGCGACTAGTTGGGCACGCGTGTGGACTCGCGTGCGTCGGTGTCTTGTTTAGAAGTTTAAGGTCATCGCGTGGGTACAGTCACCAGCGAAGGCATATGACTTTGATGCAGTCCACTGTTGACAAAGGCACCATTGTTCGCAGTCGGCTGTAGGCGTGACGTCGCAGGATAGCCTGCCAGGTTGCTTGCATTCAGTTAGGCTTGACTCCTAACACCTTGAAGCCTGGTTCACGAATGGGAACTCCGTCAATCGGTGTAGCGATCTAGCGTCGGTGGACGGAGCCCTGCATAGTCACCTCCAGTTTTGCTTCACTGACACTTGATTGACTTACACTCTGTATGGTTTTCGCCATTTTGCCGCTGCTGTTAGCTCTTAAGTTAAATTCCTGAACGAGTTTAAAAACTCAGAATGATTTAAATAAACTATTCCGGTGTCCGATCAGTCTTCCCCTTTACTCATGCAAACCTCTTCGTATCCATTCATACCTGCTGTTGTTTGTGGCATTTACTTCGAGATTGCCGTTTTCTGTTTTTGCCGGAGTTAACTGTCTGATTTTGTATGTAAACTTCTCTCTCTCAAGTGCTGCAAATCCTCCCGTTAGAATATGAAATCTGGACGAAGAGCCCTGGAACCAGTCAAACAGAAAACGCTGTGCGCTCGGCCCTATCAGGTGGAAATGGCCGAGATCGCAAAACACGAGAGCGTCATCATTAAGCTGAACACCGGCCTGGGCAAGACTTTCATCGCCGTCATTGTCATAAAGCATCACTTACCCGAAACTTACAAACCGCTGGCCGAAGGTGGCAGGCGAATTGTCTTCATATGCAAGACTGGTAAAAGTTTACTGCCGAAATTTTATTATTTTCGTTTAATGCATCGCCTAATTACTTTGCCAAGATTGCTGCCCATCGGCGGTTTTCAGTCCTAGTCATTTTTTGTGTATGTTCATAAATCCGGGCCGGCCTTTCTCTCAGCCTCACACCATAAGAATCTGGTTAGGGAACAAGTGTGTTCCGTTGTACCCTGCAGCTCTCTATAGAGCTCTCGCAGGTAGTCTCATAGCGACTTGTAGACAATGTTACAATGAAACTGACAAAGGCAGGGAAGACAGGAATCTCAGTTAATTAGGCTTTCGAACTAAACAAAGCTCATGTGGTGGTCAGAGGGACCCAACGGTTGACCGCCTGCCAGGCCGAGGCCGGCCAAGTCGTAATAGCAGTAAGGGGGTATGACAGAATTCGGGGGTAGCTTGACACAGAACTGTTTCGGGCTTATTAGCTTTCATCAGCCAAGCATAACCCTGAACGCCAGTTGGTCGGACAACACAAACAAACGCACTCACAGACGGCGCAGTTGGTCCACCACTGGTGTCTATCAGATGGGTCATAAGCACTTCATGGAACCGCAG
>JAYGXS010000009.1:7349635-7379410 GCA_036362985.1 Ligula intestinalis
GCCGCGGCCAACGCGCTTGTTCCGAGCACCAGTCATGGTATCACAAAAGGCCACAGGACGACCACACAAGAGGGCGACACGGTGACAGGCAGGAGATCAGGTGACAAGAAGACTGATGACACAGCCAGAGACATACAGAGTGGCTCAAACGTGATTGGTCGAACAGGCACACGAAAGAAAGGATGGCATAAGGACGAGGGCTTTGAGCCAGAGTACCCATTCTCTGAAGATGGTTAGACGAGACCACTACCCGAAACGTCAGGCTTATAATAAACCTCCCCCGGTGAACGCCCCTCGTTCTTCTGAACTACTGTGTGTACTCGACCAGCGAAGACTGGTCCATCTTTCTCAATGCTTTCCTTCAATAATGCTGATCTGTTATTTCTTGTTAGCAATCTCTAATTCAGTTAGCTTGCCGCAAGTCCTTTTTGACAGAGCTGGCTATGTCCGTTTTTTTCTTAACAAGGATTGTTGAATCTCATGGCCACCTGTCTTAATCATATCTGCTATCTGTTAGCGGCACCTATTGGCAGCTTTGGGTACCTTCATCATCTGCGGTTGGGCCTTTCGAACTCTGAGTTGTTCATCGTTGTTCTCCTTGTATTTTAATTGAGTGGAATGACTGACTGAACCGCCGTTATCGTCCTGCCGTGCCCAACTCCAGATGGTGCACCTCCCGTGGCTCGAACCCGTACTTTAGAAGTCCAGCGCTCTAACCTACTGCGCCGCAACCCGCTTGTCTTTTCGGTTTAGATATTTCTGCCTATCAAATGCTAGCTGTTGAGTAATAGCTGCTGCTTTCCCGAGGTACAACAGAGCGAGGGAAGTTTGTAACCGATCGGTGATAATCCATCTACCATAAATATTGATCTTTTTGTCCATTACCGCATACTTTGTAAACGCCGATATCAGAAAATTACAGCTACTCGTGCTAAATGAGTAGTCGTTTTTGATAGCACTTTAGGCTGACAAACAGCTGCTTTCTTTTCGTCTACAAGCATGTAGTTGACGTATTTTTTGAAATATTTCCCTTTGTATCGATATATATCCTAGCCACTGTTTTACGTCTACGGACCTCAAATAAGGCTCGCCTATTTTTCTCTTGATAAAACTCAACTGAGCTTGCGAGCACTGAGGGGCACCGTTTATGGCATTATATAGATTCGTCAGCTTCTGAACCATTTAGCATACAGAGTTTGCAACCTGCCCCTAATGAACGCTGTCATAGTGATAGGTATTCACACAAACGAATCCTTGTCCGTTTTTCAAACTACCCCTTAAAGTACTGCGATTTTAGGATTAAGATACTATAAACAGATTCCTGGTCTCAAACGCCGGATTCTAGACACCGTACCTGTTTTAAAAATTACAAAACATACCTTCCGTTAATGTAGCAATTTTTCTGTTTCAGAACGTTTGGCACGGTCAACTTGAAAAGCACAAAGTGCTGGTAGTGACCGCAGGTGTATTTCGTGACGTCCTTAATCACCGGAAAGTTAGCCTTAGCAATGTCTGTTTGCTCATCTTTGATGAGTGCCATCACGCAGATCCGGACACAAATTCAGATTTCACCGACATCTGCCAACACCTTCAGACTTACCCGTCTGGCAGATGGCGATCGGACTATTCTCGGGGACCGAAGGTGATTCATCAGCCTCATTATTCTAACAGCATATCGTCATTATCGTCACTGTCGCCGCCAAAACCATCCCTCCACTTCTGTCATCCTCCCGCCTCTCTTTCCTCCTCCTCCTCCTCCTCCTCCTCCTCCTCCTCCTCTTCCTTCTTCTTCTTCTTCTTCTTATTCTCCTCCTCCTCCTCCTTCTCCCCCTCCTCCTTCTCCCCCTCCTCCTCCTCCTCCTCCCGGTATCTCCTCTGTTATACTTGCATTCTCTTCAAATGAGTTGCCAGATAAACCGCCACTCCGCTTACCTCGTGCAGTTTATGGGCCAATTTACTTTCAATTGACCGCTCCGCATGAGTATTTTGTTGCTTCGCACAGGTGTTGGGCCTTACTGCATCGGTGGTGAACAATGAAAAAAAGAAAAATCCACTGGAGACGACATTGCGTCGGCTAGAGGAACTCATGCGGGCTCGCTTGATCACCTCCGAGGACAGCTCTATTGCTGCTGTAATGGGAAGTAGGGAACGGAGGACTATCACCTTCACACCTGGTGGATCTCAGGCTCTTGCCGGCGAGCCCTACTACCAGTTCAATCAGGCCTTAGCAGAGGGAGTCAAGACCCTGTCTGCGTGAGGTTTTTTTCATTGGCACTCTCCTTTTATGGTGGCTATGTTGTGCACATATCTCTCGTCCCCCTTCTCCTCTCTTATCGTGGTTATTTTCCTGTTCTACTTCTTCTTCCTCTTCCTCGTTATTATAATTTCTATTATTTTTTCTTCCTTTTCTTCTTAAACCATAGAATGTTAGTTGAATTCAATCTAGGTGACCCACCTTATTATTTTGTGAGTATGCCCCATTGTCCTCCTCGGCTTTTTTTCTCGTCTTCATCTTCTTATTTTTATTCTTTTCGCTCTCGTTCTTCTTTCCATCTTCATCCTCCCCTTCTTATTTTTAAACTGTAGACTGCCTATTAAGTTTATTCGGCGCCTGTGGTGCTAATCAGCACGCCGACGAAATGCTGCCGCATCCAAACTCCATAGATTTCACTCTAGGCCAAATATGTCCCAAATGCGTTGCTTTTGAGAAACGAAAAAGGTATCTTTGTAATTTCTTCTTACGGTTTTGACGGTTATAAGAATCACTTTATTTAGAAGAGGAAGAAGAAGAAGAAGAAGAAGAAGAAAATACGATCACTGTAACAGGAAATTTAACAGCCTGTCGTTTCGGATACTCGCTTGAAGCCATCATCAAGGACGGTCACAAGTAAGCATGGTGAGGATGCAAAGTGTACAATTACCGACTCGGAAGCGGACTGACTACTAATAATCGCCTAAGTTATGACCCTCAGCGATGATCGCGATATATGCGAATTAGACGACATGATGGCTGTGTCCTTCTAATATTGCACTCATAACAGCGTCCGCCACTGTCTATGGAGCTCAGATCTACCGAGAATCCGAAACGTCAGACCATTAAAGTTTATGTTTCGAATTATTGCATCGTCTCCTTAACGACTTCCTGGAACTCGCTCCCCTTTGCCTCTATAGGCAACCAGTTAATTTTCACTACGATTTTGTCCTTACATTGGACCATGCTGACAGACACTTTAAAAATCTTATAATTGTGTGTTGAGGATTCTCTGACCAGAATTATCACCTGATATTGTGTTTAGCCATTTTTTGCGCAACAAAACTTCCCCCATCTAACAGTTTCAACTACAGTAGTCGCCGGCTATTAAGCCCACCTCGGGCCCAGACCGAATTAGGCTTAATAAGTGGCGGGCGCATTAACCGCAGAGTCCTAGTTCTTGATTAGCAAACGCAGGATGGGCACTATACATTACATATGTACTGTATTAGGTGAAGATCTTGGTTATGCACAAGAAAAGAATGGTGTTTGTCTATGTTTTCAAGACCTAGGGCGGTTAGCCAGACGACCTTGGTATGCTTTGGGGTCACGCCTGTCGGCATCGTCTAGGGTGAGCCTGAACGCGTTGTTCCCTTTTTGTGTGCGTGTGTGTGTGTCCTCAGCGCTGCAGTTCGGGTGCGTTAGCCTTTTGCGCCTGCGGCTTTCTCGTGTTAGGGATTTGTCCTTTTCACCTTTCATGTCTGCTGCTGTCCGAAAAGGGTGTCGCCAAATTTAACTTGAAAAATGAAAACAAATCACATGCGGCAAATTGGGCTTTGTAGCCGGCGACTGGGCTTATTAGCCGGTGATCAGCCGGTGGATTTTGCTATGTAAAATTCCGTCCCAAGCAGATGTGGGCTTAATATGCGGCTGGGCTTATTATCCGTGGGCATAATAGCCGGCGACACATGATTAATGTACACAAGGTCTTTGAACTCTCGGCCAAAAGACAGATGGTTTAGGCTGAATGTTTAGAGAACGTGAAGTTGCGTTCTGACGTAATTCCTTTCCTACTCTGTTGCATTAAATACCCTTGCTCTTCTTCTCCTTCGCCCTTATTTTTGAGGGCCTTTTCGCGTGACGAGCAAAGCGATTTAGCATGATTCGCAAACTTTAGAGTGTCCCTAAAGATTTCTGTCCTAAATTTTTATGAATTATGTCGCTTAAAATAGTTTTTTTATTTCTTCCCTCCCCTAGAATGTCTTATTCTACCCTGCCGGACTACATTGACCTGGAATCCTTGTTCGACATCAACCGACGCATTCGGAAGGAGGATTTTCTCAGTGTGATGCATTTTGAGGATGCGAATCCGAAGAAGTTTAAAGGAATAATTCAACGGTGTATACGTGTTATGGAGGAATATGGACCGTGGTGCGCTGACATGGTAGGTTTTAAAGTACTCTTTTGTCTGACCGGCAACCCCTTGAGAGTCCTAGTGGTTTAGTTGGAGTAAAATTATACAGGGAGGGACTGTCCACAATGTCCTAACGCAACCGAATCCTATAAAAATAATGAAACTAAGCATGCTTACTACTATTAAATAAGTAGTCAATTTTGTAAGTGTATATGTCATACTGTTACCTATCCCATCCACGAGGTCTGCAGGTAATCCTTATACAGGGTGTCCAAAAAAATGCATACACATTTTCGCATAATTGTAAAATTGTTGTTTATCATACTTTTAAAAATGTAAAAATATTTACCTGATCATATTATTGTTTTTTTTTCTAAATATTCCCAATCTGACGTCGATATTGATCATGACACTGCTGACAACGTGAAGCAATGGAATCGCACACATCATGAAACAATTTCCTTGGTTGAAGCAAGCCAAAATAGCAGAATGTATTTTCGCAAATAGATTTCGTGAGCGCTTATCAACTGCGTCCGCTCTGTGCATGAATAACGAAACATTTAGAGAACACATCATTTTGAATTTTTTTACAAAATCGATGATAGCAAATTTGTGTTAACGTGGCAACTGTTCAATAGATATGTCAAATTCAAACTTGGGACGTAAAGTAGGGAGGAGAATTAAAAAATATAAAAATGTGGTGTGTATTTACCAGGGCAATTGAAGATCAAATGCATGGTCTAGTTGCTTACATAGGTCGGGTTTCTCCCGCCGTATGTAGGATGCTGCCATGTAACGTAAGGTCCGGTTTGTTAGTGCCCGAACAAGAACGCGGAAAGCTGTGTTAATGTCATCGGAGTGACCACCGTCTAATAGGTGTTTTGTAATAGATGACCGTGGTAATTTGTTCTCTTGTTTTAAAAGCCAAGCAGGCAAATGTTCAGCAGCCCTGGTCGCTAGCTGCCTTTCTGTACGTCCAGTGTACTTGCATCCGGAAGTGCAGGTGAATTCATATACGCAGTTTGAGGTGGCGTGCAAAGGCAAGGCTTCCTTTCTAACCATTAATCGAGTTCCATTGTTGTGCACCCCTTTATTTAATTCGTCGCCCGCTCTTCCCTTCATTCCCATCTTTCTTTTTTCATTCTCATTTGTTCCCGCTCGCTTATAAACCGACAGTCACACACCAGTGTCATTCGCAGAACCACTCGTCTAATCACTTTGGATGCCTGTTCCTCTTTGTTTTATATTCTTCGTCGCTTTGTTCACTATGATACTCTATGTTGATCTCACTATTTATAACGATAGAGCCACAGATAAAATCCTAATTTATTCCGACTGTCCGCCTTTGTCCTCGGTTGCGTCTATTCTGGTGAATAAACTAACACCGAATCAAGGTATGCTAAACAGTATTAACAAGGTTTGCGACGAAGTTTTTGGTGATGGTACTGTTATTTGTGTTCGATGGAAAATCTCTCATGTCTGCCTGCTTGTCTGCAAGCCGGTTAATCCAAGCCTTTTGTTGATTTCTGTGTCTCCTATACACACAGGCTTGTCAGCTCACAAAACAAGCCTTTATCCAGCTCGCTTCTTCTACCAGCACAATTCGCGGCTACAACCCGGAATGCGTGCGTGCCATCCGTACATGTCTGGATACTCTGACATGTGCACACGAGCTGTATACCAAGATACACGACGAACAGATCGTCCTTGCAAGAAGGCTCACCTCCTCAACTGGCAACGCATGCGGCGAATCGGGATTTCATTTTCCCATGACCAACAAGGCCAGCACACTAATGCGCCTATTGGCGCATTGCCAGGTCAGCCCCACTTTTGGCCGCCGATCAGAACAGTTTTTGTTATTTGGCTGGAAAGTACCACCTCCGCCTCCACCCGCTGGGTGCTTTTGCCTCTTGGGATGTCCACGAAGAGTGCGTTGAGGAGAATGGCCCAAACGGCATTACTACGTGCCGTCCACGCTCTTTCTAAAACTGGCACTCTCTAGATTCGCCAAATGTGTGCACATTGTAAAGGCTACTGAATAAATTTCAGTAATTTACATATTTACGGTAAAACTAGCTTGTTATATACGGTAGTCGCCGGCTATTAAGCCCACGGGTAATAAGCCCAGCCGCGTATAAGGCCCACGTCAGCTTGGGACGGAATTTTACGTAGCAAAATCCGCCGGCTAATAAGCCCAATTTTCCGCATGGGATTTGTTTTCATTTTTCAAGTTAAATTTGGCGACACCCTTTTCGGACAGCAGCAGACATGAAAGGTGAAAAGGACAAATCCCTAACACGAGAAAGCCGCAGGTGCTAAAGGCAAACAAGCCCGAACTGCAGCGCTGAGGACACACACACACACACAAAGGGAACAATGCGTTCAGGCTCACGCTAGACGATGCCGACAGGCGTGACCCCAAAGCATACCAAGGTCGTCTGGCTAGCCACCCTGGGTCTTGAAAACATAGACAAACACCATTCTTTTCTTGTGCATAACCAAGCTCTACACTTAATATTTTACGTATGTAATATATAGTGCCTATCTTGTGTTTGCTAATCAAGAACTAGGACTCTGCGGTTAATGCGCCCGCCGCTTGTTAAGCCCAATTTGGTCTGTGCCCGAGGTGAGCTTAATAGCCGGTGACTACTGTATTAGCTCCTCTAGACAGCTTTCCCACAACTCGGACATGGACGTCTCCATCTACCTCCGCCGATCCAGCAGTTTAGCCTCAGCAGAAATTTCACTTATGCATTCTATGTTTAATACTAAGATATTTTTAAGCAAGCATGGACAAAAAGCGCATTTTATGGGTGGCAAAATAAAGCTGGAACATGGCAACTAAGGATAAGGCCGAGGGGGCTGAAATCTATACCAATATAGATTTTGACATGTCACCAGGAGTAGGAGGCAAAGCTGGTTCTGATAGCAAAAGTCTTTATTCAGGACAATACAGAGAGAGCAGAATGAATCAGCGTGTACACTACAGCCTATTATAAAGCGTCGGTCCTTCCTGGCCTATTGCACGAGAGGGGGAGTTTTGTCGTTGTTTCCCACGCTGCGGGACGTACTGCAACATTTGCAGTTCATGTTTGGGCAAGCGTCAGGCGTGCTCACGGCGCGCGCGGCCGGTCTGCCGGCATGGCTCAACTGGGGTGTGCTTCCAGCTCTGGGCTCTAAGTGCGTAAGCGTTTGCGTCCCCATAACAGAGTTCCCACCGTTTTATATGTGGACAAAAACGGCGGTAAATGAAGACGGTTTATTGTCCAACATAAAATTTATTTCCAAAGTTTTAACTGTAGTTTTGCAGACGTGCATGATAACAATTTTTTTTATTTACGTGAATCCCCCAAAACGACAAAGAAACTTTCTCGCGTATATTTCCTCCCATTGGTAATGACAAACAACACATGTCTAGGCCGTGCGATAAGGGGTTACAAATACAAAGTTCGTTCATACATCCAACTGACAATGAAGGCGAAAATTTAAAAAATCGGATTCAAAGTAGAAAATTTAGATAACTTTCGGAAAAAGAGGTGCCCACATTGACCTCTTATGCACATCACCGTGCCCTAATTTATTTAAAATGTTTACCTACTTAATTTATTATAGTAATCCTAAAGTCTTATGTAAGTAGATGGCACTACTAAGCCATTGCTCTCCCCCTGCGATTACTTTAATCTTATTAGTTTAGTTTAGTTGTTGTTTAGTATCACTATAGTTTATCAGCGCGATGCGGTTGCTTTTCACTTTAAAGTAATGGAAGAAAGCCATCCTTTTTGGTTTTACTTTTAAGTTAGAAATTCGCCTTTCTGGGTGTAGTTCCGCAAATGGCGTATTGCCTGTTTTCTGTTGGCTGTACTTCTCACTTGTACTATCACGCGCTTTTTTCAAATGTTAGGTTATTTGAATAATTCTTCCTATTACTTTCTACTTTTCTATGCTCTATGTTTTCAATTACTTTTTTTCTTTGGTACAACCCACCCATATAATAGTTCTTACACCCGGTCCCGTATTACACAAATGTACGGCTTTCTTTGTAACCGTGGTGATATGCATACCAAATCCTTACCAATATATATATTTATTAAACATGCAATATTTCTGTAAAACAAAAGTCTAGACTCGATAGCCGTCTCGACGGCAACACGTTGCCGGAACTTGTTTATACAGAATTCCGCTAAATATGGAGCTTGTGACACATGCAGTATTTTAGTTTAGGCTTTATTGGGCTATCCTATACGTGGCATTGAATCATCGCATTCCCTCCTAACATTTGCAGGGGGCGATCAATCTTCCAGATCCATGCTCGCTCACGCATTTCTTTATTAAAGGTGCAGATTCCTTTCCAGCCGTTGAGACCTACTTCCTTTTCAGTTGATCGTTTTCGCAAAACTGTCGTGCAGAGCCGCCTAAATATCCATTCCGCCGCCCTACTGTCTTACGGAATTAATGTTTAAACATCTATTCCTTGGTTTACAAATGTAAATTTATATTTACTTGTGTTGAGAGTGATCAAATAATATTAACTTTAAGCCACTTATAGTTGTTTAAATGCGGTAAATATAATCAATTCCACCAACATGAACTCTTGCTGCTCAGGCAACTCATGCCAGTTGATGAAAATTCGACCTCTTATTGGCGGCATTTAATGGGGATGGAGGAATTCGACCCTATGTTAGTGGAATTTAGCAAAAAATGGAAAGTGGGGCTTTTAGAATTTTAAGCGTAAGAAATTATTGTAAGTCAAAGGAAAATAAGACCTCTAAGCACAGTCCTACCATATTTTCTCTCAACACTGTCCCTCTATTCGTAATATGTGCACGTATCAAAGGGCTAACTGTAAAGTAAGGATAGGCCCGGCTATGAGTTTTATTTTGTCCAACTGGGTGCGTGCAGTGTGCACCGGGTCTTTTTTGCGCACAGTTACTTGAGTAGAAGTTATCCTCTACCCTCTACCCAGAATTGACTTTAGGTCGAAATTACACAGCAGACGGATATGCAATTGCAAATTAAGTCGTTTAAGAAGTTATGAGGTCACTGAGACAGACTTAATAATGGCCTGGCGCCACTTATCGAGAACAAAAGACACAGAACGACATGGTTATTTATGGAGGGTGATAAACGATTTCGACCATCCTTCCTGTCGTATGGTCTTCCCGTTGGATGCGTAAACTATTGCCCGTCATGGTCTCGACCTCGAAGTCTTCGCTTACGAGTATTGGACCACCCTGTGCGTGCTGGTCAGTGGAAAACCTACTGTACGACGCAAGCGATCCTCGGAAAGCCAACATGTTCTTTGCTACAGTTGGCGTCCTACTCCTGGTCTCAATAATGTTACCTTAACTTGCAGATTTCTCATTCGTTACCTGGCAGGACTAGTTCAAAGGCCATACCTTTTGTGTTACGTTATGGACGTGTGTGGCCTGATTTGACATGATATCTCATACCGACAAAATTTTCCTGATTGTTGTGGATGAATTGTCGTACCTTTGTGTGAAAATATAGAATAAAAATAGTTACTACAACGAAATAAGTAGGCAGTTATGCAAAGTAAAAGGCGTTTAAAGTCCACCACTCAATCCACTCAAATATACTGTATTTCCTTGTCTTCCACACACCCGCTCACAGAATCGGCTGTCACGTCCTGAGCCGTCTTCCAGTGGAAGTCCCGAGCCCTCCGCGTTACACGCCCTGGTGCTGGTGAAGGAGCGAATCACCACGTCCACCCTCTCCCGTCTCATCTGCGAGCTCAGCGCAATGGTGCCAATGTACGCCGGTCTCAAGGCTTCCTACTGTGTCAGCGCTAACCCTGCCCGCAATCTGGTCAGTTCTTGTCTATGTTTTTCTCCGCCTTCTCCCCAGTCCCCCCTTTTGCGGCGTCTTTCTTCGCTTGCCGCAATTAGTCATACGTTGCTAAGCGCTGCAGCTTGTTTTCGAGGCTCATCATTGGCTAACGTGGAAAAAGATATTATCAGCTGATCTGTGGGTCCAATGGGCGAACCAAAGGGCTTTTACTGATGAGACAACCGGTGGGGATTGCAGGACGACTTCGTGGAATGAGGATTAAAAAAGCAATATAACCGATAGCATTATTAAGATATTCCACGTAAACTGAAGTACGCTGATTTACCATGCCTACTCAAATGAAATCAGTAGTTGTCGCATAGTAATCACATATTTCTATTTTTTGTCCTTTCTGAAGCGGGTTGGAGCCTTTTAACGTTTCTGATCGGCGTCTCTCCGTCGTATTCTAATTGCCGTTAGTAGACTGAAATCTCGCCCTCTATTTTTTGCTATCCTGATACTGCATCGGGGATTTCTGTTAAAAGGCCACATTAAGCAGGAACCCTAGCACCTGTCCTTCACTGCTGATGTTTGAGTAACCCCCTCACACTTGTAGCACGAGCTCTGTCGTGCAGCCGGCTTGGCTTCAATTTATCCAACGGTTCCACCGTTGGTTTCGCCGATGTCCAGGACGTGTTGTGAAATCAACATCACATTTAGAAATTATTTCAAAACTGAAAAAATACCCTTTCTTCCAATGGAAGCTTTTTAGAAGACCTACTTGGCTACCTAAGAATTCTAGAAAAAATATATATTCTTTAAATTCTATATTTTGTTTATTAGGTATTTTTTTATATTTATATCGTAAATAAAAAAAGTATTTGCATAAATAAGAGCCTTACGTAAGCAATCGTTTGGAGTCGCAGAGACATTTCAGAATTTCAGGAACCGACTCGCGAGAAAGCGCCGTTGCTTTATAGAATGCTTAGGGCAATCCTAAATCAAATGCATGTATTTCAAAGCTTAATTTAGTTGTCGGCACCCATATTTTCTGTTATCTTAGTATCCTTGAGGGTGTCTTCTGTCCATTGCCAAGTCCTTCTACCTGCTAGTAGGTGTTAATCTACCTTTTTTAATATTTTAGGCATCCATGAGCACGGGAGAACAGCTGGACGTGCTTGACGGCTTTCGGAAGGGTGTATTCAACGTCCTCGTGGCGACCGATGTCATCGAGGAGGGTCTGGACGTGCGCGCGTGCAATGTGGTCATTAAAGTTGACCCAGTAACAAACTTTAGGTCGTTCATCCAATCACAGGTCAGATTTACTCATTTGACACTATTATCTTTCTTATGGTTTTTATCGTCCGGGTGTCTGTGTGTTACCTTTAGTACAAGCGAACATGCGTGTCCCAGGAAGTAATTGAGAAAAAAAGACTCGATCACTGGGACAATACCTTTATTCGCCTGATGTTTCGACATCCGTCGCAGATTCATTATCAGAGACATTAGTAGCAGAAACCTGAAGCAAATAAAACATAGGTGATTATTACAGGAAACCTTGATTTTATGATACCGTCAGCAGTACCAGTTTTCATCGGTCGGTTTGGTTCCGATTTGCATGGTAGAGAATGAAAGACAGACAACGCGCCACCTTGAATGCAGCGAACGTCCTGATCTGAACGATGGTCGCAGGCACCTCTAAATTGCCATGAGATTACGTGCCTTCGCGTCATCAGGTTTGCCGGACGAGTGACTTAGTGTCAGACTGGAATGAATCCACTTTGAAAACTGTTCTTGTTATGTACTTCGAGGCCCATCTAATGTCCTAGTAGGGATGGAATGGAGCGTGTTACACGTAGGATTGACGGCCACCGTTTTTTCCATCGTGGGCAAGAGTAGGAACCCTTGAGCAATGTTTGACTAGTTTATCATGGTTTAATTTATGCAGGAAGACGGAATGAAGAAGATGCCGCGAAACGTTCTTCTGTCATTACCTGAAGCCCAAATATTCACCGTAGCTTTATTAGAGTGGAGACCCTCGTCGTTTTCAACGAGAACTATCTTCGTTATAGCAAAAGTGGCGCTCTTGATAAGAAGCTTATGTGAACCAATGAGATTTAGAGTGATCACATTTTACAACACACCTGATATGTTTGCACTACTAGGCATTTTGACTTCAACCGTCCGCGGCTGTTATCGATCTTTCGCCATCGTCATATTCATTCGTCAGGTCTCGCTATTGTGTGAGCCCACAGAACTTATATACTTATCTTTGATTCAATCCGGGCAAAGTGCTCTCTGAGGAGAAGATGACTCCATCGAGAGGAAGGTACTTTTAATCGCCTGATGTTTTGACATCCGCCGCTGTTTCATCATCAGAGAAATTGACAGAAGGCTGTAGCAGAAATGGGTAATGCATGCACAGTCCTTACTGCAAACATGCAGCGACAATTAACGTTAATTTCCTTCTTGCGCGTGGATAGTTTGTTGAACGGTATGTGGGCTATAGTCTTTTGAACTTTCATAACGGGCAGTGGGCTCGGGCGTGATGATTGCTCGGGCATCTGGCTCTCCGGTGTTGGCGTAAGATGAGGCGGTGGCCTGCCCGTTCCTTAAGTGACGACTGGCTTTGGCCAAATTGAATCTCAGCATTGAATATGGATTGGGCAAGTCATTTCACTTGTTTATGGATTGGGGACCCGTGAACCATGACTCAAGTAGTTCTCGGTTGAGATTCAATTGGGTCAAAGAAAGCGTCACATGAGAAACGTGCAGGCCACCGCCTCATCGTACGCCAACACCGAAGAGCCAGACGGCCGAGCAATCATCACGACCGAGCCCACTGCCCGTGATGAAGGTTCAACAGGTCAGAGCCCGCGTGCCGTCCAACAAACTATCCACGCGCAAGAAGGCAATTAACGTTAATTGTCGCTGTATGTTTGCGGTAATGACTGTATCCTGTAAATACTGCAAATTTCTGTGCGTGTATTACCTGTTTCTGCTACTCATCTCTCTGAGGATGAATCCGCGATGGATGTCGAAAGATCAGGCGAATAAACGTATTGTCCCAGCGATCATATCTTCTTGCAACAATCCTGTAAAATGAAAAAAGTTACGAAGGTAGGCTGGGGCGCGAATGCAGACCTTAAGCGGGACACTAAAGTACGCTTTAGCCTCATCGCTCATCCTCCCGCGGACCAATGGCGAGCGCGTGTATGTCGGGGCTGCGTGCCCCAACCTCGGGCGAGGTCATTGGGGTCCATTTTCTCGTAGTACCACTATGCCCAACTAGAATAAAGTCGAGCGAATGAAGAAGGTTAAAGATTGTGGAAATTTACTCTACTTGAAATATGTAAGTAGGCGATTATTCCCGTGGTTGATTTGAAACGCCATTTTTGCTTAGTATACTGACTTAAGCGGTTATTTTATGCGGTTGGCTTCCGATGATCACTTTGCCGTTCAGTGTCATCAAACCCTGCTGATCGACGGCTGGCGCGCAGGAAACTGAAAGATTGTGGAAAATGCAACCTACTTAAATGTGTAAGTAGGTGGTTATGCTACACGAGGACCCTTCTGCGACCCCAGTACGTACGCCTACCGTTTTTTTCTGCCTGAATACATTCATTTATTCCTTTTATTTCTCTAGGGACGGGCTCGTGCTGCCCATTCCCACTACTTTCTAATGACGGACGATAAAATGAAGTGTGAACGGACGGTGGAATCGTTTGTACGCCTCGAAAAGGTTGGTGAGATCTTTTTATGTTCCCTCTTGAGCTGTTTATCAGTGGCTGTCTGTGCCTCTGTCCTCTGGACTTTGTCCTGACAGGTGGGTGATGGAAGAGGGAGTGCGGTAGATATTGTACAAACCTACTACCACTTAAACACAAATTTGCAAGTCGCAATTTCTGCACCGACCTGTTCGGACCACACCATGGATAGACCTAATTGAAATCGACGTTGGGTTTTTTCCAAGGGCATGGGTCCTCGGTTGCTTGCAGCCAATCAGTGAACGGATGCAGCTTGATTGGCTTCGTTTCGCAAGACGAGCATTTCACATTTCGTGCTCGGTGCCGGAACAAATTAAACTCGTTAATCGAGGTTTCACTGTATAATGCGCAAGATAGGCCAACCAAAGAACTGCCATTGTCCGATCGTGTACAAAATTTAAATTGTTTTTTTAAGATTAGGAAAGAGTTTTAATCTTGCGGCATAACACCGAATCACACGCACCAGGCTGACGGCTTTCCAACGGACGTCAACAACCGCTTCCCTAAAAAACGAGTGACTACTTAAGTCCTGTGTAATTTTTGTATTAATTCCTATTCCCTCGCAAACACAAATGATCTTTCCTGTGCTCATTTGACAGCACATCAAGTTTTTCTTCAGCAGTTTTACTTGACAAAAGTCTAGATGTTAGTCTTAAAACAATTTTTCATAGTAAAATTGGCTAAGCCTCTGCAACGTCTACTAAGAAAGCCTCGCATTTGTGCGCATATTAGTGTCCCTCGTCAAAGTCTACGGTATACTTCACCGCAAAATTCTATGAACAGTAACTTGAAAATGGCCTACAGGAGTGTATGCTATTCTTTCCACGCAAGGCATTTAGTTTGTAGACTGGCAACCCTAAACTATAAAGCGACGGCAGATTGGACTCAAATTTTTTGAAAAAAGTTTTTTTCAAACCTCAAAATTGCCTTCCTTTGAACGGATAACTTAGATTAGACGTGATCTGCTATCAAATCGGTACGAGAAGGGATATCCATGCTTATAGTTTGTAGGAGCAGCGAAAAAGTAGCTCCGTAGCTTTTCAGTCCTCGGGCCATACAGAAACATACCGTGAGTTAGCCACTTACACGTCAGTAGCCTAGATGTCCGTGTCGCATATACTTTCTACTGTAAGTAACCAATGTACAAGGTGTCCCAGAAGTAACTGACCCTTTTGATTTGCCAATAAAACAAAAACTATTAACGCTAGGATATTAAAACTTGTTTGATTCGAAATAAAAACCTTTTTATTTTTTTTCAGAACTAGGTTTTGAATATAATGTCTTTTAACTGATGGCCATGGTTGTTTTGACAACTTACGGTTCGTTTCTTTGTCGTTTCCATAACGTTCTTTAGTATATAAGGCGATAGTTGTATTATTTCAGAACAAGTGTTGTTTTTAAGTTCTTGCAGATTTGTTGAATTTGTTACATAAACCCTTAACTTCAGGTAGCCCCATACGAAGAAAACGCATGGGGTCAAATCTGACGATCGAGGGGGCCAAGGAATGTTACCAAATCGTGAAATCAAATGATTTGGAAAGCATTCATTTAACAATGTCATCGTTTCTCTTGCTATATGGATCGTGGCTTCATCCTGTTGAAACCAAGTATTGCGTAGGCAATGTCTCAATTTCAGGAATTAGAAATTCGCTAATCATCGTTCGGTATCTTTCACCATTAACTGTTTCTGTTGCACCATCATTATTTTCAAAAAGTATGGGCAGTTATTCCGCACCACACCGTCACACGAAGAGAATGCAGCGGCCTTTCTTGAATTTCTTTTGGATTTTCATCGCACCAAATTCTAGAGAAGGTTTTCTTACGAATCAAACAAGTTTCAATATCCTAGCATTAATATTTTTTGTTTTATTAGCAAGTCAAAAGGGTCAGTTACTTCTGGGACACCCTGTATTACCGGCAAACGTTAGGACTGCGAGATACGCGTATTTCTGGCTCATTAGCCGTCGTCAGTCGCAGTTACCCGACTCCACTATAGCCACAGAAATTGCCGCTACACTATATACTAATACTGTCTACTATAGCTTTATTACTTCTTAACCTTCATTTATTTTTTTCTGAGGAGGGGCTAGTGTCACCAGATCCAACAATTACAGGTACATCTTGGTTTTTCCGAAGAATCTACTCCTTTTTTCATCATATCGCTTGGGATGCATGCCCTTTCTAAAAATGCACATATATATATTTAGGTCGATGAAGGATGTTCTTTAGGAGAGAATAACAAACTTTATCATTTCAATTTTCGAGTCTGATCCCCTAGCTCGTTGATGAACAAATGATGGATTTGAGCGGAAATCCGAAACCTCAGGCCAGTAAATGTCCTGTACCAGCGATAAAACCTTATCCTTCTTAACTGCTTCTTGAAACTCATACGTGCGCTTCTATCAGTATACGATCTCAACAAAGCTTCTGAAAGGCGTTTTCGATCCAATTTGTGTTTACTGTTCGCTTGATGGCATCTGGTAGCCTCCTTGAAGTCAAAATATCCTTCCTAACTTTAACCTTTATTCCTTATTTCTAAAGGAGTTGAATTTGGCCGTGAGGGATCGTTGTGTGGACCGCGTGGAAGAGGAGGAGGAGGTTGGTTCAGAAACTGTCGCTAAAATCGCCCGGTACTCTTACATGCCATTTGGTGATGACGGGCCTCGTATCACACCCAGCAGTGCACCTTCTGTCCTAATGAGGTAATTCACTTCGCTCTTCCTCTCGTTACCAATATTTGAAGCTTTTCAGCATGCGTTGTTTTTTATTGTCACTCCTTTAACGAGGTATTTTGCTGTGCTCTTAAAACTCTCTGCCGGCAGTTCTCCGGGAGGTCGTTTTTAGCGTTTGCAATCCGATTTTTTGGCATCCCACTTTAGTACCCATCTACTGTCAATATAACCCCCCTCAAGTTGCAGCTCATTCGATGAGAGTTGAAATTCTGGCGCGAAGTGAGAAATATGTGAGTTACGAGTTATTTGAGTCGTGGTTCGCGGGTCCCAAGTCTATAAACATGCGCAATAACCTGCCCAATCCATATTCCGTACTTAGGATCAATTTGGCCAAAGCATGTGGCCATTTGGAGAAGACACAGGCCAACGCGTCGTCTAACGCCGGTACCAGGGAACCAGCTGACCTCGCAATAATCACGTCCAATTCCACCGTACAGTAGACACCAGAGATCATGCAACATTTCGACATATGCGAAAGTCTGATACCGTTTCGCTAATTGACAGTAACTCAATTTGTGATACTGATTATCATGTAGCCTATTCTGAAGTCAGTTCAGTCAGGATAGGATGCGGGCTTTTCAACGAGCTTTGTTTTGAACACTAGCCAAATATTTCTTTTGTAACAACTGGCTAGTTAAGTAGCATGCCGTTTTATTATTGATTTTGGCAGCCTTTATAAATTCAAATAGATTTTATGGAACACATGCACGAAAAAATTATTTTTTGTACACGTTTGATAGCAAATTACGCCTTCTTTAATTTTTATACTCAAACAAAGGGTAGTTTTCGGTTTCAAAAAAGGTACTAACTATGAGCTATTTTACGATTGTGGGGTCTTCATGCATCATACATCGTATCCGTCAATTTATTAATGCTCCCTATACTGCATAAAATATATTCAAAATCTGTTTTAGTATTTTATGACTACAATGTGATTTCTTCTTCAAACTGTAGGCGAAAATGTTAATTTCTCTAAACAGGATGTACACAGTGCGCAGTGTTTAAACCTAGAATTCGAGTGTAGCAGTCAGTAGTTTAGAAAATTATTTGGCAAGTGAGTGACTTATTTAAAACAGAAAGCTATCCTTTCTTTGATTATAAAATTTAAATAACGCGTAATTTGTTATCAAACATGTGCAAGAAATAATTTTTCATCGATGTTTTCCATAAAATATATGGTGACGTTGTCTCTAGCGGTCTTTTGAAGGTCATTGTGGATTACAGCTACGTACTTAAATTTTTATGTAGGTTGAATTACCTGTAAACTTATGGTTTGCTACACGCCATCTATCGATCTAGCAGGGATTTTCTGACGGCATTAAAATGCAGAACGGTTATCCGTAACTGCTAATATCGCCAAACTAAGCAAATTTGGCTTTTGAACTACCCATCGGAACTACCGCCTACTTACAAATTTTCAGTAGAGTGATTTGCCTAATCTCCCTGCCTTTTGTACTTTGTTACGATTTTTCCTAACTGGCGTTAGTGATACCCGTAGACTCTGACTCTCAGTGACCTAGCCCGACGTTTGGGCACACCCTCCTTTATGCACGCGTTCGCCGTTGGTCGCGTGGGGGGTTAGCGATGATATTTAAGCTAACTTCAGTGCCATCTCCCAAGGTTTGAGTACGCGACCCAACTTTCCCTCGTAACTTTTTCATCGGACATACATATTGGGTTCTAATTTCTTCCCTGGCATGCCCCGCCCGTCCCCTCTCCGAAAATCATGCGTTCGTAAGCCTGCGGGGCGCGCTTCACACTTTCCGCAGATGACCCCACGACACAATCCTACCAAATGTATTTTAATTTATAAAGGCAGTCAAGATCAATGATTAAAAGGCATGCTACTTAAGCAGTCAGTTTTTATATTCGATACGTTATGCTAGGAGCTGGAATGAAGCTCGTTAAAAAGCCTGCGTCTTATCCTGACTGAATTGACATCAAAATAGACTACACTATAATCAGTATCACAAATGGAGTCAATGTCAATTAGCGAAAGGGTATCAGACTTTCGCATATGTCGAAATGTTGCATGATCTCTGGCGTATACTGTATGTGATAAAGGTTGAGCAGGCCATGACCTGCACGCCGGCCATCAAGCGGTTAACTAAACCTCGATAAAGGAGAACTGTTATCTGTCATTGGTGACATAGCGACTTATCGTATAAATATTGAAACTCCCTTTGCTCGAGTTACCCGCTTCTGCTATTGTCTCTGTCACTGAGGAAGGATCCGCGGCGGAATTCAAAACGTCAGTCTTGTCCCAGCGGTCAGATCTTCTACTTTTCAAATACTTGAACTGCCTTTAATCACCAGCACGTTGCCCGGCTGATATCCAAGCCAAGCCCTTTCAAATCGCACTAGTCTGTGTGAATTTCGATGACGATTTGCTAATTTGTTGAGGCTCACGCTTTAGCAATGGTTTCTTTTGATGGCAGCAGTAGTCACGACAGTCCAAGCACACTTTGTGCCTCCTCACTTCCCCTAGGTACGTTTCTACCCTGAAAACGGATGCCTCCTACACCCTGAAGATTTTGTACTCCACCAGAAAAGTATCACTGGGTGGCTTTCAAGTTCAGTTGCTGCTGCCACCACCATGTCCGCTGCAGGAGATCATTTCTGTAAGTCTACCTCTTACTTCTCGTTATCAGTATAAAATACTTCACATAACTGACTACTTATTTCAGAATAGTAAGCACCTTTTGTTGTACTAGTTTGGCGTGGACTGTGTTACTCCTCTCTGCATTCCTGTCCCATTTACTTTTTGTGCTTTTGCGCTGGTATCGTGGCCAATTTATTGCCGTAAGACCGCAGCGCCTTGCATTTCGCTGCCGACTTTTAACACTAGTTCATTCCACCGGTTGGCACCGTTGTAGCTATCGTGACCAGTGTGTCTATGTTTCAAATTCTCGGGGCTTCATTTTTCAGCAAAACGGGAAGAGAGTGCATGCTTTTATCAGCGCTAATTGTTTTCAATTTAACGGCATGGAGACTTACCCTGTGAAAATTAGAATGCAGCAACGAAGAAAAATTGTTTCAAAAAATATGTTTACTACCAAACATAAAGTAGCAGTTTAAACATTAACTTGAAACACACCAATAGTAGACCACTTCAGCCCTCTTCGCAGGCATGTGAAAGCAGCTGTCATCATCACCCCCTGGCAAAACACACTCTGAGGCAAGACTGGACGCAGTCAACCTCAGCCGTGGCTTCGCCAGTGGTCACTGCTGCCTGAGGCAGCAACATAGGGTTCTGTGTATAATAAAGCCCTCATGCTGCTAAATTTTGGTATTAACTCTCAATTCGGGATTCGGCCTGATGATTGTAGCGTTTTAAGCAAACCACAACTTAGACTGCTACAGATATATCACACCTCCTACCCTATCTAGGACTAACGTCTTAGCACGTGCTTGAAGGTGTGAACTTAAGCGGCTGTTTGCGTAGGGACACTTCAGTCCCAAAGAAGTGGAGCATATGATCGCTTGAATTTACCGCGCACTTGAATTTGCCCAGAGAAAATCGGTCCCTAGTATGCATTCGCAAACTTTATCGTGGCAAATAGTAACATTATGGGTTAACAAAACGTTATTAAATAATAATCGCACTTTCTAGCATGCCTTTTTGTCGCAAATTAGTACCATTAGTCGTTTTTAGGCCAACTTTAGGCGTACTAAAATATCTAAATCTAACTTGGCGCTTACAGAACGTAGCAAAGTTATCCTGGAGGTGTCCTGATTGCCTTTTGAAGAGCCAATGACTACCGGTTTTGCACAAGAGCGGGTGTGCCCACTCAGTTCCTAAATTCCTTTATCAGATCGGATAGCATTGTTGGTCTGTCCGCTCGTGAGAACCTCACATCTATCGACAAGGGGAGCTATTCTGGCGTACTCTGCCTGCATCTGCTGGTCTGCATCCTCCGTACAGAGCCAGCGTGCTCACAAATATTCTCCAAGGAGAACCCAGGTGCTCACACGATCACCTCAGTTGAGAATGAGGAAGCTGCTACGTGCATGCTATGATTTTGTGTGTTCACCTGCATCGCTACTTTGTATCTCTCCCGGCTGTTTGTAGAATAAAAGACAGACAGGATATCAGAGAACAAGTTCGTTCGCGTATCCGTCAAGTTTTTCCCGTGTGCAGCCAGTCTTCCACGTGTCCAGCAACTTCTATCCGTGGGCAGCAGGTCGTCTGTGTGTGTGCGCCAAGGCAACCTCGTCTGCAGCCAGTTCCAATTTCTGTCTGCAGCATCGTATTTAAGGACAAGCGGTCTATATCCACTTTGTCGCTTCCTATTGGCCCGTGCGTGAGCGGGCTATTAGGATAACCATCGTGTGTTCTCAATCCCCTTAGGATCCCACAACCGGCGAGAATGATAAGTAAGGCCAAAAGTATTTTCGATTTGTAATGAAAAACTACTTCCTTCTGTTCAGTAGGCATACTTTTTTTAACTTTTTTAAACACTATTACTGACCCCCACTGGACCAACGGTGAGGGTGGTTAAGCTTGGGTTTGTCCGCTGACTTCGGGGGAGGTCACTGCAGGTCAGGGCGTGTAAGATGGGACGTGTTCGCTGAACTCGGGTGAAGGTGAGCGCGTATAAGATTAGGAGGGGGCGGGGTTGGTAGGTGACCTCGGGTGAGATCAATGAGCCGCATTTTTAATATCATTATTAACCCCAACTGGAACACCGGTGAGCGAGCGTAAGTGGGCGCGGGTGTCCACCGATCTTGGGCAAAGTCACTGTGACAGTTTTTTTTTGGGGGGGGGTGAGCGGTGAAACGTGCGAGTAGAAGGAGGAGGAAAACCGGCGCTTGAACCAACTCCTGTATCTTAGTGCATCCGTGGCGGAAGAAAACGGAAAGTCTGCCTACTGAGCAGAAGGAAATAGTTTTTCATTATAATTTCAAAATATTTTTAGGCCTCACTAATCACTCTTGCCCCACAACCTGGCGGCGCTATTACGTCTGTACGTAGATCTTAGTGCCTGCGCACCTTCGCGTGTAAGGTTTCTTCGTCATCCTGACCCCAGGACGGCAGGATTGTTGACTCATGCTCTGTGTCGTCCTAACAATGCACATTACTATGTGATATGTTTATTGCAAATATAGGATGCATTAATTACTATCCAGCTACTGATACAGTTATACGAAATAGTAAATTGACATGCTTGGTTGATTCTTGTGTAGGTTGCTCCCTTATTCGGCAGGAGACCCTCTGTAAACTTCAAGCTAGAGTTAGATGCTGCAGCAAGTTTAAAGTGTGTCTGAAAACAACCAATGGCACTACCTTGCGACATAAAGCCCATGGTGGCTGTTTTATTCCCCCGTTGTATGTTAGGAAGAAATTACATACAAGATAGCAGAGAACAGTTCACTGTTACCGTTTCTGCTTGAACATCAAACTCTGCGCGTGTCTTTCAACTTTTCCGGTGTCCGTCAGCAAGTCGTCCCGTCTACAGCTTGTCTTCTGCGTATCGGCAGCACATCCTAGTGTGGGCAACAGAGTCTCGTCTCGGGCAGTAGAATGGGCTTTCTGTTCACAGCCTCGCATTTAAGGGCTAGCAGTCTTTGTTCCCTATCTTTTCTTATTGGTTCTATAGGTGTTAAGGCTAAGACGATTAACCCTAACACCTACAAGCTTTGAGGCCCGGTTCCTTAGGAGATGGGAGAAGTCTTGGGAAGGCGAGAGTAGAAGGAAGAGTTTATTGTGTACACAATGGAACGGAGACTTAAATGGAAAGAATGTTGACTCGCGGAGTTGTGCGTCCGTTCCCTATTCGGGTCGGCTCCGGAGTGAATAGAGCTTCATTTATTGCTGGCGAATGCTTTGTCCCGGGAGCCAATGGGGCTGCTGATGTCTAGATTAGCGCGGGCCAATGAAAGCCTGAGCCGATGACAGCGTGGGCCAATGACTGTTAGCAGCTAGCCCCAAGAGGCGGTGGGCACACAGGCAGGCTAGATGAGTCATGCGTCAGCGGCTAGTCTTGGGTTCCAAGTGGCTGCTAGGGCCACTACAGTTCCTCCGTCAGGCGCTTATCCGAGCAGGCGTCGTGTGATGCTGGTGGCCTCTGTTCCCACAATTGCACAGGCCAGACGACTGAGTTCATGAATACCTGAGTACAAAGTAGCTGTTTGAAGAGATGGCCCCCTGTCTCGACTTGCTACTCACACCGAGAGGAAGGACATGAAGTCCTCAATGCGTCATACAGCAGAAATCTAGCTCAGTTATTGTTTTGCACTTTCATGGTTTCTATAGGTAGACTCTAGTACTGGTTCGCGCATTCAGTCTGAAACAACTACTGTTCCATGAGAATCAAAATTCTTCGTCTATACATTTTTTCTGGTTCCAGGGTCCCGTCGCGTCCACCCGGGAACTAGCGAAAAGCCTCGCTCGAATAGCCGCCTGTCGACGTCTCCACGAAGCTGGTAAGTGCCGGTCTCCCACACTCTCTCTTTCTCCAAGTAAACATAACCTATTTTGGGTGGTTTTGACTTCATCATTTTCAAATATTTGCAAAGACTTCTGGGAGTGCTGAGTCCCTGAACCTGACGTCTATGGCTTTTGTGCGAAAAATAAAGGGTACGCACAAGGCGGACAGCTGAAACATTTTCCGTTAAGTTACTTGTCCACTGATGTAGGCCGACTGCCGAATGCAACGGGAACGATTCCCTTTTGCCCCGGTGTAGCGGGCCAATAATGTCGCGGTTGGCGCACATCTAAAGGAGTAAATCATATGTATAGGACTCCGGATTTAACGCCAAACGAGGTTTTTAAACACCACAGCATACAAGCAAATAGAGAGGTAGAAGAATAAAGAGGTAGCTAAAAATAAAATTTGTTGCTATGAAGGAATTGGTTAACAGTAAGAAGGGGAAGGATACGATAAGAAAGGTTGCCAAAGGACTGTACAATCGATCCATTCGGAGTGAGGGGTGATCACAGAAGATCAGTCAGTTATCGGTGGAAAGTGCAACGCTGTGAACAACTGCGGGTGAAGAACATGTTGGTGCTGACGGTGAGGAGACGATGACACGACACGATACCTTTAGGGGGGGGGGTTGGTAATGTCAGCGAAGGGAATGAGAAGGAACACCGACATCTTCACCAACAAACGCTCACACCATCCTCATCCGGATCGGCGCCAAAGGTGACCTTGGTACGTTCAAACACTCCTGGTCCGGGCTTGTACGTTGCATGGGAACTCGGAAAAATCAGCAATCATCGAGTGTTTCACGCTGCTCTCACGGCGTTCTATCGATTAGCCCACATTTCGTGCGCGTCTTGATGTCGTGCTAGTTCCTAACAGGATTGGAGCCCTATCCAACCAATCATATGAGTCCGAAGTCTAGCCGACCAGGTGACCCATTTGAGGGCGCTCTCTGATTGGCTCGATTTGAGCCCAGCCCTGGCCACTCGTTTCTTCCTTTATGCCTTGAGTACACTATTAGAATACGGAAATATACGTCATTTTTCTCGCCCTCAGTGTTGAGTTCTGATTTGGGAATTCAATCGAGACGATTGTTTGGACTTATGACCATCGAGGAGGTTTCTGCCGACACCGGTTGTACAACTCGGTCATCGGGGTCACAAAGTAAAGTCATGTTCATTGAGGGAACTATAGGCAAACGTCTTTGAACTCACTTTTGGTAAACATTATTTGAAAAATACATCGGCACAGCCGAACATTTCAAAGAAGTTTGTTTACATCATTGTAGGCGACTACTCACTCGTTCCAAGTAATACAATCACATGTGGTGATCTCAGTGAACACGAACCAGCGAGTGCGACTGAGCAAAAAGAGCAGAATTAAAAGAGTGGAATGTCATTTGAGGTATGCTGCTGGGAATGTTAGCGGCCCCTCGCCCCCCTTCTGTTTAGGTTGGATACATTTATTGTGAACCGGGTCGTGTGTGATACATGTAGCGTCTGCGGCCGAGTCCGATGATCTCCGATCGTATGGACGTTGTGGAATAATCGGCGCCGGTCCAGGGTCTCCAGGCTTGGATAGCAAACTCCAATTTCGGCCGCAAAAATATTCCAAAGACCTTAGCGAAGCAACATTTATCAAAGACAGTGAAAGCCCATTTGACAAGGTACAAGACGGACAACGCAGACTTTGCTATCCATAGTGCGTGGGGGGGACTTAGGCGACCTCGCGATACACACTCCCGAGTCCTTCTGTGCGCCCACGTTTTGCAGATGGATGCCATTTAAGCAGTTAACCATGGGATTCTGAGATTTGGGTTGGCTAAAGAATGCTCCTTAGCCTTTTTTGAGAGTGACTTACAACTTCTTGCTTTGACGTGTTCTGTGTGAATACACTTCTCCTCCTGGCCGATTAATTTCTTAGGTTCTCTCGTGTGGGCGTTTGCAACAACACGTGGGTAAGCTCAAAGTTCGTGCTAATTGCAGTATTCGCCGGTTAGTAGGCCTAGCCGCGTATTAAGCCCAAATCAGCTTGGGACGGAGTTTTACGCAGCAAAATCTGCCGGTTAATAAGCCCAGTCGCCGGCTACAAGGCCCAGTTTGCCAACAGGATAGAGTGAGATTCTCATCTCTCTGCGTGCGCAACTGGTGTCATAACGTATGTAATGTATAGTGCCTATCCTGTGTTTATTAATCAAGAAATAAGACTCCGGTTTGTGTGCCTGCCGCTTATTAAGCCCAATTTGGTCTGGGCCCGAGGTGGGCTTAATAACCGACATCTACTGTACTAATACCGGGCGCGGGTCGTAACCCTATCGATTGTTGAGGTTTATACTTCGTTTATCCTCTTCTATTTATTGAATGGTATCGTACTATCTTGATAGTTATTATCATTGGGGTTTGAGGTGGGCGTTACAATTGGATACAGAGTCAGGGAAGTCAATAAAGCACGTAGTTTATGCGAATGTCCTCCTTTGGATTTGGCCGAGAAGCGTAAGGGGCTCCTCGACCGTTTCGCGGCGTGAGAACTGTTTACTCTGAACCGAAAACCGAATAAAAAGCATATATTTACTGTCTAGTCAACCGTTCCTGAGTTCAGGCCGCAGTGGTTCTGCAGTCGACTCAACCAACCATACTGGTAGCAGATAGGCCTGTTCTATCATCATCATCATCATCATCATCATCATCATCATCATCATCATCATCATCATCATCATCATCATCATCATCATCATCATCATCATCATCATCATCATCATCATCATCATCATCATCATCAGCAGCAGCAGCAGCAGCAGCAGCAGCAGCAGCAGCAGCAGCAACAGGAGGCAGCAGTGTTAGCCTTTGTGGTTTGACGGACATCCAAAATTCTGCCGTCCTCCCCCCCCTTCGCTCTCCAATGCTTGCTGCTCCACGGTCACGCTTCTTCGCAGACGACTGTCTACCCTTGGTGACCGTAAATTTTTTGACCACATTGTCCACCCCTCACTTTGTTCGTTGTCTGGGGCAGTCTTGTAGCCGACACCCGATATTGCTTTTTCCGGCGTCCTTGTTCAAGGCCAGCTGCCTCAAGGTCACCCAATACCTCAGTCAGCACTGACCTGCAGAGGCTTGACCGGCTTCCAATCAGACGCACACACACACACACACACTAGTGAGTGCAGGTTGTCGCGGCTGCCCAAGCGCCACTCGAACATATGCCTTTCCCCCATCCCCGACCGACAGAACCCATGCCACCAGACACGACAATCCTCGGGTACTGTCACAAATGCCAATTGGAGACCTGCCCCGCAGTCCTACCTAAGCAACTGCCGACACCATCAGGTCTGTCTTGACGCAATCAACACTATATCTGTCTTTGCCAGTGGCCACCGCCACTGATGACAGCAATAAAGAGCTCTGTAGACAATAAAATTTCTCCTTCTGGTGATTTCTGCCTTGTTGCCTCCTACCCCGGATTGGAACTGATCTAAGCACCACACACTGCTTAAGACTGCTACAGTGAATCCTGTTAGTTTTCTGTGCACTAATTCCTGCTTCTTGGGTGAGGTTCGGTAGCTGACTTATTGCTTTATTTGTACACGTACGCCTTCATTTCCCCCTCTCTAGTCTCTAGGTATGACTACAATCCGACCCATTGACCTCTGAACACCTCCCCTAACCTAACTGATTAGTTGTTTACACTTTTTATTTACTCTACACTCCCTTCTATTATTGTAATGACCTGACGATGCATAATAGAAGAAGTAGGTTAGCTTAACTTTACTTCCTACAACTCCCTCATATCAATACTGTCTGCTTGATGTGCTTGTTGCCTCACTGCATGAAGTAGCGACGTCCGCAGGTGGAGAATTCCATACATGAATCACTCTGTTGGCAAAGAAGGGCCTTGTTTTCAGTCTTGCTCTGGTCACACATAGCTTAAGAGGATGTCCTCCTTTTAATTCAGCCTCAAGCTGCTTTTTGACCTATCCACGGTGTAATATCCGTTTACTGTCTAGCTGATCGTCTTCGAGTACGGAACGCAGTGGTTCTGGAGCCGATTTAACCAGCCTTACTGGTAGCAAATGGGCCTCTTTTTTTATCAGGAGAAGCTGGCAGTGTACTTTTTGGTGGAGTACTAATAGTTTTCTGTACATTACTTCCTGTTATTTGAGTGACTTCTCGGTAGCTGACTTCTGACTTTATTCGTTTGCGTACACCTTTCTTCCCCCCAGGCCTTCTGAACGATGAACTGCTGCCCCTGGACTTCCGCCAACTGATAGAGCTTTGCAAACGCAACAGCGGTTTCAGGGAAGGCCTGGACGAGGAGTATCTCAACATGGTACTTTCGCGTGTGTACACAAAACGGAAGCCTACCACTGTTCACTCGCACACTGACGGTTGTTTGTCACAGCAGACCAACGGGCAGTCGTCCAGCCCTCAGCAACAGAACTACCCGCCGATGCACAGCATCATGTCTCAAGCCCAACTCCTGCTTACGCCTCTAGGAGATGATTTTACCTCAGAACCTTACATTATTCCCGGCGACGAGAGTAATCCAATGGAGACGGACGAAGGCGATCAGCCAGCTGAGGTGGATATGCTTGAAGATGAGAGGTACGCCTACATAGAAAGGCTAGACTCTCCTCCTCCTCCTCCACCATCATCATCACCACCAACATCGTTGTGGATTTCAGAACAGCAGCAGCAGCAGGCAACCTTGTCGTTAAATCCTCCAACAGCCTCAGCAGAACTGCCAGTTTTCCCTGCCCCACTACCTGCCAACAGTGCTGCCGCCGCGCGACCCCCTGTTGCTGCCAAGTGCCCGCAGGAGACTGTACAGGCATTGGAACCAGCACGGCCCAGCGCCGCCCTCTTTGAGGAACGGGGCATTGACGAGGAGTTGCCGTTGACGGAACACCGCAAATCAACATCGACAACCAGTGCCCGCTTCTATCAGTTTCATGTGAGTTCTCATCCCCTGCCGTTATTGCTTTTTGATGTCGCAATTGCACGTTTATGAAGGGCTGCGCCATTGCAGACGCCTCTCCTGAGTACTTCCGACAGCCGACTTCAGGAATCACATCAATGTTAAGCGTTCCACTTGAGTAACCTTAGAGTTATTCACGATTGAATTACTCTCACAAATTGTTGTTGTTGCTAATCATTTCTTTATCGCGATTTTCAGACCGTGGTTACTTAGTAGAGAAGAAGTCGGTAGAGGCCAGATTGTTAGGAACAATATATTGTGCAGGCGAACAGATGATGGAAGTCATGCGGCGAAACGCCGCAGTCGGGACAACAGTCGGCTATGGATGGGTCGAGCCGGTGTTGGTACTGGCAAAGAAGCATGCAGTAGCCACTGCGTAGCTGTGCCAGGGTACAGCGAGTGACCCTCGGGAGATGTCGTTCCGAGGCCGCAATTGGAGGTGGATAGCCACCCTAAAGGACCGGGGGACGGTAACCTCGTTTCTCCTCGACAACGGCTCCCTGGTGGAGATGCTGTCTTGGTGGCAGAGCTATCAACAGGTAGATCCGCGAGAGACGAGGCAACAGCTTCCTTGTGGAGTGCTCGAATAGACGGCCGGACGTTGCGGCTGGGCTCGGGAGCGTTGCAACGGTGATGATTGGGATCGCGGGGTTGCGAACAACTCCACCAGAATTGCCGGCTAAGGAGAGTGTTGTGATGGGCGACCGGTGGAACAGAAGCCTCCGCATGAAGATTATCTATAGGCGAAATTTTATAGCAACCCGTGATCGTGCGCAGTGCAGCGTTCTGTGCTGACTGGAGACGGCGGAGGCTGGAAGAGCTTATCGTAGGAGACCAGATTGATGCCGCATAAGTGAGGTGCGGCTTGGCCAGCGCCTTGAAAGCAGTCGACAAAGTCTCTTTCGCGCTGCCCCAGGATGTACCTGCTAGAGCCTTGAGGACCTTGGTTCAGCGGCTGACTTTGCTTGCGGTCTCCGTGGCATGTTCTGTGAACGTGAAAAGTGGATCAACAGGCACGCCAAGGAGTTTGGGCTTCTGGACGAGCGGTAAGGATGCACCGTTGACGGTGCTGGCCGGGTGACGATTAAACTTCTTCGGATCAAGCGTGAAAACAGTTACGGACGACTTGGGTGCCGAGGTTGTCATTCCGCGCTGGGTGAGGAAGTTTTTGACAACAGGCATGAACTCCGTGAGGAGCTGCGCAGCCTGATCAATTTTATGGTGCCAGCAGAAGAACGTAACATCGTCCGCGTAGGATACCACTGGTACAGGCGCCTGGGTGGGTGGGAGCTCTCGCATGTAGAGTGGTCGCCATTGACCACGTAATTTTCCCTTATTTGTATAAGTTTGATCATTACTCCAATACCGGTACGAATGTATTTAGGAAAACATAGAAATAATAATGAACGGCATGAGGCCTATTAGGTTCTTACAGTAACTATAGGAATTACTAAGTTTTCGTAAAGGAATCTAAAATTTTCTCGATAATGCCGTGGTTCTAGAGACGTAAAAAAGAGCTCTAAATGAGAACAATAAATTTAGATACAGTAGTCGCCGGCTATTAAACCCACCTCGGGCCCAGACCCAATTGGGCTTGATAAGCGGCGGGCTTATTAACCGTGGGCTTAATAGCCGGCGACTACTTTATTGTGTTAAGTTGAAAACTTGAAGCAATCACTTTCTATATGATAAAAGAATTTTTCTT
>JAYGXS010000009.1:7390441-7438912 GCA_036362985.1 Ligula intestinalis
CCATCTACAAAATCCCATGTAAACCTTGTGATAAGGTATATTGTGGCCAAACAGGAAGATCTGTCCCTACACGCATTCGCGAGCACCAATCGGCAGTGAAGAGCCATAACCGTTTTTCCGAAGTGGCTATGCATTGCCTTGAAGCAGGACATAACTTTGCATGGGAAAAAACACGCATTGTCAGAGTTTGCCCCCCCCCCCCCCAAAAAAAGGCCAAGAATTTATTAAGGCCATGCACTCCGATGATTCATGCATCAACCGGCGTATTCAGTGAGCCGGAGTGTACAAACACCTCAAAGAAAGATGGAAGAGACTGCAGCCCACAACCATGGACCAACATCAACCGCAAAACGGCTAACAAAACCCATTCTATGCTGTCAAAAGGTGCTGGTTCAAGCCATCGGCCTCCCTTGGCCGACTGCACGCGGAAATCCAACACCTACTGAAGCCAAAGAAGACGAAGCTACGGAGAGTACTCAAACGCAAGCTGCACGTCTGACATACAGAACTCAAGCCGCGGACCGCGAGAACATCCCCCCTGTCTCATCTGGGCATGGCAACCAGCGTCCTACCCGCGCAGGCGCCCGCGTTCAGGAGACGAGGGAAAACTCAGCTGCTTAATTACCCTCACCCTTTTCCTCCCCCTCCCCCCTGCCTAAATTAGAATATTAAATAATCGCTGTAATTAATTGGCCAATTTTATTCCCCATGTCATGTACTGGCCTGATGATGAATGACCGAAAACGATCGTTGGCCAACACGACTTTTCAACCGCAATTAGCGTCCACACCGGGTAACCTGGACTGACACCGGACTGACCTCAAATTACAGTTGCTAATTAGCCAGTACGCCACTGTGACTGATAGCCATGTTCATTACGATGTGATGCAAATTGTAACTCCCAATTAACACCCACTCCAGATGACTATATATCTGTATCAGCACTTTGAAACGCTAACTGTTCTTTGCAAATTTCTCTCAAGTGTGACGACGACTTGGGGATTCAGTATCGAAAATTTACTGAATTAAATTACTCATTTTCCCAAAGCATGCTTTTCTTTGAACTTACATTTCTTGGGATGCCTGCCTTTCAATTTGTACGAAACAATGTAACCTTTAATTCAGCAAGCTTAACAGACGAGGATATGAGCTTACGCGCGTCCTAACCTTCATTTTAGCTGCCTTTGTATGGGAAGAGGGCCAACACTGTGTTGAAGTGCGCCTACATTAATTTCAACGTTGGTACACCTGCGCAGCACTTACCTCGCACTCACTTGCCAAGCACGGACCACAGTCCTTTAAGAGGACAGAGTCAAGGCTGATGTAGTTGGACTGGTGTGCAAAGTTGGAGTCCACGTCTTTGCGTGCAACGCACATCCGCCGCTTCCCATCTATATCTGAGTCACGCTTTAACGAACTGGTTTCGTCCAGAACGTAGATTTGGCTTAAACATAAGCTAATCATAAGCCCTTGCGATTTAGCTTTCTGTCACAGGAAGACCGGGTCAGCACTGACATTTTGGTCTCTAGGGTCACTGTAGTCGAGTTGAAGGTAATAGTTACCGTTACTGATCATCACCCCTTCTTCGTATAAATAAGTACTTATTTATCTATAATTATAGGCATGTTATGCTGTCTTACTTTAGTATCGGTTGTTTCCCAGCTGATGCAATCGTGATTTCTTCCAGAGCTGCTCGGTATGATATTCTCATCTTTAGTATTTTCGGCAAAGACAAGGGAGACTGGAATGGCCATTTTTGACTTATTATCCGTCGTCAATTAGTCATCTCCAGACCCATGTGCTGGCCCACTCAAGCGTCGAAATCGTGACTTTTTTGATCAGAGTCCAACTTCTTAACCATTGGGCCACGAGCTTGTCATCTAGGTGGTTTAAGTGAGCGAATATTGACACTGGTTGATGAATGTTTACTCGACTGCTTTCCGAAATCCTCTGCCTCATTCTGCCTTGGGCCTCACCTGAGGCCCTGACAGCCGTAGTAGCTGTCAGTATAGGTAGATAATACTGCCAGCAAAGCCAACGAATTATCACTCCTGTAGCGTGCGAGCACAGATCTGTTAACAGTCCCCTCCCTCCTCAGCAGTCAGATGGACGTTTTCACGGCTTTTATTCTTCAGATTGCTATTTAATCAGCACTGGTAGGCGTTTTATTACCTCGTATGCTGAAGTATGTTAACGTGTCGGATGTTTTTCAATCTCTTAAGCTTCTTCGGCTCATATTCTACTGTTGACCGCTTGACATACATGTCTTAGGTTTCCGCGGTCGTAGAAAATTCACTCACGCTTTGGTCGATGTGCCCACGCAGCCTACTGCAACGTATAGAACCCACATTTAGCCGACTTCTCAAGTAGGATTTCGTAAGCAGTCATCTAGAATCCACCGGAATGACTACTTTATTATTAGGAGGTTTTTGGCCATGAATTCCTAATACAACTCCCAAGCGTTTCAGCCGTTTGAAATCTCTGCAGCCTGACGTTGATATTTCAATTGCAATTCATGTTTCTTTAAATGTTTAATTCTTATGTATACTCCCCCCTAAATGGACGACTAGCGTAAATTTTGCCGTTAAAGTATGTGCATGTATAAATGTTACTCACTATTTGATAGTAATATATATTATATATTTTATTTTGATTATATTTGCATACAGCTTTCAATAGGGTCATCAAAGGCATTGCCTACAACTCTACTACTCTACAACTACTCTCTGTCTTCAAGCAAATTTGCGTCCATTGATCCTTAATTTGCCTAGGCGTAATTTTAGGGGGTGATCGCGAAGTGGACGTGTTAACCTTCGTAGCCTTCGGTGACAAAGTAACCATCCAGGACATTCATTATGCGGAAGGTTAATATGAGATTCCCCCCATGGTCACCTATAAGTTTAGGGGAAATAAGGTGAGAGTAAACATTCTGTTTTCATAGGGCACCTGTTAAACGGACGCCAGCGGCCATGCACTCAGAGCCCACGACCTCGAGTCATGCGCACATAAAAAGGCTGTATTGGAGAAGCTAAATATTTCATTGCTTTGGCTTCTTCCGCCTATTAGTCGGGTCACAACCTACTGGGCTATTACAGCACCGTTCTCAGATATTCGCTTCTTTTTGTCGCCCGCCTTTGGACCTACTTGAGATTCCAAAATTGGCGTATGAGCCAGAGTGATTTGAATGCTGAGGGATCCCTCGCATCGATATCAAGCAACGGCAGAATACCGGGGACACACATGTTTGGGCTTTTACCTATTACCTGTGCTGCCATTGCAATTCAGTTTATTTTAAAACAAACCAGGATCTTCGGGAACAGAATAGCGCTTATTGCGTAAATTTTCGAGACTCATTCCCCCTGGTCGTCTTGAAAAAAATGAGAGGTGTACAGGACAACAGTTGACTTTAACCGATGCCTACCGCAAGCTTCTTTGGTTGGCTTGAGTGTAAGCCAATTGGCTTCACCTGCGTCAAATTATCCCCTCGATCTCATAGAGGACCTTTTTATTGTCTGCACTATTTCTCCACAGAGGAAAGGTTTGTTTCTAGAAAACGTTTTGCTGGTTCCGCAGTTCTTAAGAGTTAAGGATAATAAACGTTACCTTTGTAACCCTGTGTAAACGGTACAATATTAAAGTGAAAATTAATGTGCTACTAAAAATAGAAAATTTTGAATGCAAAATGTGTGTAAACGTGGCGATTTAAGTAGAGGATCAGGCGTATAGTGAAACAAATATATGTTGGTTTGATTTAACTATGCTTTCCTGACCGACTGAACGGCAATCGTTCAACTTATGTTTGAAAGACGCTGTCGTGTCCGCTGTTATAACGTCCTCGTAAGGTTCTTTCCATTCGCCGACAACTTGCTGCGAAAATAATGTTGCGTCTTAAATCGGACAAGGTGTTGCATCAGTCTGCCTGCATCTCCGTTGATATCCTCCCTCCCCCTCTACTTTGGAACTGATGGCGTACGTGTTTTACCACATTACATTCGTAGATTGCGAATGACGAGCATGACAAGTGTTTCTTGAACTCATACTACAATATTTAAACGGTTCAACAGCGTACAGCCTTTGGGAAGCCATTACTTGCCTAGCCAACTGCACTTTTTGTTCTTTTGAATGCTTGAGTTATATCACGAGTTCTCTCCCCCTCCTCCCCCCCCTTCCCCGATATTTTAGGCTTCTGCCGGCCGCAGAGAAGAATTGAAAGCCGTCCATGTTGAAGATCGTCTGCCAGACATGTGCATTCTGCATCCACTCAATGCCTGGCTTTGGTTGACGCTCTGTCTCACGCCCACAGTCATCTATCAGGTCACCCGCTGTCTCTCAGCCTGCGAGTTGGCCAACCTGCTTACCTGTCGTCTCTACGATCGACCCACAGCCAACGCTGAGAATGCGGAGTTGCCTTTTGGGCTACCGGAGGGCGACTTCCTCATGCCAGATCGTGACAGCGTCAGTCTCGCTGCCATTTCATCCTCGCAGAAGGTCCTAGAAACCCCCTCCCAGGAGAATCAGCACGTCGACGACAAGATTGAAACCCTTGAAGAGGAGCTTGCTCTGGATAAGGCTGTCCTCGCTGCTCGTCAGGTATTTTTAAACGATCTGGCAAAAGATTTTTGGGCAAGACTGGGGTCTTCAGTACAGTTTGTTCATCTTGGCGTTCCATTTTATGGCTAACACAGCTTGTTAAAGTTGGTCTTCTTTGCAGGGCTGGTTTGAATATGACCGTCCATTGGTACGAGGTCCACCCGCATGGTAGCAGTGATATCATTTGGAGAGAGTAATGATGATGTCGCCGACTCGCTTAATGCTTCGCCTGTCGACGAAACAGACAACTCTAGCGCGAAAAGTTGTGCGAAATTCAATTTTCCAGATATTGTACGTCGTCAGTCCGTCGGCATCAGTCAGTGTATTTGGAGTTTGCGAAATAGCAACGTAGAACACGTACACTGTACTTCCACTACTAAATGTTAACCGTAGCCAGGTTAAGTGTTAATATAAGTTCTATTCAAATCATGTAAGTAGCCAATAATGTTTCTGTTAGGAACCCACATCAGTGCATTTCGCTAGCCATAACCCCACATAGTCGCCTTCATATTCACAAAGATGAGAGTCCATGGTGAAAGACGGAGAAAGGTTTAGAATCATGCTGAAATTTCGGAACGCTTGGCCAGATTTCCATTTTTCAGCTAGCGTCTACTGTCACTATCGATTAGAAGCTTGGGTGACTGACCGCTTTTCTTGGCCGTGGGCAGATGGATTTTCTATTCTGCTCGTGGCCTCGGCCGTCGTATGGATAGTTGTGTGGCTTGTCGGCCATTGATTTGGCGCTTCGTAATGCTGCTTCCTCTTTTGATGGTTTCGTTGCAGGGCCCTCTGCGCTCACAATGCCTAGGTTGCGTGTGTCCTTCCTGGGGTTTCGTCCAAGTAAAGGCGCAGGACTTTGTAGACCGCGGGAAGATCTAGATGCCTGGTGACAGACTTAGCACATGTATGCTGTGCCTCAGGCGTCAGCCGTTCTGCTTCCTAGGGGTCTTGGCCTAAAGTGGTCACGCCTTGAAGAAAAAAAGTATTGCATGTCTCTCCAATATGCGATGCAGACTTCGAATTTGGCTCTTGTCTCCGAGTCGCCAGGTTGTGCACTTTTCGTTAGGTTTGCTCATGTAGGAAGCCTACAAAGTCCTTCGCCATCACGTGAATAAAGGCTAAGTCAAAAGCACACGGAAGCGGGAGCAGGATTATCTGAACCCTTCGTCCCGCCCACAAAGGGCAACAAAATCTATACGAGGGCTGAGGCAGCGAACGAGAGAAAACAAAATCGAAGCCAGCATGTTAAGTCGGACATTTTAACTGCTGATCGATAGTGACAATCGATGCTTTGACAACAGGGAGCCGACCCAGCCCTCTGAAACGTCAGCAGGATTCAAAAACTATTTCGGTGGACAACCTTACGTTCTCAGATATGCACACCAGAACTCCTACCTTTGCTCCCCCTCCCCCCTCCAGAAGCTCTCCGGGGCTATACAGCTGTCAGTTACCTGTGGATGGGTTATCCGTCGGCGGGAAGGGTTTTTTTAAGGTGTTCTGCGCCTTCGATGGCCATTGTGTGTGCACGTTGTAAGATGGCATTAGGACTGGCGTCCTAGCAAATCTTCCACCGAATCAATCACCTGCAACCTTACATGGAAATCTGAGGCAAACGGCGAACAACTTGTCCACAATGGAAGCGAATGACAGAAAGGGGAGGTTGCATTTGTAGAATTTAATTCTCAGTTGATTCTAGTTGTAGCTTGCGGCCTCCATTGGTTTGGCTATGTGCAGTTTGGTTCGATTTACATTTGCACCACTCCCTCTTCCTTTTAGCTTTTTTTATTGGCTCCCGATTTTCGTTTTTGAACAACACGGGACCATGCCAATTAATTATCGACTCACTTAAACAGCAGGTGTTGTCATGGTTTGTATCCTGCTTTTTAAGCTTTTGTTCCCCTTTTTTCTGAAGCTTTTTCTTATAAAGCCCACCCGTTAAACCTCTATGACCACGGCACCTGTATTATACGAACCTACCTGACTGCGCGTACTGGGCTCCCACCCTGCACTTGTTTTGGTCGCACTCTGCCGTCCTCTACAGTAACCACCCTTTCGTGAACTGCTTCTTACTGCTGTCTGTGTTCTTACTCCTTGACACTAGGTGCAGCAGCAGTAGTATTATCTGTAGTAGTGGTTTTAGAAGTAGTAGTAGTAGTAGTAGTAGTAGTGGTATTAGTTGAAATAATGGACGTAGTTGTAGTATTAAGGGAAGTATTAGTTGTTGCATTAGGGGCAGTAGTAATGTAAGTTAGAGTAGTAGTTATAGCAGTAGTAATAGCAGTAGCACTGGCAGCATGAATAGTTGGAGTGCCAATAGAATTGAATAAGCGTGGTCCAGGAAGCAGTTCAGAAGAAGCACCAGAAGCGACCACTGGAACAAGAGCTTTATCGTCCTGACTTTTCAGATTCCGTTGGGAATCCTTAATCAAACGTTTGGCGAGCCCTTCCTTACGTAAAGAATATATCGGAAGCGGTCAGCCGTCTTCTCCGACACCATAGACCGAAACTCTGAGCTCAGTATGTGGACGACACCTTCGTCGTGATTGAGCGGGATCGGGTGCTGACATTCAAGGAACGTCTAAACACCGTCCTCCCGGTCATTGAATTTACAATAAAGGAAGAAGAAAACAACCAGCTGGCCTTCCTGGATGTCCTCGTTTGCCGCAAAGACGATGGTGGCCTTAAAACTAAAGTGTTCAGGAAAGAAACCAACACTATGCAAGTCCTGAACTATAACAGCAACCACCCAATCGGTCACAACTGCAGCTGTATAAGTGCGCTATTCCGGCGCGTCTAGACGCATTGCAGCGAAGCCGAAGACAAAATTGCTGAATTACAATATGTTCGACGGGTCCTGAGAGCGAATGGATACCCGCACAATTTTGTCAACCAGTGCCCACGCAAACGAGAGATGAAGCCACATCTAGCTGATCCAAACGTTTGGCGAGCTCTTCTGTACGTGAAGAATGTATCGGAAGCGGTCAGCTGTCTACTCACCCCACTTGGAGTTAAAGTTGCGCACAGACCAGAAGCAACCATCAGGCAGCGGGTCAGGAGACCGAAAGACCAACCGCCACAGTAGGAATCGGCTGGAGTCGTTTATCAGATCTGGTGCAGTTGTGGACAAAGCAACTATGTCGGGAGATTACTCCGTACGCGAATGGCCGTGCACGTCGTGACGGTGGGGAAGAAAGACGCCAACTCCCAGGTTGCAGCTTTCTTGGCGGGACTCGGCCATATTTTAAAGTTTGCCGAGGCCGAAATCCTCGCAAGAGGTGACAACCGCGTGAGCCGCTAGCTGCTCGAGTCATGGTTCTCATACCCCCAGTCCATCAACAAGCGCAATGATTTAGCGTTTCTATACGATTAACTGAGAAATTTCCTGAGCAAGAGAAACGGTCACGTCGGAAGGTTCGGGCGCAGCAATAACTCTGACGACAGCGGGCATAATTGCCCTGCAATTATCAAACTCGCATCCGACGCGGACAAGAACACTGTGGCATCGCTGCACCAATTAAGACCTCAAACGGTGAATACAGGAAGTGAAAATTATAGTAAGCATGCAGATGACCGCTTTGAACTATAAATACCGTCCAATCTGTGCATTTATCACCGTTATCTGCGCATGTCTCAGACTTTTCTGCGATTATCTATCATTAAATACTCCCGACGGAATCCGAAACGTCAGGACAATAAAACTCTTGTTCCTGTGATCGATTCTTCTGAATAGTTTGAGTATTAGCGCTAATGGGAGTATTAGAAGTAGTAATAGTAGACTTGTTATCAGTAGTAGAAGTAGTAATATGCGGTATTGTAGTAGTAGAAGCGGTAGTAGTAAAAGTAAAAGTATTCGTATTAAGAATACTAGTAGCTGTAGGAGTCGCTATGCTAGTAAGAGTAGCAGAAGCAGTAATGGTAGTTTAAATACTACTAGTAGTAGTATTGTACTCCCAATACGCGCCCTGCGCATCCGCTACAAATGCCGTACATGGGGTGTCTCTTGATACCCGGTGCAGGTGGATGAGGAACGACATAGCGCGATTGTTTCTGCCTAAGTCTAATATAACTACAAAGTAATTTGTGCGCAAGTTACAGTTCTTGCGCCAACCCTGGTCTCAAAACACAGGGTACACCTTGTCAGAATCAGCGGTCTAACGGAAAAGTAGTGTTCATTATCGGAGTCTGAAACTTTCATCAATCCACTCACATAAAAATTGACATTTTTTGAATTTGTGAAAAACCCTTTTCTGAAACTGGCCGTTGCTTGACTTTAAATGAACAAACATGTTCTTGTCTCTGTGTAGTTCCTAACTTCCACACATTTTTGAATTTCACACTGATTGTACAGCATTCAATAGCGCGTTGATTTCCCATACCTTACAGTTCAGTGACACTTACCTACTAAAATTGCAATCTAACTGCTGCCCGTGTTCTTATCTCCTGACAGGCGGGCGCCAGAGTGTCTGGGGATAGCGAAGCGCCCGGCTACTTCGTGCCCGATCCGATCTATCTGTTGGAGGCCACCACTACACTAAACGCCGTGGATGCCGTGAATCTTGAGCGTCTGGAGCTGTTGGGTGACTCCATGCTGAAGTTCGCTGCCAGCCTCCTCGTCTACTCCTCTTTACCACCCAACGCTGACGAAGGTCAGCTCACCTACCTTCGAATGGGTCACATCAGCAATGCCAACCTTCACCGTCTCTCTGTGGAGCTGGGCCTCTATCACTACTTGTGGTCTTTCTCCTTTGATCCGACCCAACATTACATCCCACCCAGCTTTCATCTCGCTGATACTGTGAGCACCCCCAGCAGCAACAACACTCCGTTTTATTCTCTCATTTGAAGGGCTATAGCGTGAAAATTTCGGAGTCTAAGCCGTGAGTGCGCTCAGAACACTACAATTATCACGCCCAGTTCCGTACAGGACGAAGAGGTATAACACCAGTAGGAGTTGTTTATTGTGTACAGGAACTCAATGCTGGTCTGAATCCCAGACGCGGGGAAGGTCGCGGGCCCTGTGTGTGCGCGCGCGCACGTCCGTCTGTTAATGTGCTGAAGGCGTAAGTGAATAAACGTTATGCGAGAGTGAGTCCCTGGACGATCGATCAACTACTTGGCCAATTGAAGTCTGCGGCACCTGTGATTGGCTGGCCCAGAAGGAGGTGGAGTAGCGAAGTCACGTGCGCTTTGCGGGCTTGGCGATAGCACTACAAACCTGAGTCTGGAGCGCTGATTTTAGTTTGTAGTTCGTATTGGCTTTAAGATGTCCTTTGTCCGTTTTCTCCATCGCCTAGTATAAATCTAAGCAGAAACGAACTGGGATATACGAGTCCTCGGTTCTTGTTGCAAAGAAGCTGAAAGTTGAAGCATTGCTTTCCCGGAAGAAATTCGAACAAGGCAAAGATCACTAGATTAGTAGAATTTGATGACATCACAAAATGTCGTTACCTCAAGTTCAGCTGCAGACGGTCGTTGCCTTTTAATAAACGAATTAACTGTCCAATTAATTGTCAGTCTCGAAGGGTGAAACCTGATAGGTAAAGGGAGTAGAAACAATTAGTCATAGATGTGGGCGCTTGGTGAGGGGTAGAGGAGGGGGGAGGTAATCATCACAGCATGGCAGTTCATGTTAGTGCATGTTCATGAAAGCCTGTAAGACGTGGTTAAAAAAGGTTGGGGGCAGGGGACAGGGTAACAGTCGGTGTTAAGGGTGACGAGGAGGCGTAAGCGGGACTTAGTTTATAGATCGTTACCACGGCAATGCGAGGTTGATCACATGGTCTACCTGCTTACAGAGTTCTAGTTTTCTTCTCCGTATTGCAGCGGCCTCCGCAAAGCGTAAGAGGCGCTCAGTCGTCGCCCGGAGTACGACCTTAAATGCAATCGTTTGGTCGATTGTGTGTTCAGTGTCCACTAAGGGCTTCGTGATTGAAATCATGAGTACTTTATGTTTAAGCTTAAAGTGTGATAACCGGAACGTGAACTGTATTTTATTTTAGCACGCACTTCGGCCAGTTTTCCAGTGAACATGTTGTCAACCTCTTTTTTGCCTTGCATATGCCGTATTCAATAGGTGTATTATCAGTCAGTATAAGTCGGTATATTTGGAGTAAATGACTGAAGCCCTTATAAACTCCATTGAAACGTAACGTGAATGTATAAAGTGTAGTGGAATATGCAAAAATTCTTACAGATCGTTTTTGTTGTGCAAAAGTTCATAAAAATATTTTGGAAACATGAATGGTGGGCAAGATAAGACGTTTGCGGGATAGCAATTTCCGCGGCTACACTGGAGTTGGGTATCGGCACCTGATGAGACCTAATAAGGTCGAAATACGTATCATGCAAGTCCAAATTTTTCTGCCGGTAATGCCTAAAATAACTGTTACTGAAACATAGTAAACAATATAAACATAGTCATGTGGCAAACGGTTGTGTGACTCACATCTTCGCATGACAGCTGAAAGGCATTAAATACCACGGCAGGTGTGCCCTGCATATGATCGGTGTACTCATATGTTCTAGAGTACAAAACGTTCGCTGCATATCCACTATGAAATACTCTTCTGGACCATATTAAGTTTAAATACAAGTTCTATTGAAATCAATCGAGTAGCAGGCTTGTTTGTAGTCATTTATGTTAGGTGAGTGTGAGTTTGAATTGGCCTTCAACAGATGATTATCCAGACTTCTCTCGAACATGTTCACAGTGGGCGAATGCACAACAGACTCTGGCAAGGAGTTCCATTGTCGAATGACCCTTTGAAAGAAGAAGGATGAAGGTTGGTTTGTTTGAATCAGTTCCTTCGTCAACTGGCAATCATGTCTTCTGAGATTCCTCCTTGGGGCTGTTTGAAAGAAATCCTCCTGCTTGACATCCAGACTAGTTCCCCTTAGTAACTGAAACGTTGCTAAAGATCACCTGTGTCTTGTCTATAATGCAGGAGAGTGAGATTTAAAGCAAGCAAGTGCTGTTCGTATGCGAACTGCTTTAGTTCAGGGACCGCACGTCATTGAACACCCTCAAGAATTCTCATGTCTTTTTGGAGCCAAGGCCGCCTAGCCTGTCTTGAATATTCCAGATGCGGCCGCATGAATGTTCCATATTCTTTTCCTAAGATATCTGCATTCAGGTTAAGAAACGTTCTTCGTATGGCGCCCATGACCGACAGTGCCCTCGCTGCGACTTTGTTGTCTTTGATAAGTAGGCCGCGTGAATTTTGCACACGGTACCTGATCGACGTGTCAATTGATGAAGTGGACGCTAAACAGCCAGGCCCTCAGCTGTTCCCGCTTCATGTTACTGCTGGCTTATGACACTATGCACCAATACCTGGAGATCGCGTTCGTGTTAATTGAAAGGAATAGATAATCTGACTTTAGAGACATGCCTAACGATATTTTCCGATGCTCTGTTTGCAAAGGAAGAAGTAAAGTCCGCAAATTGGACGTCTTCGTCCCACGCAGTCTTAATTGAGAGCATAATTCCACGATTTAGAGGATGGCAACTAACGCAATTCAGGCTATCAATTACCGTAGTAGTTATCGAACAATGCATAAGCGCAGCCGTGTTTAAGCACCCTTATAAAGAGTAAAAACACCTCGCGGTGTGCCGGCAGGACGCATACGAAATTTACGGCATCTTCAGGACCGATCAGATGCAGGTGAGAAATATGGTGTGCTGTGCATAAATCCATGATGTGACTGCTCTGGAAATTATGCAGACCAGACCGGTGGAGGACCTAGCTTGCGAACAAAAACGGGCGGTTCGGACAGGTGATCCACCGTCTCAAGTATCATATCACACACAATAGATGTGGGTCACTGTCTCAACTTTGCGAGCACGTGAACAATTACGCGAAGCAACAGTAGGACGAGGCGCGAACTCCTGGAGGCCCGGGTGTCTGATACCAATTCCACCAGTGTACACGTTTATTAACTCCATACCACTCATGTGTTTGAGAGTCGCGGACCACTTCCCAGTCAAGTAAACACGCGGTAATCACGCCAGGATAGGGCGTGGATCCAGAAATATCGCAAAAATTACACCTCCCACCTCCACCTTCATTCCATCCGTCCTTCCTTCCTGTTCGACTAAAAACACTTGTTTTTTCTTGCTTACTCGCAGTATCTGATGATGGCCCTTTGTACGCGTACGAAACTCAGGCTTATGCACCTATTGTCCCAGTGATTACGCGGTTATATTCCTCTTGAGCCAATAAACGACTCAGGTGGCACTGTGAGAATCATCGCTTAGGAAAAGGTCATAAATAGGTTCATGGATACCGGTGGACTAACCTTAGCCCTTCAGTCTGCGCGATAGACTCATGCGAGTTGAGGTTTGGAGCTCATCATAGATGCCTAGCAGACATTTGCACGGCAACCACTGCATGCTCCTAGTTCGGTCAACACTCCCTCTCCTGTCATGTCTTTCTCCCACCCTAGCGACCGCTCACAGGCTTCATGAACCCGTCTCTACGTGAAAATTAATGACAAGAAGCTGTCTGACTCTATGGCTGTGTTTTTTCATGCCATCGTGATTGGTAGTGTGTGCGTTAAAGTAGTCCTTGAGAAAATTGCATGTGGCATCTAAATCGATATGCTGATTGATGCGTACCTCATCTGAATACATTGCTTTCAGGAATTGGCTGAATTTTGTGACTGGGCAGGCGCCAGCAATGCGTGTGTTCTGTCACGCGAATTTGTGACCGGGTTTGTGAGGCGAATGGTGACTGCTTCTGCCGTCGCAAGTATCCGCTGACGCAGGAACTTAGAGTGTTTAGCCGCAACCTTGTAGACGACTCTAAATGCTTGGTTGACGTCTACCCGATGACAGCTGTCTACCAAGTGAGCCAGAATTGCGCTTGATATCGACTTAGTTTCGCCTCTGTTTAGCCACGCAGGGTGATGCTCTCGCATGCGCTTGGATAGATGTCTAATCGTTCGACCAATGTAAAGTGCCCCACAGGAGCATGTAATGTTGTAGATACACATTGACGTGGTCTGGAACGGCAGTCAATCCTTGCCTTCAAGGCGAAGAATTGGAGTGCTTGAGAACAATAATCTTAACTTTGCTGCTCGATATGTAAGCGCGATTGCAGCGTTCAGACGAAGCTGTAGAAGTTCGCTTGCTGGATCACCTTGAAAAGGCAGTGTAAGAAACGGTTTTCTTCTCAGCCGTCGGTACCTCCGGTCTTGGTGGACGTTCCTCCATAAACTTATCGATGAACTTATCGGGGAGCCCATTTTTCTTGTAAGGTATTTTTAAGCAGTGCGAGTTCGTCCTCCAGTGTTTCTGGAGAGCATATTCTCCTAGCTCGGTTCGTGAGGCAGCGGACTAGGCCTCGTTTCTGACTTAGTGGCACAAAACTGTAGAAGTTAGTATATTGCTCTGTCCAGGTCTTCTTACGAAATACACTTCTAATTATTGATCCATCAGATCAGATCTTCCTTTTAGACCTCTCTCCCCCTTGTTACTACTGATTGGTTTGCCTAAAACTTTCTTTAACTCTACCCTCCCTTATATTACTGTATTGCCTGATGATGAATTAATCGAAAACGTTCGTTCGCTTAACTTGACTTCCTTAATATTTTACCTTCCGCACATATTTCCAGGAGGCCGCCCGCAGGTCTCATGACCCCCGTCTCTACGTGAAGATTTATGACAAGACGCTGGCTGACTCCATGGAGGCTCTGCTTGGCGCCTTCCTTTACTATCTTCACCGTCCGCCCGCGGTTGCACGTCTGCTGGCTTTCTTCGGTCTGGCAGGTCGGTCGCAACCTCTCGCCGAGCCGTCAGATGTCCGCAGTCGTGCTGCGGTAGACGCCGCTTCGTGTGAGCTCTGGTCCTCCTCCGCGGAGTCCTGGAACGCTCTCCTTCTCCCGCCTCACCGTCCGCTGGACCCCGATCTAGTCTCAGAAGATGAAGCTGCTCGCGAACGACGCCACGCGGAAGTGGAGATTCTGATAGCAGATAGTATGCCGACCGTAGGTCGCCACACCACGAACTCTGAACCCGACGACCTGGCTACTCAACTGGACAGCCGTTGCACACTCTCGCAGACCCTGGCGAACAGAAGAGCTGAGTTGGCTGGTCTTGAGAGCATTCTGGGCTACAAATTTCGTCACATACGATTGCTTATCCAGGCTGTTACTCATGCGACCTCACTGTCTGCTCATGACTGGGGCTGCTACCAACGGTGCGTGCTTACTGCCTTCATCCACTATTCCTTTCATGCATTTTGGTCTCCTGTGTCAGTTTGGATGTCCTATGCTCGTAGTCAAAACTCGCGGATTCCCTTACTAGAGGAGAACCGGTTTGGCCTGTCGGCTTCAACCTTCTAAACCTTTACTTTTGGCTCATTCTGGTAACGCTCATAGCTTTTACTCCCTTCTCGTTTTAGTAGGTACTTGCTACCGTCGTGACGCCTCCCCTGTCTGATTCGCTTTGTAGACTTGAATTCCTCGGAGATGCCATCCTTGACTTTGTGGTGACGCAGCGCATATTTACGGAGCATTCTACTTTCACTCCAGGTGAGTTTTTTGGCCCACTGCTTCTTTCTGTCATCCATCTATTTTGAATGCCTCAGCGTTTATGGCAGATCTATTGGGATCATCTACTTGTGGTTTGTCATACATTCCCTCCTTCTCCTCCTCATCCTCCTCCTCCATGTTCAAAGTCTGGACTCCAAAATTGGAAGGCCGGGTGCACGGCCCTCCATGGCAACTGAGATATCTGACTCTGTCAGCAGCCTCCAAAAACCACGAACAACTTTGTTATAACCTTGTGTGTTCCCCTGTCGATTCTTTTTAAGTCCCCTAGTTGTGTGTTAGGAAGAGGAGGCAGAACAGAATAGCAGATAGTACTTTACTGTTACTAGTTCTGCGTTTACATCAGTGTTCTATTCTGTGTGTCCGTCAGCAATGTGTCTTCTGTCGTTGGTCTCGTCTCGGCAGCTTGTCCTGTGTCCCCAGCAGTAGAATATCGGGTCGTTGGTGGCGTGTCTCGGCAACAAAGTGCGCCTTATATTCGCGGTGTCGTATTAAAGGACCAACAGTCTTGGTTTCCTATTGGCTCCTCCACATGCAACCATCATGGAGTGTCCGCAGGATGATAAGTTGCGCCCTCAGTGACGCATGCACGTGAATGTGTATTTTCGTGGCCCTTGTCATGCGTGACCTCAGAACCTGGCCGGCGGCTGTTCTTGCTTCCTCGAATGTCGGCCTTTGCCCTCTCTGCATGCTCTGGTAGCCTGTTCAAATCCTTTGTTCTTGCTTCCGCAGGACGGCCCGAGTTAAGACTCGGTCGTCCTACCAAACTTCAAATAGGCATTTTGACGGTGCCTGTTTCATCAAGGTGGCAGGTGATAATTGCTCTTCTACTCGCTCTTTTTTTAGGTATGCAAGGTTGAAGTTGAAATCCCGATGCAAGCTCCCTGAAGCGTTCACTAGGCATCATTCAGCGGAATAGAACACAAACTTAAATATTGCAATAACAGCAAAATGATTTATTGGATCCATATAATTTCGAGAGAGCTCGTCAGTTGCCGCCTCTCATTACTTAACGTGAATCACAAAAGATAATATGCACAATGAATTCATACAGAAGAATCGATATGAACACAAGGTCATAAGAAGTGGCCAAGTGGGTAATCAATGATATTGGTAACATTGGCTCCCTGTTTATACATTTTTCTTCCTAAATTGTTACCTCAAATGTTTTTTCCTGTTATTTTTGCTGACCATAGCGTTAGAACTTCTCATGTCATTGATTACCCACTTGGCCACTTCTTATGACCTTGTGTTTATATCGATTTTTCTGTATGAATTCATTGTGTATCTTCTCTTTTGTGATTCACGTTAAGTAATGAGAGGCGGCAACTGACGAGCTCTCTCGAAATGATATGGATCCAATGACTCATTTCGCTGTTATTGCCATATATAAATTTGCACCAGGGAAACGTTGCTTTAAATTTCTGACAGGACAAACTGTCTCTCTTTCTATCGCCTGACCGTTTATCGAGCGGTTGTTGGTGGCGGTGGAGAAACGGGAGGTCTTGAATACCGTGGCATCTAGCTGTATTATTCGACAGCGGAACATATCGCAGTGCGTTACCTTGATAGGAAGTAACCCTTCCACTTCGATCTACAGACCCGGTCTCTTTGGGGAAGAGAAGAAGGCAGACGCTAGGGGAAAAGGATGGTATCTTCTGTACAGACGTAGTAGAAAAGTGATAGGAGGAATTTGACTGTCTGGTGAGTGCACAGCCCCTCGTAAAACGGTCGCGTCTGAAATTTGTGAGCACGGGAATCGCCAAAAACGCCTTCAGTCAAGTTATGCGTGAATCAACCTCGAGGAGGTGATTGACCAGAGTGGATTGGCGTCGGCTCACATCTGTTCTTCTGCTAGCAGTCGCGAGAGGCGAAAGGTTGAGCGGTGAACGCCAAACAGTGTCGAACTGTTGCATCAGCGAAACTCACAGACGGAACATTATTTGAATGTAGTAGAAGAACTCAGAACTCATCCCAAAACTCTTTGTGTGCAAACAACATGCTCCTTTACGCTGATTTGTTTTCTCTGTCTCCCGCGCTACTTGCAAGGCAAACTGACGGATCTTCGCACGGCTCTCGTTTCAAACATAAATCTGGCCAGCGTGGCGGTCCGATCTGAAATTCATCGTTACCTGGACCAAACAGACCGACTTCTATGGCAAAACATCTGCAGCTTCGCCGAAGTTGTTGCTACAGCAGAACCCTCAAAACTCTGGCAGCTGGAGGTATGGCTTCTCCCAGTCCTCTTTTATTGTCCTCTTTAAGCCCTCACGACAACAGGGGTGTCTGTTTCGCCTAAACGTTTTTGCTCGGTTAAAGTTTTATTCAGGAACCACTACGGCACTGTGGATCGGTGGTAATAAAGGCTAAATGGGTGGTATTTCAGGGAAAAGAAAAACATATTTTAAAAAATGGAGCGTTATAGGAATGATTATTTAAATAACCGAATAATCATGCGCGATAATTAGAATACGAAATACAATCAATAAGAAATAAGAAGGCCCAGTGACGCCCAATTGCATACAATCGTCGAGTCGATATAAAATCCCCTTTTAAAAAAAATCACAACATCTTCTATGCCAAAAAACAAGCGCATGTCGTCAAAAAGGAAAACAAAAATTAATTAGCACATGTCTAACTAAAAAAATTTAATGAAATACTGAAGTTAAAAAAACTAAAAATGTAACCTTTTTCTTTTGCTCTTTTGGTGTCTGATTTTCCTTCCCAAGTCCAGGTTGCGCTGTGGGGTCTTCGCCAGTGGTTTGAGTCCTGTAACGTGATTTTAGCCTCATGGTCCTTCGTCCGAGCTGTTTTGGTACATTAGCGGTGCGGCAACTTGCCTTTGCCTTATCATATGGCAGAGGAATTTATCCTGGTCCGGTGATTTCCTCGTTCGGATCACCAGTTACTGTAGACGAAAGCCAGACATAGCCGTCTGGGGATTTGTATCTGCGTTATATCCCACCCTGTTTTCATTTTTCTCAGCCCTACATTCGTCACTTTGGATCCTTGGCGTCGCCGTTGTGGTCTACCTTCAAGGGAGGCTAGGGTGGATTCCCGATGACATGGACTTGGGGTTTCTTTCTCTGCGTTGTCAAATTCGTAGCTTAAGAAACTCCCTTCCCCCACTTATCCTCTCTGTACCGTCGTCTATCCATCCCGGTTTTCTCCGATCAAACATCCTTACATCCAGGATGAAGAGAGCGCCGGTACGATTTAAGAGATTCTCACAACCGATAATAGCCCCAACCCGTCCATTTCAGTCACCCGTCAGCCTAGTTTATCATCTGCAAATCTACCATACTGCGATTAAAGTCGGCGTCATCACTCGCTACACCAAACCGCCTTGCTGACCCCTGTATCCACAGTTCTAACCACAACCTCGGCCTCGGCTGTGCAAAACACAACTCGAGAGGGCTGTTTGCGAAATTTGGCAGTGAAGCACTCCAATTGAGGTAGTTAGTGGAACGCGCTGCTAATGGAGACTCTATTTCACCTCAGAGCCCTGTCTTGCAGACCCGACTAGACCGCTGTTGTTACATAGGAGAGAGGGAAGCTCATCCTAGCGGCGGAGGGTCGTTCCTCATTGTAGCATCGCCTTTTCGTCTTGGTTTTCTGCGACTAGACCTCGCTACCTGACACCATCCTTTGCATTGCCACCAACAGTGCACAGCACTCCGGTTAAGCCGCGCAGTTTACAGATTGTGATCGCTGTGCTCGACAGAGACAGAGTTTGGAGTCTTCGGAGGGGCGCTCGGCGGACTCATATTGCAGTGAACGTCCATTGAAGTCATACTGATTGCACGGCTGTCAGTGCATCACTCACCATCCCTCCCTGCGCATTGAATGCATTTCAGCCTCTAGTTCGACCATCGGTTGCGATTATGTCCACTGTATGCTGCACAACAGGCGGTGCAGGGACGGTGGCTTGCGTTTGAGTTAGTTTTGAGTTATGGTAGGCTTGCGCAGCATCTACCACACTTCCGCCTTCCTCACCCACTTTTGTCCGATGTCGAGAGGGGAGTCCAGAAGACCGGACGCGCATCAGGTGCTAGTGGCTGGCGCGACCGAAGCCGCCCATATGCGTGCCACCAGCATAGTTTATCGGCGCGCAACCCGAATGACGCCTGCCGTACCTTGATCTGGCCCAAGTGTTGGTCCAGTGCATCTATCACATGACTCACTTGGGGGACACCACTGCACACGCATGCACACACATACACACGCAAAGGTTCCTTCTATTCCTACATGCTTGAGCTGTAGTGGTCGCTGCTGCCCGACGCCCTCTTAATTCTTGACGCCACAGACGAGGTCAATCAGAGCATAGGACCCGCACGAAGGTAGTTTCAGGCGTGCCTCGGGCCAGACGCACTGACGCGTGACCTACTAATGCGCCCACACCGGAGCATAACCTCGCGTGGTCCAACCAATGTCTTTCAAGGCTGCAGCCAACGGTGGCCGCTCTAATGTCTGCCCCCAGACATCACTCCAGACACAGGTTGCTTTGCGGCTAGAGGTGCAGTCCGGCAGTCAAGACTTCGTCCTATCTATTTTCCAATTCATTCTGTAAAGAATATATTCTTGAATGAAAGAGAACGTTCGCGTTCCAGGTATTTGCATCGTTAAAGAAGACATATGATCGAACATTGGAACGATTTGTATTTTATTCCGAGCTTTCGAACTCTTACCGAAGTCCATCGTCAGAGCTGGGAAGTGGCAACCAAAAGAGTGGCCGCTAATAGCCCGTGAACAAACAGTTGCAATTTAAACGTGTAGAAAATCGATAGCTGCTGGGTTTGGGTGCTGAAGTGTCCATTAGGCGCCCAAACCCAACAGTGATCGATTTTTTTATTTTCACGTTAAAATTTTAACTGTCTGTTCACAGGCTATAACCAGCCACTATTTTGTTGCTGCTTCCCACCTCTGACGATGAACTCCGGTAAGAGTCCGAAAGCTCGGAATAAAAAAACAAATTGTTCCGGTGTTCGACTATCTTTCTTTACCGAAAAAGAATATATTCTTCCTACTACTCTCGTCTCCCTAACACTTCTGTCTCTTCTCTCCTAAGGAACCGCGCCTGAGAGATCGCAGCCGTTAGGGGTAAGCTTATTAGCCTTAAAACGGCACAATAAATGGTGACCCTGACGTGTCCCCCACACACGCGATAACGCATTCAACTTTCTTTATTTTGGCATCTGGTAGTGTACGCTCCTAGGAGTAACTACTGCCTATTGAAAAGGAGACTGCCGACTCCACCTCCCTCCTACCCTTCCTCCCGCTCTCAGCTGTTATTTCTTACCCTTCTTGCTGGCTAGGATGAATTTAGGAGAGAACCGCGATCACTCAGCTACAAGGTCCTCGGCGACATGGTGGAGGCCATAATAGGAGCGGTCTACATTGACTGCGGTGGTTCCATGCCGATTATTATCAGCTTTATCTATAATCTCCTTGATCGCGAATTTGGTAGGTTTTATACCCTACTTTCCGCTATCCCTTCGCATTTTACTTGCCATAGCAGCTTTTGTGCTTGATTGGATGGCTTTTTTCGAAGGTATTGCTTCCTTCGTCTTAATTCTCACTATCCTGAGCACGTCGATTTCTAGACAGTCACCATATCTATCGTAGGCCATCTACTCGCTGTCGTTAAGGCGATGACAAATTCGTTGTATAAAAATCGAGCCCTGAATCTGTTCTGGAGTGTTAGACGGACTGGAACCTCTACCAATTAGACTCTCTCGGCTTGGGGTTCAGAACACAAAGAACCTCTAGCAGTACCTTTCATCCGTTCTTCGTGTGTAACGAACCTTTTTAACATGGAATCGCATTTCTTCCTTTAGATTTTGACTGCGTAGGGAATGCACGTTTCATTGGACTACTTTAACGATTTAAGTAGTATAACTGAAGTTCTAGTAGGTTTCTCCTTCAGGGTAAAGAAAAGTGTGCGATGAACTTCACTGCTATCAGTGACTGGATAAGAGGAGAAACAGACCCGGAAAATCAATCAAGTTTTTGATGTAAGAAAAGCAACATCTAACACAATTAGTTTAACATCCCAAAACACCTCGTTCTGAAAAATAAAGGCAAAGCACAGTTCGACGTCGCAAGTTGCCATTATATTTTTTATTTGAAAACGTGCAACTGGACATTTCAGACATCCAAGATACCACTTTACCATTAGGTGATTCCATTCCTTGCGTGCCTGTCTCGGCAGTTATCTCTGATGGTTGCTTCGAGACTGGATCAAAATGATCAGACGAGTGACTGACATTTTCGTTCCGACGGTAGTGCTTCCACGCTCAACGCTTACTACCAGAAACTTTCCTTTAGTTTCGGTAGCTTTCCTCTCTGAGCCTCACTTGCGTTATGTCAGCAAATAATTTGAGATTCCACTTTCTGGTCAGTTAAAACACGCTTGTGTCCACTTCGTAGCCTGCACCCTCTCTACTGAATTTGACCCCATCATGCCACTTTGTCCTTGAGGAAATTAAGGATGAGATAAATACTCTGCAAGCTATCTTTACTGTTACTGGATGCACGTTTAAGCTGTACCTTGACTTTCGGCACAGCATCGACCGTTGACGCTTACCACGGATGAGAAGTTATCAATCTGTGTAGCAGCTGCTTCGTAATCTAGAAACGGGGAGAGTCTTGCCAACTATGGTGTAGACGGATCAGCGAAAGAAACCGTATTCCCTTTGCTTTAACTTGATTCTGTTTTTTTTTTGTAGCACCTTGGTGATAATTTATTGAAGGTGTAGTTTGTTAACCAAACTTGAATTATGTAAGTGCGTTTGTGTAAGTTCTCAGAAGAATAAAGCATCCGTTGTGCTGATCAGGCATATGTTTTTTTCACTTTTCTGAAAGCTTTTGGCCTGGCAGCTTTTCACCTTTCGTCCCATTGTCTCTTCACATGCTGTTGTGCATTTACTGCCATCTAAAAAACAGGATTCTAACCACATTCTAGAGTCCCGTGTCTTGTCAAAATACTTCACGCAAAAATATGTTACTGAAACTAAGTTAGTAAATTTACTATAAGTCGCCTTGCAAAACACACTCGGATGGATCCTAGCCTGCTTGGCATCAACCAGGATGGATACATCCTGCGAAACGTATCGGTGTACAATTAACTGCTACTATATACTCCCGATCGTAAACGGATGAGACAGCGGACTCGTGGCTCAATGGTTAGGGCGTTTTCCTCCAACCGGAGATACGCAGTTTCGGAACTGGAGTCTGACAGCACTTTCAGCTGCAATGCTGGAATTGGGTATCTCTAGCTGACGATGGCTAATTAGCCAGAAATGGCCATTCAAGAGTCCCATATCTTGTCGGAATACATAAAGACTACAAACTTTCCAGGTAGAAGGCTTTGTCTGGGACTTTTTTCCTAGATAGTCTTTGAGGTGTAAACATGTTTCCTTTTCTCACTTTTTCTTGCAGATGTCTACGGTCGTGATATACCGGTTGATCCGATTCGTCGGATGCACGAGATGTATCCACAACTGGAGATTTCGTAGGTTTCTACTTGTCTTTGTTTGAAGTTTCGGTTCTGTTGGTCTGTTGTAGCGTGAGGCACATTCTCTTTCCGCTTCAATGTCTACTTCGTGGTCCTGTACTCATTAATGTGTTGGTTCGACCATCGCAAGCGGAGATGTCCACCATTTGCTCAAGAACAGGGACGGTGACTGGGGTCAGGTATAGTGATAGCGGGCGCGCCACTACCTACCCCACTCTAAACCCTCTCAACTGTATTTAAACGGTGACAAGACAAAGTCGAGATGGCCACATAGGGAGAGGACGTACGCCGCAGTCGTAAACACCGCCAAAACTTAGTATATAGTGACAGTAGACTTTGCGCCGGTACTACTGCACTGTCTTCTCTCACTCACATATAGTAGGTATCTAGCCTGATTCTAAGAAGCCAGGCCTCGTTCTGCTAAACAACCACTATTGCTATTTCTTATGTTACTGTTAGGGTGCATCTGAGTAATATGTTCGCTGGTACTATTCATATCCCCTAAATTCCAACAAGAAGTGTAGTTATACTAAAACTGGCACTGGTGCCACCATTTGTCAGCTTTAAAACTGACTGAGCCTCACTAGGGCTCATATACCTTTTATCTGAGTAAGGAAGGCGAATCTGTGCTTAACTGTTTCGGGAAAATACATGCTTGGGGGCCTGAGCAAAGCTGTGCTTGGCTTGGCTTCCGCACTCTCAGCTCGAGCTGTACGGACTAAGCCGCTGTTGCTATGGGTGCTTCCTTATGATATAAGTGCTAATTCTAGAAAATATACTTACTGGGGCTACTAGATAGTATACTATAAGTACTGCCTGTATATCCTCTTACTCATTAATAAGCACACGCTGAATCTCCTTGTCATCCGAGTTCAGGGGTCCCAGCTGACTGATGGAGGGTTTGCACAGGCCGGAAAATTGACCCTTGGCCACTCCTATTCATTGAAATTTTTCTTCTGCCAGCAGGCGTGAAGAATGTTTGCTGGTGAGGAATCCCTATCAGTAACACCACAGCAATTATTCGGGATCGGTGGTAAAAGAGGTTAAATTGGTGGGTTATATCAAGGAAAATGAGATACATTTTTAAATGTGGAGTAAAAAAACAATATTTAATAATAGTACATATTTAACTGGCCTAGTATATGGGGCGCGATAAGTAAAATGAGAAATAAAACAAATCGAAAATTAGAACGGCGAATTTTCGAGATGAAAATTAAACCATTAAAGGTTGGATTTATTAGCATTTTTAAAACTCTCTGATGCATTCGGACACGTACTGTAGTACGATCAGCCTAGAATCAGCCGCATGTCACTAATAAAACTACAACTTAACTAAAAGTAATCTGAACCAAATTGAGCAAAACGTAAAATAAGATTAAATGAACTATGCGGGTTGGTAGAAAAATAGAACTGTTGTCAGTGCAGGGGGACTGGGGGAGGGGGGAAAAATCTGCTCAGCATTAGGGGGGGGGGGGGAACTGGTAGTCGGCTGAGGTGTTAAGCTGCTGGCTGTTGGATTAGCAGCTGTGGACCATGGTAACTGCAGCACCGCGACGAAGTTCTTTTGGGCGCACAGGATCGGTTGGCGTAGCCTGATGGTTGCCGCTTCTGCCGTAGTCAACAGACGCTGTCCAAGAAATTTTGAGTAGCCTGAGGGTACCTTGTAGATCACTCCCCCCTTCCATTCCCTCTGTCCAGACAACAGTTCTATTTTTCTACCAACCCGCATAGTTCATTTACTTAATTACCATATAAATGTAAAGGCTTGATGAGAATTATCGAAAACAAACGTATGTTCGCCATTTCATCTTCTGAAATTTTCAATGGGAATTTTCGCAAAAATTTAAGATTAATGAAATTCAAAAATAAACTGAAAGCGAAACTGAACTCAAACAAGTAAACTAAGGTGAACTAATCCAAATTAAACTAAGTAAATTGAAAACTAAACGAAAATAAAATCAAACAATAAACTAAAAACTTAACTAAAATTAACTATGTAAAACTAAAGGTAACCTCAGCAGGCTGAATACTTCCGCGTTCGGAGTGCATTGGAGTGGTAAATGCTGACTTAGTACACAAGAAAACAGGTTTACTACAACGAAATAAGTAGTTAATTATGCGTCTGCATTTCCTTGCTCTGGAATCCTTTGGGAAACAGTCTGCGACAACAGACGCTACTGCTGCCTCCATCGCCGAGTTTAATCATGATCCCGACTTCAGCGTGACATTTGAGGCTTGGTTTAAACGTTGGGACGACATCGTCCGCACGGAATTTGCCAATTCGGATGATGCCTGGAAGGTGCGCTTGCTACTGCGCAAACTGGGCACCAAAGAGCACGAGCGGTACACGAACATCATTCTGCCGAACAACCCTCGTGACTTTACTTTCGACGAAACCGTCAACCGCCTGTCAGAGATCTTCAGCGAGAAGTCCTCATTGTTCAGCATTCGATACCAGTGTCTCAAGCTGTTCAAAAACGAGGCAGATGATTTTCGTCAACCGTGAGTATGAAAGGTTCAAGCCCTGAGAGATGACCGAAGATCAATTCAAGTCTCTCATCTTTGTGAGCGCCCTGCAGTTACCTCGTGATGCTGAAACCAAGACTCGTCTGCTCTCCAAAATTGCACTGGACCCAGACTCTATTCTGCAGATATTGACGGCCAAGTGTCAGCGGCTCAAGAATCTTCAGTATGATTCTGCCATCGTGGAGCAACTCAGTTCCTCCTTTGCCATCAACAGCGTTGTGCTGTCACCCGCGTGAGGTCGGTGTCTCCACAGAAGTCCCAAGACCCCACACTCAGAAAGCCACCATTAGCATGCTGGCAGTTTGGTGACTGGCATGTCGTTCGCTTCTGTCCATTTAAGAAGCACGTTTGTCAGAAATGCCATAAAGTAGGACATAGGGAAGATCAGTGCCCAGCAGACCAACCCGGCAAATCAAGGGCAGATAATAAGAAGATGGGGCGTCCTAACAGCCCTTCATCTTACTCCGGTATACCAGGTCACTCAATTCGAGCCTCGTTCAAGACTGAATTTGAGGCACAGAGGAAGTATCTTACGGTTAGCATCAATGGCAAGCCTGCACTCCTTCAGCTTGACACAGCCCCAGAAATCACTCTTATCTCCTAGCACACCTGGCAGATGCTTGGACGGCCTTCGATGATCACATTAGACAAAAAGGCTATGTCTGGGTCTGAAGGATTTCTCCGACTCCAGAGTGAGCTTGAGTGTGACGTTTCTTTTGATGGCAGTCAATTCAAAGGAAAGTGGTTCGTTATCAGTTGCCCGAACTTCAACCAAATTGGCCTCGAGTGGATCGGGAAATTTGGTCTTCTGGAATTGCCACCTAACTGCGTTTGCAATAGTGCGCTATGAACCGGGCCAAGTCCTGCCAAATCGAATCAGCCGGCGGCAAAGCTAATCTCGACTCTACAGGAGAAATTCTTTTCTGTTTTGCCTCAACCCTCTGGAAGATCAGGACGGAGAAGAACGCAAACGGTTCCATTGCAGATGAATCCGCTTCGAAAATCCTATAACTCATCTCAACAGAGCGAACTCCAGGTCATTTTATCGGTCCGCCCACAGACAAAGCGCGAGCGCGGGGTGCGCGAGCCTCGAAGTCACACAAGCCGGCTAAGACAAAGGCGTGCATGGACGGGTGGGCATGATGGCCAATCAAACCTCTAGGTGCATGAGGGCACAATCTGATTGGTCGCATCTATAATCAGTGAGTATGTATCATATAGTCACCGTCGAGGAATGCAATAAACGACTTTCTAACGACCTTGTTCGTTGTTCTTCTTGTTGGAGTGACACAAAGCGACTGGATGGCACAAATCTAGCTTTGAGAACCCATTACAACAATTGGCGACGCAGGTGAGATTGTTTCCCTGCACATTACAACAGGTGCAACACCTTGGTTTGTAAATAATGACGGCCAATAGGCCAGACATGTGCTCCTGTGTACACGTGTAGCCGCTGTGTGGCTGCTACCGGTGCTCGGGAACGCCTATGCACCAGATGGGTTTATAATCGTTAACTTGCGGACCCCCAACAGGGTTTCTTTAAGATTCTTTCAGGCTACTTGCATCAGGCCTAACTGAAAAGTAAGAGAAAGCCATATTAGTAAGAATGGTTGGTCCCTTGAATACACCACCGGTCCAAATATAGCCTGCTAACCCGTTAGCACGACGATTGCACCTCTGCCAAATGAGGGTTCGCTAATCGATTCCTCAAACACGGCCTGCTGATCGCTAAACCTGCAAACTTGGGCGACTGGAACGTCAGGAATGGAGGCTTGTCTGTTAGACTAGTCACGGAGAATGTCATACGTCACTCATTGATGAACGATACTCATCGGTCCCGCTCCACCTGGGGTCTCGACAGCCGTAGCAAATGGTAATGTAGGCAGTCGAAGTCGAAGTCGTGACCACTTTGATCAGAGGCAAACGCCCAAACCATTGAGTTACGAGCTCGTTGTCTTGCCGCGTTTGGTCGGGAGATATTGACACTGGTTGATGAACGTTCACCCGAACGCTAATGGAACTCATCTGTCTCGCTCATCAATGAGTGCCAGCAAGGCAACGAGCTCGTGACTCAATGGTTAGGGCGTTTAACTCTGGTCAAAGAGGTCGCAATTTTGAGGCTCAGGTGAGATGCCACTTGGGTCTGCGTATAACTGGCTGACGACGGCTAATAAGCCAGAAATGGCCACTCTACTCTCCCTTGCCTTGGCCGGGAATAATTAATGTGATAATTCTACAGATTTTGACAGCGGAACAAATACCAATGGAGCAGTCGATAATGTGTATTTGCAAACAAGGCCTAGCCGGTGTGGTTACCTTTACCAACTTATTAGTAATTCTAAGTGATATATCGGCATGATTGAAGGTGAATGAGGTAGCGGCCGCTACCATTTACACAATTGTTGAATCCTGAATGGATTTGCCGAGACCGGTGCGGGGGGGGGGACTTTACCTTTCGGATGCTTGCGCTTCATCGACACACCACGGTCGAGCGTTCTGTTTGTATTTGTCGATGACCAATGACGGCGAGTGAGCTGTTTTCCTGTTCAATGGCGAAAGCTTCCAGTCGTGCACCGGTTGCAAGTAATCGGTGTTTGGAACGACCTGCCCGAGTAGGTCACAATGGCGAACTCAACAGATGCATTTAAACGCCATATTGATGTATATTTGCTTGACAGATACCGTTCGTATGGACACACTAACGCTTCGGGCACCTATAAAGGTCAAATTCATACTTGCTATTCGACCATTCTCTTTGCAATCCCCAGGACTTTGTACAAATATAACTGTTCAATTTTCTATATACCTATGCTACTCACTATTTTGCAGTAACATATTTATTTTATATATTGTATGTCCACTATATTTGCATAGGGTTTTCAAAGGGTCTACAGGTGCTGCATTTACTTCTGTATACCTTTGATGGGTCCACAGCGCCAGGTCAGTAAGGCGTTGATAATACCCTTTGTAATTTCCGGCGAAATTAATTTCTGATCGCGGTATATATCAGTATATTGAAGGTCTATAGGCGTAGACCGAAAGTGTAAGTGTATATTTGTGTTGAAACCCGTCAACCCCTGTGAAATATACACATGCTGCCATCAGACAGTCGTTAGCAGGACCTAGGCTGTTAGTATGGTAAGTTACAACGTAAATTTAATGTACGAGACTGATGTGAATTTATGTCAGCATCGAATGTGAGGAGAGAAAACATGCGTTCTAGAAAGGGAGCGATTGATTATGGTTGGCAAAAACATAAACCTAAAGCCATCAGATCTCACTGTCTGTAGTCCACTGAGGTTGCGTTCAGGTCGGCTTACTTTGCCTGACTTATCTGACACCTTTGACTGAAGCATGGAGTCTTTTTGAGCCTTCTATCTAGACCCACGTCTCAGCTGTGGAACTCTTCCTTTAACAGGATCAAGGAGAACACGCTGGTTGACCATGAACAGGATGGAAGTCGTGGGGGTGGAAACAAGCGGACTGGTTGTTGCATCCAGGCCACTCACAAAGGACGCACATTGGTGGCCGAGGGCCCGAACCTGAGAGCCGCCAAGTTGGATATTGCCCATCAACTGGGCGTGCCATTTGGTTAGCCGAGGTCACCCACTGTGGCTCCTTGACCTCAACCCACTCGAAACTGAAATCTCCTTACATCCCAGGCTTTGCTCTGCATGGCACCTTTTTATCCAATCGGCGTCATCTCCTTCCGTCACTGCCTTCCTTTCCCGGTCTAGCTGCTTTCTTCAGTTTCGCAAAGACGCTTACTTCTCGCCGCCATTGACCCTCCTTTTCCACCAGAGTTACTTCTATCCTTTTTTATTCATACAACCGAGGTTACTTATGATTTTAATCTATTTCCCGGTTCGTTAGAAAAAGTTGTTGCCATTGAATGAGGACCTTCTGATTGGGAGGAAATGGGGGATGGCCACAGTAAGTGGGACGTTATTCGGGGAGGGTGGGGGGGGTTGCAGTCTGTGGCCAAGTTAGCCCGGATACTCATTGTAGCTCGCAGAGGCGGGTATTCGTGGAATGTCCTGGTAGAGGTCACACCATACCGCCGCCATTGTCCCATCTTTTTTCCACCACCGTTTCGCGCGCCCAGGCCACTCACGAGGGACGCAACTTGGAGGCCGAGGATGTGAACCTGAGAGCTGCCAAGGTGGCTATTGCGCACCAACTGGGCGTCTCTTTCGGTTAGCCGACGTCATCTAGAATTGTGGCTCCTTCGCTCGAAAACGCATGATCATTCCAGGTCTACCTCTGATTTGCACCGCACTTTCTTTATCCTGACCCCCCTCCCCCCTGCTGTCATCTGAATCTGAACTTACCCACCTATATGCCTTTTAAATTCTCCAAGTTATTCCAATGAGGCACTTTTTTTCTAGATTTGATCTTCTTTTTTCTTCTCCTAACCGACTTCCTTCTTTCTATTAAATCATTTCCTGTTTTTTTCGTAAAGTTCTTGTGATATCATTGGGTGGACTGTAATGTCAGCTAGGTGTTGGAATAGTATTTACAGAGGCGTGGTAAACCTACTGCCAATTTTGCTGAGAAGCCTGCGCGTGGCAAACTCGTTGGGGCTGAAGTCTTTCATTATATCTGTGTCCCTAGTATTCTTCGGATAGGATCTTCGGCAAAGAGGATATTGCCGGTTGAGAGGTCCTGTGGCCGTTTAAGAAGCAATCTTATGTCCAATGATAAATTGACGAGCATACGTTTGCTTTCCGTAAATTCTCTTCAGACCTATACATTTATATGATAATTAAATAAATAAACTGTGCTGATTGGTTGAAAGATGAAGTGTGGTTCTTGTAAGGGCCGGTGGAATGGTGGGGGAACTGAGGTGAAAATGTCATGAGTGAGTATTTGAAATATTTGGCGAATAAACGTGTAGCCAATAAAAATGCATGAAGAACAACGCACAGATTAGCAGGCATCTCAACGGTTTTCACGTATTTTATTTATTATTATATTATTTAAGGTGGTTTTTCTAAATTATTTCAAATGACGAAATAGTGGTTAGGAGATCTTTAAGTAACTTGAAAAAACTTAGAAGCTTTTGGAGTGGCAAACAATTTTATCAAGGAAAATGGGCACTGAGCAGAGAAATGTCAGTTAAAGAAGCTGCAACCAGAAGTCTGGACGGCCAGTGACTGCATTGAAGGTACATGCGAGTCAGTTTCCCGATCCGCCACAGTAGGCATCCCCTCCACTCGACAGCAAGTCACAGTTCGTCGCAATCCAAGGATACGCTAGCACTCACCAAAATTTCCTCACGTTCCCACAAAATAACTTACACCAATAGCGTAGAGGAAACGGGACTAAAATCGCAGCTTTGCCTACAACTCAGAGACTAGACCCAGGCTTAGAACTTGCAAAGCAGGTAGGGGAACTCGCCATACTTCCGAGCTTCATGTAGGGTAACCTCGAGCTGATCTACTCTAATTTCAAATTGATGGAAGGGCATATGGGTCTTTTTCAGTTCAGTTTTAGTAGCTGAAAGGTAGTCAAACGCCTTTGAGTTCCCGATTGGTAATACTGGCTAAGAAATGGATCGATACAGCAGGGAAATTCAAAAGGTGGCCACTTGCTTAATTCCAGACGAAAAGCGAATCACCGTCCGTTAATCGACAAGGGTAAACATGCGTGAGTTGTAGTCATGAGTAGTACAGTAGTATCCCGACTTATTGGTGATTCGGTTTATAAAGCCTTGCGTGAGGACAGTATTGCGAGTGCTGCAAGAAACTTGCCTAAGTTTGTAAATGTTTGACAATTTCACATATACCGGCGTGAAGAATTTTCGGAAGAACTTAGAAATAATAATGGACAGTATTATTATGATCCCCAGGTTCCGCAGACGTAAAAATAGCTATAAAGTAGAAAATAAATTTAAATCTTCTTCTTAATTGAAAACGGTATCGAAACACTTACTTTATATGTAAAATGAGAACTTTTCTTCAGTCAAAATATTTTTTACATATTAAAATTAGTGGATAACTATTCATTGAATATCGCCAAATAAATCTGTCATCATTTCGATCATTTTCAGTGCCCTTTTGTGATCATTCATAAAGTCCGCTCCTGTTTGCTGTTTACATCTTAACCTTTAAAGTAAGATATACATAAAGAGCACTTAACGAAAAAATGAGTTTTTGATCTTAATTCTTATGAATATGACCATGTGCATCATGTTTAGAAATGCCTCAAAAAAGCAAAACACATTGTTGAGAACAAATAATGTCCGCAACGGAATTCTGATAGTGTTATTCCTAAGGTTACTAAAAAAACTTTTCATGATAGGTAACTTCTTTAAAAAGTGTTCTAATTAGATATTCAGCTGACGAATTTCTGCCTATATTAACTTTTTTAAGGTAATGTCACAATGAAATTAGAGACCTTTTACAATTATTCTAATATACCTGAAAATGAACGACTCCACTGGACTGAGAATGAAAGAACTTTCTTTTTTATTTCTAATGGATTATTTTTCGCATATGTGGATTAATTCCACGATCTGTTATAAGCTTGCGAATGCAATAAATCTGGCCATATATGGCCATTTTCGAAATACTTACTATTTCCCTGTCCGTTCCGTTTTTAAATAATGCAAAAAAGAAACGTTTATTTTACAAAAAACTATAACTCTACGTGACCTAAGGCCTTTTTTCATTATCTTCGCAATAAAATATGCGGACACTTTTTATGCGCAAGTAGAATGGTGCGGTCAAACAAAATTTCGACTGAAACATTTTGCTACTGCATTTTTTTGCAAAAAACTTAAGGGGTTAGCTAAACCTAATTTTTAAAGCTTTAATCGTTGCTTTTTTCTAAAAATAAATTCAATTCCTTAAACTTGGCTTCATTTCCATTTAAGCAACTTCGTACAAAATTTTCCAATTCTAGAAAGGATAATTGTTCCACCTTTTTCTACTTATCCTGGAATTATTCTATAGCACAGGACATGTTAATAAAAAGTTTGGTTCTTTCGTACCTTATAGCGTGGTGCTTTTCTTAGTTATGAACTTACTCATGATTTCGCCAAAATTTGCGCCTTTTTCGCGCCACAGTTTTAACAAAGAGGGCAGTTTTTCATTCATTCAATCCACTAAGTTCATCAAAATAGCATGGAAAAATATAAACTAGGCTAAGGAAAGTTCTATGGAAATTGCAGCCACGCAGCCCCGCAGACAAAAGGCCGTCAGGGGGAAGAAGAAGACTCACCGTGACTCAACCAGCGTAGTGATTATTTATAATGTAGGCAACCGAAGACGGACGAAACTCACTGCAACGTGCGAAGGCATTTGATTAAGGCATTTAGAATTTTGTCTATGTGGAACCAACCATTCTCTAAGAAAACGTCAAGATCGAAATAAACCTGTTCCAGTGACACCCCTTTGAGAAATATCAGGGGGGTAAACATTCCAGTTGGGCGAGATGGCTTTGTTTAGAGAGTGAGGCGGTTGTTTGTATGATGCGTGAGATAAGATAACAGCACGCGCGGCTTGAGTATGAGCCTAAATTTGATGGGCAACGAATGGTTAAAGCTAGTAGTTTGTCTTAGCACCAAATCCTACACCAACTACCTGGTCCTAATCCTGAATAAAACACCCTAAATATAACCCTCCTATTTCAATTCCCTAAAAAGATCGTCTAATTCTAAATTCCCAAAATCCGTCCATCAATGCCGACGAGAATTTATATCAGCACAAAAATGACTACTCGAGTCGTTTCAGTAAGCAGTAATCAAAAATGGGGTTGCATGACATTCGTTACCGTTTAATACACGCCTTCCCACATCCCGCAGTACAGGGGAAAGTGACGCGTACCTGGGTAAAAATATTACAGTACAATAAGCCAGGAATTTAGCTAACTGGAAAAACAGTCGAGTAATAGCCCATAACGACCTTCAGAACCGTTTGCTCCTCAGTCTGGCGTTCGAAAAGGCTGTGTCCTGTCGCCCATTCGGCAGGAGTTTCCTTTGTAGTGGTCTTGGATACAACTAGTCGTGGGTTGTTTTCAAAGGGTAACTGTGAGTAGGGTTTTTAGTGTTGGTTAAACTGATTAACCAAAAAAGGATTTTGGGAACATAAGAAAAAAAAGTCGTAAAATTTCGTTGCAATAATTTAATACGGCGGATATGGGCCGACGGCGTTGGTCGCGTAAACCGAAAAAAGGCGCAAAAAAACAAATCGAGCTCGAACTGAGGTCATATCAAGCACGAATCACTGTCGATAAACATGGAAATGTGGAGTTTTATCCCGAAAACTTTCTTTTGCCCAAAACCCAGTGATAATGGTTTTTTGGAGACTTTTTTTAATATTAAGAAGAAACTTCGGGGTTTTTACATAAGATATCAGTATCCCACACTCAACCTAACATTAAACCTTACGCGTACCCCAACCCTTATCCTAAATCTAACCCTAAAGTTAACCCTAACACTCACCCTCACCTAACACTAACACTTGACCTGACCCTTACCGCTTACCCTCACCGTAACTCTTACCCTAACTCTAACCTCTGACGCTAACCCCTTACCCTAACCCTTACCCTAATCGTACTCAAATCGAGCTCAAATCGCTGTGGACAAACCTGGAAATGTGGAGTTTTGTTCCACCACTACCAAGGAAACTCCAGCCGCCCATTCTATATAACTATGCCCTTAACTGGCTTCTCGTGAAGGCCCTACGTGAAGTTGACGGTATTGTGCTTGCACCCGGATGTCTGTTGACTATTCTCAAATTTGCCGAGGATATTGCCTCACAAACTTATATTTTTGGTGATCTACAGTGTATGGTTTCTGTTATTTCCATTTGAACAAGTTCGAAACTCTCCACGTCTATTTCCAGTGACTTCCTGCTAGACCGACTCCAATTGTTCACTCTTCGGAAAGGCTGCCCCCTTTCCTCTGAACTGCGTGCCCGAGCCCCCTTCCTCCGAGAATTCCGCTCCTGTTGACTCTTTGGTTTCTAGTCGAATGCACACTGGCGTTAAACATAGTCCCCCGGCCAAGCACTCCCGTTTGGCTCTCTTGCCTTTTACTAACATTTGACCACAATGCTTCTGGCCCCTCACTGCAACAAAAAACAATTGTTTTTGTAAGAGCTTCTCAATATTGCCTCCCCCTCTCCCTCTGGTTCGTTAATAGCAGTCACCGCCGCTGACCTGAAGCGCTTGCAATCTCCCCCCCCCTTGCCAGCCTAGTGTGGTCTCTGTTTGTGTCTATTCCCTCCCTTCGCGCTGCCGTTTTCAGACCAATCCCGGGGCCATAGGAATGGGCTCCTGAAATCATATGAAACCAGAGCCACGCCCCCTCTCCCACTAACACACACAAGCTTTTCTAAGACTAGTTTCACCCTGCGTGGCATAATTGTTGAATTTGCGTTGTTCCCTTGCATAGAATCAGGCGATTTGACCGACTCCCTTCGTTCTTGACTTGGTGTATCCATTGTTGAGGTTTTTACTTTGATTATCCTTTTTTGTTTAGTAGTACCGTACCTCCTTGATAGTTTTTATCACTGATTTTGACGTACGCGTCGCTGCTGGATACAGTCGGAGAAGTCAAGAGACGAAACAGTGTCACTGGTGAACGAGGTAGCTAAATCGGTCGGCTTGTCTATAAACGCTGCACCTCTGTTCAAGAGAAGGCATCTCCCGAGAATAATGGCTGTCAAATTGAAGAATTAAGCAGTCTGAAATACCTCGAAGCAGTATCAAATGAAGCAGTCCACGGTCACTGCGACAACATCAAAAGGATATCCCAGGCCATTCAAGAAGGACGATTGAGGTGGTTTCGACACGTGCGTCGTCGTGCACCTCATGTACTTAGTGTGACTGCCCTCGACACGAAACCGCTGCCTAATTAGAAACGCCAAAGGGGTGTCAGCTCAAAAGCTGGCTTGAATCACTCCGTCAGGACATGAAAGTGGTTCTTAGACGTTCTCTTTTCGGTCTCCGGTGCCGGTGGAGAGTGTAGCGACCTTGTACTCTAACAACTGCATGTCCCACATGTCTGGCTTTCGTGTGCGCCAACGCGTAAGCCCCTGCAGTGCCAAGGTCATTCTCTGTCTGGCTCACTGGTCACTCACTTCGCAAGGCCAGTGTAGGGACAGTTGTTAACGCTCAGTCACTTCCAGAGCCGACGACTCACTATTCAGTTGCAGACTCTCTGGAATCCGGCTCATTCATGGCTGGCCTGCACTAGTCTGGAAGTCACTTTCCTATTGCTTACATACTATGCTTGTTCCTACCTTAGTAAATTCTCCCTGACACTATGGCGTTCCACGCCTTATTCAATTCAACTAGCTTATACCTGTTGGGATACGTTAGATCACCTATTATCCAGCTGGACCACATCGTATCCCACATTGTTGATCCCGACGTTCAATTAACTCCACATTCCACAAGAGAATGGATTGAATTGCCAAGGTCTGCCGGTACCGATCGTCAGGCGTGGCGGACTACCAACCGGCACATCATCGAGGCGGGCTTGGTCAGTCCCGATTACGACCTTAACAAGTACAGTCGGAATTATTAATGGGATGCGAGTACGATGATGTCCACCATACGCCCAAGAGCAGGGATGGTGACTGCAGACAGTTATAGCGAAAGTAGACCACCAGCCATCTACCACATTATAAACCCCCTCCCCGCTTGAACCGGCGACATAACATAGTCAAGATGACCGGGCGGGAATCAGGCACAAGCCCCTTTCCCCAATGCACACCAGAAAAATTATCTTACATAGTCTTAAGTGACAGGGAAACCCTGTTGTGTTCCCGGTCTAAAACATGTAGTTACTCGTAAAAGCGTAAACTCAGATTTGCACTCCATGCTGAGATCGAGGGGATATGAATTGACGTTCTGTAAAGTCCATACTAGAGCTCGATACTGTAGTTGGCCTATAGGAAGTCTACAGACGGCAAACGTTACGACATAAACGCATGGGGGGATTGTGCTCTTATTTAGTAACACGTTATTTAACCCATAAGCGAATCACTGCACCTCATACAGATTGGGAGTGCATAGTAGGTGCCGAATTCTTAAAAAGCACAAACAGGCCGTATTATCATAAACTGTTGAGTAGCCTTGGTTAGCATGATTACGAGAATTCGCGCTTTAGCATAGGCTAGTACTTCTAGCAGCAGTATCGTTGGCCGAACCTGTTAGAAACGAACACAGCCTAGTGGATGGATTTGAGAGGTTGGTTTTTCCTAAAGTATAGACTACGAGGGCTAGGATATTCCTGCTAGAATTAGCATGCCATTTTCAGGAGTGCTAATTCTAGCAACCATGCTTGCAAAGGCCAGCAATTCGTATGCTACAATTTGGCCTGTACCTGCATTCAAGAAATTTTAATGTAGCATGCAGTCGTAACCTAAATGGGGATTTAAGTATAGTGTAAGCTTAAAGAGACGTGTATTTAAATATAGCTGAAGATCTACACTGCATTTAGGTTATAATAAAGAGGCATTTGTCCTTTTTTATGAATATTGCTATTACTTGTGCTATGCCAATTGTAATAAGTGGTAAACTACAATATGGACTGCACGTGAATTCAAACGACACAAGAATCATTCGATCGAGCAGGTCCTCCATGGCCGACTTTTTTCTGCGTCTAATAGCTTACGATACATGCTGCGCTACTATCCCAACTGCTAACATTATAGCTCAGTGTTGGTAGCATTAGTACTATTACTGACTATGATTTGAAAGAGGTGACACTGATTTAAGCTAACCCTGGGCTCATAAAATTCTGATTCCAACAGGGAGTGTGGATCTGGGTTAAAGTTATTTGGAGCAAACGAAGGCTTGCCTTAGCTTCCACCCTCTCATCTCTATCCACCAGGCTGTGTCATCTAAATGGTTTGCGAGACGTTTTTAAATAGAGAAGTAGAAGGCGTGCGGATCACCAAAATCATAGTTTTTCTTGTCTGAAGAATTTTCGTGACTTTATCAACACGATTCTCCCAGACATACAATTCACGGGGGAAGAAGAAAAGGATCAACAGCTACCCTTCCGCGATGTACACGCCATGCGAATTTTCAACAGCGAAATCGAAACAATGGTTTGTAGTGGTCGCTTCTGCTCGAAGCCCTCCTAACTCTTGACGTCCCAGACAAGGTTACTCAGAGCTGAACCTTGCGCGTGAATGCACTATTCGGCGCGCCTCCGACCAGACGCAGACCGGTGCGCACGAGACATGGACCGCCCACGTCGGTGTCTGCCCTCGCACTGTCAAACCAATCACAAAAGAGACAGAGAGCGAGAGCTGTCGGTGGCCGCTCGGGATGACTGACGCTAGACTGACTTAGCATTCTGCCCCCGCGCGGGGCAGATGCGACGCCGCTGCTCTCTCACACAGCTCTCACAGTCGAAGGCACGCCAGCCCGACTCAAACTTCCTATGAACTATTCTCCAACTCATTCTGCAAACAATATATCAGTCCTACTACTCTGCCTTTCCAAGACTTCTCAAATCTCCGAAAGAACCGGGCTTGAAAGATGGCAGCTATTAGGGTTAAACCTTAGCAGCCTTAATAAATTCCGATAGGTATACGGGAGGGTGACGAACACAACACGGCTTCTCAATTTTCACAGCAATCATTCAGTGACTCACAAACGAAGCTGCGTGAAAACCTTTTTCGAAAGAATACAGACACATTACAATAACCCGGAAGAAAAAACACTTAAGGCCGGATAGCTCCGCGACCAGAATGGCCATCCGAAAGCCTTCATAAACCGATGCCTACGTGCTCGCCCTACGAGGCCCAAAGTAGGACCTGAATGATATGAATGATATGATATGAATGATATGATATACACTGTCATCCATCAAGGATGTGTCGGAAGCGACCGAGCGCATTGGTGCGGGACTAGACTATCATGCGCAGCCGGGTCATGCGAATCAAGGACCATGTAAGCCCCAGTGAGCAGTCAGGCGTAGTGTATCGCATACCGTGTCTAAACTGTCCCCGAAATTAAACAGTACAGACAGGACGTATGCTCGGTTCCCGCATAAACGAACATAAGCTGGCAATACGACGGGGTGAGGCATTATCGCAAGTGGCTACCCATACCTACGAGACCGCGAGCTTAATCGCGCACGCCGACAACGCCGCGAATTGACTGAAGCCTGGTCCTCAATTGAGAGCTCATTCAATTTATCGATCTAGTGCCGGTACACATCGCCCTATGCAGGAATCTCCGGTCTGATAGCACTGGTGGTTGACTGCCCCCTCTCCCCTCCTCCTCCATAAAGGTTGATTGGCCCCTGCCTCCTATAACTGTTGCTTGCATTTCGTTGGCGCCTTTTATCTCTGACGAGGGACTCCAGAAAGAGCCCGAAAGCTCAGAGAAGTAAAACTATGATTACGGTGACCGAAACGCCTTCTACTGCTCTATGTACATACCTGGGATGCGAACATTTGCCTCTATACGTTTTTAAATGATTGCCGAATCGTTACTACGCCTTTATGTGGCATAGTGCCATTTTCTGTTTGCCAGGCTAGACTGGGCAGAGTGAGGCTGTTAGTGATGTGGTTATCTCATGCACTGGCGTTTTCTTACAGCTCGGGCTTAGACATTTAGCAGTGTGAATTTGGGCGGGGGGAGGAGAGTGCTTTGTACAAATCGTTGTTTATGTCCTCTCACCTCTATATATTTAATCTGTTCCTAATCTGCCCGCACGCCCGGGTGTGAGGCCGCACCTAGCCTTCCACGTCGTATTTGACCCCAAGTTGCGCCATTATGTTTGCGTAAGTCGTCGGCTGGCATAGGTGGAAGGAGGGAGGGGGGGGGGCATACTGGAGTCAGTAATAAGCAATGAAAGGGAGCAATTTTTTATCTGGGACGCGGAGGGACCTAGTTCGCCTGGAACACCTGGAGGTGACGACGCATACTGCAATTAACGCAGTTTGACTCGCATTTTGTGACCGGATTAGAGTTCGTGCCTAGGTCATCTACAGACGTAGGTGTGGAGGGGGGGGGTGGGGGGAATGGCCGAGTCTTAGGGTGCCCGTTCAGGTGACTGCTGTAATTTTAGCTAGATCGACAATGGTAGAATTCTTTGATGCTGATAGAGATACGAACGCAATCGGCGGTATTGCCTTCGGCAAGCAAGGGGGGAGAAGTACTCTCGCTATCAATGATAACTAGTACTAGTGTTGAAAGAGAGCTAGCAGAGCCACAGAGAGTAGTAAGGTATGCTTATTGATGACTATTTATAGAGAATCTTAAGACTGGATTACTAATAGTATAGAGTAGTACGCCAATACTGACGGTGCAAGTTCGGAGAGCGGATCCCGGGTGCTCTGAATCAGCTGCCAGTGTATGATGATTCCATCGCCACCTTCAGTGGATATCACATTGTATGTGCATGTATTAGATCGGGACCTAGTGTGCAGGCGAAGCATATATCAGGCGAAATATAGCTGAAGGGTTATTTATTAATATCTCAAGTTCTCAGTGTCTATTTTCCCTCATCCTTCTGAACCCAGAGTACCTTTCCTCTCATCCAAGGTTCGAAGGGCATCCCACGTGGTCACGGCCGAGCTTGATAATGTGCGGATGGCAGGTAGAGAATCGGGCACAGACAATTACGGGAACCAGTGTTAGCCTGTCAGGGGGTAGCACATAGAAGATCAGCTGTGTCGGCTTCTACTAAGTTTAGACTACAAGGGCTAGGATACTACTGTTCGTAGTACTATGCCAGGGCCAGGAGTGCTAGTTCTAGTAATCATACTTGCTAAAACCTCTAGGCGGTAAGCTACAGTGGCTACGATAACCCTGATCGAATTCGCAGGACTTCAACGTTTACCACGTGGCTAGCTGGTATGCATATGGTGTGACCTCTACCAGGACATTCCACGAACACCCGCCTCTGCGAGCTACAATGAGTATCCGGGCTAACTTGGCCACCCGAGGCCACAGACTGCACCCCCCCCCCACCCTCCCCGAATAACGTCCCACTTACTGTGACCATCCCCCATTTCCTCCCAATCAGAAGGTCCTCATTCAATGGCAACAACTTTTTCTAACGAACCGGGAAATAGATTAAAATCATAAGTAACCTCGGTTGTATGAATAAAAAGGATAGGAGTAACTCTGGTGGAAAAGGAGGGTCAATGGCGGCGAGAAGTAAGCGTCTTTGCGAAACTGAAGAAAGCAGCTAGACCGGGAAAGGAAGGCAGTGACGGAAGGAGATGACGCCGATTGGATAAAAAAGGTGCCAAAAAGAGTAAAGCCTGGGATGCAAGGAGAGTTCAGTTTCGGGTAGGCTGAGGTCAAGGAACCACATACGGTAGGCCAGGCTAACCAAAAGAGACGCCCAGTTGGTGGGCAATAGCCAACTTGGCGGCTCTGAGGTTGGGACCCTCGGCCACCAATGTGCGTCCTTTGTGAGTGGCTTGGATGCGACAGACAGTCCGTCTGTTTCCACCGCCACGACCACCAGTCTGCTCATCGTCAACCAACACTTTCTCGCTGGACCTGCCGAAGAAAAAGTTCGACATGAGTGATTCGTGTCTAGATGAAATTCTCAAAATAATTCCATAAATGATTCAAACCGCCTCAAAACACTGCCAAATAAATACTAAGGGAACAGCCCTCCTAGTTGATTATACACTGTCTAGATTAACTCATGATGGAGTCAGGTAAACGAGGCAGACAGAAACGCAATCTCAGTGGAGGGCTGGCTTTAGATTTAAGTCTCTGTAAAACAAAATTGGTTGGTCAATTCGGTGGAAGTACGTGTTTCCTCTTCAAGGTCGATGCTTTCATAAATTCACATTAGTGTGGTAAAAGGAATGTGCAACCAACTCACCCCCCGTTTAGTGGTTCTGTTAATACTAATCGGAATATCTCAAGTAAATGACAGAAGCCCTTTAAAAGCTCCATTGAAACGGTTAAGTCGCAAAAATGGTCACAGGTAACAGAAACTTACGAAATCTCCAGTTTTGGATAAGTCTCGTGCATCAGACGGATCGGATCAACCGGTATATCACGACCGTACACATCTGCAAGAAGGTTAGAAAAGGGAAAATATTTAGTCTCGAAAAACTTCCCAGCTAAAGCCTACTATCTAGGCTTGTAGTGTACTATGTGGGCAGAATACTATATTTTTTAATGCTGCAAAATGTAAAGGAACATGTGAAGAGACGATGTGACCAAAGGCTAAAAGCACCCAACCACAAAATTTTCATAAAAGTGCACTTTGCAAAAAAACACGCTTGACATTCTTTTGGGAACGTACAGAAATGCGCTTCCATAATCCACTTTTGGGTAAACATACAATGCGTTCCGTAAAAGTGTTACCAGGGTGATAAAAATAAACAACGGAATAACCTTGGAGCAGATAATTGGAGACAACATAGTTGAGTGGATTCCCGGAAAGTGAACAGAAAAAGGAGACGTGATTAGCAGACGGAGGGGATTCGTTTTCTTTCACTGATCCATTTAGATCATTCTTGCCGAGACTCCCCCGTTTGTAGATTATGAAAAAGCTGTTACACCGCCTGATTAGTTGACACAACAGTTCGACCGTCATTTCTGATGAGCTCGAGAGCGGGTGAGCGCGAAGATGGTGCCTTGCAAGTAAATTAGTTTATGAACTAGAAAAACGGCATCCCAAGAAGTATAATTAGGTAAAAGAAGTACTTTGGCAACGGTGGTTTGTGTGAATTTTCGACCTGGCTCGTCGTCGTCAGATGGATGCATCGTACGATTCCCATCCGTCTGACAACGACGAACTGGTGAGGCAGGGTCAAAAATTCACACAGTAAACCACCGTTGCCAAAGTACTTCTACCAAACGAGTTTATATTGATGTAGGCCGTCAGGGCTACACAAACCACAAGGCACTAAACACTGCAGTCAAAAACCACTCAGCCTGGGATTTAAATATGCTGGCAAATACAATGAGGAAGAGAACGAGGGGATGAGCATGAAGGCGTACCAAATTCGCGATCAAGCAGTTTGTAGATGACGCTGGTAATGACGCGCATGGAACCACCGCAGTCGATGTAGACAGCGCCTATGATGGCCTCCACCATGTCACCGAGGACTTTGTAGCTGAGTGACCGCGCCGGCCCACTGTACTGGTCCTAGCAGGCCAAAAGACAAGAAATATCAGCTGAGAGCGGAACCGAGGGAGGGAGGGAGTCAGCCTGGACAACAAACGGAAGTAGAGACGCAGCAGGTTCTACTCGCAGGAGCGTCCAATGCCAGAGAACAAAACGAAAAAATGTAACGTGTAAAGCATTTGAGTAATAAGGTGGTGATTGCTTCAGTTTCTTCATAGGTATGTGTATGTACGTGCGTACTAGACTGAAGTGGGTGGGTGGTGAGTGATAAACTGAAAACTGTAAAACAAATCTGACTGCAGGGGACCTTCACTGCAATCTGAGTCTATCGAGCCCCGGGCCCCTAACCCTGTCTCAGCTGAGCACAGTGATTACAACCTGATGATTGCACGGCTGAATCAGAGAAGTGCGCATTGGCGGCGGTGCAATGGACGGTCTTACTGTGGTATCAGTAGTGAGGTCTGATTCGATAAATCCAGGACAGAAAGTGAGGAACGATCCCCCAGGATCAGCCTCCCTGGACTGGCTACTCGGGTCTATAAGTTGACTATTGACGAGCTTAAGCTCTACCAACAGCCTTAATTGCGTTCGTCACAACCAATGTTTGCAGACAGCACTGCCGGACTGCGTTTTGCGCAACAAGGAGCGTTGGTGTGGCGAGTGACGACCCGTTACGGCAGATTTGCGGGTGACTGGAATGAGCAAGTTTGGGCTCCGTGTACAGTACTGGTCGTGAGAATCCTTTATCGCCCACCGGAGTTCTCCCCCTCACACAGTGGATATATAGGGGTTTCAATGAAACACTTACCTACCCACCCCCTCCGTCAAAAGTAGGTTACGATGGCAACATTGCGATTCCAAGGAGACTGACGTAGGGACTGATACATATACAAAACAGGCTGGCAACAGATACCTCCTCGTGCGAGGAGAGCTAAAGGGGGAAAAGAGAAGAGGAAATGGAGAGGGCATACCTCTAACTGCCAGAGTTTGAAGGGTTCTTCGAGGACGACCTGGGCGAATTCGCCAATATTTTTCCACAGGGTAGGATCCGTTTGGTCCAGATAATGATGAATGTTAAATCGGACTGCCACGATGGCCAGATTTATGTTTGAAACAAGAGCAGTTCGCAGATCCGTCAATTCGCCTGAATTTGATGCAGGGAAGCAGGAAAGATAGAGAGAGAGAGGGTGGAAAACAAAGTAACCTGCAATACATCAAACGAGGAGATGTCACGTCGGATCCATAGGCGCTTTCGAAGGATTGAGAAAACCCAGTGAGCAGCATCGATACAGGATACAGTGTCGCCCTTGCTTGGGTAACAGCCTTGCCCCAAAGTATTAAAGCTGTCTACTTTTTTCAAGTTGATGTCCATTAATCACCAAGGTGCCTTCTCCTGTCAGGGATGCAGCTCGAGAAAAAATTTCGTCTTTCCGGAATTTATGGACATGCCAACCGACGCCAATCCGGTCTGACCAAACATCTCCTCGAAGCTGACTCACGCTGGAGGCGCTTGTGGCGACCCCGGGCTCTTACTTCGGACGCGACCGTCTCACGAGCGGCTGTGCTCTCGTCCGACAGTCAACTTGATGCAACCTATTCTCCACTATGCCTTCCACCTGGCGTTTTCCATAGTAACTTAATTCACTGCGATAAGTCGCCGTGTAGGTTAATACAATTAGACGCCGCGATAATTAGACCTCGTTTCTCTTCTCCACTAGTCGATTCTTTGTTTGCCAACAACCGATCAATAAGCAATCAGAACGTTTGCCGTCCATTCTGCTGAATTATGACCAACAACACCGCAAGGAGTTTTGATGGTTTATGCGCTGCATTGGGATCTCACCTTCGACCCTGCGTAGCTATGAACATGAGTAAGTACAGCAATAATAAACGCCTGCTGGCTTGAGTACACAGACACCATCAAAACGTTTCGGTGTCAAGTTGTTGCCATGATTGTGGTTTCTGGAGGCTGGTAACAGACTCTGGTAATCTGTTGCGAGATCTCAGGCGCTATGGAGGACCGTGCACCCAGTCTTCGAATTTTGGATTCAAAACCGTGCGCTGCGGTGGAGGAGGAAATACATAAAAAAGCGCAAGTAGATGATTCTACTGGACCTGCCACAGAGGTTGATGCAATTAAAAGACATGGAGGACGGAAATAAGCAGTGGGCCAGAAAACTCACCTGGATTGAAAGTAGAATGCTCTGCAAAGATGCGCTGCGTCACCACAAAGTCGAGGACAGCGTCTCCGAGGAACTCAAGTCTATAAAGGGAATCGGAGAGAGAGAAGGGGTCATGACAGCAGCAACTACCTACTGAAAAGGGGGATGGGAGGAGTAGAACTCAACAATAGCAAAGCGAGAAGCCTCACGATGGTCACATTACAAAAATCGAGCATCTAGTAACTGGAGCAGCCAGTCTGATGCGACCAAAATTATTACACTCGATCAAAAAAAACGTTTAGAAGGTTGACACTGACAGAGCAAGTCAGTCCTGCTCTGGAAAAAGAGTCGACGGGAAACGGATCACTTGCAGTTTGAAGTTTGTAGCACTGCACACTTCAGTTGGATCCCATGTTGTAAATGTGGCCAAGGCTGCGATATCGCCATCTAATTATGCCTTGCATGAATGCCCAAGGAAGAGCACAACAAGAAGAGCGCAAAATTATAAGTCTTTGTACAAACCTAGTTTATCATACTTCAGCAAGCGAATGCATACGAGATTTGACCAATGAGATTGTGGTCTCAAGTAAGGCGCGACTTCTTTGGCTTTATGACTCATGCATTTAGCGTGATGGAATCTTGCACCCGGCCGCAGCTGCGCGCGTCATCACGTTCACTCTGTGTGGGCAGTCCGGTAGTCTGGCGTGCGAATGGCTCGTCAGGGTGGCGAACACCCGCAATTAAGCTGGGCCCTTACATCCCAGACACAGAAAATGTCGGACAATGGTTACGATTCGAGTCATAAAACTAGCATAGATAACCATTCTGGAGGCTAGCTGGGGTGTAATTCCAATTCATGTCTTGCGTGTGGATGCGTATAGATGGACTGCATAGTAGTGGAGAACGAAAATTTGGAACTGAGAGAGATGCGAATGCAGCGCAGGCCTTCATCAACATAAATAGATTCAGGCGCAAACATCAATGCCCTCTCACTCCTGACAAACACGATTTATAGGCTAGCCAAGCGTGTCCAGAGGAGGCGAAGAGTGGGATCAGCTTTAATGCTTTAAAAAATATACAGCCACAAACCCCACATAGACATGGTTGGACTCCGAGTTAACAAATAAGCAACCAGCAAAATAAGAAAGTCACAGTGGCATTACGACGATACGAATGTGCAAGTCACAGCCACGCGCCACCGTTGGGCTCAATCGTAGACTGGTGTGCCCTAGGGAGCGGAGACTTTGACTGTCAAATCCACGAAACTTCCCTTTCAGCAATCTGCTCCAAGGGACCCACCGTCCAAAGAGAAACGGCTTAAAATATCTATTCATATGTAAAACCAAAACACCGAAAAATAAGACTGAACAGAGGTGATAAACACACCGTTGGTAGCAGCCCCAATCGTGAGCGGAAAGCGAGCTCGCATGAGTGATTGCCTGAATGAGCAGTCGTATGTGACGAAATTTGTAGCCCAGAATGCTCTCAAGACCAGCCAACTGATTTTTCTTGTCCACCAGGGTCTGCGAGAGGGGCACGAGAGTGAGACGGTTGGCCAGTTGAGCTGTTAGAGTGTCGACCTCATTGGCGCCGGAGTTCGCGCTGTGGCCTGTGGTCGGCATACTATCTGCTATAAGAACTTCCACTTCCGCGTGACGTCGATCCATAGAAACTTGATCGTCTGAAACTAGGTCGGGATCCAGCGGACGGTCAGGCGGGAGAAGGAGAAGGTTCCAGGACTCCGAGGAGGACCAAAGCTTACGCGAAGGCTCATCCACTGCGGCACGACTGTTGGCGTTGGGAAAATCGGCGAGGGGTTGTCGCTTACGTGTCAGGTCGAAATAAGCCAGCAGACGTGCTACCGCGGAAGGATGCAGATAGTAAAGGAAGGAGCCAAGCAGAGCCTCCATGGAGTCCGCAACCGCCTTGTCATAAATCTTCACGTAGAGACGGGGGTCATGAGACCTGCGAGCGGCTTCCTGAGAATAGATGCAGAAGGGAAAAATAAGAAGGAAAATCCCACAATTGAGCCTCCTCTTATACATTGTACATGTATAGTCCTGCATTTAAATACGGTTATTCCATGATAATTACTAAGGAAAGGAAAATAAATTCTGGAAAAAAATGAGTGCAAGCAACATACAACCCCACGGCGACCTTTCGGTCGCACTTGGTACACCATAAGGGCAATGTTGACTACTTTGATAAAACACGCGTCGTCTATGAAATCCCGTATGCCAGTTGTGATGCTGTGCCAAATTGGGAAATGCGTCTCAAATAATATACACGAACATCGTTTGGCCGTCCGAGGACGTGACCATTTATCCCAGATGGACATACACACACTGGAAACCGGTCACAAATTCGCGTGACAGAACACACGCATTGCTGGTGACTGCCCAAGCACAAAATGCAGCCAATTCCTGGAAGCAATGCATTCAGATGAGACACGCATCAATTAGCATATCGATTTAGATGTAACATGCAAATATCTCAAGGAATACTTCAACGCACACACCGCCATTCAAGATGGCATGACTAAATGCAAGAAACGCATATTAGCACGCAGTAGAGCCCGTAAACAAGGTTAAATAAATAATTTAAAACAGGCATATGTAGCAGGATTTATTGGATCCAATAAATTTCCTAACGGTTTTTCATCTGCAATCTGGCTTTTGTTAGATAACGAATGGGCGCATACAGCAGCTTAAATGTTGACAGACTGCCAAAGTACAACAGCAGAGCTCATAGTTTACTGCAAAAAGCGATCAAATAAAATATAGTAGCTTAAACCAGCATAGAGGAACTAAGAAAGGGCGGGAATGCTAACAGGAATAACAGTCCTGATTAAATACAAGTACTCCGATTATTAGGACAAGCTGCCTGTATAGGCCTGGTTTCACCCGGTGTATGTAGGCTGCCTACAAGTAATGCAGGGTCCGATTAGTTCGTGTCCGAACAAGTACTCGGATATAATTTTCAAGCCAAAAAATGCCTGCTGCCTATGCCTGATTTAGTCGAACGTGGGGAAAAATGATTCAAATAAGTAAAGATTTTTCTACACCTCCCGTAGTCTGATCATTACGGAACTGGGGAACTCGTCGCGAAAATTCACGCATTACAATTTCCCTTTTCGCAAATAAAATTCTTCTCGTCCTAAATAAAGACTTCTAGAAATAAAAGGGAGTGTTGTTGCTGCTATGGGTGCTCACCGTGTCAGAAATATAAAACCCGGGTGGGGTGTAGTGTTTGGTCGGATCAAAGGAGAAAGACCAGAGGTAGTGATAGAGGCCCAGCTCCACAGAGAGACGGTGAAGGTTGGCATTGCTGATGTGACCCATACGCAGGTAGGTGAGCTGACCTTCGTCAGCGCTGGGCGGTAGAGAGGAGTAGACGAGGAGGCTGGCAGCGAACTTCAGCATGGAGTCACCCAACAGCTCCAGACGCTCCAGATTCACGGCATCCACGGCGTTGAGTGTAGTGGTGGCCTCCAACAGATAGATCGGATCGGGCACGAAGTAGCCAGTCGCTGTGCAATCCCCAGACGCTCTGGCGCCCGTCTGTCAGGAGATAAGAACACGGGCAGCAGTTAGATTGCGATTCTAGTAGGTGTTACTGGACTGTAAGGTATGGGTAGTCAACGCGCTTTTGAATGTTGCACAATCAGTGCGAAATTCTAAACCTTGTGGAAGTTAGGAAGTACACAGAGACTAGAGCATTTCTGTTCAGCTAAAGTCAGGTAACGGCCAGTCTCCGAAAAGTGGCTTTTCAAAAATTCGAAAAAAACATTGTCAAGTTAAAAGTCGGCAGATGGAGGTTACAGCCTTCGATAATGAACACTACTTTTCCGTTCGACCGTCGATCCTGACGAGGTTCGCCTGTACGTCAAAACCAGGGTTGGCATAAGAACTGTAACTTGCGCGCAAATTATTTGATAGTTATAGAAGACTACTACTACTACTACAACTACTACTACTGCTACTACTACTAGTACTAATTCTACTACTACTACTACTACTACTACTACTACTACTACTACTACTACT
>JAYGXS010000009.1:7438922-7496782 GCA_036362985.1 Ligula intestinalis
ACAAGCTCCTCCTCTAGCGTTTCAAATTTGTCATAGACTTGTCGGTTTTCTCTGGGGAGGTGATCAAAGTACCTATGCAAGGGTGGAATATCGGTAAGACTGACACTGCCACGATCCGGCATGAAGAAGTCGCCCTCCGGCAGGCCAAAAGGTAGCTCCGCGTTGTCAGTGTAATGATCATAGAGGCGACAGGTAAGCAGGTTGGCCAACTCGCAGGCTGAGAGACAGCGGGTGACCTGATAGATGACTGTGGGCGTGAGACAGAGAGTCAACCAAAGCCAGGCATTGAGTGGATGCAGAATGCACATGTCTGGCAGACGATCTTCAACATGGACGGCTTTTGCTTCTTCTCTGCGGCCGGCGGAAACCTAAAATATCGGGGAAGGGGGGGGAGAGGAGGGGGAGAGAACTCGTGATATAACTCAAGCATTCAAAAGAACAAAAAGTGCAGTTGGCTAGGCAAGTAATGGCTTCCCAAAGGCTGTACGCTGTTGAACCGTTTGAATATTGTAGTATGAGTTCAAGAAACACTTGCCAACTCATCATTCGCAATCTACGAATGTAATGTGGGAAAACGCGTACGCCATCAGTTTCAAGGGGGAAGGGAGGATATCAACGGAGATGCAGGCAGACTGATGCAGCACCTTGTCCGATTTAAGACGCAACATTATTTTCGCAGCAAGTTTTCGGCGACTGGTAGACGTTATAACAGCGGACACGACAGCGTCTTTCAAGTATAAGTTAGTTGCATATTTACTTGAAAGATTACCGTTCAGCCGGTCAGGAAAACATCGTTAAATCAAACCAACATCTATTTGTTTCACTATACGCCTGATCCTCTACTTAAATCGCCACTTTTACACACATTTTGCATTCAAAATTTTCTATTTTTAGTAGCACATTAATTTTCACTTAAATATTGCACAGTTTACACAGGGCTACAAAGGTAATGTTTATTATCCTTAATTCTTAAGAACTGCGGAATAAGCAAAACTTTGCCTCGAAACAAACCTTTCCTCTGTGGAGAAATAGTGCAGACAATAAAAAGGTCCTCTATGAGATCGAGGGGATAATTTGACGCAGGTGAAGCCAATTGGCTTACACTCAAGCCAACCAAAAAAGCTTGCGGTAGGCATCGGTTAAAGTCAACTGTTCTTCTGTACACCTCTCATTTTCTCACGACGACCAGGGGGAATGAGTCTCAAAAATTTATGCAATAAGCGCTATTCTGTTCCCGAAGATCCTGGTTTGTTTTGAAATAAACTGAATTGCACTAGCAGCATCGGTACTAGGTAAAAGCCCAAACATGTGTGTCCCCGGTATTCTGCCGTTGCTCGATACCGATGCGAGGGATCCCTCAGCATTCAAATCATTCTGGTTCATACGCCAATTTTGGAATTTCAAGTAGGTCCAAAGGCAGGCGACAAAAAGGAGCGAATATCTGAGAACGGTGCTGTTATAGCCCAGGAGGTTGTGACCCGACCAATAGGCGGAAGAAGCCAAGGCAACGGAATCCTTAGCTTCTCCAATACAGCCTTTTTATGTGCGCATGACTCGAGGTCGTGGACTCTGAGTGCATGGCCGCTGGCGTCCGTTTAACAGGTGCCTTATGAAAACAGAATTTTTACTCTCACCTTATTTCCCCTAAACCTACAGGTGACCACGGGGGGAATATCATATTAACCTTCCGCATAATGAATGTTCTAGATGGTTACTTGGTGCCCGATGATATTCTTACGAATTCTAACACGTCTACTTCACGATCACCCATTAAAATTACGCCCAGGCAAAGTAAGAATCGATGGACGCAAATTTGCTTGAAGAAAGAGAGCAGTTGTAGAGTTGTAGCAAATACTTTCAATGACCCTATTGAAAACTGTATACAAGCATGGTCAACATAAAATATATGTTGCTATCAAATAGTATGTAACGTTTATACATGCACATATTTTAACGGCTCGTGGCCCAATGGTTAAGAAGTTGGACTCTGATCAAATAGGTCACGATTTCGACGCTTGAGTGGGGCAGCACATTAAACACTTGCCATGCTTATCATTCGCAATCTACGAATATAATGTGGGAAAAAAAGTATGCCTTGGGTTGGGGGGGGGGGGGGGGGGTGAAGAGAGGATACCAACGGAGATGCAGGCAGACTGATGCAGCACCTCGTCCGATTTAAGACGCAACATTATTTTCGCAGCAAGTTGTCGGCGACAGGAAAGAACCCTACGAGGACGTTATAACAGCGGACACGACAACGTCTTTCAAACATAAGTTGAACGATTGCCGTTCAGTCGGTCAGGAAAGCATAGTTAAATCAAACCAATATATATTTGCTTCACTATACGCCTGATCCTCCATGTAAATCGCCACTTACACACATTTCGCATTCAAAACTTTCTATTTTTAGTAACACATTAATTTTCAGTTAAATATTGCACCGTTTACATAGGGTTATAAAGGTTATGTCAATTATCCTTAACTCTAACTGCGGAAGTAGCCGACCATCGTCTAGAAACCAACCTTTCCTTTGCCGAGAAATAGTACAGACAATCAAAAGGTCCTCTACGAGATCGAGGGGATAATGTAATGCTGGTAAAGCCAATTGGCTTGCACTCTAGCCAAACAAAGAAACTTGCGGTAGGCATCGGTTAAAGTCAGCTGTTATTCTGTACAGCTCCCATTTGCCTGACGACGACCAGGGGGAAACAGTCTCGAAAATTTAGGCAACAAGCGATATTCTGTTCTCGAAGGTCCTGGCTTCTTTTAAAAAACACCGAACTGCACTGGCAGCAAAGATACTAGGTAAAAGAGCAGACATGTATTTCCCCCGTATTTTACCGCTGCTTGATACAGATGCGAGCATTCAAAGCATTCTGGATCATACGCCAGTTTTGAAATATTAACCTTTTTAATTATCTTAGAATGTGATAATTGAATTTACTGCAGCTTACTATATTTAACGTCGACAGATTCGGCCGCATCTAGAATTCGTTATGCAGATATGGAGACCTTGGACTGTACCACCTTAGAGTAGGCTCAGAGACGGTCGAAAAAAAGGAGAAAATATCTGCGAACGTTGCCCAATGAAAACAGACTGTTTACCCTCACCTTGTTTCCCCTAAACCTACAAGGAAGCTCATATTAACCTTCCGCATGATGAATGTGATGGATGGCTATTTTCTCGCCGTATATATTTTTACGAAGGCTATCACGTCCACTACGCGATCACTCCCTAAAATGAGGCCCAGGCAAAGCAAGGATCGATGGACGCAAATTTTCTTGAAGAGAGAACTTGGAGCGTGTAGTGCTCTTCATGAAGATCTTGTTCGCCCCACCAGTATGAATACATTTAAATGCAAACTGGACAAGCAGCAAACATCCCATTTACCAGCTCCACACTTGTCACTGTGACCAGACAGATACTTAGAATTATTAGACTACTTGGTAGGATTATAACGTGGGGTCGTCTGGGGAAAGTATGAAGCGCGCCCCACAGGCTCACGCACACCTGATTTTCGGGGAGAGGAAGGGCGGTGCATGCCAGGGAACAAATCAGATCCCAATATTTATGCTAAATAAGAAAAGGTTACGAGTGCAATTTGGGTCGCGTACTCAAACCTTGGGAGAAGACACTGAAATGAGCTTTAATATCATCGCTAACTCCACGCCCGACCAAGGCGAACGCATGTATGTTGGGGTAGTGTGCCCCAACCTCGGGCGTGGTAAATGAGAGACATTTTCCAGTGGTATCACCCACAGAAATTAGGAAAAGTTTAACGAAGTACAAAAGGGTAAATCACCCTACTTAAATTTTTTTAAGTAAGCGATAATTCCCGCGGTTAGTTCAGAAGGCCAACTTTTCTTAGTTTGCTGAGCTTAGCAATTATAGAATGTGGTTGTCTTCGGAGAACCGCTCTGCAGTTCAATGTCATCAGCAAATCCTAGCCGGATCGATGAATGGCGTGTAGAATACGGAAGATTATAGGTAATTCAAACTACTTAAAAATTTAAGTAGGGGGCTTTAATACAGAAAGACCTTTCAAAGATCTCACGACCGACTACCGACTACTCGTGAATAGCCAGTTATGAGTATGCATCGCAGGGCTGCCGGTAGAGTCGGCTTGACTGTTCGATCACGGAACCAAGACACACGCGACCAGCACAACAAAAGCAAGAAGAGGTGAAATAACAAAAAAGACTCACAATGGCCGCGTTAAGGTGTCGGGATATGCGGCAGGTGGAAACCAGAGGCAAGACCTCATTTATTCCGTGATGTCGCAGCGTTGCAGAGTAGGCATGCGTGTACTGAGTTTTGAAAAAGGTGGCAAAGGAGACACCATCCTCTGAGCTCTTGCTCTGCCGCACGTGGTCCGGCAGTCGTGCCGCCATCTGGGCACAGATGGAGCTGCTTCCACGCAGGCCCTTCAAATTGACGCCGGCTACCGCAAAGCCACCGGGGTCATTGTGCGGCAGGGTGACAGGTCGCACAAGGAGGCCAGCCCATTGGCTGGGAGGGACGAGGGAGAGCGGGGCGGCAAAACGGGTGACAATGCCACCTTGCACGATGTCGGCTGGCGGAGGGGTACCATTTGATATCCGCTGACAGTAAGGATCCAGTACGCTGGCCTGCTCTTCGGACCAGTTAACCAGAGCTCGAGAAGCCTCCTCGTCCATTCTACCGTCTTTCAGAGTGAAAGTAAAGAGTGAAGAGGAGGGACGGGGGCACAGTTAACAGCCGTAAGCTTAAACTTGATGACAGAGGTCCAGAATGAAACAGAATTGTCTTCAGCAAAAAATATTTCACTCAGTGTAGGCTTAAGGCCTCCAAGCTCTCAAAATAATGAGGCATCAAGAGCAAACGCTAACTTAAAAATAAGAACCCTCCTTGAGCTACGCGTACACAATTGAATCAAGTTTTAACTACCAAACTTGCTAGAAGAAGGCTTTCTCGCATGCATACGGTTAGCTTATTGACGCAATTTCCTCATTGGTGTTGGGAAGCGACATGTTGATCACTAAACTGTTCGGTCCTGCCACTGGAAGCGACAGTCACCCTGGCCTAGCCAAGCACTCGCTAAAAGCAACGTTCCAAAGAAAAGTGAGAAGAGAGGAGGGTTGCGTTTGTAAAGTTGCCGCAAATCATGACTCGAGCTGCTCACGGCTAACGCGTTTGTCGGTTCTCGTGATAAGTTCTGCCTCGTCAACTGAGTCGCGAACTAACAGCTGGCATCATTTACTGCTGCTGCATGTTCCGCCATCCGTGTCACGATAAGGTGCTACTGAGTGGGTTAGTTTTAGTCACTGAGCTGTAGGTGTTTCCCGGTCTTAAGACTATGCGCCCGCAGATTGCTGGCTGGGAATAGATACCACCGATTAAATGAAACGCCTAGTTAGGGTCCATGCCCCGCCGCCCGCATCAGAAAACCACAATAAGTTGCGAACCAAAGTATCAAACATGCAGTGCTGGGTTAAAAAAATACACACTGGTCACTTCTTAAATCAATTAAGGATAGAAAAAGGGAAAGGTGCACAAGAATAGCGACTGTTACCGACAGAACTTACTCGGCAGACGAGCAATCACAAAGAGGGCACACACAGGCGACTGGCTGGGATCAAAAGCCAAGTCGGTGAAGGGGTCGACACAAACTGCCCGTTTTGGCGAGTTAGAACTTCCTGTCTCTGTGGATTCCTCCTCCTGCGACGATCCCGTCATAGTCGATGCGGGTGAGCTCGAAAAGGAAAGCTTGCCGCCAGTGTACTGAACGCCAAAGTTGGATGATCGGTTCACGTCGCCGGATAGACGGGCGAGCACCTTGTGCGCTTGTTGAGCGAGGGCAAGCTGCTTAGCTGAGAGGGTTATCACGGCGCGCTGGACAAGTCGCACCCTGCACATACCACCTTGCAAGTAGAGTGGTATGCGACAAACGAAGTTGGACTGTAACAAAAACAAAACACAGTGAAAATTGGAAGCTAATAGAGGCAACACCCAGTTAAGTTGAATAAATAACCTCAAAAACGGCAGCGTTGAGAACTTTTCATGACCCGGAATTCATGCGGATGGCCTCCCTCTATGATATTCAAGAAAAGCGATGGTGCTCCGCAGAGAATAGTCATGCACGTCATGCTTCAACGCATTAACCATTGGCTTTCACCCAGCAAAATGAGCAGGATTCTTAGGAAATAAGTGATATGTGCAGGGTGTGAGGACATCCCATAGTCCAGAGAAAATACAGCGGCGGTTAGTTATGGGAGAGCAAGAGTGGCGAGGGTAAACTTGTGCTTTGTCACTAGTCAATTGCTGCTGCTCTGCCGAGGGCGACTGTGGTGCGTTTAGAAGAACTGATAGCACGCATCAAGGCCAACAGGATGACTGATACTATCGGTGCTGAGATACATCTGCTAACTCTTGTGTTTTGGGCGCTAGGTCATATTCGAATGTGTCGCGGGCATGTTGGATTTGACAGTGATCAACAGGGCAAATTTGAAGGTGTCGCGACAAGAGCAAATAGTGCATGGAAATCAGGATATCATAAGATAATTTGCCCTGCAATATTTACTATCTCACAACGAACGAAAAAAGTACCGTTATTCAGGTATGGTGATCAACCGAATGCTTTTTGTACAATTTTTTACACAAACAGTCCACTTGACAACTACAGTGAACTTTATTTTTAGTCTGAAATATCAATGAAAAGTTTCGGAGACGCAGTCTCCTCCAGCATCTTTAGTTTATACGTAGTCATCACTGCCAGATACACTTACTACTGAGATAAGCGAGCACTCCATGCGTTTATCAGGCGAGTGCAAGCTAGTTAGCCGACAGATTTAGTATGACGCGCCCGGCATTACAAGTAGAGTGGGATGCGACAAAACGCAAGGTGAAAACCAGCACCCCCCACGCCCGTAAGCGGCAATTGGATGGAACATTCTGGGTGCAGTCTGTGTGCAATCTGTGTCTGGGTGTCTGTCTGGGTGCAGTCTGTGTCTAGGCTACCGCATATGCCTAATTAACGGCTAGTTATTTGCGCCTTCGTAATAACGTTGAATAAAAGCGTTTGCGGACGACTGTGGCAAGCGCCCGGATCATCACAACAGTTAATACTACTTACACTGGAAGAATTTTCAGCATGGAGGAAGTCGTGTTTGTGTTCTCTCATACTTGATTTCCTTCCTTCCTTCGCTCTCGCCTTGTCGCCGTTCCTCTCTTCTCTCTCTCTCACCTAAGTCTCTGCTAAAATACATTAGTTGCCGCGTAACAGAAACCGCTTTTTTCAGTAACGGAATAGCGGATTTCCTGGGTGGCGGCCATGTCAGCTTTGAAGATTCTTCCTACTGAGAGTTGCTGAGGACTGCAAATCATGCAATTTTGAGTGTTTATAAACAGAAGTGTTAATAGCAGAAACTTTCCAGGAAAGAGACAATTCAGCACATTGATCTAACACTAGAGGAAGATACGGTCATTGCAGTGAAAAGCACAAACAACACTCTAGGCGGCAGACAGAGAGACAGACGGTAGAGATGTGTGTTTTCCGAACAGACTAGGTTTAAGAGCACTGGAGAGGGTAGTCAGGCCTTTGGCTGACAAAACTTAACAATTCGTCTAAGCGTGCCACACACACGACCACAACTCCGCTCCAATGCTATTAGGCCAAGATAAGAACGGTTAGAACATGACTTCTAAAATATATACCAGGTTAAACAAAGTAGCCTGAACAGCGTTCACCGGAGATTAATTGAATGCTTTTATTTGACGGAATAACCACACGATGTCTGGGCCACGCACACAGAGGTTTTATTGCACTCAAAGAACCAGAAACCGCATGCGGAACGCCCGTATACTCAGTGAAGGCTGTTATGCAGCCATCGCGAAAGATAATCTTGATAAGCTTCAGATGCAACGCGGAAAGAGTACTTCCGTTTACGCGAGGTAGGCTAACTAGTGTCGAAACGTGTTTCTCTGAAGAAAAAGAAACAAGATAGGAGTCGTGGAATCAAATGACTGCAGAAAATTTGGCCTAAGACCTGAAAGTACCCGAACGATTGACAGTACAATGGTAGCGACCAGGAAAAACCTACCTTAGTGATGGGCTTCGAGAAGACTAGGCCGATGGTTTGGTTCACGTGCTTGAAGCAGCTGGCATGCACGTTGGTCAGACGAGCCACTGCATGGGGATCGGGGAGACTCCAAGTGTAGAGATAAACCGGACGGTCGGCCATCACGGGTCCTTGGTAGGGCGCAGTAAGGCAGTAGAGGTGCTGAAAAGTCAGAAGGAAAGGGGTGTCAATGAAGAGATTTAGGAATCCAATTAACGACCAGAATAGCTATCTTGGATGGTCTCAATTGCGCCTGCGACCGAAATTTTGGTAAAATGTGACCTTTAAACTGGGGCAGTCGTCTGTAGTCGTGATTATTTTTGCAGTTCTCGTACCAACACACGGTCAAAGACCCCTCAAGTTTGAGCCACTACAATACACAGCGAATGAGCAATTGCGTAGCCGAATTCCTGAAATGGGTCTTAGAATGCTGACGAAACAGAGAATTAAAAGCTCGGTTTGGCTTGTAAAAAGCGTCATTGTCGTCTTGTGACTAGACGGACACCTGTGAGATCTGAGAAGCGCTCACTGGAACAGGTATATTGAACTGCTGAGGTTTTTGAGAAGATGGTCGGCTCGCCATTGTCAAAGGGTTAATCGAACGTAAATGAAGGCGGCGGGCAGCGACCTGTTTGTCGACCTCGAATGGAGAGGTGAGGTAATTTGTGGATACGGTTAGGGTCAAGGTTCGATCTAGACCCAAGTTCAACCTTGAAACTGCGAACATCGCTAAACCTACATTTGTGAGGATAGCTTGTGAGTACCACCTTAGTATAAACGAACTCCAGAAGTCTATTATACGTAAACAGTAGCAATAAAAAAACTGGTATAGCAACTAAAAGTAGCCATTTAGTCTAAGAAGCAAGTTAAATAATGTTCTCTAAATGGTAGATACACAGATGCAACAGAAATAAAGCATTAATAAATTAGCTTTTCACTAGTTTCAACGTCTGGCTTCTGTTTAAATATGTGGTTCAACAGAGATGGTACCTCGAAAAGAAAAGTTTTGATTTTACCACAGGTCCCCTAAAAACAGGACTCTGTGGTTTTACCCCTAATGCTACGTCTGACTGCAATAAGAAGCCTACTCACACGTCCAAACCTTAACATGGTCACTTCTGTTTGTCTGAAATAAACTGAACCCTTAGAAAGACGGCTGCCGAGCAGCAAGTTAGACAGTTGAAGGTACTCAAGTTTAAAAAAATAGGGCAGAAACCCTACGAACAGGTTATAATCCACAATCTCATTCAAGTCAACTTTTTTACGTGGGCGGCTATCGGAAGCAATCAGTGATATAGGAGGGGCACCTGCAATGGAGCAGCCCTTAGTCAACACATGAACTTGAGAATTCAAATCAAGCATTGATAGGAAGAGAGACAGCGAGGGGATAGGGTATTAGGACTCACATGAAATCGATAGAAGCGAGCGCGAGTCATAAAGGTAACGCCGGTGGATTTGCGGTTTTCCGTCAACGGTAGCTCCTCGTCAATGCCCCGTTCCTCAAAGAAGGCGGCACTTGGCCGTGCTGGTTCTAATGACCGTATAGTCGCCTGTGGGCACTTGCCATTGACGGCAACAGCGGGTCGCGCAGCGGGTAAATTGTTGGCAGATGGTGGGACAGGAAAAACGGGCGCTGTTTGAATGCTTGCGCACGGTGGTGCTGCTGAGGCTGTTGGAAGATTTAACGATGCGGGTGGCTGCTGTTGCTGCTGTCCCGGAAGCTGCGACAATGGTTTTTCTGGAGGAGGAGGAGGAGGAGGAGAGTCCAATCTTTCTATATAGGCGAAACTCTCGTCGTCAAAAATATCTACCTCATCGGGCAGATCGCTGTTCGTCTGTTCGTAATGCCCTTCTCCCTCCTCGTCGTCGAATTTGCAGGGAATAATGTAGGGTTCTGAGGTAAAATCATCTCCGAGGGGCGTAAGCAGGAGTTGGGCTTGAGACATGATGCTGTGCATCGGCAGGTAGTTTTGTTGCTGAGGGCTGGACGACTGCCCGTTGGGCTGTTGAGACAAACCACCGTAAGTGTGCGAGTCAGCAGTGGTAGGCTTCCGTTTTGTGTACACACGCGAAAGTACCATGTTGAGATACTCCTCGTCCAGGCCTTCCCTGAAACCGCTGTTGCGTTTGCAAAGCTCTATCAGTTGGCGGAAGTCCAGGGGCAGCAGTTCATCGTTCAGAAGGCCTGGGGGGGAAGAAAGGTGTACGCAAACGAATAAAGTCAGAAGTCAGCTACCGAGAAGTCACTCAAATAACAGGAAGTAATGTACAGAAAACTATTAGTACTCCACCAAAAAGTACACTGCCGGCTTCTCCTGATGAAAGAAGAGGCCCATTTGCTACCAGTAAGGCTGGTTAAATCGGCTCCAGAACCACTGCGCTCCGTACTCGAAGACGATCAGCTAGACAGTAAACAGGTAGTACACAGTGGATCGGTCAAAAAATAGCTTGAGGCCAAATTCAAAGGAGGACTATGCACGACCAGAGCAAGACTGAAAACAAGACCCTTCTTTCTCAACAGAGTGATTCTCCTCTATTGGCAGAGTGATTCATGTTTGCAATTCTCTGCCTGCGGACATCACCACTTCATGCAGTAAGGCAACATAATCAAGCAGAAAATAATGAGGTGAGAGAGAAGTTAGAGAAAGGAAGTCAAGTTAAGCGAACATAGGTTTTCGATTATTCATCGTCAGGCCATCACAATGATAGAAGGAAGGGTAGTATAAATATAAGTTTAAGCAACCAATCAGTAAGAGGGAAAGGTGTTCAGGGTTCAAGAGGTCGGATTTTAGTCATAATAAGGGACTGGAGAGGGGGAGGGGGTCCAACAATTCGTTAATGTTGTCTTGCCCCGTCAGCATTGGCGCGTCAGGACGCATGATGTCACTGACTCGCGGTGCGATAGGCGGCGTAAGGAAGCAGGCTGTCGCTAACCCGTCACCATCTCGCAGCGTGGTAGGAGGCGTATCGATGCGTGCTGAATTGGCTGGCTGTGGGGCGACGTATGTGAACCAAACAAACGGAGTGCGTGTAAATGTGATCAGGGGAGTTGGGACTGCGTACGATTACCACCATGGCCGTAGAAGAGAGACCGCCTGTATCTATTTATCTTGACAACGGAGGTCTGTATTCGCTAATTGGATCACAAATGTCTTAGCTGTTGCTAGCACCCACTTGCGTAAGCTCTTGGAGTAGTGGGCTGGTGCCCAGTAGATTACACTTCTGCCTCGACAGAGGTCCTAACAACAGTAAGAGCTTGTCGTATAGGCAGATAGTATCTCCGGCAAAGACTGGAATGGCCATTTCTGGATTATTGGCCATCGTCAGCCAGTCATACCCAGACCTAAGTAGGGATGCAACGGAAATATCTGTATACTTAATGAAAGTCTGGACTGTCTCTGTTTGTGTCTCCGTTATCATTGGTGGATGGCAGCGGATGACGGTTGGGCACACACACACTCGCGCAAGCAGGGCATGCGCGCATGTCTGTACGCCTTTCGCGCGCCAGTCTGTACGTCGATCACATGGGGGTCAGTGCCGGTGTGATTGTGTCTGTGTTTGTCCCCTGCATCGTTGGTGGTAGGCCGCTCAGACTCGCGATTGACACCCGACGTGACAGGCTGATTTGAATACGCCACGGGGGGTGGGGAAGGGTTTCATACTCACTGACGTAAACCCCTTGACCTACTATCACCTGGACCCCTCCCCCGTTGCTTACGCGTATGATGTCGCGGGCTGGCTCTTAGATTATATTGAATGGCTTACCACATAAATCCCTTCACTTGCCATGTAACCTTTACAAACTATCATTATGGACAACAGTGATGCATCAGAAATGTTATGAAGGCAAACGATGTTGGGCCGGTGACTGAAGATAACCTTGTAAACTTACTTCTTTTCTACCCAATGTTATTTTGTTCAGAATAATAACCTATTTGTAGGTTCTACCTCAGGAAACCGAAGTCCAAACTCTGCAAAGAAGAGGGATAGGTAGGATAAGAGATTCACAACGTCGGCAAAACGAATTACCTAGACGTAGAAGTGCACGTCTGGCTATGCAAGCACCACAAAGAGCGGATCAACGGACACAGATCCTGAAAACTCAAGTTCGCAACCACGGTTTGGCGACCCTTGCCAGTGAATTGCTTCCATAAATGCTCAAGTATGGAGCAAAGCCTCACTCAATTACAACCCAAGTCTTGGTTATGCGGGAGACGCAAATTTTTCCATTGGGAAGATGGTGGAAGTTTGCGGGCATTGTCAGACGAAAAAATGGACTGGTGAAACAAACGGCATGTGTTGTTCCAACGGCAAAGTTCTCCTGCATAACTTCCCTCATCCACCAGAAATACTCCAGACATTGCTTGCTGGTGATACCGACGACTCGAAAAATTTTCTCTCAAACATTAGAAAGCCCAACGGGGTTTTTCAAATGTCCTCTTATGGTGCCAACATTGTTCATTAGGTTGGATTTATGCCAGCCTTCAAGGTGGAAGGCCAAGTTTGCTACCGGATCGGATCGTTACTACGTCCTCCTGATGGCGAGCCGAAAATTCTACAGATATACTTCGTACAAGACATCAACCTGCAGGCTCAAAGCTGATCCTGAGTGTACCCAGACTTGAAGCATCACATAATATTGTCCCTTCAAGACATGCTACACCAACGCAACAGTTTCAAGTTCGCCTTGGAGATGCACTCTTTTATTGACTAAACTATTGTCATAGATACCGATTAAAGTCCTCGTGGAGAATAACAACGAAGATTTAATGCTCCCACAGGTAACGAGGTGGCCGTCATCATGTCAGAAACACAGCGTGGCAACAGGGATATTGTCTTGAGAAGGAGAGACGATATACTGCAAAGGATATATGAGACACACCATTCATACGACGCTTTGCAATACCCTCTCATGCATGTTAATGGTGAAGACGGTTACCACTTCAAATAGGCATCCATAAAACAGCCAGTTGTAAAGCCTTCTACTCATATCACTCTATGATTCGAGAACGATCTAACAACCTACTTTTTCGACTTAAAACGTTGTTCCTTCAACTTCCTGTTGATGTGTTTGCCAAATTGGAAACAGAGCGACTTTTCTATTTTCAAACACACCAGAAAGAACTTCGCATGGGCAACTACATCCACCTTAGAGGCAATATCCTTACTGATGCTGATGAGAATGCTGGTCGCGGTCAACTTTTCATCTTGCCGTCAAGCCACACTGGGTCTCCTCTCTGTATGCATGAGAGAACTCAAGATGCATTGGTTTACGCTAGACATTTTGGAGCCCGTATCTATTCATTACGTTAACCTGCAAACCATCATGGCCTGAAATTACTGATGAGCTGCTCCCCGGTCAAATGCCAAAGGATCGCAATGATTTGTCCGCGCGGGTATTCCAGCTTAAGTTGAAAACCATGATGAAACACATCACAAAATTCAAAATTCTCGGTGACGTTCAGTGTCATATGTACACTGTACAGTGGCAAAAGAGAGGACTGCCCCACGCTCACATTTCGGTCTGGCTAAAGAAAAAACTGCACTCTTCTGATATCGACAAATTCATATGCGCAGAATTGCCTGATCGGTCCGTTGACCCTGTTCTGCTTGAAACGATCAAAACTCAAATGGTGCATGACCCACGTGGTCAGATAAATCCCAACAGTCCTTGCATGAAGGATAGTAAATAGTTCAGTATAGTTCAGTATATTAAGGGTAGTAGGCAATGCCTTTGAAGAACTTATTGAAAACAGTATGCATGAAATATCCAACAAAAAATATGTCAATAGAGGAGAATATAAGAGTTCCAGGCAGCAGTTCCGAAGAAGATGCGATCACTGGAACAAGGACTTTATTTTCCTGACGTTTTGGATTCCGTCGGGAATCCTTAGTCATAGGGAATCGTAAACAGGTCTGAGACATGTCACAAAAACAGTGAGTAACATATATACATGTGCAAATTTTAACGTGTGCGTATGAGCAATCAGAATAATCTCTTGTGTACATAATATATCCAACATAAAACGTGTTACTGTAAAATAGTGAGCAGCATATACAAGTGTCAAGTTTTATCTATAGGTATTTCCGGGGCGTAAATTATTCCTGCTTCCTTGTGCATATGAACGGTAAGTGTTAAGTAGATGTTCATCCAGTTTCCGTTGAAACGCAGCTGTGGAGTTTGCCATTACGACCTCCTCGGGCAGTCCATTCCAGACACCGATGAATCGTGGTGAGAACGACTGCTTGCGGACCTCTAGATGGGATAGGGTTCCCCGCAGTTTGAGGGAATTCCCACGGAGGTTGGTTGAAGTGGCGAAGGCGAAGAAGTCATCAAACTTCAGAGCACACTCTCGATTCCTCACGAGGCGGTACGTCTGTATGAGGTCGCCGCGGATTTGTATATACTCAAGGGGGGAAACGTTAAGTGCTTCTAGTCTACATTCGTAAGATGAAGACTTAAGGCCCTTCACAATTTTCGAGGTCCTTCACTGAATTCTTTCCAGCATCTGGTTATCTATGTGCATTTATGGTCGCCACGCCTGAACGCCATACTCCAGATGTGAGCGAATAAATGTTCCATAGATTTTGCCGAATAGTTTTTTTTTCTAGGTCGACAAAAGTTCGCTTAATGACAAACAGAACACTGTTCGCCCTCTTGGCAGCCCTAGCACACTGTAAAGACGGCTTCAGGGATGGCACAATAGCCATACCCAGATCTTTTTGTTCATTGACGTTCGATAGGCACCTTCCATCGAGTACGTAGTTGTGTGAGTCATCCGTCGCGCTCACTTTCTTCGATTTGAGTCGCAATGTGACAAACTTCTCAAGGTAAAACCGCATTAACCATTTTTGGACCATTCACCTAGGCGGTCAAGTCTTTCTTGCAGAGTTTGTTCACCATAAGCGTTTCTGATGGGTTGCCATATCTTAATATCATCTGCAAACAAGACTCCATTACTGACCAGTCCATGCCTACAATCGTTGACGTAGATTAAGAACAATAGTGGCCCAAGAACGGAGCCCTGAGGCACTCCACTCGCAACTGGCACTGAAGAGGATTTTGCGTTTCCGACGCACACGGACTGCGATCGGCCTATGAGAAAATCTCCTACACAATTTAGTAAACTGCCACTTATCCCGGATTCGCCAAACTTGTAGAGTAGCCATTGGTGAGGGACACTATCGAAGGCTTCTTAAAAGTCTATGTAAACAACATCTACGAGGGTATTTTCGTCTAATGACTTGGACCACTGCTCCATAGAGTAAAGCATATTGGTCAGGCAGGAGTGGTTTCCTCGAAACCCGTGTTGGGCACCATCAAAGAAGTCTTTTTCTTCAAGGAACTTCATAGTGGCCTTTTTGATGATTCGTTCCATAGCTTTACAACAGATGCAAGTAAGGCTCACTGGTCGAAAATTGTTCGCGCTGGTTCTGGATCCACCCTTGTGAATAGGGTAAATGTTCGCCACTTTCCAATCGGATGGGAGGAGGCCTCGATCAAAGGAAAACTGAAAAATGCGCGTAAGGGGTCTGGAAATGTACCAGGATATATCCCAAGCGATTCCTAGGTGCATTCAGGCTGATGGCGATAGTTACCCTCTCTACAGAAGGCGACAGCCTGAGATTGGCGGATTCGAAGCAGTTATCAATGAAAGGCGAACCGGTGGGGTGGTAATTTATAACCGCTGGATTGTCCCCTACAGTCAAAAGTAGTCAACGCCTACATCAATGTTGAATTTTACAACTCAGCGAAGTCTATCAAGTACGTCTGCAAGTACATCAACAAAGGTTCTGCTTCCCTTAACGTAGTTCCATTACTGGCACCGCCATATGTTCTGCATCACAGCTATGTACAAAGAAGGATTTCAATGGTATTTACCTATATTTTCCAAATAAAACTGAACTGAACATAATTATTTCATTAGGTTCTCATATACGGTTTACCTGCATAAGGGACAACAACATGTAAGGAAGCCCAAGGCGAAGCCGCGCTTCCGCGCTAGTTGAGAAAAAACACTAAATCTTATTTTTAGACAACACACCTCCATGGCCTACTTAATTTCAGATTCATTGAGCTGGCCGAAAAACTTAAGTGGCCCCAAACTAGCTACTTATGAAAGGACCACAAAATATGGAAGAGTCGAACGCAGACTACAAAATGCTTCAATGCTGAATATTCGCGTGTGCTAGAGAAAAAACCAAGTCTATTTACCAGCAAGATTCACAACAAACAAAGTTAAGACGGAGGTGAATGAGTGTGTGTGAGAGAGAAGTCATAAGACTAAAACATAGAAGGGTGAGGAGCTTCCCTGCCCTAATAAGTAACCACAGGTCGGGCACTTACTTTTCGGGGAAGGATCGTGCAGTTTGAGGGTAGTCCGGGCGCAAGCCTAGACCATGACACTTTTTCAACACTCAAAATTTGCGTAGAAGATTAAAAAGCCTATTTGAGTCTTTAATTCGACAAAAATATTAAGCTAACAGTCCCCCAAAACGAGTTGTATTCACATGACGAGTGAAAGGCTAGCACTTACCGGCTTCGTGGAGACGTCGACAGGCAGCTACTCGGGCAAGGCTCTTCGCTACTTCCCGAGTGGACGCAACTGGACCCTGGAACAAGGAGTAGGAGAAGCTCAATGTCAGGTGCGTGTAGATTTGCTGATAAAGACGCTCTTAGCTGCAGCTACCGGATAGTAATAATGCAGAGAGAGAGAGAGTGAGAGTCAGAACGGTAGTCTGTGGTTTAAGAGATAGCCAGCCGTCAGGTGATACGCCTCCAAGCCGAGTATGCTTGCGCAATAGATATAAAACAGCAGCCTCTAGACCAGAAGTTCATTGTGCAGATTGCGGGTGAATATCAAAGGCGTCACAGTTGTCTGAGGGGCCGTTACTTATTCCAGTTAAAATCTTGCCACGAGCCCAGATGTTCGCCGGCTAACAAGTCACCTCGATCGAATCCCCAAAGGAGAATTCAGCAGCACGGGCGGTAAAATGGAAGCGTAGTAAAGTGTTTAGCACAATACATTTAAGGTCCAAAAGGAGCACACGCACATTTACAAGGTCGGACTACAAACGGACCAATCCGATAGTGTCCTTAAGGGGATAGCATGCTGAGTGGCTTTCCGGTTCATCTAAACGGCTGCGCGGAGCATTAATCGTGCCCACGGCTTGTGCGATATCATCACGGGTACGGCCCGTATGCCGATCGATAGGGCAGAGTTGGACGAGTCATAAAGACCGCGTGAGAACGAGTTGGTTAAGGAGGCCGCTAAGATGCTGGCTTTTCCCCGGTTTGCTGTCACGTGTTTGGACTTATTAAAGAACGACCTACCACAGCCACGTTCGTGCAACGCCGAGTGCTTCCTATTATAAATGACAACTTAGATTGTGCATGACGAAAACGCCAAGAACGCCCTTATGCTCTTACTTTGTGCACTGAATATCAAGAACGATGTTGAGAAGCCGCTTCAAAAAAGATGCAAGTGGCAAGCGTGAACCACCAGTAAATAAGTTCACCTGGCACCGCTGCCTTGTGGTTAGGCTATTGAATCAATAGGTTCGTCTTTCTCTCGCAGAGCCGACCCTTTAGTCAAACAGAACAATATTTAAGGCGAGGAGCGCCACACGTACCTATCTTAAGCAGAAACTAACTGTAAAGGCTTTTAAATGCAGAATTAATCAGGATGGTTGCAGCAAATAACAGAATCCGTTCAAAATTCCATTTAAACGGTACAGATATGCATTAAAAAGGATTTAAGTTGCATATACTTTACGGGTTGTTTTAGTATTCAGAGTGGACAAATCTAGTAGTGAAATACAAATGTAAAAAAGACCCGGCATTTGCGAAATTACAGCAAATCACACGCCCACTGCAGTCGTCCTATGACATTTTCAGCAGCGTGCATGCGTGCGTAAACAAAACGATCAATTAAAATCAAAGAGTAGCAAAGTTTACAGTGCACTTTTACATGAAGCATAATGATAGCAAGATGGCAAATACATTTAAGCTCTCGTCATTCACCAGGCCACACTCGAGTGTGACAAACGACAATAGTGGTGCATACTACAAATTATAAGTACTGAAATGACTAATCAAGGTGTTTGAAGGAGAAGAAAGCCTCAGAAACAGATCGAAGTCTACACTACCGAACGAAGGTTGTCTACTTCACCAGGTGGCAAAAACACGCGAACCTAGAGCGCTGCAGCTCAAAGAAACACTTTTCATAATCTTAATAATAGGACCATTTTGCTAAATTAGACTATGTGAAACAGGTAACTCACCCAGCTGACCTCCGCTTTGCAACAGAGGTTTTCCGGTAGTGAGAAGTAGCAACTTTTTCCGTAGTCTGTTTCAGCCAGTCACCGAAGGACAATTTATCGATTTATTTCATTTGAATTTTCGCAAGTTGAGAGCGACCAATTAATGCGTCAGATGACCGAAAAGTCAACTATTCAAAATGCCTGCCTTAAAACGACTAGAACCTGACTCTCTTCTCTCAATTTTATTACGTAGCTGAGGGTTGAATGCCTTTGAAACGCTCCTCCGACAATGAGTGATTCAAAGCAGGCATAAGCGGCAGGATTTATTGATATCAATAAATTTCGCTAAGAATATAATAATTCCAGTGGTCGATAATTCTTCATCTTCTCAAAATATTCACGTTCCTGGGATGCGAACATTCGCCTCAATTCGCGACAGCTTCTCAGCTGCATCTAGTCGCTACACGAGGAAGATAACGAGGAGACATAGAACAGCTGGGAATTGGAGAAGAAGACGACTCGATCGCTGGGGCAATGCTTTTATTCGTCTGACGTTTTGAGATCCGTCGCAGATTCTTCATCAGAGACATAGTCAAAGAGCAGTAGCAGTTGGAAAATTCCACAGAATTTCCACAAAAATAACTGGAAAGGGCAATACCTACACTTCATGAGTTTTGTGCTAATTCAGTGGAAGCGAAATCTGGTGCAAACCCTCTTTCAACGAGCAAGTAACATTTTCTCTAGTGAGACCGTGCCTGCAGAGATTTCGCGCATCAAATCAGCTCTACTCAACTGTGGCTATCCGGCACGCTTTATTCAGAAGTACAGCAATTCTCTACGACCAAAATTGATGAAACATTCAGTTCCAAGAAAGCCCATAATAATATTTTAACCCTTTAAGGGTGACGAAATTTTCAATACAACCAAGCGACGGTTACGCTGTACTATAGAAAGAACCTACGACGCAGCAAAACTCGTTTTCCTGAGTTCAACTAAAAGCATTCCAGTGAAACAGGCAAAGGATTTCTTGAGATTGCACGCCACCTCAAATTGTGTGTACGAATTTACATGTACTTACGGATGCAAGTACATTGGGCGCACGCAAAGGCAACTCGCAGCCAGGGCCGCTGAGCACTTGCCCAACTGGCTTTTCAAACAAGAAGGCAGAGTACCACGGTCCTCTTAATAGACAGTGCTCTTTCTGTCGACGTTAAAAAAGCGTTTCGAGTACTCGTTCGGGCCCAAAAAAAACGAACCCTGCGCTATTTGGAAGCTGCCTACATACGGTGGGAGAAACCTGACCTATGCAAACAGCCTGATCATGTGGGCAACCTTCAACTGCGCTGATAAGTGGTCATTCAATCTAATTCCCAACTATTTATCGTTAACTTCCCTCATCCACTACTTCTTATACGTTGACTTAACGCACTGTCCTTTATCGATTTTTTTAAGCCGTACAACGCTCCTTGCTGCTATGCCACTCATTCTGTGAAATTCCCAACTGTTCTATGCCTCCTCGCTATCTTCCTCATGCAGCGACAAGATGCAGCTGAGAAGCTGTCGCGAAATTTATTGATATGAATAAATCCGGCCGTATATGCTTGCTTTCAATTTGTACCGGGGAACAAATTCTTCAAATGAGTGATTCCGCATTTTTCGTAGAATATGGTGGTGGCGTTTCACGTTCAATAAAAACTAGGGTCGTAATACATTGGGAAGAAGGAGTCGCGATTCAGAAAGCATAGGTTCGCTTGATGCGATAGCGCTAATCATAAAGATCCCACCAAAGTGACGCGAAAACTCCCATAGATCGGACATTTCGTAGACGTCCTTGCACTCTAGCAGCAAACCCAGTACTATTTCAGCGACGAATTACGGGACAGAATGGCTACCCAGCCTAGGCACACTCATACAGGAGTGAGGCTGGTGAGACGCGACCAATTCAAAGTTACGTTTACCGTTAAACCTCAATCCGCGTTGATAGACATTGCATCGAAGACGGTAAAGCGTTCTCTGGGACCAGTGGTCTATTTGTCCGAAGTTTCGAGCTGTCACGAGAGCGCATGGTCAAGGAATGAAAACAAGATAGCTCTGCCGGGAATGACCTTGACCTCCGCCTTCGATCTGTTCGCGCAACGCGAGGTAGGCATCAGGAAGATCGATATACCTTTTGATAGAGTCCGCGTGCGAGTGTCATGCCTCCCACAGCAGGCATTCGATTCGGTCGTCCAACTGACCCAATACAGTAGTCGTCAGCTATCAAGCCCACCTCGGGCCCAGACCAAATTGGGCTTAATAAGCGGTGGGCGCACTAATCGGAGAGTCCTAGTTCTTGATTAGCAAACGCAGGATAGGCACTATACATTACATACGTACTGTAGTATGTGTAGAGCTTGGTTATGAACAAGAAAGGAATGCTGTTTGTCTGTATTTTACGCAATAAAAAAAAACAAAAATAATTTGCGACACGTTTAAAAAAACGGTCTAGCGTCAGTTGTTAGCCATCGTTCTGGGTAAAGTCTTTTCGCACAATTTCCGTTTGCCTGTGGAGGAGTTGAGGAACCGGACTCGAAAATTCACATAATAAACAGTATTCCTCACAAAAGGCCATTATTTTTAATTAAATGTATCACTTAAGATGCTGATACTTTGATACTATTATTATCTACTCATATTTTAAAAGAAGGGTTGTTTAACTCCCGTTTGGTTCATTTCGACAACTTGGTCTAGAGTGCTGCCATCTTTGTCCTAAATGCCCACAATCGTAAGGGTCACTGATTACCGAGGTCGTGGTTCATCGTACACAGCTTAATACTTATTTCGCTAGAGTAAGCCTGTTTGTTTTATTATTTCACCTAATCGTGGATCGTAGTGCTTTTCATACGCTATGTTTCTACGGCTCTTCTTGTGTACGTATTCAGAATTTTATATTCCATTGCACTTCCTAGATGGAAATCTCCACCGACCTTAGGTTATGTTTCGGTTTATCGTAAAACAATATCTGTCTAAATTTAGTTACCGGTTTTAGCTTGCTATTTCGATATACTTCGCTGCACCTCACACACGGAAATTTTTGGTGATATGCGGTTGATTTTTGGTCTATCGTGAAGAGTCGATCCTAAAAAAGCCGTTCGGGTTTTCCCCTGTACACCAGGCAACTTCTCCAAGGGCCTTCACCAACGGTGTTAGCAACAGCCGGAGCATTGGTTATAGTAGTCGCCGGTTATTAAGCCCACCTCGGGCTCAGACCAAATTGGGCTTAATAAGCGGTGGGCGCACTAACCGGAGCGTCCTAGTTCTTGATTAGCAAACGCAGGATAGGCACTATACATTGCATACGCACTGTATAATGTGTAGAGCTTTATTATGTACAAGAAAATAATGCTGTTTGTCTGTATTTTACGTAATAATAAAAACAAAAACATAATTTGCGACACGTTTAAAAAAGCGGTCAAGTGTCAGTTTTTTGGGAGGAAATTTCGCTCGCGTCTTGTTTTGCGAAAGACTGGCCAACATTACGTCACCAGTTGCGCACGCAGAGAGCTGAGAATCTCACTCTATCCTGTTGGCAAACTGGGCTTTATAGCCGGTGACTGGGCTGAGTAGCCGGCGGATTTCGCTATGTAAAATTCAGTCTCAAGCTGAAGTGGGCTTAATACGCGGCTGGGCCTATTAACCATTGGCTTAATAACCGGCGACTACTGTATTCGCATTTGTTCGAATTCAAAGCCGTGCCATGATGTGGATGAGTGAGCGGCTATCAAAGAAGTCTTGTCATTCCGTTGCACGGTGAGTTCGTTCTTGTGCAGTCTTGTGACAACCCGTTTTCCGGTTTCACCAACATAATTGACTTGACCACAAACATAGCCGACGCGGTAAATGACACCAGATTTTTTGTTAACGGATATTGCGTCTTTAGGCTGCCGGAGTGGCCTACAGATTTTCGCTTCCGGTCTGTAAGCGACGCCAATCCCAAATTCGCTCGCCGGTAGAGCGAATTTTTCGGATACACCATCAATACTATAGGTATTGCTCGCCAACGTTTTGGTTCTGGCTGCCCCGTTTGTTTTCTGCTTTTTGCTCCTTGCCTGCATTTCTTCGACGAAACTGCCAGGACATGCATTCCTCCTAAATACAGCAGACGGTGGCCCTCAAACGAGCGTAAATGGGTCGAAAAGAAATCATCTAGAGAAAAACTATATCGTCGAATCTGTGTGAGACCACATAGAAGACTAAACTACAAGCAAGCAAGCATCCGTTCAGGTTAATTCTCCTGGAGAGACATGGTCCACGCACTCGGAAGGCATCCGTCAACTGGCAGTATCTGACTGACTGTGACGGCATATTGTACTTATGCGGCGGTGACTATGGCGTTTCCTGTGGGATAAGAGTAACGTAGGTATAGGTAAACGACCACGCGACGTTCTCTCAAAGGTCGAACGTAAGGCACTTAAATAACTCACAGTCGATAAGGACCTCGTTATCGTGCCAGTGGACAAGAGGCGATCCACTGTTGCATTGAACAAGACAAATTACATTCACAAAGCTCAAACTCCGTTAGACGATCGTCAGTCCTACGTCACATGCAAATGCAACCCCATAAAAACGCTGACAAGTGAGATCAACACAACGCTGTTGGCAATAGAGAATTCAGGTGCAATTACGCCAATCGACTGACGAATGATGAGAGCGCAAGAAATGGCCCTGGTGTGTGTGTGTCGTAGCCCATAGGTGGATCAGGAATCCCCGCCGGAATCCAAACTGGGAGTAGTTGGGAGACGGAGAAAAGCCGCGACCTCGACCGGCTTGAGCCACAGGTCCGCGGGAGTGAGGTGGGTGCCTGGCCGAGAACTGCAGGCGAACAGATGACGGCAGTCATGCGGCGAGACGCCGCAGTCGGGACAGCAGTCGGGTATGGATGGGTCGAGCCGGTGCTGGTACTGGCGAAGGAGCATACAGTAGCCACTGCGTAGCTGCGCCAGAGTACAGCGAGTAACCCTCGGGAGATGTCGTTCCGAGGCCGCGATCGGAGGCGGATAGCCACCCCAAAAGGACCGGGGGACGGTAACCTCGTTTCACCTCGACAACGACTCTCTGGTGGAGACGCTGGAAGCCTGTCTTGGTGGCAGAGCTATCAACAGGTAGATCCGCGAGAGACGAGGCAACAGCTTCCTTGTGGAGTGCTCGAATAGACGGCCGGACGTTGCGGCAGGGCTCGGGAGCGGTGCAACGGTGATGATTGGGATGGCCGGGTTGCGAACAACTCCACCAGAACTGCTGGCTAAGGAGAGTGTTGTGATTGGCGACCGGTAGAACAGAAGCCTCCGCATGAAGATGATCTATAGGCGACATTTTATAGCAACCCGTGATCGTGCGGAGGGCAGCGTTTTGGGCTGACTGGAGGCGGCGGAGGCTGGAAGAGCTCATCGTAGGAGACCAGATTGATGCCGCATAAGTGAGGTGCGGCTTGGCCAGCGCCTTGAAAGCAGTCGACAGAGTCTCTTTCGCACAGCCCCAGGATGTGCCTGCTAGAGCCTTGAGGACCTTGGTGCAGCGGCTTACTTTGCTTGCGGTCTCCCTGGCATGGTCTGCGAACGTGAAGAGCGGATCAAAACGCACACCAAGGAGTTTGGGCTGGCGGACGAGCGGTAAGGACGCCCCATTGACGGCGATGACCGGGTGACGATTGAACTCCTTCGGATCAAGCGTAAAGACAGTTACGGACGACTTGGCTGCCGAGATCGTCATTCCGCGCTGGGTGAGGAAGTTTTCGACAACAGGCATGAACTCCGTGAGAAGCTGTGCAGCCTGATCGATGTCATGGTGCCGGCAGAAGAACGTAATATCGTCCGCATAGGATACCACTTGCACAGGTGCCCGGGGGAGTGGGAGCTCTCGCATGTAGATGTTAAAGAGCGTCGGGCTGAGCACAGAGCCTTGAGGGACGCTACAGGACTGCTTACGGGGCTTGGAGAGAGCGCCCCGGAAGAGGACACGATCGTGACGGCCACGGATGTAAGCCGCCAACCATCGGACCAGGCCAGTCGGGACGTTCAACGAGACCAAGTCCTGCAGGAGCTGATCGTGGCGGACGCAGTCAAAGGCTCGTGACAGGTCAATTGAGACTGCCAGGGTCCGCGAAGCGGGCTTCTGTTGATTGAAGCCCTCGAGGATAGCGTCGCTGAGCTCGAAAAGCGCCGTTGTAGTTCCACGACCCGATCGGAAACCATGTTGGTGGCAAGATAGTTCCGCCACAGACGTCAGAATTGGGTGGATGAGCCGTTCCAGGATCTTCGCCAATGGACTGAGGAGGGCAATTGGACGATAAGAGGTCGCTAGGCAGGGGTCCTTACCCGCTTTGACCAGAGGGATGATGATCGACTGGCGCCAGCAATCAGGGATGATTGAAGTTCCCAGTGAAAGGTTGAAGAGGGCGGCAAGGTAGGCAGCCACCTTCGGGCCGATGTGGCGCACATGGATAGGCGCCAGACCATCTGGTCCTAAGGCTTTCGAAGCTCTCATTTTCTTGACGGCGGTGAGGATGGCATCAGCCGAAAAGGAAATACCTGGGGGCGGGGCTTTATGGAGGAGGCGAAGAAGGGGGCGTTGGCTTTTGGGACTGGGCGCCGAGCGGGGTGAGAACAGCTTGTTCATCTTCGCGGCGATCTTACCGTTGTTGGAAATGAACTTACCGTCCCCAAAGCTAATAGACTGGTTTGATGTATCAGCCCGGGGTTTGGTCAGGTTGCGTAAAAGCTTCCAAGTGGCAGCTGAGTTGCCGCTGAAATTACAATCTGAAACTAGTTCATGCCAGCGTTGGCGTTTGCCATCGTTGATAGTCTTAGTGATTAAGCCATTCAGTTCGCCAACGCGCGGGTCACTGGCATCACGCGCTCGTATTTCATCTCTCTCTCGTTCCAGGCGGGAGGCTTCGGGCGGATAGTTAGGACGAAGAAAGGGAATGCGGCCGTTAGGGATGTGGTGACTTGCTGCTGCCAGGAGTAGTCGACGAAGGGCTCGCTCCGCCATGTGGACACAGGTGGGAGGCGGTAAGCCATCGATCTCGGCTTAGCATTCGGTCGTGAACGCTGCCCAATTGGCTTTCTTGAAATTAATGAAGTGCCGGTTGTGGGCCTTGATACGCTCGGCGGCGGTGGCCAATTCGAGCACAATGGGGAGGTGGTCGCTACCCAGGCTGATTTCCGTCTTCCACATGGTGGAGGCTACCAGACTGAGACTGGCGAGGGAAACATCGGGCGAGCTGGAGGCGCCGTTGGTCGGGAGCCGCGTTTGGCTGTTCTCGTTGAGAACGGCAAAGGGGGCGTGTTCTATTTCATCAGCCAGAGCTTCTCCACGGGAGTCGGCTGCCAAGTTAGAGCACCATAGGTCATGGTGAGCGTTGAAGTCACCTAGCACCAGACTGTCTCCAGAAGATAAGTAGGGAGCGATAGAGGCGGTGAAACCGGGAGAACAACTGGAAGTTGGAGGAATGTACACGTTCACGACGGTTAGCGGCGCCGGGCCAATGTCAAGGGAAATCGCCAGTACTTCCGTGGGATCGGCTCCAAGCAGGGGAAGCTGGTGATGGGCAATGGATTTGTCCACCAGGAAGGCCAAACCTCCGCCTTTGTTGCGGCCGCGGTCGCGACGGACAATCGTGTAATCGGCACAGGAAGGGACCTTAGTGGAGTTAGACCACTTTGTCTCTTGGATAGCCGCCACAGCTATGCTGTGCGAGCGCATGAAGGCCAGGAGCTGGTCAAGCTTCCCAAGGAGGCCGTTGGCGTTGAATTGTAAGATCTTAAGACCAGGTGGTGAGGCAAGGTCGGAGACCAGAAAATTTGGGTTCAGGACTGGACAGGCTGGAGGCATGGAGATCGGTGGGGGCACGGGACAGCTGGGACACGCGAAGGCGGGCGACCAATCGGCAGCCGTGGCGAGGCCACTGCAGCGGAGATGGCACCAGCCATTGCAGGAGCCGCAACGTACAGACCAGTCGCGGCGGCCCAGACGGACTCGGCAGGACGAGCAGTACCAGAGAGGTCCAGGGTTGGCCTCTATTCCGGCGGCGAGGAGGAGGAGTCGGAGCAGCGTGGCCGGGAGGGGCTGTTCCGTCATCAAAAACACGGATTGGGCGGAGGGGAGAGTTGATCCAACGTAGGGAGATGGGTGTAGCAGACCTTGGCCGCCGGGAGGGCGGGTGGGAACGCGGTTCGTAGACGCGTCTGCTGTGGTTCCCAATGGTCCTGGTCAGCTTCTATGGTATACCTAAAGTGCACAAAGAGGGCGCACCCCTCCGGCCAATCGTATCTCTCCAACCTACGGTCTGGCAAAGTGGCTGTTCCAACGGCTCGAATACTTGACCACTGATTCAGACACGACATTCAGGTCGTCAACACAATTCTTGAAGAAACTTAAAGGGGTAAGCCTCGTGCCCAACGATGTCATGGTATCTCTTGATTTCACGTCCATTTTTACTTCTATTCCACAGGACCTGGCAGTCGAGACTATCCAACTACTCCTACGAGAGAAATACGATGAAACGGAGAGTCGCCTCGGGCACGCGCGAATCCTACAGCTCCTAAAGTACTGTACCAAGACGTACTTAAACTTCAACGGAGCTATATACGAGCAGGTCAAGGGCACGCCCATGGGTTCGCCCATTTCCGAACTCATGGCAGATGCAGTCCTGCAACGGCTGGAGACGCTGGTTTTCCGACACCATAAACCAAAATTCGGGGCTCGGTATGTGGACGACACCTTCGTCATAATTGAGCAGGTACAGTTCTTTCGAAGAGTCGACAATAGAATATACCCACATACTTCAGTCGTGAGTTTCCATTCAAGCCAAAGCTATACATGCACAGAGCCTGCGCCCCCATCTTGCTCGCGACAGTTGCACATGGAATAAACACATATGGATTTTTCGAAAACTAAATCGCCTGACGGCATTGTTCGGGATGCCGCCAAGCTGCATTGGGCATCTCACACACCGATACGTTCTCGTTGACTGTTTTGAAGGCTTATATTCACACGATGAGTTATGCCACAGAAAAGTACATTTCCCACAGCACATGCCATGAAGGTGCGCCTGACAGCGTTACGCATGAGGTGTGGCAACAGAGCCCTCGTCAAATCTGATTGGTCCGTGTCCGCGAAAAGTTACTATGCCTTTCTAGGACTGTCTATTGAAGCAGATTGGACAGAATAGTAGCCAACTCGAAGGAGATGCTGCAAATGCATGCAGCTTCTCCGTGATTGCGGGTTTTGAATAAATTTACTCGTGCTTCTTTGCCCCGTATTAGTGTTCTGGATGACAGCTCGTGTGAATTATGAGTACCAGACGGGGTGATAACAGAAATTAGACTGTGCGTGGCGGACGTAGACAAAAATAGAGCCGTGCCAGCCACTGCAGTACCCATGACTCTTTGTGTCCATTGCAAACTGGCGGGTGTATGACGGTATGATGCAAGTCTGGTTCATAATTAAACGAATTTGCAAAAAAAGCATTTAAGTGCTCACTTTATTTACCAGCAGGTCGAAACCTGCGTCCACCCAGCAATTTTCCCGGTGAGGAGGGAGAGGGGGAGATGAGAGGGTTCAGCGTAATTGGCTTAAAAACTTACAAAACAGCGATTGGTACGTATGCGGTGCAGTGCGTGTTTTGTTGTTCGGACGGCTACGATGCCTGCTCCCCCTCCACTTCGTTCTTCAATGTTTGCGGCCCCCAACGTCATGCGCCCTTGCACACGGCTGTTCCACCTCCTTGACAGCTCGTTCCACCTCGTTTGACACTGTCGACTTCTCAAGTTGTTCGTCGTCTGAGGGAGAGTTGTGGCCGACGCCCAGAATTGCTTTGTCCGGCCTCCTTGTTCAAGGCCAGCTGCCTCGAGGTAATTCACTACCTCAATCAGCGCCTTCAGACGCGCTGACCTGCAGACACTTGACTGACTTCCACTCGCACACACACTTGCGTGCAGGTTGTCGCGGCTGCCCAAGCGCCACTCGAACAGGTCCCCTTCCCCCATCCCCGACCGACAGCCAATAGACACGACATCCCCTCGGGCATTTGCAACACAGCAATAACAAAGCACTTGAATCTGGCTCTGAAATCCTACTTTAGCAGCTGCCACTACTGACTCGTGCTTTCTCAGGTCTGGCTGGACGTAGTCAACATTAGCCCTGGCTTCGCTAGTGGCAACTACCGCCTGGGAACCACAACAGACGTGTCTTCGACCGCGTTCCCACCCGCCCCCAGGGCGGCCAAGGTCTGCTAAACCTAACCTCCCTATGGTGGATCCATCTCTTCTCCTCTCAATCTGTTTTTTTTTATGACAGAGCAGCCCCTCCTGACTATACTGCTCCGGCTCCTCCTTTTCCTCCTCCTCGCCACCGGGATTGAGGCCCACTTGGCGGGGTTCCGGATCCAACAAGGGCTACTTGCCTGCCTACCGCCTGGGACAGCGGGAACCACAGCAGACGCGTCTTCGTCGCGTTCCCACCCGTCCTACAGTACCAAAGGTCTGCTAAACCTCTATATCCCCTCCTCTCCATGTGTGTTTTTGATGACGGAGCAGCCCCTCCCGACCATGCTGCCCCGACTCCTCCTCCTCCTCTTCCTCCTGGCCACCAGGATTAAGGCCCACCCGGCGGGGCTCCTGGTCCAACAAGGGCTAATGGCCAGCCAACCGCCCGGGACATCAATTGGGAGTTCTGTATACAGTTAATCACTACTTCTTGTAACTTCTGCCTTCTACCTGGGGATTTGACCTGATGATTGTAGTGATCTGAGTACAACCACTACTTAGACCGCTACATGCTCAGTGGCTCCCTGGTAATGTGGCAGTTAGGGCGCTCTAATGCGGAGGCCTACCTAGCGAAGTGTGCCGTTGGTACGCGTGTTGATTGTTGGTCGCGCCAGCCACCTGCGCCCTCGCCCATCTCCAATCTTCTTAACAGCGGGTCCCGGTGTGGGAATGGAGTAGATTCTCCGAAAACCTACTTTTACTGCAATCCCGCGTCGCTTCAACTGAGACTCGTGGTGGACAACGTCGAGAGCGACGGTCGAACTGTCACATCCTGTGTCACATCCACCGCTCGCCTTGCCTCTGTCATGACACTAGACAGATGTGGACGATGGGAGATGCGGCGCAAATCTGTTATCACGCGCAAGTCAATACATTTGCTTTCAGTCTACTGGATTCGGCGGTCAAACTGTTTGATTAAAAAAGGACAGTTCCACCCGAAGAGACACGGGCGCGTACTGCTCAAATACTGTCAATCAGTGGAATGAAAACGTCAAAACGTTCGAAGGGCAGATGCACGGCACCACCTATCCTGTGGCAAGAAAGTGGGCACTGTAGCTACGTTAAGGCACGAACGGTAAGTAGCACAATAGAGCAGAGAGGAGTAACACAGCAAACACGAAACATGCTTAATACTACGAAATAAGTAGGCAGATATGCAATGAAAAAAAGGTTGTGACGTTACCAATAACATAATGCTGCCGAGAGGAGAGCAGGAGACTTACAGAAATGATCTCCTGTAGCGGACATGGTGGTGGCAGCAGCAACTGAACTTGATAGCCACCCAGTGCCATTTTCTTGTGGGAGTAGAGGATCTTCAGGGTATAGGAAGCATCAGTTTTTAGAGTAGCAACATATCTAGAGGGAAGGGAAACGCGGAGAGGCTTAGGAGTCACCGAAAAGTGCTGAGGCTGCGGTGACAGCTGTTGCTACCAAAAAGTAAAATCGTCCAACCACGGGCCGCAACAAATGAACAACTCGCCATCGGAAATCAGACAGAATAGCGTGATTTCAAAGAGCCTGGCTTGATTATCAGCTAGACTGTGTGTTGGTGCCCTTAGGTACTTAACGTCGACGTCGATGGATGTTAAAAGGCGCTGCCAATACTAACAAAGACTTCTGGGGGCATTAAAGACAGGAAGAGCACAGCCAAGTACCCCATTAAATGGAGTGACACCCATCGCCAAAGTAAGGCACCAAAAATGCTTACTGTTACGAAATAAGTAGAGAGTTATGAAAAGAATAATATATTGGCACAGGGAACTACCTCATTAGAACTGAGCCCGCACTGCTGGGGGTGATTCGAGGCCCGTCATCACCGAATGGTTTGTAGGATTGCTTATCGAGGTTGAAGACAGAATCCGAAACCTCCTCCTCTTCCACGCTATCCACACAGCGATCCCTCAGAGCCACCGTGAGTTCCTTTAAAAAAGAGACAGGTAAGAGGGATATGCTGACTTCAAGCTAACTACCAGATGCCATCCAGCGAACAGTGAAAACAAATTGAATCGAAAAAAAAACAGTTCAGAAGTTCGGTAGGCATATCATCAGATGAGTTGTCTACCGACAGATGCGAACAATCAAGTCGTAAAAAGCAGTTCAAAGGAGAATATTCGATCGCTGGATCCCCGTTTGAGCCCATCATCAAAAAGATTATCAAGAAAAAAACCTTTTAAGGCTACAATATGTGGCAGCAGCAGCTGGCAGTCCGTGTAAACACTCCCACAAGGCAGTCAAGAAGGTCAAAACGCCATTTTATACAGAAGGGTAGGGCGCACGTATATGATTCCACAATTCGCACACGTGATTTTCGATTTTAAAAGAATACTTGAGAGATGATGAATTTCCGTAGTTAGGACGGACGGCAGGTAGCATTGTAATCCTTGGTCCGAATAAGTGCTTATGAGCCATCACTCGAAGCCTGATTATAGACCCTATGTATACGCGTATTTGCCGGGAGTATAATAGCTTGAATAACACAAAAAAACCGTTCTGCACGTATCAATTAGCCTGTCTGTCGACACCAGCATTGCTATAGTGGAAATTGAGAAGGAAAAGAGGTTGTAATTTAGTTTAAGCACCCACCATGTCGGAACGTAGAGGAGGGGGAGGGGAGCGGGTGGATAAGGCGTGTGCACAAGATGACTGCTCACGACGGATGCTGAAGGATGCGTCCGATCATGGCTACACCGATCAGCCGACTGACAGGATAACCAAACTACACGCACTACATCTCAGTATTTAATAGGCGGGGGTTCTGGGCAGATAATAACAACTTATTTGGACCATTTGCGAACAAATAGGCGGACTCGATCGGAATGGAATCTACACCGGCAAGGTGAGGGTTTTAGTATAGCCCACGCTCTAGTCAAGTGAGCTATGAGAACCGAACAGGAGTTTAATCGCATTTGTGTTGATTGTACTAAAGTGTTGCCTTTCCTATCGTTGGTTCGAGTCTCACCGATTCTTTTCATCAGTGGGTCCAATCAATAAGGGTACGCATTAGCAGCGTCGTCAGTCGAGACAGTGTGTATTGGCGAGAGCCATTAATGAAACGAGAAGCAGAATGGCCTATCAACCGACAGCGATGCTGCGGAAAAATAAAAAAATACATCACCCACCCTTTCGAGCCGCCGAAACGACTGGACGGTTGATTGACACTTGTGTTCGTCCTCCGCCATAAGAACGTAGTAAGAGTGAGCAGCACGAGCTCGTCCCTAAATAAATAAAAATAATAAAAGAATGTTTTCAGACAAAAAGTACAATAACAGTCGTAATCCAGGGGCTGTGTACATTGAGAAAGGCAGCACGGATCGGGATGTGCGTGTGGTATTTAAACTTGAAGAAATACGTGTTTTCAGCAATTCATCAAGCCAGCACATTTTCAAAATTTAAATAATTAAACTACTTTAGAGTAGATAGTAACAAATTTATCTTGACAAAAGATTTCTCTGGGAAATGTGAACAACGTTATCCGTAGGTATGAGGGTTGGCTTCGTGTGACAGTGCATCCCTGATCGGTCGAACGGTGTTTCACGTACAGTGGGGCCGTTGTACGAGGCAGGTTTTTGAATTTGAGCTGCCACACTTATTTGCTTTCCATTCACGTGAGAATTTCACTATTATTTACTACACTGCCTATTTCGCATTTCGTATCCAGATCTCTGATCTCTACTTTGGTTTTCTAAACTATGATCACGACGTCATCTGTACAGTACGCTAGCACCTTTTTGAATAAATTTAATTTTCACCGATGGCAGTCCATAACGCCAGCTGCTACACTATCCATCCATCTATGGTTTAGGTGATTTTTTCACGTTCACTTTAGCATACTCTCCCCAACGAAAGTCTATACAGCGGAAAGACACCGCTGCGGTTGGCCGAATGCCCTTAAACGACGATCAAAAAATAAACTGTCTACGCCAGGATTTCTGTCGACAAACTGTCGTTGTTCAATCTTCAAAAAAAACACAAGATATTGAGTTACGTTTGTTGAAAAAAAACACAGTAGGACCGGAGTTATCTGTCTTCCGGAGACTGGGTCGAATAGCGACATTGAATCACAAAGTATTGCACCCACGTGTTTTTACTGCTTTCGTACGGACCGAAAAGGCTTATGGAGCAGTTGAATTGGTGGAGTGGCAGTTTTTGTAAACCAACAATTGTGCCCATATTTACTTACTCAGATGAGTTAATTGACGCTAGTACTGTCATCTGGAACTTCAAACTGTTAAGACATTTCAGAGGCCTTATTTATGCGAGTATTTACAGTCCACCCTCGATAAGCTAAGGTGTTTAAGTCCGCTTTTTTCATTTTCTTTCCATTAAACTCGCCGTACTGTTTTGCGAACATCTTATTTCATGTAGTGATTTGAACAGTGTGAAACTATATCCCCTCACACTGCTACATTTTTACGTTATTATTTCTTTGAACACTCGCACTGCGTCCCTCTTGATCCTATTCCAAGTAACTACCCCAAGACCTTTGTTTTAAAACAAAAAACAGAGTTCCGTTGTCAGGCTCTGACCATTTTGTGTTAATAGGCCCCTCAACTATCTACTCCAGCTCTAAGCGTGCACTGCTAGCAAAACCCAAGAGGAAAATTAAGGTGCACGGCACTTTCCCATAAAATATTCCCTTGTGTCAGACTTTCCTTCTTTGAACATTCGAGCGTAGAATCACACCCTACATACCCAACAACTTTTTTGAAATGAAAATGTCACTATCCACTGTCGATTTGATACCGTTACGGTCAGACGTAACAACATTTCTTTTGCCTATCTAAAATTGTTAGGATCCAAAAGGGAACTCCTTTACAAACTAAATAAAACAGGATGCTAGCGTCCTTATGGAGAGGGATATTTGCAAGCTGAAAGACCTGCTGGTTATTCAGCTTTTCATTTCTTATCCACGTCTTCATTTCCCCACTCCGCGGCTAAACTCGCGAGGCATCTTAAGTGTTTCAGTGGCCGAAGCAACACACCGGCACATGTTGATGCTGATTTAGACGGTCTAAATGCCAATTTTACCATCGCTCTCACTGACTCCTATCCTCAGTCAAACCACATGCCTCTATTACCAAGTTTATTTTTCTCATGAGTCTGTGGCAATAGCAATGAAACACCTTAAAACGGTTCGATTTTTAGTAGCTGCCGGGTCAGACGGTGTCTCATCGTCTCCCCTAGAGTCTTGCTGTTTTCAACTAGCCCCCTGCCTTGATGCATCTTATCAACTTGACCTTCATGAGTTCCAAGATTCCGGATGGTTGGCGTTCAGTAGAAGTCGCTTCCATCCCCACAAAACTTCTAATTCTAGTCTCAAATCATTTTTTCCAATTGTGTGCTCTTCTGCACTACTGAGACATGCGGAAGGAGTTGTTGAAGGCTTAATCACGCCACTCTCCTACATTTTTTGCTGCACTGAAATTTGCATATAAGGTCAGGTGTAGTGCCCAAGATACTGTTGCTCTCGTCGTAAATTCTGTGCGAAAAGATTTAGATAAGGGTTGCACTCTATTTTCACTGCTCCTCAACCAGGCCATCTCCTCCTCCTTAATAAAACGTCTGCATGCGGTTTTCCCGGCTGGTTTTGTAGACTGAAGCTGTAGTTACTTTTGATACTGAGCGTAACACACAGACACACGGGGGATAAAAACCGCCAGAAAGACAATAGCGTCAAATGAGTAAAGCTGACCTGTGACTGGATGAACGATCTGAAGTTGGTAACTGGATCAACTTTGATGACCACATTGCAGGCGCGGACGTCTAGACCCTCCTCGATGACATTGGTAGCCACCAGGACGTTGAATGCATCCTTGCGAAAGCCATCAAGTACACTCAACTGTTCCCCTGTGGACATGGATGCCTTGAAAGACACAAAATACGTTTAGACGAGTAAGGATAAGCGAAGAAGGAAGAGTTGCCAATGGAATACGCGGAGAAACTTGAAATGAATCTGGAGAGCTTTCTTTGGACACCTATATACATATATATATATATATATATATATATATATTAACATGACTAAAGATACGGGGTCCAGATAAAGTATCCCGATCCCCATCCCCCAAAGAAGATGAAGAAGAAAAGGCGCCTTCATGGACCACACTGTATTGGTGCTGACGTTTCGAAAACACACTTGATCCCATCATCATGATGGTCCCGATGATGTCAGGTATTGCACCTCTGCACGCATGACAGTTTGGGGCAGTGGATCGGGACAGCTCCAAGCATCCTCTTCTTCAGCGACAAAGACCGTAGTAGGTCCAAGAACGACTTCCATGTGCTGACGAACTGTGTCGAGCCAGGTCTTGAGTTGACCTCTCCTTTAACGCCTCTAGTCGGCAGCGGCCCCAAATCAAAAGCAGTACAACTAAGCTCGTGGCTAAACCGCCTCAGATATCCTTGCGACATTGCCTTAGCGGGTATGGACAGTCTCATTCGAAACGAGGTCGGTCTACTTCACTCGAAATATGGTCCTCGGACAGTGGTGGTCAAGGTCCTCCAGTCTCCGCTCATCTTCCATACACGACCATAGAGAACTGACCGGACACATGGGTCTTCGTGACAAGGAGGAATATGTCACGTCAGGCCACAGACGCTTTCGAAGGATTTAGGAAAACTGGCGAGCAGCATCGATTCGGAAGAAAATTTCTTCCTTGCTCCAGCAATTCGCGAACATTCTTGCCCGAAGATACTCCGACAGTACCCACCTTCAGTCCCTTTAGCAATGCGGTCAGGGAGCCATGTAAACCCTCGATCAGTCATTGTCTCCCAAATTCACAATTAAAAGTTTCGAAAACGGGATGCACTGCTTGGTAAGGCCTATCTAAGTGCCCAACAGGCACATGTTCAGAACGCTGTGAAACACCGAGGCAGGGATACGCAGAGGGGTTCTAAAAGGGTAAACATGCTTACTAACCGCTTACTTACAAATTTCAAGTAGGTTGCATTTTCCAAAACCTGCCCTTTTTCGCACACCAGCTATTAGTTCAGTAAGAATCGGATGTTGATATTGAACTGAAGAAGGGTCCTCGGAACGCCACCATGTACCACAACCACTTAAGTCAGCTTATTAAGTAAAATGGCTCTTCAAATTAACAATGGGTATAACCGCTTACTTACACATTTTAATTACGGTGAATTTCCACAATCTTCCAACTTTCCCACTCGTTCACCATTAGTAGTATTGAGATTAACGATACAATGAAAAAACGTACCTCAGCGAACACACCCGACATACACGCGTTCGCTGCTAGTCTAGTAGGTGGTTAGAAATAATATTGAAATGTACCCGAGTCCTCGCCCGAGGTCAGCACACGTCCCGCAACTTACCCGCGTAACTTTTGTAATTTACATGATTATTGCACACTGAATTGCTCCCGATACGCCTCACCCATTCTACCCCCTAAATCCAGGTGCCCGTCGTATTGGAGTAGAGCGCGCTTCGCGCGCACTGTGGGGCCCCCACTACAGATCCGTAGAACCCTGCAAAGATAAGATTGGGGGAAAAAGAAGCTCAGAACTGACCAGATTTTTGGTAGGGTTAGCGCTGACACAATATGAAGCCTTGAGACCGGCGTAAATTGGTGCCATTGCGCTGAGCTCACAGATGAGACGGGAGAGGGTGGACGTGGTGATTCGCTCCTTCACGAGGACTAGGCCATGGAAGGCAGAAGCCTCAGGGTTTGTACTGTCCGACTGTTCAGGACGTGCAGGCAGATTCTGTGGAAAGCAAGGCAATATGGCATATGGTGCGGCGGAATAAAAACTAACAAAGAATAGGTAAAATCGAGCCATTCCCTGTCCATAAAAGGATAGGTTGAAGCAGTCACCCGACTCTCACAACCCACGGGGGGCCAATTGGCCACCGTGGGCTGCAACTCAACGACAGACTACCCCCATACCGAAACCTCAGCGATTGTCTACCCAATCTGTTGCAATGATAGGAAATGCAATAACGTCGGGGAAAACTGGACGAAATTTGCAGATCCAGCCACATGAGCAAAACAACTCAGCTTGCGACCCATATCCAGCCCTGTGTATGGCTTATATAGTCCAGGACCATTTAACATAAAGACCAGACAAATATGTTCATGGCGAAATTGGCTGCGACGAACCTACCCGAGGACTGACAAGAATCTGTAGTGGCCCTAGCAGCCACTTGGAACCCAAGACTAGCCGCTGACGCATGACTTATCTAGCCTGCCTGTGTGCCCACCGTCTCTTGGGGCTAGCTGCTAACAGTCATTGGCCCACGCTGTCATCGGGCCAGGCTTTCATTGGCCCACACTATTCTAGACATCAGCAGCCCCATTGGCTCCCGGGACAAAGCATTCGCCAGCAATTAATGAAGCTCTATTCACGCCGGAGCCGACCCGAATAGGGAACGGACACACTACTCCGCGAGTCAACATTCTCTCCATCTAAGTCTCCGTTCCATTGTGTACACAATAAACTCTTCCTTCTACTCTCGCCTGCCCAAGACTTCTCCCATCTCCTAAGGAACCGGACTTCAAAGCTTGTAGGTGTTAGGGTTAATTGTCTTAGCCTTAGCTCCTATAAATCCTCCACCGAGGTGACACTGGGCAAAACCATACAGCCCTCAGGCAAGACAAGTTCCTTACGGCTGGAGGTGGCCTTGGGACAAAAAAACGCAATGTGATGCCTAACTCAAAACAATACGTACACTTATTTACATATATTGTAAAAGTAGGTCATTTGTTCTTACGTGAAGTTGACTTCTGTCCTTGAATCGAATGGTCCAGATGAAAAAAAAGAAAGAAGTAGCAATGATGAAGAAGCGTGCAAAGTCCCCTCAATGTCAGACATTTGGAAGGAAATAGCACAGTCATGTTAGAAGCGCACTAATGTGACATAAATCTAACTACTAAACCTGCAAATCCATGCAGGGGACCATTCCCAAACGCATTCCTGTTAGCTTGTGTCCATAGATTTATGTTTCGGTCATGACGCCCACGCTGATGCAGTTCGCAAACAGGGCACCTCAGCAGTCCACTCCAGTCATGCAATCACTGGCATAGGACGCGAACAATTAAGTCTCGAAAACTGAGCATGGGGAGAACTCCTTCCATTTTCCCGATCGAAAGCGAGCCCGTGGTTTAATGGTTAGCACTGTGAACTTCTGATCAACAGGCAGCGGATTCGAGCCTCTGTTGGTGCACCATCTAGGGTTGAGTATGGCTGGCTGATGACAGCTAATAAGCCCGAAACGGCCATTGCAGCCACTGACCGCAATATTTATCGGCCTAGACCAAGAGCCGCTGCGTGGTCGCTGGTGGGACTCGAGGATGTGCTCCAACGCAGAGTGGAACGAGTGAGTTCTGTTAGCGATCAACGAGTAACAGCATCGATCTAGCCTTTAGCCTATGGCAACGAATCGCGATCAGCTGGTCAAGATTTTCACGTAGGTTTACAAAGTTTAGCGTTTCAGGTATTTGCAGGGGACAAGGAAGGCGACTAGTCGAACACCAAGTGGGCTGATTTAGACAAATGCGTGAGAAAAGTCCCACGGGTTCAAGCTCTTCCGATACGGCAGAGGAATACCACATAGGTGCCTACCTTATAGCCTCAATTTAGTTCTGAGACTTCGTAGAACGAATACATACCCAGTGGAGTTTCTGTCTTTGGTTTCTTGCCCCTTATAAACTAGCAGCAGCACGCCTGTGTCATTCAAACGACTGCTCGCCTAAGCACCTCGAATGTATGTCCACCCTCCTTTGGATTTATTTCTCGCATTTTTTACCTTTTGTGCGTCGTTAACCATACTGTTTATTTTCTATAGAACCACATACAGAATAACCGAGTTAACTGAACTAGTTCTGAAAATTCGATTTCCAGGTAGTATATCAGAAGAAAGGGGGGCGTTCACCGGTGAACGCCCCTTTCTTTTGACAAAGCTACTGACCTCGGGTGCGTCTATTTGAGTGACAAAACGCAGCACAGCATTAAGAAATATTGAATCATCACAGTTATTCGAGCTGCAAAACGAATAGACTACCAATTCGAACAGTTATTCGAGAAGCTGTTCAACCAGTTCTAACAAAAGTACAAAAAAATAATTTTCTCGTCCATGTTTTCCATGAAATATATTTGAATTGATAAAGGCAGTCAAAATCAATGATAAAAAGGCATGCTACTTAAGTAGTCAATTTTTACAATAGATACGTTTTGCTAGGAGTCGGAACGAAGCTCGTTAAAAAGCTGGCTTCCTATCCTGACTGAAATGACTTCAGAATACACTACACGATAATCAGTATCACAACTGGAGTCAATTTCGATTAGCGAAAGAGTATTAGGCTTTCGCGTATGTCGAAATATTGCATGATCAACGGCGTCAAGGAAAATACGCCGGCGAGGACGAACCTAGAAAACTGAGGGGCCTCTACATAAATGCCACAAGTGAACGCAATAATTTGATATCGCGGATATTACCAGCCAGTAAAGCCCAAACCATCGTTCAGCACAAAACCCCAACGGAAAGCCATCCTCTGTGCATAGTCTTATGGGAGGTTTCGAGAGGGGGGGGGGAGAGGGAGCAATTTCAAGCCCAAAGAGAATCGAACGGAGAAAAAAAGAAGGGGAGGAAGGGTGGCTAACCTTGTAATACACCAATATGCGCATGAGCTGGATCATTTTGTTGGTCATGGGGAAGTGAGCAAGAATCCATTCGCCCCAGGCGGGGTCCGTGGGCGAAGTGGGCCGTCGAGCGCTGGCGATTTTTTGTGCCCGTGTCGCCTCATAGAGTTCATGCGCCCGTGCCAGAGTAGACAAGCATGTCCGGATGGCGCGCAGACATTCCGCATTGTACCTGGGTACGAGGTTGGTAGCAGAGGCGAGTTCGGCGAAGGCTTTTTCCGTCAGTTGACATGCCTTTAGCAGAAGGGATAAGATTAATTAGCTCACATGCAGGTATGCTAGATGAGTAAAAGAACGTCCATCATCATCATCCTCATCATCATCACCACCATCATCATCATCATCACGGCTCGCTTGGTTGATAGTGGTCATCGGGTAGACGTAAACCAAGCCCTTCGAAAGATGAAAAAGAACTAGCGAAATATTCCAAGTTCCTGCGTCAGTGTCAACACGCTTCCTACCACACTGGGAGGCGGTGATAAAAGGTGGCCCAAGGCCGCGAAACGGCGACGAGACAGCGACAGCAAGCATTCCTGGGCCACCCACGCCGTCACAAGAGGATGAGGCTTTGCGTCCTCACGCCTCCTAAAAAAACGAGAGACAATGACGACGGGGCGATATGAATTAATTGTCGGATCCCTTCCACTCCCTGGCCCCTAAATATGAATCGGACCCGCTTGATCCCCTAAAACTTCTCCCTCTCTCCCCCTAATTACTCTCTCTCTCTCTCTCAAGTGCGTTCAGCCACAAATCCAAAAAATCAGATAACATAAGCAGGTATGATGTTCCAGCGCCCTCTCAACTGTTCCTTGAAATCATATCTTTTTTCCCGCGCCTCCATCGATGTCTTCAGAGTTGGTATTAGGCACGCTCTGAGTGCCAACGGCTCACATGCGAGGCACGGCGCACTATGACACGAAAGGACCGTGCCAAAAAAGCACTAACGGCAGGTGCGCAGTAGCCCTCATTTAGGGCGGTGCCGTCTGGGTTAGTCGACACAGGGTGGTTATGCACACTGGAATTAACACACACACACGCAAGCAGATAAAGGCGGGCACGATACACTTCCGCCAGCTATAGCTGTTGGCTCTTAGAGGGTCACTCTACCGTGACAGAGAGTACACACCTTTTTTTCACTGTAAATGAACGCTGAGTGCCTGTAAATCTGATTGGTTACAGCTGACGCGAGGCGAGAGGCTAGTAGAACACACTGCCTGCTTGCTGGCATGGATCGGTCCACGAAGTAGGTGAGGATTTTCGAAAAAAAACAACTGCTTTTACCTTTATTAAGGCCTTCCCTTTTCGGTGGCTTGGCTTTGCCTCCTGAAAACGCCCTCGCACAACAGAACTGAGTCATGGCATTGCGGTGTGGAACGTTATTGTAAGTATTTAATTAACCCAAAAAGGATTTATAGGAATTAAAATGAACAGATTAGTGTCTCCAACGGCAGCCAATAATGCGGTGAAGATTCCACCGAGCATTGCGGAGGCTTTACATATGCTTTCAACGTAGAGCCTGTGTGAGCCCTTATGATGACGACTTACGTCACGTTCTATTCCCGACAGAAACTTCTGCGATTTAAACTACGGTTGGTTGTAACAGCATTCAGGTGTGTGCTAATTAGTATACTGGCCGGTTAACGTAGATTCTACTCCCCCCTAACTAACTGACGCACATGTAAGTATGCTAGATGGATGGCAGAGCACTACGACGAAGACCGTTATACATCCCCTCCCCCACCGCTATTACTACCATCAAAATTACTATATCCAATAAAACGGCCACTATCAACGCCAGTACCACTACCATCATTACTACCCAAGAAGCACGTGCAGATCAAGTGGAAAAAGACCGCGATATATGTATCCGCATTTTTCCAGTAGGATTCCATGATGAAATCCGCTTTGACTTGCTACTAGGGCGAACGTGGATCAAGTAGATTTCGGAACGGCTGGACTTGCCCATGATTACGGTTGTCCGTCCTTCGTCTGCTGGGACAATCATAATTTCATCGTCGCTCTTGAATTCACCAATGGACCTTTCCGTCGCCAGAAGAAAGTAAAAGCAGTGGGAAATTTTGATTGGCACACTAGACCGGTTGGCGCGACAAAACAGACGAACCATTGACTTGTGAGAGGATGAGTTATGTTAGGTTTGTCAGCGAAGGAGAAGAGAGAAAAATGACAGCTAGAGGGGCCTAGTAGTAAATCCAAGCGGATCACATCATGGAAAAATCCGGATACAGATGCCGGATTTATACCGACTTTTTTCCACTTGATCTGCACGTTGATGTACATATCCAATACCCGCATCACAACTATCAGCACTATACCCTATACAACGATCACAGCAACAGTAGCTTATGTAGGCCCCATCATTAATCCTTACTCCCTGCAGATTTTCCTACAAAAACGGTGGTTGTAAGGTTTTATGGGTGGGGAATTAGGACACGCAGTGGAATATACTTTAATAACAGCTAGGTCCATTTTTATTTTACTGTACTTATAAGTGTTATTGATTTATATCTGTAAATATTCCTAATGTGTACTACCGTTTAACTTATCGTGAAAAAGCCAGATTATCAAATTATAGGTTTTTTGAATTTCCCGAAAACTTAAATAGTGGTTAGAAGGTCGTCTACTTCAACTTACCTGAGGTCCAACTAACCGTTCTGGGGATGGATTAGTATAGCCCGCGGCACAAAGCGCCGCGCACACCTTTAATTTACTCCGGAACAACTTACTCCCAGCGGCCGCAGAAAGCAACTTTGGCTACATTTTTTTCACTGTACTTACTTACCGTCCTTAACGTAATTGCTGTTAAAATCACCGACCCCACCACAAGTAACATCAACCGGTCGACCATCGATTTCAGTTATGTCCACCATGCGCTCCAAGGCATGGTGGTGGTGGCAGTGCAGCAGGGACAGCGACGTACACGTGGATCATTTGGAAACTGTCGTTGCACCGGGAAAAGTAGCTTATGTAGGCCCACTCATATACCCACCAGTTCCAGCACTTTGTCCTGCAAAAAAGGTTGTTATAGAGGTTTCGGTGGTAGGGAAATAGGACAGGCAGAGAAGAAAATTTTTAGAAGTTCTTAGTGGAAAAAAATGTAGTCAAAGTTGCTTCCCGCGGCTGCTGGGAGTAAGTTGTTCCGCGTGTAAATTGAGGGTGTGCGCGGCGCTTCGCGCCGCAGACTATACTAATCTAACTCCAGGACTGTAAGTTGGACATCAGGTAAGTTGAAGTAGACGACCTCCTAACTACCATTTCAATTATCGGGAAATTCAGGAAACCTGCAATTTGACAATCGGGCCTTTTCGCAACATGTTCAATGGTAATACAGATTAGGAAAATCTACAGATATAAATCAACAAGTCTTCTAAATACAGTAAAATAAAAATGCATTTAACATTTATTAAAGTATATTTTACTGCATGTCCTAATTTACCACCCATAGAACCCTATAACCACAGTTTTTGTAGGAAAACTTGCAGGAAGTAGGGATTAATGAGTGGGCCTACATGAGGTTCTGTTGCCGTTGCACCTACCGCACTCCAACTAAACCTTCAGGACTCTCATGGGGTTGCCTGTAAGATCGCCAAGTAAAACGACCAGCAGGGAGAGAGAGGTGGGGTTAAAGCCTACCATGTCAGCGCACCACGGTCCAAATTCCTCCATAACACGCATACACTGCTGAATTATTCGCTTGAACTTCTTCGGATTCGCATCCTCAAACTGCATGACACTGAGAAAATCATCCTTTCGAATGCGTCGGTTGGTGTCGAACAGTGATTCCAGGTCGATGTAGTCCGGCAGGGTAGAAAAAGACATTCTAGGGGAGGAGAGAAACAAAAAAAAACAAATATTTTAAGCGACATAATTCATAAAAATTTAGGACAGAAATTTTTAGGGACACTCTAAAGGTTGTGAATCATGCTTAATTGCCTAGCTCGTGGCGCAAAAAGGCCCTCAAAAATAAGGGCGAAGGAGAAGAAGAGCAAGGTTACATAATGCAACAGAGCAAGAAAGGAAACAAGTAAGAATGCAACTTCACGTACTCTAAGCGTACAGCCCAAACCATCTGTCTTTTGGCCAAGAGTTCAAAGACCTTGTGTACATTAATCATGCCCTTTTATATGCGAGAGTTAATAGTTGAAACTGGTGGATGGAGGAAGTTTTTAGCGCAAAAGATGGCTCAACACAATCTCAGGTGATAAGTGTGGTCAGAGAATGCCCAACACACAATTATAAGGTTTTTAATGTGTCAGAATGGTCCAATGTAAAGACTAAGTCATATTGAAAAGTAACTGGTTGCCCAGTTACGATGCAATAATTCGGAACATAAAGTTTAATGGTCCGGCGTTTCGGATTCTCGCTCGAACTGAGCACCAGAGACAGTAGCGGACGGTGTAACGAGTGCAATATTAAAAAGACAGGGCCGTCATGTCGTCTAATAAGCAGATCTCGCGTTTATCATGCCTAAGGCAATGATTAGTAGACAGTCCGCATCCGAGTCGGTTATTGCACACCTCGCATCCTCATTGTGCTGTCTTCGATGAAATGCATTTAGGATGCTAGCCAGACCACTTTAGTCTCGTTCAGACATCAGCTTACGTACTCAGCTGTTGATATACAAAGCATCAATCAGACTGGTGTTAGTATATGCCTTTGAAACATGGCCAGTGAGAAAGGCAGAGATTCTATCGCTCGAAGCCTTTAACTGTTGGTGTCTTCGACGCCTCTTAAGAGTCTTCTGGTAGGATCGCATTTCCAATGTCAAGCTGTACCGCAGATGTTTCAAATTACCAAGTCTAGCATCATACATCCAGCATTGCCGATTGCAATGGTTTGGCCATGCCCTGCGCAAACCATCGACGGACCTCCGCAAATTGGTCGTGAACCCCTCTCGTAGTGCCAACTGAACTGAACTGAACCCACGTGGTTTGAATTTTCGAGCAAAACGAAGGCAAAATAAATTCAAGTTTTAAACTGAAATAAATTGTCGAAATACAAAAATTCGATCAAAAAACACCCTGTTTTGCAACGATCCTCCGTCAAATTCCCGGCGATACTCTCACTGTTTGACCAGGAAGTTTCTCCAAATCGAGCATCCTGCTGGTATTATTGGCTTGGATTACACAGTCTACCTGTCCAAATCAATCTCGTCAGGATTTCTGAGGAGTATCCACGGAGAAAACGACAAAGGCTAAGCCGCTCCATTATATTATACCACATTTGTTGATACCAGTATTAAAATTACCTACTGCATACTTAGAAACTAAACTAGTTCGGTTGCTACACCTGTTTTTATCCACCCTGAACTAAGTTTACAAGTTTAGACATTTACCTAGTAGTCAGTCAAAGCTCTGCTGCTTAAATTCTAACCACAATCGTCTTCAGTAAAAAGATTCGACTCCTAAAGGATTATTGTATCAGCAAAGCGAAGCCTTAGGCTTTCTATCTCGCATATAAGACAAAAACTGCATATCTTAAACTTTTGTTTGGAAAATACAATTGTTGTACGCAGTTATGCAGACCAGAAGCCAAATGCAAAAATTGGCGCGAGGTAGGCTCGAACTCGAAACCGTTTCTTCACGAGGCCGCGTCTCTAACCATTACGCCACTGACGCACGGTGTGAGACAAGATCCAAAAGTCTTACCAATTGGGTGCGACCGACGCAAGTAGTAGACTATTGCGACGGATATGATGTGCTAGCCTCAAAGTTTGATAAACTTGTCGACGTGGTAAAAAATATGCAGGAGTTTATGCTGCAGACCCTCGTTTCAAAGGAAAAACTCGAGGAAGAAATGAAAGGCATGAGAGATTTTATCCAGCAGACCCACGTGTCAACAGAAAACCTGACAGGTGCCGAGCTTACAATTAGAACACCTCAGAAACCTACGAGTGTACCTATACCTAAAGTACAGACCCCCATAATTGACCATGCAGCCACAGTGGAGGCTAATTCGAACACCCCCGCTGTGGACAACAAAGGGACGACTGGGCCACCACTAAAACCTAAGGCTCTCATAAAAAATTGGAAGACTGTGCCAACACCTAGCGTGAAGGTGTCTAAAGCTGCCGTGCCTGACCTCGCGAGCACCCCTAGCGAAAACAGCAAAGTCAATACTGGCGAAATATTGACTCCAGCCAGTCCGAGCTCGAGGCCCACTGCCAGCCCAAGCTCCCAGATCGCAGACACGGATTCTGAGGCCAACTTAGAGACCGTGTCCAACACCGAAATGACATGCAACAACGAAGGGTTTGGCTTCCCGAATACACATAGCAACAGAAATGAGGCCCATGCTGCGGAACCATCTACATCGGCCACCCCGAGCTCGAGTCACACAGAGGCCAATATGACAAACACTGTAGAAGAAGTTTTCCAACACCCACAGGGACGACAGCACTGTATTATTGTCCAGGGCCTAGAAGAATGTACTTCAGTCAGTTCAGACCATAACGCGGAGGACATGGCATCCTTCAACCGTGTTCTAAACGATCTGTTCGAGCCAGGTTTGGAATTTCCAGTTCTGAAATCATTTCGGATCGGAAAAAAACCTGACGAGGCCACAGGTACGCCGCGACCACGACCTCTAAAAATTGTGATGCAAAATGACGAACACGTTAAATTGATCTTATCAAAAAAGATCAGCCTTCGCCAGTCACACAGAGAAGTTTTTTTCAGCCGGAGTACTCTCTAGCGGAACGGCTCAAACGTCGGGAACTTGTGGCAGAATTACTTTCGAGAAGAAAAAAATGGCGAGACCAGCCTGGAAATCTCGAACGGGAAAATTATTCACAGGAATATGAGGTTCTCGAACCAACCGATAATACTTCGAACAATGACCTGAGCGTGGCTTACACAGCCGATGTCAAACGAAGTTCAAATTCCACCGAGACAAAATTCGTCAAAAATATGTCACTTAAATTCTTCTACACCAACGCACAGAGTCTGTTGTCCAAGTTAGATGAACTAAAAGTGCAGATATATGACCTTTCTCCCGACATTATCTCTCTGACAGAAACCTGGCTGTCTGAAAAAATGGATGACCGCGAAGTGGCACTACCTGGCTTTAATTTGTTCCGGAGAGATAGAAGAGGGCGCCAAGGAGGAGGAATTATAATTTACGTCAAACATGGACTGCTAGTCTCTGAAAAAACAGATCGGTTTCATTGCAGCACCGAGGTCATCTGGCTTACTATGAAGGTACCGGAATCACCCAGCCTGGAAGTTCTGACCGTTTACCGTCCGCCTAGACATGATCATGAAGCTGACACTGGTCTACTAGAAGAGTTAGCGAGATTAGCTGCTCGGCCCGACGTCTTGATTATGGGAGACTTCAATGCCCCGCTTATCGATTGGGGTTAAACATACGCACGAGGTCCAGAGTAAGCATTCGACTGGCGTTTACTAGCTCTGACACTTAATGCATCTCTCAGTCAACACGTTCTATTTCCCACCAGGGTGCGTGAGGGGCAGCAATCAAACTGCCTGGACCTGGTACTTACGAAATCGCTGGACAGCATCGACGAGGTGCAATCTCTACCTCCTCTAGGTAAAAGTGATCACATCGTACTAAATTGGGACTATTCTATATTTTCGGTACCCGAACAACCCACCAAGGTTAGAAGGAATATTTGGCGTGGTGACTTTGATCAAATGAAGGCCGAAATAAACAACATAAATTGGGAATTGGTTTTTTCTGGCAATATAGCTGATGATTGGGGATGGTTCAGTGAGTTATTGCATACTCTCCTGAGAAACCACTGTCCGATTACACGGAAGAAGCTAAACAACAAACCTCAGTGGCTGACTCAAGCGCTGAAGAAAGCAATAAATAAAAAGGGGAGATTGTTTAGAAAGTATAGAGCAGACGGAAATCCGGTATCCCTAAATGCATACAAAAAGCAGAGAAACCTCGTGAAGCGACTTATCTTCAAAGCGCGCAAAGACTTTGAAAAAGATTTACTAAACAGGGCAGTTAAAAATCCGAAGCTATTTTATGGCTACTTAAGAAAGACTACACGAAACCGGGACCCAGTTCCCCTTCTGAAGGCAAGCGATGGAACAGAAATGAGTGAGGATGGAGCAAAAGCTGAGCATCTTTCAAAATTTTTCAAATCGAACTTAACGACTGAAATCGGATTCATCCCTCCAAACTATGGCTTAGATGACGGTCCAAAGATTGAAAATGTGGCCTTCGCCGAACCAACCGTTCTTCAGGAGTTAATGGCACTAAACGATTCGAAATCATCCGGTCCCGATGACATCCCGCATAAATTACTGAAAGAACTTGCTGGGGAGCTAGCCAAACCGCTTTCTATGCTTTTCAGTACCTCGTTTAACGCAGGTTGTTTACCCGCCGATTGGAAATCCGCACGGATCACACCGTTGTATAAAGGCGGCAGAAAGGTTTCTGCAAACAGTTATAGACAAATCAGCCTCACTTCGATCTGTTGCAAGATTATGGAAAAGTAGTAAAACGAGAGCTGATGCGTTTCTTAGAGTGGCATAACCTTCTATCAGATGCGTGACGAACCTGCTCCATTGTTTGGAACGCTGGACTCGGGCAGTTGATGGAGGAAATCCACTTCATGTAATCTACATCGACTTCAAGAAGGCTTTTGATAGCGTCTCAAATCAACGACTTCTGCACAAACTCAGCCAAATAGGTGTTCGAGGAAATCTGCTGAAGTGGATTCAAAGCTTCTTACCTGGCCGCTGTCAAACTGTCCACATTGGTGACCAGCAGTCGGCAGACGTTGCAGTCGAGAGCGGTGTCCCCCAAGGCTCTGTCCTTGCCCCTATACTGTTCATTATATACGTCAATGACTCCATCCGTGAACTAAACTGCGATGTGGCTATGTTTGCCGATGACGTTAAGATTTGGAACGTCATCAGAAATTCAACTGACAAAGAACATTTGCAGCTAAACCTAAACCGTCTTCAAACTTGGTCTCAAGACTGGCTTTTGGCGTTTAAGGAGAACAAATGCAGTATCCTACGAGTTGGCCGACCCAGCTCTCAGAACCCCATGGTTTACAGCCTAAATGGCATCCAACTGCAAGAAGTGGACGCGCAGAAAGATTTGGGAGTATGGATCTCTACGTCTCTCAAGCCCTCGCTGCACTGCGCAAAAGTAGCCAAGTCTGCGATGTCCGTCCTGTATCTTGCTAAAAGGGCTTTCTGTGCCTTTGATAAAGACTGCTTTGCTAAGGTCTTTGGAACATTTGTGCGGCCGAAGTTGGAGTTCGCAATCCAAGCATGGAAACCCTGGACCGCGAGAGACCTAAATTCCCTCGAGAAGGTCCAAAGGCGCGCGACCAAACTGGTAACCGGTCAGAGCTTTTTACCCTACGAAAGACATTTAGCTAATCGCGATCTATTTCCGTTAAGTTACAGACAGCTACGGGGCGATCTGATACAAGCATTTCGTATAATGCGGGGGCAGGACTGTTGTCTTCTACCTGGCGACTTCTTCGAGTTAGCAACAACGACGAACTTAAGAGGGCATCTCTTCAAACTACGCATAACAGGGGCCAGACTAGACACACGCAAGTTCTTCTTTGATAATAGAGTAGTTGAAGCTTGGAATGCTCTCCCCGAGGATATTGTTATGTCCCCATCTGTGGATGCATTCAAGAGAAATTGAGATTTTCATACCCGAAATACCCACTTAAATTAGACCTGGCGAGACTGAAATTATATATATGTATATAAAAATATTACTCACTGATTTTCAGTAATATAATAGTTAAGAATTACAAGAATTGCAAGCTCCGAGTGCACCAAACGTTGTGATCCGAGGGTACGCGGATTTGTAAAACTTTTCCCAATTCAGGCCTGGAATGCTCTGTCCGCGGACATTGTTATGTCGCCATCTGAGCACACGTCAGACGCATCTGTAGGCATGTTTACGACACTATTAAGTTTGAACAAATAGCCACTGAGCCCCCGAAAAATAAACTACCAGTTGCCGAATGCAAATTGTGGAATAATCACATTATAAAAAACATACTACTCGCTAATTTTCAGTAATATGTTTGTTTAGAAAACTACCGATTATATTTCTTCTGTCAATTAGCAGGCAGACTCGTTAAACCAACAAGGGTGCACGATGGGCGCATCGCGGACACTCGGTGAGGTTCGCGTGACTTACGCAACCTTCTCTTCGTGGGACCCTTGGTATTTTGGCGAAAACCGCGATGGACTCTCCCTGACATGCTTCAAACGCTCTTAGCACAGGCCATCAGCTTCGAATATACTCTGCACCCCCCCTCCCCCGGGCGACAGTTTTTCTCCTTAAATCTCTCAAATGGCATTCAAACGCCTAGACTTCTGAAAAATGCCTAAGGAGTTTTTTCACTGTCAGCCCTCAAATTTCTGGCAACGCCACTGTTCTGAAATGTTCTGCAGATCAAATGCATTGAAAAAACTGTATCAATAGGGAGTTCAAAGGTATTTACCTATATTTCCCTCAATAAAAACGTGACCTGACCGACAAGGCAGTCAGCTGAAGACATGGCTCAAAACCGTCAAATCGGATGTCGAACAGGTGGGCCTCGTAACCGTTTATGGCTTGCAACATTGGAAAAACAATGGGTTAACATCTGTGAGGAGCTCGCTTCCGACCGCCGCCAATGGGCCGCCACTGTCTGTGACATCCGTGAAGCCGATTCAGCCGACAACAGGAGCTAATCGGATCAAGTACAAGTAGAAGTCTTTGATGATGGCTTTGAGCGAGTATCCGAAACGCCAGGGTATTAAGGTTTCTGTTCCAGCGGTCGCGTGTTCTTCTGCTCCTGAATAAAGTGGTTCTTATAACCGTCAAAACCGTGAGAGGTAATTACAAATATACGTTTCTCAAAATAAACGCATTTCGGAAATTTTTGGCCTAGAATGAAACCCATGGATTTTAGATGCGCCAGCATTTTGGTGGTGTGTTGATTAGCACCACAGACGCCGAATAAACTTAATTGGAGGATTACGAGGGAACGAAGAAGAATGGAACGAAAAAGAAAAATAAGAAGGTTAAACAGAGGAAAAAACAGAGGAGGACGACGGGGAATGCTCACAAAATGTTAAGGTAAGTCACCTAGACTAACAGTCTACAGTTTAAGGAGAGAGGAAAGAAGCAAACATAATGACGAAGAGGAGGAAGAAGAAGAACAGGGAAAAGAAACAAAAGAAAGGAGGAAAAATAAAGAAGAAAAAGAAGAGGACGAGGAGGGGGGAACAGGAAAATAAAATAATTAGGACAAAGGAGGAGGAGGAGGAGGAGGAGAGAACGGGAGACATGTGCATAACATAGAGACGGCAAGAAAGTGCCACAGGAAAAAAAGCTCACTCAGACAGGGTCTTGACTCCCTCTGCTAAGGCCTGATTGAACTGGTAGTAGGGTTCGCCAGCAAGAGCCTGAGATCCACCAGACGTGAAGGGGATTATAAACTGTTTGCGGGTTCCCATTACGGCAGCAATAGAGCTGTCCTCGGAGGTGATTAAACGAGCCCGCATGAGCGCTTCCAGCCGACGCAATTTCACGTCCAGTGGGGTTCCCTGTTTCACATTGTTCACCACCGATGCAGTGAGACCCAAAACCTGTGCGTAACAAAAAACATGAGGGATATATACGAATACAAGGCACTCCATGAAGATGGATGTGTGAAGAGAACACCGTTTCGTCTGCCACCACAGAATGTGAGGGAGAAATGAGGAAGAATAACTACGGGGGCTGCGATGATGATGTGGTTTGGAATAAGCATCAGAAATAATGTATCACCTTCGGTCCCCGAGAATAGTCCGGTTGCCAGGGGCCGGGCGGGAAGGCGCGAAGGTGTTGGCAAATGTCCGTGAAATCCGAATTTGTGTCCGGATCCGCGTGGTGGCACTCATCAAAGATGAGCAAGCAGACATTGTTTAGGCTAACTTTCCGGTGATTGAGGACGTCGCGAAAGACACCAGCAGTCGCTACGAGCACCTTGTGCTTCTCCAGCTGACCACGCCAAACATTCTAACAACAGAATAGCGCCATACAGAAAAGCAAGGTAAGCTTGATGGTTTTTAAAACAGATGCGGTGCTAAGAATCGGCAAAAGTTTACCCATAGCCTACACATTAGCATGATTGATGACAGTCGTACCTGTTTCGCGGACGTGAACTCTCGTTGGGTGTCTTACAAATCAGCCCGGATGAAACCTAGGACGTGCGTAAGCTCTTTTATTGGTAATTCTTTTATTATAGCATATTCCTTCGAACCACAGCAGTAAATTTGCTGTATTAGCTACACATAATTCTAATCTAGTTTACCTTAGAATCTAGCTGGCTGCAACTTCATTACTCAGCTTAGTTCACAAATGTACCTCTTTTTGCATATATATTCACATGAGAGTGGATGTAGACCGACCTCCCCTCCGACAGGAAGGAACAATGCACCGCGTGGCAGTGATTGCAAACAGACAATCACCCAGTAGGCGACACTCGACACAGATACAACAGCAGGGAATATGGGCAGAGGTGTAAATTTAAAAAAAAACAAAAAAGTACATCCAAAATATTGCACTACGCCCACCTGGTCCCAGTTGTCAATCCAAACGCCGGGTGCAACGGTACCATGAAAAATGCCAATTTCTTCTGGCCGAACAGGTAGCTGGGCTCTAAGGAACTCGGCGTGCTGATAGACCAGATGTACTAAAAAACGAAGAATAAAAACATGCAACATGTTAACAGTTGATTGAGAGAATTCAGTACTCGTGATAATGACTACGATCATATTGACGGTGATGGTGGCATAAAAAAGGTAAAATATCACTTGAGAAAAACATGCTTTTAGAAGATAAAGGCACTGCCGACGTGGTGTCGGCATGAAGTCCACATGTGCTGTCGTGCAGGCGGCTGGGATCATCGGTGGCCTCCCTGTCTGTGACGTTGATCGAAAAAGTGTGCCCTAACAACCCCGAAATTAAGTCATCTATCCACTAGAGAGATAATGAGCAAGCACAGAGTGCATACCACGAAAAACTTCCATTTCTGATTGATCTCGTACAGTGCAAGACTGATGGAACATACAGGACAGTTCCCCCGTCGATTTCGACGATGGGCACCACGCGCTCCGCAAGCCGCAACAGACACTGAGGCGAGCTGGGCAAGCAACACGAAAGCGACAGCAAGCAGGAGCAACGCAAAGAACTAGCACGAGAGAAAACAGGAGTTTAGGCAGACTCGCGCAGAATCTACCCACTCGCTCGCCACTCCCACCTCCGTATCCGGTGTAAAGACAAAGGCAATAAGACCGGGGGTGAGGGAGGGTGTAGGTGGCTGGAGCGATAAAAAACTCAACACGCGCACACTTGACACAGCCATCTCGCTAGGTATGCTCCCGCGTGCGCGGGGGCGCCGTAAAGGCCGCATTAAAAGGGAGCCATTGCAGCCTGACTCTCAGTCCTCCCTCTCCTCCCATACGCACACACAAACACACGCGTACAAAAGGAGCAGCAACGTAGAGGGCCCGAGTTTTCCCGTGAGTTGGCAAACCCTCCAAGCCACGGCTTTTAGCGCACCGTGATAGATTCAGACGCATTCAGATTTATTATAGTGAGGCAAGAATCGCGTCAAGGTCGACCTCACTCTCTCCCCCACCGCATAGTGGCCGCCTAGCTTTTCGGGCACCCGCAGTGGGGCCTGAAACCCAGTGGGAGCGCGATCGCAGTCACCAACAGGGAATCAGAAGTGAGAGGAAGTGCCAGCACCTTCCAGGCCGCAGGGACCGTGGTTGGCTGAAAACTGGCATTGCATGTGCATACAGACCATTGGATCTCAGAAGGGTGAGAGCAGCCCTGCATGAAGCCTGGGCCAACACCCTCCTGAGATGGGTAACCAGTCAGTCAACGACTGAAAGGCACTACCCATGCTCCGTCGTCGGTTTGCGTCCGTTGGCGGGGCTGAAAGGAGAGCAAGAAACAACTGGTGAACTTTGCAATTGTGGGCGTGCAGAAAAAAAAGGACGAAGAAGAAGAAGAAGAAATAGAAGAAGAGGAAGAAGGAGGGCAAAAGACGCAGTAGAAGAGTAGAAAAAGGGATAGGAAGAAGAGAGTGAAAGAGGGAGATAGGGAGAGGAGGCGAGGGGGGAACGCAGACAGGCCGAGAGAGAGGGGAGGAAATCAGGTATAGAAAAGAACAATGACAGCAAAATCTCAGCTTACCTTGCAGCAGAGAACCTTCAGTAACTACTGAGGCTTTCGTTTGTGCTAAAGACAGAACTTTAGGCGCAGCTATTATGAGTGTGAGTGCGGTAATGAAGCGAGTAATATAAATACAATATGGTAGAAGTGCGGCAAAGAGAAGCAAAAAATAGAGTCAGTAAGCCCTGTGCTAATTAGACTGATGCGCCTAACGTAGAGGTGTGAAGTTGTTAATCTTTTCAGTGCACATGCACTCTAAGGGCGCTTCAGTACGATTTAGTCCAGGAGGCGTTACCCCCTGAACGAGGAAACCATGAGTCACTATGTTTAGCCTCCCTCCCCTCCCCCTATCTCATAAACCCATGGCGCGAACTATCGATGTAACTTCATTAAAATCGATTATCTGATTTCCCATGCCGTCGCATGAGAGGCGAGCTGTCGGCGACGTCCGACAGCGTGCTTATTCGCCTGGGATTTGAGAGCAAGCGGCTGCACTGAACGCGAGTATGCCAGTGCTATGTTGACGGCTCAGTTGAGTACGGAAAGAAGAAGAGTACCTCAGGAAAGGACACGGTACCCAGTACGGCTATTGCCAGGAGTCCGACACTAAGTTCGGTGACAACATATATGTCCTGTGAGGAGCGATACTGCCACTAAACCAAGCTTATTAATTCTAGACCGGAGCTATTATGGGGTAGTAAAAGGCAAGACAGTATTCGACAAATTCAGCAAGAATGGCACTCACCTGTGTTCCCGACAAACTTGACGACGCAATCGTGACGCGAGGCGACTAGTGAGTGGGGCTGAGGCTGGTGGTGGGGATGTGTGAGGTACTGGGTGTGCCGACATCATGGTCAGTGCCGCTGTCGTGAATGCGCATGTGACCTAGTAGGCCCATGCGATGAGCGAATGATCGGGGGCAGTGTGGGCGGTGAAGGCGACGGTCTCATCTATTTGGTGGTACTCCAGGCACTAGTTCACCAGTCTCTGTGCGATGGATTCGCATCTGACCGACTAGGCCAATGCGTGCGGTGAATTTTCGATTGCAGTGAGGGCATATCAGGCCCTCAGAGCTGGTGGGGGGTTCAGATGTGGAAGTTGTTGCGGGCGGTAATGTATCGGAGGGAGTGGAAGAAGTTGTGGGTGAGTTGGAGTCGGTGGACGAGGGCAACGAGGCATCTCTCGGTGATTGCCGTCGAGGTGGAGGGTGGAGTAGGGTCTGGCGGAGTGTTTGGTGCACTCGACGTGGATGCTGTCGGAGGAGGGTTGCACGGCTTCCGGAGGTGACCGACCAAGCCAATGCGTACACGAAAGGTGCGTTGACAACGCGGACACGTTGGAAGGGCTTGGGTGGTGGCAACGTGCGTCCGTGGATTGTGAGACTTGCGTGCCGTCCGTTTTGCCTTGGCGGTGGCGATCCGACTAGCTTCGTAGATTGCGGCGCCTGTTTTTACCGCTCTTCGCCACACAGATCGTTCCTGTGCTAGCTCCTCCCAGTTCGTCGTGTTGATTTGGAGACGCTTCAGGGAATTCTTCAGGGTATCCTTGGATCGTCTCTTCTATCCTCCTTTGCGACGAGTGCCTACGGCGACATCACCATAGAACAGTCGCTTGGGTAGCCGTTCGTCGTTCATGCGCACCACGTGACCGCTCCAGCGCAGTTGTATCTGCCTGAGCATGGCCTGAATGCTGAGAACTCCCGTTCTCTCCAGGATTTCCGTGTCCGGAATCCTCTCCTGCCACTTCACCTTCAATATGCGGCGTAGGCAGCTGATGTGAAAGTGGTTCAGTTTCCGCGCTTGGCTAGCATAGACAGTCCAAGTCTCGGCTCCGTACAAGAGTGTTGACAGCACAACAGCCTTGTACATCTTCAGTTTCGTTGACAGTTGAAGACCATGACGATTCCATACGGAGGCTTGGGGTCGACCGAAGGCTTGACTGGCTTTGGGGATTTTACGGGCAATCTCGGCGTTTATTTTGGTGTTGCGGGAAAGCGTACTGTCGAGGTAAGTGAAGTTGTCCACGCTCTGCAGTACGGCTCCGTTGATGTTGATGCGTGCGGGGTTAAGGTCAGCACCTGGCGGCGGTTGAGGCATGACTACCGTTTTGTCCGTGTTGATGGTGAGGCCAAAGTTGGCGCAACCTGCTGTAAAGAGGTTCATGCTCCTTTGCATGTCTGCTTCGGTGGTGGTGTTGAGAGCGCAGTCGTCCGCAAACAGCAGATCATGAACTGTGGTTGTGGAGACGCGCGTGGGGGCCTGCATCCGACGAATGTTGAAGAGGTTTCCATCGGTTCTGTAGCTGAGGGGGATTCCGGGACGCTCGTCACGGTAGGCGTCCATCAGCATTGCAGAGAACAGGAGACTGAAGAGGGTGGGTGCGAGGACACAGCCCTGCTTCACTCCATTGGTCACTGCGAAGGCTTCAAACAGCGTTCCGTAGTCCGTGATGCGCGCCATCATCCCATCATGAAGTTGTCGAACCGTGTGGGTGAAGTATTCCGGACAGCCAAACTTCTGCATGACCTTCCAAAGTCCGGGCCGGTTCACCGTGTCGAAGGCTTTTGTCAGATCTACGAACGTAGTGTAGAGGTGGGTCCGCATCTCTTGACATTTTTCCTGCAGCTGACGCGCGGCAAATATCATGTCAGTCGTGCCGCGTTGACGTAGAAAACCACACTGACTTTCAGGCAGAAGCCCTTGTTCCAGGTGGCTATTCAGACGATCGAGGAGAATGCGTGCGAAGATTTTTCCGGCAATATTCAGCAGTGAGATGCCGCGGTGGTTGTCACAGATCTGGCGATTCACCTTACGCTTGTAGAGGTGGACGATGGTGGCGTCCTTGAAATCCTGGGGAACTTGGCCCTGTCGCCACATCTCTTGGAACAGGGTGGTGAGGTGAGTTATGAGTTGGTGGCCACCATATTTGTAAATCTCCGCCGGGATGCCGTCGGACCCGGGTGCCTTCCCGCTGGACAGCTGCTGCACAGCCTTGATGGTCTCCTCAGGGGTAGGTGGGAGGTCGAGATCAGCATTAATTTCGACTTGGGGCAACCGCTCAATGGCAGCCTTAGAGGTGTTATAGGGCCGGTTGAGTACACTTTGGAAGTGCTCGGCCAACCGGCTCAGAAGTTGGGTCTTCACAGTGATGAGGGCGGTACCGTCCGCGCTGAGAAGCGGGGCTGTGCCCCTCGCTACGGGGCCGTAGACTGCTTTGAGCGTAGAGAAGAAGTTCATCCATTCATTGCGATCCGCATAGCCTTGGATTTCCTCACCCTTACGAGCCATCCAAGCGTTCTGCATTTCCCGCAGCCGCTGCTGTACAAGATGGCGACTTTGGTAGTAGGCTGTTTTCGTGGCGTCGGTAGGGTAAGCGACATATTCGTTGCGGAGAAGATTCTTCTCAGAGATGAGAGTACTGATGGCTGCATTGTTTTCATCGAACCAGTCTTGGTGTGGGCGGGGCGCGGGCCCAAGGATGCGTTTGGCAGTGGATTGAACAGCATCCCGTAGTTGACACCATCGAGTCTCCACAGAGGTGTTCTCTTCTGCGATTGGGAGGTTATCGAGCTGTTGGGTCAACTCGTTGCTGAAACGCAAACGGTTGGCAGGCAAGTGTAACAGAGCAGTATTCAACTTACCTGGGGGTCGCTTATCTTGAGGTCTCCTGCGTGGTTGAAGACGGATCCGCATCTTGGAGATGATGAGACGATGATCGGTATCACCATCGGCACCCGGCATTGCCTTTGTCACCAGCACGTCCTGCTGGTCGCGTCGCCGCACGAGGACATAATCCAGGTGCCACTGACGAGACCTGGGGTGCATCCAGGTCGCCTCGTGCTGCAGCGGTTGGCTAAAGTAGGTGTTGGCCAGTATGAGGCGGTGCACCGCGCAGGTGCGAAGGAGGAGTAGGCCATTGTCGTTGAGTTTTCGGAGGCCGTGGGGTCCGAGCACTCCTATCCAGGCGGCGTGATCTGTGCCGACGCGGGTATTGAAGTCACCAAGGACTATCAATTTGTCCGCCTTCGGCACAGAGGCAAGGAGGGCGTGCAGATCCTCGTAGAACTTGTTCTTTGTCTCGTCAGAGTTGGTCATCGGAGGAGCGTAGACACTAACGATGGTGGCGAATTTTCCACCCCAGAGAGGCAGGCGGAGACTCATCAGGCGTTCGTTGATACCCTGTGGCGTACAGGGTAGTCGTCCCACGATGTCTTTCCGGATGGCAAAGGCGACGCCGGTCTGGCGTCGCTCTGCCGTCGGTGTAGCCGGCACCCACCTCTTCTACATACATACATTCATTCATTCATACATACATACATACATACATACATACATACATACATACATACAT
>JAYGXS010000009.1:7496792-7532203 GCA_036362985.1 Ligula intestinalis
ACATACATACATACATACATACATACATACATACATACATACATACACACACCCGCTTACCGCAAAGCAACGTCGGCGAAAGTAATTATACACCCTGAAAGCAAAAGCCCCAATCTCCCACAACCGTCAACATGTTGCTAAATCGAGCAAACACACTGCTTCGGCGAAGACAGCTGCAGAGTCAATTCCACCATACCAAAAATGGTTACCCTAGGGAGTTTGTAATTCGATGAATGAAGCAATAGATAAAAAAGGGCTTAGATGGTTTCAATCAGGCGCTCAAATTGAATACAGGACGAATATTACCTTACAGTAGGAATATGTTTGAACACACGTTGAAAGATACTTGAAGCAATAAACGAATGACTTCTTTACGTACGCGGCTGCCACACCCCTATGATAGGGTTGGGTATACTGACAAGGACACTATATACAAGATCCCATACGATGCCTTCAAGGCCCTTTACTGCCACCAAACACATATCTATCAGCATCAGCTGGCAGGTGAGACCATTTGTTTCAAATAACCAAGCACACGCCTGATACCGGGCATACCTTCAACTGTGACAAAGCTCGCATCCTCGGAGTCTGCTCCTCCAAAAACAAGGCCGAGTGTTCTGAAGCCATGCATCAATCGGTATATGTGTGCAGAATGGGATTATCAACAAAGATAAGGGAGACTGAAATGGCTACTTCCGTTGTATTAAACATCATCAACCAGTCTTACGCAATCCCAGGTGTGGACCACCTAGTCTTTCAGAAGATGATGATGAGACCACTGGAACAAGAGTTTTCTTTGTCATGACGTTTCGGATTCTTGACGGAACATACTCGTTCCCTAACCAGATACATAGCGTGAAGTTGAGAGACCGGTCCAGATGTATGAACGATTTACGAACAAAGCAACGAGTACATGGTGCAATGCTAGAGTGTTAAACTCAATGACCAGAGGTCCCGAGTTCGAACCTCGGGAGCTCCGACCCCTAAAATACAGTACGATCGGCTGCTGACGCCTAACAAGCCAGAAATTATCATTCTAGTCTCCCTTGCCTTTGTCGGTTCCACGCCACGATGGCTGAAGTCGCAAAGCGACTACCTGCGATCACTCAAGTACGAGCCTCAAGGCACAAAGGGACAAGTATATTCATTAATGAGATAGATCGAACGAACACCCCAGTTCTATCATATTCCCGATCGCAACCGCCAAAGCAACGAGCCTGTGGTACAATGGTGGAGTGTTCAGCTCAATGACCAGAAGTCCCGGGCTCGAATCTCGGGGGTGCCGAACTTTGAGATTGGGTATGAAAAGCCGATGACGGTTAACAAGCCAGAAATGGTCATTCCTGTCTCCCTCATCTTTGTCAGTCTAAAAGTCGCTATGAGACTGCCTGCGAAAGCTCTATAGTGAGCTAAAGGGCACAACGTAACATACTTGTTCCCTAACCAAAGTCATATAGTGTGAGGACGAGAGAAAGGCCGGTGCAAATTTATGAACACACACAAAAAAGAATGACTACGACTGAAAACCGCCGATGGGCAGCAATCTTGGCAATGCATTAAACGAAAATAATAAAACTATCGGCAGTAAACTCTTACCAGTCTTGCATATGAAGACAATTCGCCTGCCACCTTCGGCCAGCGGTTTGTAGGTTTCGGGTAAGTGATGCTTAATGACAATGACGGCGATGAAAGTCTTGCCCAGGCCGGTGTTTAACTTTATGATGACACTCTCGTGCTTGGCTATCTCAGCCATTTCCACCTGGTAGGGCCGAGCAGAGAGTTTTTCTTGTTTCGTCGGCTGCAGAGAGGTTCGTGCAGATTTCATATTCTAGAGAGGATTAAGAGCAACTAGAAATGCACCGTTTTTTCTGGGTGGTGGGGGGGGGACATTAACATGAAGGACAATAAAGTAAATTTCAATACGGTATAAGACGCATGTGGTTACGCCACAGCAACGTCCGGGAGGCTAATTTATGTAGATCGACCGTCGATTCGGACGCTTTGAAGCGCTTGTTCCCCGGTACAAATTTAAAACAAGCGCAGACAGCAGAATTTATTGAATTCAATAGGTTTCGCGACAACTTCTCAACTGCATGTTGTCGTTGCACGAGTTTTAAACAAATACTACATACAGCAGTTTGAATCTTCACAGAATGACATGGCATAGCCGCAGGGGTTATAGTTCATTGTAAATAATGATTAGATGAAGGAAACTGCGTTAAATCAGAGTATATAAAGGAAAGAGAGGAGAGAAGTTAACGAAAATTACGTGGGGATTGAAACTAAGTGTCCAATCACCAGGTTAATTGGAGATTGATTACATGGTCAAGCTGCTTGTATAGGGCGGGTTTCGCCCACCGTGTGTAGGCCGCTTCCAAGTAACGCAAGATTTGAATTGTTCGGGCCCGAACAAGTACTCGAGATGCTGTTTTGACGTCAACAGAACGACCGCTGTCTAGCAGATGTTTAGTAATTGAGGACCATGGGACTCTATCTTCTTGCCTGAAAAGCCAGTTAGGCAAGTGCTCAGCGGCCCTGGCTGTCAGTTCCCTTTGCGTACGCCCAACGTGCTTGCAACCACAAGTGCACGTCAATTCATACACACAATCTGCGGTGGCATGCAACGGCAAGGCATCTTTTAAACGTTTTGCTGGAAGGCTTTTAGTAGGACTTAAGAAGACGAGTTTTGCTGCGTTGTAGGTCCTTTCTATGGTAAACCGCAACATTCGCTTGATTATAGGCGAAGTGTTATCACCCTTAAAGGGTAACGATATAATGACAGGCTCCTTTGGAACAGACTGTTCCAGCTATTTATGCTGTAGAGGATTGCTGTACTTTTCAATAAAGATAGCCACGGTTAAGTAGGGCTGTTTTGCTGCGGGAAAGCTCTGCAGGCAGTGACTTACTAAAGCAAATGTTCCTTGCTCGTTGAGAGAGAGTATGTACCAGATGTCGCTTCCACTGAATTGGCACAAAACTCATGAAATGCAGCTACTGCCCTTTCCACGTATTTTTGTGGAAAAGTGAGCACCCTATTGAACCACCTTCCTCTCTAAACATGAGGACGTGTAAGAAGGATAGCTTGTTAAGCTGCTCTGCTTCCATTGCGAATTTAATTTTTGGATTTAAGATATTTATAAAATTGAGGTCGTCGGCATCTTCCTTAGAATCAAAAATCGCGAATAGGTCGTCCACAAATGTATTTTTGTGGTATTAAGTCATTCTGGGAAAATTCAAACTGTAGTACGTTCTATACGTTATCAAACTCCTCATGCGACGACAGGATGCAGTTGAGAAGTTGTCGCAAAATGTACTGAACTCAACAAGTCCTGCTGTCTACATTTTTTTAGATTCCGACGGTGTCCACAGCGTGGATAAGGTGATAGTGAGTAGAATGCACTCTCTATCTGTCTCTTTCCTCACCCGTCTGTGCCTGCTCAGTGTCAAAATAGGCAAAATCTTATTCCAGAGATCGCATCTTCCTCTGTTGAATAGGTGTAAGGAGGGCCTAAACGTGAGTCAGAACTCGGGCTGTCCTGAAGGCACTAGAAAACAGGAAACGGACAGGCCACCGATGCATACAGAGCGGGCAAAGAGAGCGCCCTTGAAAGTCCAACACGCGAACACGAAAGAGCAACCACGGGCCGGGGTCTGCCATCCGCGAGGTCATGCCTGGCCAGGGCAAAGCGCGCGCGCCAAGCGTCACCCGAGGACACGATGACTGCCTGTAGAGGCCACTCATGGAGGGCCAATAAGGAACAATGACTACTGGCCCTTAACCAGCGAGGCTGCGAGCAGAGGGGCATTCTGCTGCTGGGAAACTCGGATTCTGTCACAGAGACACGCTGCCGACGACCCGATATTCTGCTGCAAGTGACACGAGACCTGCTGTTGGCCAACACGCGCTACCGACGACAGAGGACACGCTGTGGATGGGCACCCAGAAAACAACGCCGATATACAAGCAGAACTAGTGACAGTAAAGTACTATCTGCTATCCTGTTCTGCATTCTCTTCGCAACACGCAACTGGGGACATAACCGGTGTTGAAACAGGAACACACAAGGTTATAACAATTGGCGACGCAGGTGATCACTGACCGAAGGCGGGATCGGGTGCAGGTGGCCAGAAACGCCATGCCGGACTTAGATCCCACGGACCGGGAGTGCCATAAAGGCCACGGGTAGCTGGCACCTAGGCCTGCACCTACACGCAAGATAAATGCTACCCCCTCCCCGGCTCCTGTTCAGCACCTGCTATAGGAGCTCATTCTGAATAACGCCTGCCACGCTGTGATCTGACCGCAGGGTTGGTCTACTGCATGTACCATGTAGCTCTCCACAAGGCAGCTGTCACCTCGTCTCTCTCAAATCTACCCGTTGATGGCTCCGCCATCAAGACGCGCTTCTAGCGTCTTCACCAGATAGTCGTTGTGGACGCAAAATTTAGCTACCACCCCCGGTCTTTCAGGGTGGCTATTCACCTTCAATTGCGGCCACGGAACGACCTCTACTAAGGGTGACTCGCTGTACCCTGGCGCAGCTACGCAGTGGCTACTGCATTCTCCTTCGCCAGTATAACACCGACTGGATCCATCCACACCCGATAGCTGTCCCGACTACGGCGTCTCGTCGCATGACTGCCGGCATCTGTTCACCTGCAAATCTCGGCCAGGCGCCCACCTCACCCCCGTGGACACTTGGCTCAAGCCGGCTGAGGTCGTGGCTTTTCTCCTTCTCCCAATTGCACCCAGTTTGGACTCCGGCGGGGACCCCTGACCCAACAATGGCTACCAACCAATCAACCGCATATACCGCGCGGTCTGTTTAGGGGGAAAGGAGAGGAAGTTGATAGCAGTCAAACCCAAGACGCCAAAGACTGAACAGGGCTGAAAAAAGAACTGTAGCAAAACTATTATAGTTCACGAACTGAAAAATATGAGAAAAGCTGTCGTGAACACTCCAAATTATCAAGAGGCCTCCTATTGGATGTACACAGGATCCGACGCGCTCCGCGCCGCCTGGTTTGATGGTGTTGACGAAGAGTAAACACACACTCGGTGCTATGAGCGAAAGTTGTTCGACACGTATGCGTAGACTCTGAGTGTCCAGGGTAAGCCCATGACAGCAAATCAGTCGTTATGTATAAACGACCATAAAAGTGAACGCTTTTCAGTATTAACACTTTGTTTGGACAAACTGCTTACCCAAACTTGACAGCTCGGAGTAGCATGGTTTCTAACAGTACTATCAATAAGTCAAATCCACGAGTCACTGTTACACCTGTCACCAAAACCCGGTAATGAAAAATAAACTGGAGTTAAAAACTCTACTGCGGGTGATGAAAATGTTCCTATACGTAGAAATACGATAACGGACACTGCATGCATTGAAACTAATCTTTATAGTTTCGAAAATTTCCATTAAAAGATAATTTGACCAGCATACATTTGATTTCGAAAAAGCCCCTCTACGCGTTTACATATATATATATCGTTACGTAACCAAGTGGAATATGCGGGTGATCCGAAAAATCGTGCTTAGGAGGAGCGGGAAAAAATTGCCGTCAGTAATCCGATCAGCGCCAGGGGTACTGGCTGGTGGCTTTCGGTCATGGTAACTGCGGCACACGGGACTGGTTTGCGTAACTTGATTGCAACCACTTCTGCCATAGCCAACAGATGTTGTCCAAGGAACACTGAATAGCTTACTAGGTCCTTGTAAATCACTCGGAAAGCCTCTCTGGCATCTACGCGATGATCTGAATCCACAATGGGAGCGATAATAGAGTTGTCTATGTTATTTCTTGGCCCTTTGGAAACTTTGCTGAAAGCTGTTATGGTATTCTTTTGGATGAACATTAGCTCGTGCAACTAAAAGAACAGATAGATTAATACATTTACATATACGTAGTCTACAACTGCATTTTCCAATGTTTTCTCTATATAGGATGGCAGTAGACGAGAGCATTAGCCGACGCTAGCGCACTATAGCACCCCGCAGCATGGTTAAGAAGGGCCAAATAATGAAAATAAACAGCGTTATTTTCGCGTGCATGCCCGAGAGGCTTTTCGAGTAAGTTACAAGGTCCTCGCAAACTATTGAAAGTTTCTTGGGCAGCGTCTGTTGGAAACAACAGAAGCGGCTGCAGTCAAGTTAGGTAAACCAGCCCTGAGCGTCTGACCAACTTTATAAAGTCGCCGAAGGTACCATAGCCGTTCATAGCTTGCCAGACGGTCAGTAACCCCCTGAAGTTGATCCGATTACTGGCCGCAATTTTGTTTCACCACAGGATTAAACTACATTGCAAAGTATCTGATTGGAAGATTAGGTCACAATTATAGCGGTCCCCTGAGCCTATGCACACACATGTTGTGGACGTCTCAAGTAACTCGGACAAACCACGCAACCCTACCTGAAGACAGTGGCACCTTTGAAAATGGTACCAAAAACAGAATCCCAAAAAGAAATTCAAATTAAGCAAAGGCAAATGTACATTAATACAAAAGCACTCTGCGAGTCTGACAACAGTAATATATAATAAGCATGGCAACGCGTAAGGCAAGAAACATGAAACTCGGGCGAGTGCCTCGATGAATTGCAGGGAGACAGAGTTAATCATGAGAAATAAGGGACAAGGAAAAAGACATACGAGAGTTTGAAGAAATGACCCAGACGGCTGATCGCCAAAGGCTATGTGAGGTTATCGGTGAAGATCCACGAGCGGGGTGCCGTAAGGCCAACAACAAGTGTCAACAAATTACAACTACGCTCTTGTGGTCGCCTTGTATTGGAGGTCCGTTTTAAACTGTGGGATGCGTATAACGGAAAACAGTGAGACATCAGATATGTGTAGATTAGTTAGTGCAACTGATGGCGAAACAATGATTAAAAATAAGCATTACTAAGGAGGAATCAGCGGCCAAAAGAACTAGAGGGATGCCAAGACAAGAAAGAAGTCAAATCCGATTAAAGGGGTTATGGAACAACAGTGTAATCCTCCCCGTCCTAACAACAATATCTGAAGGAAGATGAACACCAAAATACGCCTCGAATTAGCAATCAACATCGACTTCCAGGAGACAGCTTAAGCGACGCGATAGAAAGTTAAAACCGGCAGCCTATATATAACTTTTGTACCCACTATAAGCACGGACATGTAAAATTAAGCTGGTTTTATAAATATAATGTTATAGTTGGTGGGCCGATATGGTTTTTTGGGTACTTCCTAAAAGTTTTCGCAGTACGGTTAAAGGTAGTTTACAAAGAAGAAAACAATCCGGCATTGCGACCTAGTTCCATGGTATGCATTTCAGAGAATTCAAAACCTGGTATGATATAGTTTTGTCTGACTTTTATGCTTGAACGTGCTTGTCCAAATGCCAAAGGTGTCTGTGAGAATGGTCGGTGTGACTGGCGTGGATAGTGGATTGAGAACAATGACCTTAGTTGGCGCTAAGATGAGCATGTTTACCTCCCTGTAGTTGAGCATGGAAGTTTTAAAACGAGGGGTTCAGAGTTCACAGAAAAGGAAAAACACGTTTTCAGGTGGAGGGAGACTGATGACCACTTTTAAGCCTTACCCAATTCAAGCTTTGTAGGATCTGGGAATAAAATTCGGATTTTCTCGTCATTAAACTTGTAACTGATACGGCTGTGAACATGCCTGATCTAGCCGACCTCCATGATGTTAGGATTATACTAATTAAGAGCTGCGCCATTGAGTCATGGGCGGTTGTCCTTACGGGTTCATTAAAGTCTTGATATTTTAAAACCTAAAATATATTTTCCAAGTTTGAAGACCATACGAATATTTAGTACGACTGAAGATAGACCTTAAATAAATTCGTTGACCTTTAGCAGCATTTGCGAACAATCCGGATGCGGCCCTATACAATTGTTTCATTGAAAATGATCTGCCGGACGGTCAATTAGACGCTTATTCCCTCGGTGGGGAATAACAGAACGGGCTGCTACGAAGGCCAACGGCCCTCGCAGGTCTGAGTAATAAGTAATCGCATACAGCCACCGACAGTACTTAAGAAACGCGAGTGCCCTTTAACAGCCGCAGTGTCTGAAGACCACGCTGTGACATTACCACCGCGAACATAAATTCAACAAATTCAACTGCCACCGTTATTTCTCGGTTACCTTGCTGAGCCAAAACGAGGAGGCAACCTCGAACAAACAGTCCATGCGTTCCATGCTTTGCTAACAAAGCAGTACATAAATGAGAGTCTGGAGACGAGCTTCTAGTGGTCCAGACTGATCTATTTGACCTTTCTATGCAACTGTTAAGCGCGGCAATGCACCTACGTTCACTATAAGATTCAACCAAGAGGCACATTGACCGTGAAACTTTACCTGTCATCCATGTCGCAGCTCATAAAGGTCACCTTCGTGGTAGGACCTCAGGACATCTCAAAGCAGAAAACTGATTTTGAATAGCAAGCAGTGGCTTTATCTAGTCCACTCAGCGGCAGAGTAATGGCTTGTTGAACTCATCAGTTCGATAGGTATCTGGTTCGTCTGCTCCATATAATTTGCATAGCGAAGTGTGCTTGATGGCCACGAAATTTCTTTAATTTCAACAAGGCAGAAATAACAACTTTCGGTGTATCTTAAATTGTCAGAAAGTTGTACTATAACCCGGGCCTGAAAAAACCGAGGAGTTAAAATAGGTTCAAATGGTCATGGGGTAGGAGGTCCTGCAAGTAAAAGTGCGGAGTGACGAAGCAGCGAAGACCTGGCAAACGAAGGCTTCTGAACATTTTTTCCAGCTTCTAAGCAAGACAAAATGCAATGTCTGGTCAGCTTGGTCGTGATGAGACGAAGTTATTTGGGGAAAATTTGATAGGTAAATTTCCGGGACTGATATATATATATGCAGAATGACATTAGTGACAAAGACATGGGACACTACAATGGCCATTTCTACCTCATTAGGCGTCATCAGCTAGTGGTACCCAACCCTGGTGGTGCCACTGAAATTGCTGCCACACCCGAGTTTTGAACTCGCGATCTCTCCAGTCAGGTCTAACGTCATAAACATTGAGCTACGAGCTCATAGTCTTGACGGTATTAGATCGGGGACATACAGTAGCAGATAAGCGTACACCGATCTGTAAGAGGACACACTCGTCCGTTCATGTTGCCATTAGAGCTCTCACTCGAGCCTCTACCACGATGTGTGTAAGACACATGCAGAAGGAAATTCCCAAAAAAGACATGGGACACCAGAATGGTCATTTCTGCCTCATTAGGTGTCATCAGCTAGTGATACCTAACACCGGTGTTGCTGCTGAAATTGTTGCCAGACTGATAAAAAATCTTCGGATGCCGTTATTTTAACAAGTATGCTTAAAATTACATTTTAGTTTGAATTTAATGCATATTTTTATTAAGTGAAGCACTTTACATAAATTATTTAGCGTAAAGTATGTCTCAGAACTTGACACAACTGACGTTATATCTCATGCATCAAATACAAGGAGAGGTGCACGGGGTTGGGTGAAGTTTGCCGTTAAACGTAATTTTACTGTTGTTAAAGGATTTATGGAAGTGAATTTACTCACATGGAAAATCAACCTCCCGCAGAATAGGCAGCTCAGCAGACCAAAATCGAGTAAGTAACTTTTGCACCAAAGAACGTGAAAAGTCGAGGCAAAGGTGTCTGCGCTAATGGTCAATGTGACTGAAAATTTTGCATACTATCAACTAAGGGCCAACCGGAAAAGCCGAGTTCTTTAATGAAAGGGTGGGTTTATTTTAATTTTCTGTCTGTATTGTTAGGATACAGACAGCGCCAAAATTCGCTATATCAATACACCTTATTATTTAGTAAAACTTGAATCTCGTGGTCTCTTGGCTCAACTTGCGCGTTGTTTAAACTTATCAATAACAAATTTTGTTCAAACTCACATATAACACACAAGCACACTTTCGGTTTTGATGCGTGCCAGCAACTGTCTTGCTTAACACTCTCCACAGCTCAATTCTCTCCTCACCTGCCGCTGTTTATTTTGCCCTTCAACGACACCTCTCTGGTGATCATTCTCGGGCTCAGGAGAATCCGGCAACAATTTTCAGACAAGATTTTTCTCAATTTTTACACGGGCGGCCCAACGAACTTGGATCCCGATCTTCACAGAGTCATCCTTTGACAAGTCGACTGCTTGACTGCTGCCGGCTAGGACCGTGAAGGATGTAAGTGAGTTGTATCATTTCTACTCTTCATCGTCATCTTCTTATACCGGTTTAGGCCGTTTTTCATGAGAATAGTCTAGTGGATAACATACTAGCAGTTAGCTTACCTTACAAATTTTTCCATTGTGCATTTGCCGAGACGTTTCGTTTATTCGTAGTGATATATCCTCTACAAATTTGGCGACCCCATTTCTATTGTTATCCACGTCTTATTATTTATTCCATTCACCTGTTTTTCCCATTTGCCTCTGCCATTCTTGCGTTTTGGAAAATGGGCAACGAATACCACCAATTTCACGATTGCGACGAAGATGATGCTTGTTCTAACAACTCATGTATACCACCTGATCAGGACGAGCCTCAGGCTTTTCAGATATCCATTTAGCTTGCCCCGTACGAAGTGCGTGACCCGACGGTCTGGTTCAAACAGGTCGAGGCTCTTGTTGCCTCACGTCAGATTAATGGTTAGCGTACGCGTTACGCGTACGTCGTGCAGTACTTACCGTTAGACATCGCTTTTGCCGTTCAGGATCTCCTTGATCCTATCCCCAAAGTCAAGCGCTACTCTAGCTTAAAAAAGGCTATTATCGAGCGTACGGCACAATCTGCCGACAGCAAGCTTCGCCATCTCCTCAACAACGTTGAGCTTGGCGACCAAACCCCCTCTGCTCTAATATGCCACATGCGTCACCTGCTTGCTGGTCGTACCTCAGATGATTCTATTTTTCGTCGCATTTTGATGGATAAATTACCCCATCCAATGCAACAGGTACTCGCCCTGCTTGACGACGATGTTCCGCTGACCAAACTCGCGGATCACGCAGACCGCATCGATCAATGTTACCCTGGTACTAGTTCGTACGCTGGAAATCAAGCCTCGACCTCAGTACCTCAGCATGCCGTCTCCCATGTTTTGGCCTCACGATCCGACCGTAAACCTGACAGCCGTACACAGCGAAAGTCCACTAAATCGCTTGATACCTCATCCCCGCGGTCTACTTCACCCTTTCAACCGATTCGAGACTTAACAGACAACAGAGATGACGACCTGCAGGATATTAAAGATACTGTCATGTTATTGTGCTCTCAAGTGAGCACGATGTGTTCCACACTCAATCGGCTTCAAGCCAGTCGTCCTTCTGCTAGCCGCAATCGTTCTAACTGAAAAGAGCGTGCAGATGACAAGGTCTGCTGATACCACCGAACATTCGGCCCGGATGCTATTAAATGCTTCCCGCCTTGTTCTGCTGCTAGACGTTCACGTTCGGGAAACGGCGCCGCCAACCAGTAATGGTGACGACTGTTGCTGGCCACTCGCGACATAATCGCCTGTTTTACGTGACAGACAAGTCCACAGGGTTCCGTTTCTTGATCGATTCAGGCGCAGAGGTAAGCGTTTTACTGCCCCCTCGTCTTCATCATCTCCAGCCATCGCTGTTTACACTGCAGGCTGCGAACAACACTTCTATCGCCACGTTCGGTCAACGGTCTCTGACGTTAGACCTCGGGCTTCGTCGCTGCTTCCAATGGATCTTCATCCAGGCCGACGTCCAGTCGCCTATCATTGGAGCGGATTTCCTGTCACACTTCGGCCTCACAGTTGACCTCAAACATCATAAGTTGCTAGATCCTACCACTCAGCTGCTTACTGTCGGGGTAGTTTTGCGTGAGCCTTCCGCTGGCATCCACTTGGCCGTGCCCAGCCCGCCATTTTCTGACATCTTGAGAGATTATCCTTCCCATTCTAAGCCCTGTCAGTTCACGGAGCAGGTTTAACACGCCGTTCACCACCATATCACTACCACCGGCAGATTAGTCCATGCTCATCCGCGTAGGCTTCATCCTGAGAAGCTACAAATTGCGAAGAATAAATTCAAGCACATGTTGAATTTGGGGATTATCCGTCCTTCGTCCAGTCCATGGGCTTTACCACTGCACATTTTTACCAAATGTTCCCTATGATTGGCGGCCATGCGACGATTTTCGCGCTGTCCAACGCACTGCAGTCCCGGACCGGTACTCGATTCCCCATATTCATGACGTTTCCCACATGTTGGCTGGAAAGACGATTTTTACCAAGAATGACCTTGTGCGAGCGTATCATCAAATACCGGTCGCGGAGGAGGACATTCCTAAAACCGCCGTCACGACCCCATTCGGCTTGTTTGAATTCCTTTGCATGCCTTACAGTTTGCGGAACGCGGCCAAAACGTTTCAGCGTTTTTTTGATGACATTTGACGTTGTCTGTCCTTCACGTTCGTGCACATCGACGACATCCTTATCGCAAGCTCGTCACCCGAGAAACACGTTGAACACTTACGCCAAGTTTTCGATCATTTTCAGCAAAATGGTCTTCAGCTAAACGTCAATAAGTGTCTTTTTTGGCGTCACTTCTCTGGATTTTCTTGGCCATAATCTTGACCAACATGGGATCATACCCCTCCCAGAGAAGGTGCAAAGCGTGTTGTCTTTTTCAGCCCCGAAGTCCATAACTCAGCTCCGCCGTTTCATCGGCTTTATCAACTGCTACCGGCGTTTCATTACAAATTGCGCCGCCACCCTGGCACCTTTGACGGATCTTTTGAAGTCAAAGACCAAGTCGCTCTTGAAGCATTCGAGGCAGCTAAGAAAGCACTCGCGGATGTCACCCTGCTTCATCATCTGAGCACCGATGCTGATACACAGCTCATTCTGACCACCGATGACTTAAACATTGCTGTCGGCGCAGTTCTGCAGCAACAGGTCCACGTACAGTTGCAGCCACTAGCCTCTTTCCCCCAGAAGCTTCAGCCGGCGCAGACTCGCTATAGTACTTTCTCGCGTGAACTTCTCGCCATTTACCTAGCCATCCGACATTTTCGCCACCTGCTGGAGAGGAGAGATTTCCAGGTACACACGGATCACAAACCTCTCACTTACGCCCTCAAAGCTAAGCCAGATCGATATTCGCCACGTGAAGTACGTCACCTTGACTTCATCGCTCAATTCACCTCAGATATACGCTATGTCCGCGGTAATGAGAATGTCGTTGCTGATGCCTTGTCCCGTCCAGAGGTCTACGCCCTTATCACCAGGTTAGACCTGGCGAAGCTTGCGGAAGCGCAGGCGCTTGATGACTCCATCATTGAAATGCTTGCGTCTTCTGTGCTTCAGCTGTGTGGGGCTCCCCTCCCCGCGGCACCAGGCTTTACCGTGTGTGATTTTTCTACAGATACCCCTCTTCCTGTAATACCCCAATCCTACCGGAAGGTTTTTTCGACCACATCCACTCGCTATCCCACCCTGTTGTTTGTGCCGGCCGCAAACTCATCGCAGCCCGTTTCGTCTGGCAAAAAAATGAACACCGAAATTTCTACCTGGACCAGGCAGTGCTCAGCCTGTCAAAAGAATAAGGTCCAACGACACACCGTTACACCTCCTAGCACGTTCGCGGTTCCTGACACCCGTTTTCAACACGTCCACATGGGTTTAGTCGGACCGTTACCCCAATCTCGCGGTTTCACGCACATTCTGACCGCTGTTGATCGTTTCACACGATGGTCCATCGCCATTCCCATCTCGGATACCTCGGCAGAGAATATTGCCATGGTTTTCCTTTCGCACTGGATAGCCAACTTCGGTGTTCCAGCTACACTCACCACTGACCGTGGAAGTCAGTTTACATCTGCACTCTGCCGTGAGTTCACCAAACTGCTCGGGTGCTCGCATATCACCACCACTGCCCAGCGCCCAGCATCAAACGGCCTCGTGGAACGCCTTCACTGTCAGTTGAAGTCCGTGCTGATGTCCCAACCTGCCCTGCACATCTGGAGTGACAACCTGCCATTCGTCCTGCTCGGCATTTGCTCAGCTGTTAAGGAAGATATTCAATGCACTGCCGCCGATCTCGTTTACGACACATCCCTCCGTTTACCTGGTGAGCTCGTGCAGTCTTCCTCCGTCACCCCTGACGCCACGAACAACTTCGTGCAACAGCTGCAGCAACGCATGGCCGCACTGCGCCCAACCCCCCCACAAGCGCGACACCTCCACGCGTTTTCGTGCACGACGACTTGCACACAACCCCATTGGTGTTTGTCTGGCACGAGGCAGTTTGCAGGCCCCCTTACCCACCATACGATGGTCCCTTCAAAGTGCTTGAACGGAAGGACAACTATTTCGTCAGCCAAAAGCCTGATGCTACTGATATGGTCTCCATCGACAGACTGAAGCCGGCTTACATTGAGTGCACGACACCATCACCTGGTCCGTCCACTTCCACGGCACCTTCGCCCTGCACTCCACCTGCTGCCTCCAGCCCACCGCCACCAACCGCCACCCTCCCCACCCGAACCTACCCCCAGCCCTCTCACCCCCCTCCCACTCCTTCCTCACCTTCCACTCGTTCTGGTAGACATGTTCGTTTTCCTATCAACTTGCGAGACTTTGTTTTTTAACCGTTTTGTACATCCTCTTTTGTCGAGCATTTGTAACCCACCAACGCCCTGGTGGGGGAGTTATGTGAGCTCTTGGCTCAACTTGCGCGTTGTTTAAACTTATCAATAACAAATTTTGTTCAAACTCAAATATAACACACAAGCACACTTTCGGTTTTGACGCGTGCCAGCAACTGTCTTGCTAAACACTCTCCACAGCTCAATTCTCTCCTCACCTGTCGCTGTTTATTTTGCCCTTCAACGACACCTCTCTGGTGATCATTCTCGGGCTCAGGAGAATCCGGCAACAATTTTCAGACGAGATTTTTCTCAATTTGCACACGGGCGGCCCAACGAACTTGGATCCCGATCTTCACAGAGTCATCCTTTGGCAAGTCGACTGCTTGACTACTGCCGACTAGGACCGTGAAGGATGTAAGTGAGTTGTATCATTTCTAATCTTCATCGTAATCCTCTTATACCGGTAAAGGCCATTTTTTCATTAGAATAGTCTAGTGGATCACATACTAGCAGTTAGCCCACCTTAGAATGTTTCCCACTGTGTATTTGCCAAGACGTTTTGTATATTCGTAGTGATATATCCTCTACAATCTTCATTCGCGCCTGATAGCCTGAATGGATTTTCTTATTTGACACAATGCGAAATGAAGCGGTTTTTTTCAAAAACCATGTCTTGTGGTGATGTTTAAGGTAGCCTTTTGATGTTTACTCTTATATTGAACCGCTTCAGCAATGAACAGTAGCATTTTCGAGTTCAATGTTTTTCTTACGCCAGTGACCATTTCGAGCCCTTACACGCTCTCATCAAAAGCATGGTCCTATCTCAGTGTATTGTTTCAACCTGCGCTTTGAAGGTGTGGCCTCACTGAACCCCCTTCCGTTTTTTTTTATCGTAGGCTAGACTAAGTAATAGAGTCGTTGAAGTTTGGAATACTCCGCCCCTGGATACTGCTATGTCCACTTCCGTTGAAGTCTCTGACACGTAGCGGCATTGCTCTAGCGATGTCCACTTCAGCATAAACCAACTCCTTGGGTAAGAAGACTCGAAGATGGTATATGTTTTCTGTTTCGCGTCAACAATAGTCCTAACCTCTCACTAATTAACGCTCTTATTCCGGTAAAACGAACTTACGCCACTTGGAACCCCCCCCCCCATGATGATAATTTATCACCCCTTAGCTCCACATCTAACCATTCTCGTTTTTTTGCCTTCGAATATGCTTTTATACGGAACAAACTTTTACTCGAAATTAGGTTGTCTTCTACACTACCGATTTCTGAAGGCAAATTACGTAAACATTTAAATTTGGAGAAAATAAAGTCGTTATTATCTGCTTCCTTACTAAACACGCAAACTTTAGATTTCGAAAAGGTTTCTCCTGGCATTTTAAGCTCTTTCCAGGATATTAAATTGGTCTATATATATGTATGATAAGGTATGGTGATCACGGCAACCAACGGTTTATCGTCCTGACGTTTTGGTATCAGACAAGCTTCCATTGTCAAAGGTAAATGTCACACAAATCGTCACAGTATCTGAGGGTAAAATCAGCTAGGCAGGCCAATGACTGTTGTCGTCCTGGCCGGGCTGGCGATCAAAGTTGTCTGATCTCAGCGTTTGCTCGCGTTTGTCTGCATTTTTCTTGCTGTCAGGCGGCCGTGGACTCGTCTTGACAGGGAGCGGTGGCGGCGTTGGTGTAATACCAGCCATTGATCGGGTTTGCAGGGTCCGTTGGTTGGGTTTTCCTGTCCTCCTGCTGTGTTGATAACTTCCCGCAGACGTGCGAATGGTGATTGCCATATCCGTGTTCATATGTCGGTTGTCGCCGGGCTGGCGATCATCGTTGTCTGGTTCCAGCGTGTGCTCGCGTTCGTGTGCATGGTTCTTGCTGTTAGGCGGCCGTGGGCTCGTCTAGGCAGGGGATGGTGGCGGTGTCGATTTGATACCAGCCATTGATCGGGTTTTCATTGTCCGTTCGTTAGGTTCGCCCGTTGTCCTGCTGTCTCGGCTGCTGCCGGGCTGGCGATCATGCTCGCTGTTATCCAGTCTCAGCGAGTGCCCATGTTCATCTGCGTTCACATCATGTTGCTGGTCCCGCTGGCATGTAGACATTATGGCTTGCCCTCCGTTTGCGACAACATGGGGGGACTGCAGCTGGGGGGACATGGTACCTGGGGGGGGGGAGGGGGGGGGGGGGGGGCAAATCAATTTGTACTACTACCTGCGGGTGTTGGAGGTTAATTTGGGGTCTGTCCGATCGTCCGGTGTTTTTCTTTGTGCGGTGGAGCTGTTAGCCGACCCCGCATTGGCATCTGCTGTTGCCTCAAGTCGGTGTTCTTGTTCAGGCGTTCACAATATCTTTCCCGACCTTAGTTGTTGCCCTAGGCTGAGACTCTCTCCTGCGCCAACACATTCGTCTGGTTTCGCCTTTTCACAATGAGTAGATGAACTTGCGATGACTAGGCCACCGTTTTCGTCAGGTCCGGGTGTTGATGCGGCTCTGAGTGTGTCCACCGCAGCCTGATTAAATAAATAAATAAATAAATTTTATATCTATATTTAACGTTAAACCTATGCTCACGTTTGCGAATTCGTTCGTTGAGCTGCTTTCGGAGGGCTTGGTAGGCTGTGGGGAGCGCCACACAATGGTTGATGGAGGTTAACCCCATGTGCCAGGATTCGATTGTTTTTCTGACTATGCGGTCATTTACTCCACCCGGAATTGCTGCATTTTAAAAGGCGAACGTATGTCCGTCGCCTGCGCAATGTTCTGCCCACAGCTCCACCTGACATCAGTATTCAGCCAGATCTGAAGGCCGAGCAAATAGATTTGGCTGCAATGAAAAATTGCAACGAATTTATGTTTCAATTTGGATCAGTGCTTTCACTTCTTGGGACACTATTTGACGGTAATATCTCTGCAGGTTGCCTTTCAGGAATGCAAATGCTTAGATACTCTGGTTAATTTGGTCGCAAGTGATTCGCAGGATAGGCAAAAAAGGACGTAAAACTTCATTCTGAAGAACGTTCCGAAATCCATTCGGCCAATGCAAGTTGCCACGCATTTCCTCTACTTCTGCGTATTTAACTATAAAATAGCAGATGCTTTCAGACTGTTAAGCTATTTTCACCCATTGAAATAGCCTCCATTTTTAAACAACAGGATCTTGTTTCCAAATATTTGAAAAATTGAAAGTGTTTCCTCTGTGATGATCTTACCCAAATGGAGCGAAGAATAGCATCGAGTTCTTTTAATAAAGTTGTAAATACACCGCAACCGGCTGAAGTTTCTGGTCGTAGCCCTAGGAAGCCTAGAAAGTCATGTACACTTACTCCTGGCAAACCTGGGTTACTGCTCCCCAGTACTGCAACCATCTCTTCCCCCTCAAATCACCAGAAGTGTGTCACATTGCAGCTCAAGACGAAGAAAGTGGGCGGGACGGATGTCTCACGCAACTATGTACTCGATGGAAGGTGCCTGTCGAACGTCAATGAACAAAAAGATCTGGGTATGGCTATTGTGCCATCTCTGAGGCCGCTTTACAGCGTGCTAGGGCTGCCAAGAGGGCCAACAGTGTTCTGTTTGCCATTAAGCATGTCAAGGTCAAGGTCGAGCGCTGGTTTCGAAATTTCAGCTAGGTCATCAATCTTATATAAATCGATTTATCTTAGAGAAGATACGACAATAAGTCTTTCGTTTTCTTATATAAATTGTCCGCAAGTACCAGTACTTACGCTTGAAAAATCTGCTTCCATTCCTTTTGGTGGTTTGGTCTCTGCTTGCTTACCTAGCATTCTGTTAACCATCTGTCTTGCTTTCAGCAACTTATATAAGCTTAAACAGTAAGATGATTCTGAATTCCCAACTGTTTTAGTGATTAATCTACTTGTTGTTTCGTAAAGTATGAAGGCGACACTTTCAATCAGTTGGAAGCCACAGAATTCCAGACCCAAGCGGTGTCTGCGAAAGGCAAACATCATTACTGATATCAGTCTTCAGCCTGACATCAGTATTCAGCCTGATCTGCTTGCCGAGCAGATTATTTGTCTGCAATGAAAAATTGCAGCAAGTTTATGTTGAAATTTGGTTCAGTTCTCAATAAATAAATCGATAAATAAATTGGGACCCTATTTGATGGGAATATCTCTGCAGTTTCCTCTCAGGAATGCAAACATTTAGATAATATCGTTAATTTGGTCGCAAGTGAGTCACAGGATTGACAAAAAAGGACGTACAATTTTATTCTGAAAAACGTTCCGAAATCAATTCGGCCAATGGACATTGCAATGCATTCCCTCTACTCTTGCGAATTTAACTATAAAATAGCAGAGGCTATTAGACGTCATCTCGCAGTAAAAACCCACCCATTTTAGTCAAGCTATTTTCACCCATTTAAATAGATGCCATTTTTAAACAGCAAGAGCCTGCTTCTAAATATCTGAGAAATACAAAGTATTTCCTCTGTCATGATCTCACTCCAATGGAGCGAAGAAAAGCGTCAAGTTCTTATTATAAAATTGTTAATTCATCGCAACCTGCTCGAGTTCCTGGTCGTAGCCCTAGGAAGCCTAGCGAGCCATGTACTCTTATTGCTGGCAAACCTAGATTACTGCTCCCCAGTACAGCAACTGTCTCACCCCCCTCAAGTCACCAGACATCTCCATCTACTTTAAACTTAGATGCTTTCCCAGTTGCCATATCTAATAATTCTGGTAGCTTTCCTAGAAATTTCAAAAAGCCCGCTAAAACAGGTAGACCAACGGCTTCGTTACTTGAACAGAGTCCTCTTAAACCTTCTATTAAATCGCCCGATTCAGGTCGTGGAAATGGTGTGATCATGAACTCAACCGCGAGCATGCAGCCTTCCCAAACACTAATTAAGTCTATACAACCATTGGTGCTGAAAGCACACTGAGGGCCCTCCAAATTACACATACGCACGAAGCTACATCCATCGCATTTCAATAAATAAATAAATTTTATATTTCATGGTGGTCATCCCCTTCATAGTTGTTCCTTTATTGAAGCTACATGCCACCCAAGAACTTATAAACAGAACGCTAAAAACATTTCAAAAATTTTTATTCCCAACACCAAGCACTTCAAAAAATGTGCAAGCCGATACACCGGTGATTACATCACTGACTGAAACTGTATGTGAAGGAATATTGTATAGGTTCACCCTAGTAGGTGTACACTTGCTCTTAAATTCCAAGAAAGAATATGCAGTGCGAAAAGGTTTTTTAAAACGGATTTTGAGATGGCAGTACTGGTCCCCTTTTGAAGGAGTCAGGAGATTGAAATTTTGTCAAGAACAGATTGCAATCCTCCTACTGACATTGACATTGTTGCGTTCCGTGCTGAAGAAATGCCTGTTGGAGTAGTACTGGGTTTTTTTGCAAGAGCCCACGTCCTCCAGGCGCTTAAAAAGGTTCTGAGCATAGAATTTTTGCATTTATCTATGCTTGAGCTGATATTACGAATTTTGAGTTCAGAAAGCTGCAAGGTATGTGTTGAAGAATAACTATTGTCCACAAATATTTTCTCCAGTTAAGCATTGAGCACTGCCTTAGGAAGGCTAAACCCAACATAATCTTCCCCATAGACGATTGATTTTGCGTACTATCCCGATTTTATCCTGAAATATAAAATTGGAAATTGGTTTTGGATGTTAGTGCCAAATTAATAAACTATGCTATACATCAATTTCCGGGCACCAAATGATTAGAAAAGAGCTTATTAGAGAAAGTGGAGGTGTTGCATACAAAATGAACCGTTGCTGTACATTTTACTTACTTTCGCCGAAAAGCAAAATCAACACATGCAGAATGAATAGTGCACAAGATTTCCTCATTAAACATTGTTATTTGAACAATGCGGCAATCTGACTTCGCCTGGGTCAAAATAATGCTGATTCCAAATGTAGTCTTCATGGACTCAGAGGTAATCAGGTTCTCTTTGAACTGCTTGATTTGATTCATGAGCTTTTGCATGACCTCTCCATCATTTATCTCGCCGTCACTTCCTGGACATTGATTTACTGCAGAGGTAGCCGGCGGGTTGCTCAAATTCGAAGATAAGTGAAAGATTTATATAAATTGATTTATATAAGAGAAAAAACGACTCAAAGTCTTTGTTTTCCTTGAATAAATTATCAATAAGTAACAGTTGACTATCTTAGCCAAAATCTGCTACCAAACTCCTTCGTTGATTTGGTTAGATATTGTCCTCTGTTTCATAGAACGTTGTACAAATCATTTGTGTTGCACTTCTAGGAGTTCATAGTTTATTTATCAAAAACACGTTACTTAGACATATATTTAGCATTGAAACATCCTTTACTTGAAAATTTTTTTCGAAACGATGACTGATGCGAAAGTTGTTTTGGATCAAATCGATCTGTCAGCCCTCTTAAATTTAACGAACTTTATGGAAAAGTATGAACCTGTATTTCAGATTCTTAATTCACTTCTGGACTCAAATCCATTTGAAAGCAACTTCAAGAATCTACCTCAGATTGAGTCTGTGGTGCATTTAGTATCATCAGAAGCTTCAGATAGATCAAAACGTAGCTGTAATATAATCTTCCGCAACTTTCCTCAAACGAGTAATCCGATGGTAGCAATACAAAACGTTTTTCAACAATGTGGGATAAGTATACGCATTGTGTCTATCAAAAGACTAAATTCGCGAAGTAAAAACAAACCGATTTTGCTTACTTGTTCTACTCACGCTGAAGCTCAAATGCTACTACAAAATCCGGAGTTTTAAAGCATATTTATTGGCCCTAACTTGACCCCGATGCAGCGCAGAGAAGTTTTTTACAAAGGCAAATGGCGTAAACAATGTCAGCCACATATAGTTTCAGAGGACGGAAACACCACAAAATGCTACCTCAGAGGAACAATTTACGAAATCCTCCTCTTCTGGGAAGGGAAACGAAAACTATCAACGTAGCATCAGCTTAGGTGACTTAATAGTGACTTCGTCTAATCATAATAATGACAACCAGAAAGCAAATAATAAGCCTGCCGAAGCAATTAATGGAAAGAATAAGGTTCAAACAAAAAGACCCCGAAATAGTACAACCCTATTAGGCATGAACGACTATTATACTGGATCTTATCACGATACACTAATTAATAGCAACACAAGTCTAAACATATCCATACATAGCAATACCAGTCCTACCTCAACGAACCAAAGTAGTAAACCAGCGTTAGACCACAATTACCAAACAGAATTGCATATCAAAACGAATATCCGTATTTAAATGCACACCCTCAAATGACACTTAATCCATTCTCTCCTAGTTCATACACAAGATGACCACCGCACATTCAACCCTTTCAATATGACACACACACCCAAATCCCACCTCGCACAACACCATACCCTCCGATCGTTACACGATGCCATCGAATTCCATCACTCTCATCACCAATTTTTCCCAATAATGCACAATTCGCCACAAATGGTCCGGGGTTTTTGACGGTGCTAAAGCTGTGCTTTACGAATAAACCTTATTAATAAAAATGGTCAATTCGTTTTTTTCCTTATGACTACGCTGTCCGAATTTAATAACAATAATTAATTGTATATATAAGGCCCAAGGGGTCCTTTCATTACAAACCTTGTGGCGTCGTTAAAAGAAAAAATACAAAGTTGGCAATCATAGCTGCGTGCAAGCAGCAGTATAAAATGGGAAGCAGCAGTATGTAACACGTAGTAAGCTAGTTAGTCAGGTCCAATTTACAACGAACACTCTTATGATAGTCACTGGACCGAACAATACTTCTACGTCGGTGACAAAGTTTAACGAGCCACTTATTTCCAAAAAGGTAGAAGAAAAATCTGTAGCCCTTAAAACGCATAATATTTAAAATATTTCTTACCGGACTTGGTGAAACGGGCAAAATCTGACGTAACACCTAACAACAAGACAAGAAGAAATGAGAGCACTCTAAACTGAGGGGTGAACAACTGAATGTCAGCTGCTTTCATGCCTTTAAATGCAAAAATTCGGCTGATCAGCTTCCATCCTAAAAGCTAACAAAATTGTACGCTTCAAGAATGGCTTGTGTGAAGGTTCATAAAATAGAGCAACCAATGGCATCATAATCTGAAATGACAATGGCTTAATGTATAGGCCCATACGATTACGCAATTCTCTGACTCTGTAGACAAGGCTAGTGTAGGGGGATTTAAACAGCCCGGAAAAGTTATATTCAATCTTATTTGATCGATTGTAATTGCAAATGTTTCCAAAAAGATTCGGAAAATGAGCTGGTGAAATTATGTTTGCCCTTGGTAAATTCTCGTTGGGATCGACTACACAAATGAGTAGAAATAGCATACTGGAGTTTGCAAATGTAGGGGATTTTTTGTATTAGAACGCTTTCAGATTTATGTGGATTTCAAGTAAAAGAGACAATAAGCACATGGAGATTGCAGACGGTTAGTCAATATTTGCCAATGCTAAGCGTGCAATTCGTTAAAGGTTCTTTTGGGCCTACAAGACCACCTTGCGTAAGTGCAGCCGATTTTACTGTTTTAAGCAATTAATATCCTACAATTTAAGGCGTACTATATGAGGACTTACACATAACACTATGAAGATTGACTGCTGCCCACAAGATACCGGAGCGTCAATTAAATGTGTGTGGGGTGCGCTATTTACGTTCTCGAGTTCATTGTTTTTCATAGATGATGTCATATTCTTCTGGCCAGGGGCTGACTTCGGTGACCATTTTGACCTATTTTTTAAATAAAGAAGTAAATGCAGATGAAACATGTCTGAGAGGGCACCTTTGCCGTGTAAGACAAGGATATTTAGGACTATTATTCTAATACGTGCTGCTGTGGCCTCTTCTGCTGATTTCACAGGCAGCTGAGACAAAAAATTGTTCAGATGTACTTGTGCTAAACTATTCTCGGCCACCCAAGAGCTCCTATTTGGAACTGACCATCAACCATTCCTTTAAGGAAGTTTTGCAAACCACCGACTACACTGGTCTTTTGTTGGAAAGGTCAAAAACTGTCGAATTTGTTTATTCTCCAAAAGGGCTTTCCTCGAGGTGTTATCATCAGGTTTTTCTTAATTTAAATAGTTCTAAGAATAGGAGCAAACCTGCCTTTCCCATCTCTATCGTGAAAGTGATCGGTGGATGTGGATCAATTACAGCATTCAAAATACTAAGTACTGTAACGTCAATTGACACGATATCTTCAACACACAGAGCTTAATTCCTATGATGCTTAATCTACTGGCACAGTCGATATGCCTTTAGGGTACCGATGAAAACATCAAAAAAGAGCGCTTCACGAGCGTGCCCAGAACTCCGACGACTGCTTCTCTGCATAGTTTGTTGTCACAAAGAATCTAAGCATTTACCAAACTACCTGCTAATACTTTATTTGCTCGTTTTCATTCCTATTTTGTCTTCATTTGCCAACAGGAATGCTGTGCAGAGCGAAAGTGCGAAGGTAAGAGACTGTATATGAACAGACGTGGCGGATAATTTTAACCAATGAACGTGTGGCATGACTGTCCAATATATTGGCGGACGTTTTAATGTTTTAAGTTGTCATGAAGAGGTCCCAAAATGGAAGAAAACACATCCAAGGGTTCTTGTAAGTTATTTCGCTTGTAAATTGAAGTTGTGCGCGATGCTTCGCGCCGCCGAATCTACTAAAATAACTCCAGAAAGGTAAGTTGGATCACAGCTTATTTGAAATAGACGACCTCCTAACCACCATTTCCTTTTTCTAAATAATTTATAAAAATAATCTCAATAATATAATAATGAATACAATGTTTCAAAACGTTGATAACGCCTGCTTGTCTGTTGGTTGTTCTTCCTGTATTTTTATTAGCTTCACGTTTATTAGTTTATCCTCACAGCCAAGCGTGGACATCCCTTCGAACTGAAATTAACTATGTGGCTTAGTTCACCGGTATTTTGACTAGCCAATGAGCGTGCACCATGATGGTTACTTTCACTAGCGACTTGCCCACATATTTTCGTTTTTAATTTGATTATCTAACATTTATTTACTATGGAATTAAAAAATCCGGTTAAAATGTGGCGTTTCGGAAGTAGTCTACTTCAACTTACCTGAGGTCCAACTTACCGTGCTGGAGTGAGTATATATAAGCTCGCGGCGCGAAGTGCCGCGCACACCTCAAATTTACATGCCCCACGATTTACATTGCAAAAAACATTTATAGTGCAACAAATGTAGACTTACATTGTCCCTGGCACGACGTAACGTGGGATTTTAGCCTTCTCGAACTAGCCAATAGATGCTCGCACAGCTACTTTGACACTGGTGAAAAAGGTCAACAAGCCTCTCCCCTTCTAAATACTTTGCTCTATCCTGATAAATAGGGTGTCCCAAAAATGTATACACATTTCAAGTAACCATAAACTTAGGGTTTATGGTAATTTTATTGTCCACCAATGAAAACAATATGTACAAGCATAATTTTATTGTATTTTGAATGCATTTTGGCTATTGCAACAGTAGATGAACTAAGAGAATCCATTGAGCATGAATGCACCCAAATACCAACGGAACTGTTTCATGATATGTACGATTCCATTGCTTCGCATTTTAAACAGTGTCATGATCAAAATGGATGTCAGTTTGAGAAAATTCAATGAAAAAAACCAAAAATTGTTCTGGTTAGTAGTTTTGCATTTTTAAAATAATAAAATTATGGTAAACACCAATTTTAAACTGATGCAAAATGTGCATACATTTTTTCGGACACCCTGTTTAATAAACAAATAAATAAATTGCATATTCAAGGCCCAGAGCCCCCATCATTACAGAGTTAGTGCTGTGTTAAAAATAAATACAATCTCGATAATAACACCTCCATGTGGGCAACCGTATAACCAAGAGAAGAGATTAGTGTGTGATACATGTTATGCAATATCCTTTTCACAACGGACCGCCATTTAAAACAGCAGTCAACAATACTTGATAAATTTGGTGACTAAGAAAGAAGCAATAAAGAAAACTCCCATAAATAAAATCGGGACAATCCTCAGTGAGCCCCTGATAAATACATATTTATATTAGTAAAACGGCTTCTAGCTCAAATGAATTGTAAGATCGATATGAAGAATGAGATGAGATGTTTGTGTTGATGAAAAACTGATAGGGTTTGAAACTCTAATTGTCATGGGAGACACCATATAACATTCAAAACTAATGTTCACAGGACTGAGGGAGGTGAGAAAGGAGGAACTCATTGTGCACATCGGGGTCGCAACAAAGAGTAGGCAGTAGATGTCGCGAGATAATCGGTGAACTCTGGGGTCTGAGTCAAGCATCAATTCCAAGTGCTGCAAACTCTTCTCCGTTTTGCAAAATTTGTGGTGGTCTTTGAGGTCACTATTGATGGTTATCACGTGGTCACCAACTTGTCGGTGGACTCTAGAGTCTAGTGGGTCTCATCTCTGTGATGTTGCTTTGAATTCTACTGTCTTCTCCTGTTGTCCTGGATGACCCCTTCTTAACTCACCGCTCTATTATTTTTCCCATGACGATAAGGCTCCCGAACCCTCAACAGCAGGATCTGATCTAACTGCATCATGTCATACAATGATACATATTAAGGCAGTTTTTTCTTATGCATTTTTTGAAAATCGGTGGCTCGCTGAGCCCATTCACCGATGTAGGAGCTTTTATACTGCTTAGATTATTATTTATAAGCGTTCTATGTTAATGGGATCTAACTTATCATCTTACCACGCGTAAAATACTCTTAATTCCTGTTGTCACACAGCTGATAGCACGCAGCTGTGATTGCCTATTTTTATTTTCTTGTTTTCACGATAGCACTAATGTTGTAATACAAGGGCCCCTTGGGCTTTAAATATACAATTTATTTGTTTAGTTATTTTCACCGAAGTGTCAAAGATAGGACCATGAGGACTGCAGTCCAACGACAAGTCGGTTAAGACGGAAGAATTGGCCACGATCATCACTTATAGCAAATAAGTTAATAAAAAGGAAACCGCCTCAAGTAACAAGATACCCTTTTTCAGAGACCAATGCTTGCTTGTTAGTGAAGGAAACGGACAGCACGGATTTTGTATATTCCGAAGATATAATCTTGCGTAATTTGACTTTGAAAATCTTTTACTTAGATTACATCCTAATTTCGATTGGAAGATTTTTCCCGATGAAAACATATTTGGACGCATAACTAGAACTGTTGGATTTAGAGCTTAGGAGTGGTGAAATGATCACGGAGATATTACGAGGGGCATACAGTCGATCTACTGGAGTGAGAGCGATAATTAATGGGAGGTTAGGGCTAGTGTTAACTCGGAAGAGAAAGTATAAGCCAACACCCAGTATTCTTACTAACATACATTTATCGTTCGCTAACTGATGTCTATCTGTGTAAGTGATACTAGATCCAGAAAGAGAAAACGGTTTTAGAGTGAAGACTGGGAATATTTTCAGACTTACTGCACGACGAGGTTAGCAAAAACTGTCACGCCTCCAAAACGCATCCAGAATGCATCATTTTGAATGCAGGAATAAATTTCAAATCACACTCGCCATTGAATTCAAGGTTTTAAACTGCAAGATGTACATTTACCATGTAACTTGTAAAAAGGCCATCCAGAAGGCAACTAAAACACTGCACTGCATCAGATAAGCGTTCAAAATTTTCCCATCTAAACTCTTCGGAAAAGCAGTAAGTGCATTTGTGAGACCACTACTCGACTATGGAATACTAGTTTGGACACCATTGTTTAAAAATATGTGGATCTTCTCGAACAAGTGCAACGGAGGGTGACAAAGATGGTTGATGGTCTCAGAAACTTACCATAGCAGGAGAGATTGATCGAGCTCGACCTTTTCCTTTGTCTTATAGGCACGTACAGTGCAGACTTCTCTGGATATTTCGGATAATCCGAGGCCCGGTTCCTCCCCGAAATTGGAAGATTTATTTGAGTTAGCCAACACAGCCCATCTGCGTGGTCATCTTCACAAGGTCATAAACGAACGCACTCTATTGGTCTTCAGCAAGTTTTTCTTCGGCCAAAGAGTATATATGTATATTTTGAAGGGTAACAGGCAAGAAATGCCCTTGAGGACCCTATTAATGTAACGCAAACAGGTTATTCTTACAGTTAATGTGCAATCGGGGGGAGCACATATGATATCATAGCAGAATTTCGAGTGAATTTTTACGGAAAAGAATGATAACGGTCTAAAGCCAGAAAAATTGTTCACAGTGCTGGCAGTAGGAAATCGTGTTGTAAAAGTCGCCTTTTGTCAAATAAAATCACATCAAGTTTTCTTTTAAATTCCGCAATTGTGTCAGCGGAAACCGTCTCGCTTGGTAGCAAGTTCCAAGGCCAGACCACGCGTTGACTGAAGAAATATTTTCGGAGGTCTAATCGGGTGCGTTCATTTGTGACCTTGTAAGGATGGCCACGCAGGTGAGTAGTGGTGGCTAATTGGAAGAAATCCTCCAATTTTAGGGAGGAAATGCGGCCCCGGATTATCCGGAATGTCCAGAGCAGGCTGCACTGAACGTTCCTGGAAGACAAAGGAAAAAGGTCAAGTTTTATCAATCTCTCCTGATATGGTAAGTCCCTGAGACCGTCGACCATCTTTGTCGCCCTGCGTTGCACTTGTTCAAGAAGCTCCACATCTTTTTTCAACCACGGTGTCCAAACTGGCATTCCGTATTCAAGATGTGGTCTCACAAAGGTGCCAAATATTTTCCGAAGAATTCAGGTGGAAAGATTTTGAACGCTCGTCTGATCCAGTGCAGAGTACTAGTTGCCTTCTGGACGAACGTTTTACAGTGCTCTGTTTGCATCAAGTTCGCGGTTGTCCATATACCCAGATCTTTGTGTGTCTCAACCTCGTTTAATGCGGTACCATTGATAAAATAACTGTGTTTCGGTGGCACTTTTCGCCCCGGGCTTATGTGTAGAACAAGACACTTGGATACATTAAAGTTAAGAAGCCACGTGGACGACCGAATAACTAGTTCATCGATGTTCGACTGTAGTTTCTTTGCGTCGTCGGCGCACCTTATTTCAGCCCATATTTTTATGTCATCCGCAAACATGACAGCTGCGCAATCAAGCTCATTGAGACAGTCGTTTACGTAAATCAGGAATAGCAGCGGACCCAAAACTGAGCCTTGTGGTACACCACTCTCGACCATTGTCCATTCTGAGGTGGAGTTTCCGACAACGACCCTCTGTTCTCTGAAGGACAAGAAACTACTGATCCATTTATACATTTTTCCTTGGATTCCCACGTCCCAAATCTTCTGCAGAAGAAGCCTGTGTGGTACACTATCGAAGGCCTTTTTGAAGTCGAAGAATATAACATCAATTGGATAGCCTTTATCAGCGGCCTTTGTCCACTTCTCCTGTGAGTAAAGAGCACTCGTGAGGCAAGAGCGTCCTGGGCGAAAGCCGTGCTGTCCATCACATAGTATTTTGTTGCTTTCGAGGAAATACATTAAATGCTTCTTAATAATGCGCTTCATTACTTTGCACGCGATGCAAGTTAGACTGACAGGACGGTAATTTGCGCAATCAAGTCGCGAACCTCCCTTATAGATCGGGGTGACGTTTGCCCACTTCCATTCTTCTGGGAGTTCGCCTTCGTCAAAAGATTTCTGGAAGATGGCAGCCAGGGGTTCGCATAGTTCGTTAGCTAATTCTCTTAGTGCTAGTGCAGGAATTTTGTCCGGCCCAGGTGATTTGTCCGGCTTAAGTTGGAGTAATTCGGCCCTGACAGTGTTGTGTGAAAACTCTAGGTCCTCTATTTTGGGCAAAAAGGAGGAGGGTAAGGGTGCATTTATCGGTCGATGAGCGGACGGACCGTCAGCAAAAGTTGTAGGTTCTCGGGTGTAGACGGATTCAAAGAAATCGGAGAGGAGGGAGGCTTTCATCTGGTCTTCGGTCACCAGTTGTCCATCGGCTGATCTAAGGGCAGGGATCAGTTCCTGAGATCTCTTCGTGCTTCGTATGTAACCGTACAAGATCTTGGGGTGTTCCAGCGACTTATGTCATATGTTCAACTCGTATTTCTTGCGCAGTTTAGTAGCTTCTCTTTTACAAATGTTACGTTGTTGCTTATACTCCCGTGAGTGTTTACCGGAGCCGGTTAATCTGTAGCGTCTCCAGAAGTGGTTTCTTTTTTTGAAAGCGGCCTGCAAGTTTGAGTTCATCCACTTCGGGTGATTCGTACTTGTCTTTCTTCTGAAGGGACAGTTGAGACAGAGAGTCCTTTTCAACGTCGAGCTAAAGGTCATTCACTGTTCATTTGCCCCACCTTGGAGATATGTTTCCCATGATACCTCTGACATTTCTCTTCTCATAAGCTGGAAGTCGCCCTTCCAAATGTTACTTTCCCATGTGTCGGAGGAGTAGGGTTTGGAGAACAGCGAATACTCGAAATACAGCATAATATGGTCGCTTGACCCTAATGGTGGTCGATCCTGCAGGTCAATCACAGTTTCCTCCTCTCGTATCAAGATAAGGTCGAGACAGTTCGACTGTTGTCCTTCCCTAGCCCGCGTTCCAAACGCGACGGTTTGGCAGAGCAGTTTGGCTGTGGCCCATTGTAGTAATATGTGATTGAAGTTGTCTTGAAGACCCTGTGCAGTCCATGTCTGCCAGTCAACACTAGGAGCGTTAAAGTCCCCAACGATTAGGATGTCTTTTTTCTCTCTAACCATATACAATTTTGCTATGAGGACAGTGTCTTGGTCATGAGAATGGTTTGGCGGGCGGTATGTCACCGAAAGAGTCAGTGGCCTGGCGTACTTAGCAGATATAGTAATATTTAGCATTTCCACATCTCGTGCTGGGACCGGTACTTCAGCCGTGGCTGTCAGCTTGCAAGTGACATAGCGACATAGTGACTTATAGCGTCTATTTTGATTTTACTAAGGCCTTTGATCGGGTCGATCATAGCCTCCTCCTTCTGAAACTGGCCTCCTTCGGCATAGGTAGCAAGCCTCTGAACTTCATATCTTCCTATTTGGATGCTCGCACACAACGAGTAAAAATTTCCAATGTTATCTCCAACCCCACGCATGTGAGGAGTGGAGTTATACAGGGTAGTGTACTGGGTCCGCTCCTATTTTGCCTGTTTGTCAACGACGTTTCAGATTGTTTTCAGTATGGCAGACCCTTCATGTACGCTGATGATTTAAAAGTCGCTTATCGATATAAACCGGCAGATCGCAACATCGTGCTCGAGCTGATAAAAAAGGATCTTCAGGCCTTCGCCCAGTGGTGTTGCACATGGCGCCTCACCCTTTCATGGCACAAATGTTCCGTTATGGTTGTTGGCGACGATCATCAACCGGAATTAAGCATTGACGGCCACGAATTAAATGTCCCAGGAGTTATCAAGGATTTGGGCATATCCTACTCTAATAGTCTCAATTTGTCAGAGCACTGTGCCCTGATAGTCTCGAAAGCACGCCGAACAACCGGATTTATCCTTAGAAATTTTAAGACTATCAATGTTAGAACTAGCCTTTATAATATGTACGTGAGACCTAGTCTTGAATACTGCTCGCCTCTGTTCAGTCTTCTGCGCACTAGTGAACGGAAGAAAATAGAATCGGTGCAGCACTTCTTCACTAGAAGAGTTTTCACTACAGAACACCGTAACTTAACCTACCAACAAAGGTGCGAACTTATAAAGCTGGATCCCCTATGGCTTCGTCGATTGCAGAAGGGTCTATTTTTACTGTTTAAACTTTTGAATGGTCAAACCTTTAATCCTCTTAGTACAATAAGGCAGCTTGAGCACTCTCGACGCGCCAGTCATCGAGACGTATTTTTATTTCTTCCTATGGCACGCACAGTTAAGTACCGGCAATTCTTTTCAGTAAATGCCATATCAATCTGGAATAAGCTGCCCAAAAGTATTAAAACCCAGCAAAACTACCCTATGTTTAAGAGAGCTATAACTAGTTTTCTACATTCAGGACAACTTTCACGAATTTTGTGTGCTGACTCGGTGGAATCTCTCTTTCACTCTGATGGCGTTCGTGGACTTTGAACCCCGCCAGGCTTCACTGCTGAAGATAATGCGGCTGAAGCAGCAGCCCGCAGTCTGCTAACCTTTCAGCCGATAGCGCGTAACTTTTGCCGACAGCCATTGAAGGAAGACTGAGAACACTGTGTTCTTGTGCCAACCCTCTCCGTGTGGAACTAATGTTTTTAAACGATATGAAACAGTTCTCCTGCTGATGAGTCAACTCAGCTTACAACTGTACATTTATTCCGTTTTTATCATACCTTTGAAGGCAGGTTTTTTTCACTTGAAACAAACTCCCTATCTCGCCCAGTATTGACAAAACAAAAAACCTGAAACAAAACCAATACTGGCCGCAACATAGGGAGTTTGTTTTAGGTTTTTTCCGGTCTTCGAGGTGTTGGAAGGCGCCCAAGAGGTGCATTACCAACTCTTTACAATTGCCTGTAAACTGGCATAATGAACATATTATATTATTATATTATATATTATATATTATATAGACTATAAGCCCTCCTCCCCTAGTTTTTCTGTCTTTCCTGAAAAGCTGATATCCTCTAAATGATAATTCAGAATCAGCGATATCTTTTGAAAGCCAGGTTTCAGTTAAAGCCATGATGTCTGGTTTCACCTCCTCGACCAAGTTTTTTAGTTCGTCCAGCTTGTTAAACAAGCTTTGTACATTTGCGGTTAGGACCTTTAGTGACAGTTTACTCCGTGAGGCCCAACCCTCAGCGTGACAGGTTTTGGCCAGAGGAAGGGCTCCTTGGCTTGTATTATTTGCCCATCTTTTATTTTCAGGCCCTTTGCCCCGCTTTTGGTCCTCTCTCTCAAATCTATCCTTAGTTGCCTCATTTTCATCCGCTCCCTCGGCTCGTATTCTGGCTGAAAAAACAATTGCTTGTGCGAAGTTCGTAAGGCCGTTTTTCCTTTTAGCAGTTTTGATGCCAAGCCTTCGTTATCAAATATAACTTTGAGAGGCCTTGGGTTTGTTTGTAGGTCGCGGCCTATGTCTGCTTTACCCAGACGGAAGGCTTTATTGACGGTATAGGTTTCCCCATTCTTTAGGACAGCGCTGACGTATTCGTGTATTCGATCATAGTCGTGTGCAACTCGTTCCGTTGTACTGTCAAACGTGGACTCAGGAGCACCTTGTATGATAATGTTGTTTTTCCGATTTATGGACGACTTCTGTAATACCTTACATTTGACGTGCTGTGAGTAGAATGAAGAAGATATACATTTTGAACTATCAGACTGCCTACATTCTCCACCGAAAAATACTGGTATGCATAAACTCAGGCAGAGCCTGAGCTGATAAGAATTTCCGAAAGCTATATGATCGCATAATTGCTAAAATTGTAAGAAATTTGCACTTGGTCACTGTTCTAAAGTCAATGAATTTAAGGCGCTGAGCAATATTAAATTGTATTCCGATGCACCGAATTAGATGTGGCAAACAGAAATGGGAGCTAAGCGAGATCTGTTTTGTACAACGAGACGCCAGCTTGCAGAAAAGACCATCGGACCATGCGAACTCCTGCCCATAACAGAAAGGACATAAAGAATAAGGTTTAATATGGTTTATTTGTAAAGCACATCTTAGGCGCCGTCAAAAACCCCGGAAGGCAGGAAAAAACTTCACCCAAACCCCTTCTTTCGCAGTGACTATTGTATTTGTTTTGGTCTTTTGCTAGGTCAATAGTGTGCGAAATAAGGAGTTTGGTTTAAGTGAAAAAAACCTGTTTTCTAGGTAACAAAGCTAGAAAAACATGAAATAAAATAGCTATACATTGTAGGTATTACGGTTTTATAGCAAGAATACTTGGGGTCTTGAAAAACTGTCATGTCCTTTAACTGAATTATACTTAGCCGCGGTCAGTTTGAAGGCGAAAAAATCAGCTGAGGACATCGCATCTACCGTATGCATGGGTCTGCTCGATACGGAGATTACAATCGTTGTCCATTGGCACAAGTTTGCTAATTAGATGGGACGTTGCAGATGTCTGAGTTGGGTCGAGGCAGTTGCGAAGCACCATTAAATATATAAACCTGGTTATGATACAACAGCTTAGATTGTTGTTAAATAAGAATGGCACATCCTAACTATGGAATATGCTAGTCTGTATATGGCGCCCTTACGACGATGATTTTGCCTAACTTCAGCTATTGCACCCACAGTCATCACAAGTCTGGTTAACTCCAATGAATCACTGGTTTGTGGGAGAGAGGAAAGAACATAAGGGCGATGAAGCAATTGGTTTTTATTATCTTATACAACTTAACGCCTTTAGAAAAACTAAAGATCACTGTGATCTACACAAGTTGAATAGAGTTGAATTATTTTGCACTGAAATAAACTTCATTACCGAATCTTTCAGAATGATTCTTAAACAAAAAATCAAGTTTGGAAATTTGTTAAGTCTTCTAAGTGGGTAACACTCAAGCAGTGCTGTCCTAATCATTTTTACAAGCGTTGGGTGTTGTATGCTGACATAAAACCTTATAACCTCTAATAAGCTTTGTCTTCTTGGAACGTTAGCAGGAAGGCTAAGCTTGTTCAGTTTAAACGAGGATGCCGACTCGCCAACATCTCCTGCGCTGGAGATAGTGTGAGTCGAAACCACCTTCACAGCAAAAATTTGACCCCGGACTTAACTTCTTCTTTGGGTGACGTCTTGCGTTCCTTGTTGCTGTCCAGCATGAAGGTCAAAAGTCTTTGTCTGGCCAGGACTAAACCAGGATGACATGAACGCTCTATGTAATAATAATTTTAGGTTTTATTGATAAGACACCTCTTGGGCACCCTCAAAATCCTTGAAAAACAGGAAAAAACCATAAACAAACCCCTTCTTTTGTACAAAGATATTGGCTATGTTTTTCTTTTATGCTAAGTCAATAGTGTGCCAGATGAAGTGTTTGTTCTAAGTGAAAAAAGACTGTCTACAAAGGTACAATTAGGTCACAATTGGAAAATAATATCCATGCAGTACATATGTTTGAGGTTTCAGAGTAAGAATATTGAAGGTCTGGAAACAATTTATGCATAAAGTTCCTCATAGGAGACTTCCAGCCAAACAAGGGGCTTTATGATTTTGTAGACCTCCATTGACTTCATTAGATCATATCTTTCTAATCGAAAACAACAGGTCATAGTGGGGTCCTCATACTATACCCCTACCACTATTTGAAGCGGTGTCCTTCAAGGTACCGTTCTGGGCCTCCTGTTGTTCTTGCTTTATATAAATGATATTTCAACAATAGTTAAACACTCTCAATCGTATGTATACGCGGACGACTTGAAATGTGTATACTCCTTCTCTAATTCTACGGCTGAGGGATGCTTAGAACGCATTCATTCGGATTTGGACGCTCTATCTGCGTGGAGCTCCACGTGGCAGATAGAGTTCTCGCCTTCTTAGTACCAGTTCATGTGTTTTGGGCCTAAAAGACTGCCACAGCCTATCATTTTTCAAGGTTGCCTCATGACTGAATGTTCTAACGTTAAGGACTTAGGTTTAAGTTTCACCAATAAATAAGAGCTTTCACCTCACACTGATAGAATTACAACAAAAGCTGCTCAGATATGCAGCTTCATCTCTTATAATTTCTACCTTCCCGAAATGAAGCTAAGACTTTATCGTATGTATGTGCTTCCTATTCTCGAATACTGTTGTCCATTCTTCGGTCTAATGAACGAATCTAGCCG
>JAYGXS010000009.1:7537648-7562036 GCA_036362985.1 Ligula intestinalis
TAATGGAATCTCAAATCGAATCATCCTGTCCTCCATATTCCACTACAATTTTCCGACGGGAAGTTTTCATTTAGCGAATATACTTTATGAGTCCGAGACCTAGAAAGATATAAGGAAATAGCGTTAGCTAGATGACAGACAACACCATAGCATTTTCATACGCCTGCGGACCTAGGTTTTGTAAAAAGCATCATACCTTTTTTGTAAAGGAAAGTTTTTATCAAATAAAAAATAAAAAAATAAAATAAAATTTCACATTTCTTGATGTTTTCTGGTAGCAAAAAAATTGCATGTATAATTCAATGATCTTTAAGGGATATAATCAAAACATAAATGCTAAAAAGCGTTTTTTGTGTTTAATTTATTAGTAGTATAGTATATATTTATATATTATGGGTAGCACTGTTTGTTGTTCTTACCCAGTTTAGGTTGGCGTGTTCGGTATTCGATGCTGAATGACGACGATGCTTCGCAAATATTTCTTAGATGTCCAGTTTTGTCCTCAAAATCGTTGCCGAAATTTGACAATGTACAATGCTGCAAAGCAGGGAGAACCCCGAATTTCACCCTGGTTTGATGCCTTTCTGAAGAGGAAGCTTTTCAAACTGACCGCGGCTGAATATACCGCTGCAGAAGGACCAATCAGAAACTCCTAAATAACAATAATAAATAGTTGTATGTTTCAGGCCCATTATGCCTCATCAATAAAGCAAAAAATTGATAACAGGAAGTTGATAACAGGATATAATATATAATATGATATATAATCTAATATAATAATATAATATATAATATGTTTATTTTGCCAGTATACAGGCAATTGTAAAGAGTTGGTAATGCACCTCTTGGGCGCCTTCCAACACCTCGAAGACCGGAAAAAACCTAAAACAAACTCCCTATGTTGCGGCCAGTATTGGTTTTGTTTCAGGTTTTTTGTTTTGTCAATACTGGGCGAGATAGGGAGTTCGTTTCAAGTGAAAAAAACCTGCCTTCAAAGGTATGATACAAACGGAATAAATGTACAGTTGTAAGCTGAGTTGACTCATCAGCAGGAGAGGGTTGGCACAAGAACACAGTGTTCTCAGTCTTCCTTCAATGGTTGTCGGCAAAAGTTGCGCGCTATCGGCTGAAGGGTTAGCAGACTGCGGGCTGCTGCTTCAGCAGAATTATCTTCAGCATGAAGCCTGGCGGGGTTCAAAGTCCAAGAACGCCATCAGAGTGAAAGAGAGATTCCACCGAGTCAGCACCCAAAATTCGTGAAAGTTGCTCTGAATGTAGAAAACTAGTTATAGCTCTCTTAAATATAGGGTAGTTTTGCTGGGTTTTAGTACATTTGGGCAGCTTATTCCAGATTGATATGGCATTTGCTGAAAAGAATTGCCGGTACTTAACTGTACGTGCCATAGGAAGAAATAAAAATACGTCTCGATGACTGGCGCGTCGAGAGTGCTCAAGCTGCCTTATTGTACTAAGGGGATTAAAGGTTTGACCATTCAAAAGTTTAAACAGTAAAAAAAGACCCTTCTGCAATCGACGAAGCCATAGGGGATCCAGCTTTATAAGTTCGCACCTTTGTTGGTAGGTTAAGTTACGGTGTTCTGTAGTGAAAACTCTTCTAGTGAAGAAGTGCTGCACCGATTCTATTTTTTTCCGTTCACTAGTGCGCAGAAGACTGAATAGAGGCGAGCAGTATTCAAGACTAGGTCTCACGTACATATTATAAAGGCTAGTTCTAACCTTGATAGTCTTAAAATTTCTAAGGATAAATCCGGTGGTTCGGCGTGCTTTCGAGACTATCAGGGCACAGTGCTCTGACAAATTGAGACTATTAGAGTAGGATATGCCCAAATCCTTGATAACTCCTGGGACATTTAATTCGTGGCCGTCAATGCTTAATTCCGGTTGATGATCGTCGCCAACAACCATAACGGAACATTTGTGCCATGAAAGGGTGAGGCGCCATGTGCAACACCACTGGGCGAAGGCCTGAAGATCCTTTTTTATCAGCTCGAGCACGATGTTGCGATCTGCCGGTTTATATCGATGAGCGACTTTTAAATCATCAGCGTACATGAAGGGTCTGCCATACTGAAAACAAGGAAGAGACGGGAAAAGATTGATGCAAGTGAAGACTCAAAAATAGTGCTGAAATCGAAGTAAGACTAAAAGTGGTCATGAAAAGAAGCCATGACACCAAGCTCATTCTATCTAGGCGTTTTAAAATAAAAGATTTTGACCCGGGAGTTTTTTTTCAGCAGGAGTTCTCAGCTGTAGAACAGAACAAACGTCGTCAACTTGTTTCCGAAAAGAGGGAGCGGGTCAGCAAGGGCGAACAAAACTTGCTTATTTACAACAACCAAGTGATCCAACGTCCACCGTTCTCACCTTGGATAAGTCCATTCCGGATAACCACCCAGTCGGCTCAGTAGGGGGAAGATTGAGGCCAATCGAAAAAAAATACAGAGGCAGAACGAAGGGGAAAAACATTTGGTTATTTACAACAACCAAGTGATCCAGCGTCCTTTGTTCTCCCCCGAGCAAGATCCTCCTCGGATGACCACACAGTCGACCCGGTAGGGAGCGGGGAGAGCTTGATTGTAACCACTTCTCGAGCAAACAGAAAGTTTATTTTTATGTACACAAATGCACAAAGTATGCTTTCAAAGCTAGACGAACTGAAGATTCATGCCTTTGAATTATCACCAGATATAGTTTCAATAACGGAAACTTGGCTGTCTGAACAGGAAGCCGACGGCGAGGTATACATGCCTGGCTATCAACTGTTCAGAAAATACGAAGAAGCTCGTCAAGGCGGTGGCGTAGCAACATACGTGAAAAATGGACTCACAGTTTTAGACAAAACGGATAAACTGGCGTGTACTTCCGAGGCCATCTATGTGTTCATTAAAGTACCAAGTGCACCCAACCTCGATGTCCTGACACTCTACCGACCACCGTAAAGAGAGCCCGTAGTGGATGCCTCCTTGCTAGAGGAGCTAGAAAAGATTACTGCACGATCGGACATCCTGATAGTGAAGGACTTTAACGCGCCTCATATCGACTGGGGTGGGACCTGCGCACATAGCTCGGATCTAACCTTTAACGGCTGCCTTCTGAGCATGACTCGAAAGTTATTTCTCACGCAACACGGAACGTTTCCGACAAGGATGCGCGATCACCAACAGTTCAACTTTCTGGACCTTGTTCTCACGAAATTGCAGGACAGCATCGACGAAGTGTCATGTTTCCCACCACAAGGTAAAAGTGACCATGTTGTATTGCTATGGGAGAACTCGTTATTCTCAATACCAGAGAGAACCTTAACAGCCAGAAGAAATATTTGGTGAGCCGATTTGGATCGAATAAAGACCAAACTCACGCGCGCCGAGTGGGAACCTCTATTTTTTGGAAACATAACTGCGGACTTGTAAGCGTTCTGGAACACACTGCACAGACTCATCGACAACTACTGTCCAATTTCGCAAAAAAAGGTGACCACTAGACAGCGATGGTTAACGCAGGCCTTAAAAATAGAAGTGAACAAAAAGCGGAAGCTGTGGAATAAAATGCTAGCAGACAGGACTTCTGCATCTGTCAGTGCCTTAAACACTCAGAGAAACCGGGTCAAGGGTCTTATTCTCAAAATAAGACGGGCTTTCGAAGCAGACCTGCTAAACCGGGCCACAGAGAACCCGAAACTGTTTTACCGTTACCTCAGGCAGAGTACCAAAACAAGGATCCGATACCCCTGCTGAGGACCGCTGAGGGAAGAGACTTAATAGATGATGAAGCAAAGGCTGATTATCTTTCGAAATTTTTCCGGCCAGTCTTTACAAAGGAAACGGCATACGATCACCCCACCGACGACACCGAAGGAAATACAATAGTAAAGACTGTCCCATTCTTCGAGGCTGGTGCTCTTAAGAACTTTTAAGGTTAAATGAATCTAAGTCACCAGGTCCCGAAGACGTACCAGCCAAGATTTTGAAGGAGCTCGCCAATGAGTTGGCCAAACCACTCTCTATGCTCTTCCAAACCTCCTTCAAGACCTGATGCCTACCACTAGATTGGAAATCCACGAGGATAACGCCGCTATACAAGGGGAAGCCGGGTCTCAACGAATAAATACTGACTGGTCAGCCTTACTGTAATCTGTTGCAAAATCGTGGAAAAAATTATCAAGCAGCAACTTATGGATTTCTTGGAACAAAACCATCTGCTATCAGATGCTCAGCATGGTTTTCGTGGAGGTTGGTCCTGCGTTAAAAACTTTCTCTACTGTTAAGAACGGTGGAATGAGGCAGTCGATAGTGGAAACTCAGTGCGCGCTGTCTATATTGACTTCAAAAAGGCTTTCGATAACGTGGCGAACCACCACCTCCTTTATAAATTCAGCCGCATAGGAGCAAGGGGTAGGCTCTTTGCGTGGATAAAAAGCTTCCTAATCGGTCGCTTGCAAACTGTCCACATCAGCGACAAACAGTCAGTAAAGGTTGAGGTTGAGAGTGGTGTTCCCCAAGGCTCCGTTCTCGGCCCTATCTTGTTTTTTATCGGCATCAACGACGATGTTCGCGAACTGGATTGCGGTATCACCATGTTCGCCGATGATATAAAACTTTGGAGCGTAATTCAAACTGCAACTGACGAAGTGCACTTAAAGGAAAATTTCAATAGACTTCAAAAATGGTCGGCGGACTGGCTCTTACCATTCATTGAGAGAAAGTGCACAACCATTCGAGCCAGCAAATCCGGTTCTTTAAACCGCACGGCTTACCGACTGAATTACATACCTTTGAAGGAAGTGAAAGCCCAGAAAGCCTTGGGAGTCTGGATCACGCACTCGCTTAAACCCTCCTTGCATTGCACAAAGGTTGCCAAGTCCGTGACGTCGATCCTATACCTTGTCACACGAGCTTTTTCTACCTTCAATGCAGAGTGCTTCACAAAAGTCTTCCGAACTTTCGTACGACAGCACCTTGAATCCGCTATCCAAGCTTAAAGAGCGTGGACCACGAAAGACATCAACATCCTGGAAAGTGTACAACGGCGTGCAACCAAACTTGTTATGGGGCAGGGCTCGCAGCCTTATAAACTCGGCTGTCAAATCTCAACCTCTTCCCATTGCGCTACAGGCAGCTTCGGGGGACCTAATATTAGCATTCCGCGTATAACGTCTACAAGACTGCTGTTTTATATTAGGGGATTTTTTCAAATTAGCAACAACCACGAATCTGAGGGATCATCCTCTCAAATTAAAGGTGACAGGGGCCGGTATGCACGCTCGGAAACACTTCTTCTCAAAAAGGGTGATCGGAGCGTGGAATTCGCTTCCTCAGGACGACATTATGTCGGAATCGCTCAAGGTTTTTAAGCGAAATCTGGATCGATATAGCAGTGCACGATGGATCGGAAATGACAATTTACAATAATAATGCTACTTTAACATTTTCAGTAGTATTGGTTTTTATATCCATTCACGTTTGCTATTTATAACACCCTCCCACGCATAGCCTCGTGCGAAGGTCTTCGCGGTCTACCCTACTTGGCTTTCTGCGTACCGTGATTACCCGCTAGCGAGCTTATCAGCCAGCCCGGACGGCCTAAACATTCACCCTTGGTTCAACCCAAAGCGGACTGTCGACGATCTGGACGGATGCCTCTGTTTTTCCCGTTCCGTTGGTGGACTCTGCAATCAGCAAGGAAGAATCCAGACGTGGCTTCCACACGGTGATGATCCTGGGAACCTTTGCAATGCAACCCGTTGTCACCCCTTTTTTCGCTTGAATCCCACTCATTACCCCCACAAGAGTGACAGTTTTTCTCCTAAAAATCACTGAGGAGTTTTTTCACATTCTGCTCCTATTTTCATCCTTTGCCACAGGTCAACTGGCCTCGCCAACAGTCTGAGAAAAAAAATTTCCGCTACCACTGCACATGTGTACAAATAGGGCATTCAAAGGAATTTTTCCTACATATCCCTCAATATACTGATGCTGATTAGAATTTTGGAGGCAAAACACATTGCTGGTTACCTCTGAATCATGAGAGATCGAACTTAACATAGATAAATTGTCATATGTTGATGATTCTCTTCAAATATTCCGACCAATGTGGCCCGTCTGTAAACTGCATCCACTTCTACGGTTCAGCAAGGGTATCCGAGTATTCATGCTCATTGTTCTCGGTAAATTGAACTGGACTGAGCCAAGTTACCAAACTTGATTTGAATTGTGATTTGTAACATAGATTGTGTTTTCCTATATTCCACATATTTTTTGTGTATATATTGCCTAGATTGTTCCATTTTTTTGCCGCACAATGTTTTGGGAAGGAATTCAGCTACCGCCAGACATTGAAGATGTAAGACGCGAATTCATTTGCATTTTCGCCCAGTCCACTCCACTTTCCGATGTTCTAGATGATGATTATATTCTCCAACGCTGTCGAGAGCGCTCCACTAGTCTAATAAGCTAGTAAGTGGTCCCATTCGATAATAGCCTTCAGCTTCTCAAAATCGGAAAGAATAAACGAGCTGATTGATTTGGTGACGGACCAGTCCAATATTCGGTTCGATGTTGAACGTTTTAAGTAAGTTTACGTGTTACAAAGGTATACGTATTAACACGTCGTGCCTTACATATGTTGTGCATTTTCTTTTGTTCGGCAACTTCCAATTGCTTCACTGGAGTCTCCTATCTGGATCAAAGCAGAATGAGTTTTCTACTAACCCATTTGCGAAAAACTCTGTGTCCTTTTACCTAGGTAGATAGTTATGTTAATCGTCACTGTATGTAATATATTCAGTTATGTCCTAGCTTTTGTAAACCTTAGTTTAGCACCCACATTTGGCTGAAAAAAGAATATTCCTTAATTCCTGAAAAAAAAACTGAATTCAGCAAGACCAAAATATAATATTTCGGCCTTTGTCTTGTTGCTGAAATAATTTACGGTGCCCACCCCGGGCGCCTTTTCCGAGTCTATTTATGAGCCATGTTTCTTCCTCGCTGATAAGTGCCCTTAGGTTCGATTTAACTTTTTCTTGTCAACTCGTCATTACGCAGACGACCATCAGTAGCTGCGGAGATCCTTTCAAGTGATGTCCCCCAATTATTGGACTTCCTTGTCTCGTCTGGACAGGGAGCAGTATCGTCGAGCGAGCACTCAAAGGAACAGACCAAAACTTCGAAGCCTCACCGGATGCCATTTGTGGATAATTTATTATCATTCCTCGACACTCCAGCTTCATTAAATCCCCTGTCAGCAAGCTTTTTCTCCAAAATTCTCATCAATCTCTTGTCTTTTCGTGCTGCCAAAGTAAGTTTTACCTTTTGTTTACATTTTTAAACCTGTATTTAGTTCATACATATATTTTCTTTACCCGCGATTAAATTGAAGAACAAATAATTTGTGCTACAGTCTTCTACTTCAACCTTAAATCCCAATAAATATAAAAAACATAGCATTCGCCGTTCGCACCTATAACATCATCCCCATATTCGATGATACGACATATGAATACGTATGCGTCTGTGCAGTATTTGTAACGTGTTTTCAAAATGTCATTAGATTATGTACGCTACTGTACATATCCTTTACTTCAGGTATCTGGTTTTTAAAGTTAGATTCTAGACAAATCTTAACTGTATTATAAGACCAAATCTCTATGCTAAGATCGACCTTTACTGACTCCTATTCTGAAAAAATTCTATTTATTTTCAATTTTAGCTCGTTCCTTACCTGAAAGCCAGGTCGGACTTCTTTCCCAACATTCTGCAGCATCTTGACACCTCGGCCATTAGCGACCTCCTGGTTGAGTTGGCACAGCAAGACAATGGCCAGCAACATGTAGTTGCCAAGGTAATTCCAAATCCATAGTATGTTAAATCGCCAAAAAAACACATTCCACTTTATACCCTCGACATCTTAATTTAGCTTAGTCTCTTTGTTTTGGCCTATCAGAAACTTTTGGTACCTCCGGGCGTAAGCGGATAGAATAAATACAAGAGAGTCGCAGAATATCATTTGACATTGCTTTTTGTGGGAAAATTTTATAACCGTGGACGTTGTATCATTTGCGCTCTTTACCTTTTTGGCTCTGCTTGTGTCCGCTCACGCGGCCATTTTCAGGCAATTCCCATTGCTTTGATTCACGAGGTCCACATGAGTCTATCGTATTTGGTTGACTTAATAAGGTAAACTCCTTGCCATTGTGATCTTCAGGCATGATTCCCTGTGGAAGGAGAGTGAGGCCCCAGGTGGACTTAATAGTTTATTATGTGCAAAGAAGTTGGAGAATATATAGGAGGAAAAGTGTACGTCCGGCCGCGAGGGGACCGAATCTGAAGCATGTCAGCGCGGGAATCGAAAACAGCGTCTAGAGCGGCCTTTGCATGTGTCAGCATTGAATGGTGATTTGCCGGACAGATTGGGTAAGGCAAGCATTTTGTCCGGAATTATTAGCCACCACGAGGTGTTGATCGTTGGCGCCGTTTGCGGCACCCGTGATTGGCTGCCCCACGGGCGACCGAGACTTATCACATGACCACATATATGGTGGGACGCGGGAGGAGGAAGTGGCGCCACAGGGCGACTAAAAGTCGTCTTTCATCACGTAAGTCTATTCAAACCAGGGCGCGGACAAACGATTTTGACGGGGCTGCCCACTAAACATTTTCGTCTGATGCAAGTGGTGTTCTGTAGAAACCTCGCGAAAATTTAAATCGTTTCAGTATTTTGTTCACTGTTTACAGGTAATACCTGAATCGAAAGTCGTTCTTCAATGGGTTTCCAAACAAATTCCAAAGCTATTCTTTGTCAAAGCTGATATGGGCAAAGCATGCACGTCCTTTTCCTCACCAGCTTGAGTTTACTGCTCTATAACCTGCTTCGCTCGAAGGTAATGATTAGTTTTCAAAGATAAGTGAAGTAACTTATGATGAAGTTGAACGAACAAGCACAAGCGAGACCGGCATGACCATTTCTGTTTTATAGCCGTCATCCAGTCATTTCAGGCGTTGATCACTCGATATTGAAACCCGGGACTTTAGTTTGGAGGTGTAGCACTCTACCATTAGGCTGCGATCGGAAATATGATGATAGTAGGACGCTCACCGATCTGATTAAGAAACTTTATCGTCCCGTTGTACCTTGGAGCTCAATCTTGAGCCGTCGCAAGTGGTTATATAGCGACTTGTGATATGTCGCTGACGAAATCATAGTCCAGCAGCAGCTATTGCCGCGATCGGGGATGCATCCATTTGACCTTCGCCCGCATAAAAAAGGCGGAAGAAGGACTTGGTTAGTAACAGACGGTGTTTTGCACAGGTACGCAGAAGGAGGCCGTTCTCATTAGAGCGGCCTAGACCGTGGGGAAGCAGCATTCCATGCTACACAGCATAATCTGCCCCGAAATGGGCGTTGAAGGCGCCAAGAGCAACCAGTTTGACACTTGCTGATGAACGTTTACCGATCACTAACGGAACTCACTTGTCCCGCTTTGCCTTGCGTCTCATTTCTCGGGCCCTGACAGCAGCCGCACAGCGGCTAGTAGTCTGAGCAGATAGCAGTGCCGGCAACCATCTAAACCCGGAAAGAAAACGAGCTCGTGGCGCACAGGTTAGAATGTTAGACTCTGATAGAAAAGGTTGCTTGTTTGAGCCGTGCACCACTTAGTTCTGGGCATGCCTGGCTGATGACGGCTAATAAGCCAGAAATGGTCATTCCAGGGCCCCTTACTTTTGCCGGCAATACTGACAACCAGTTTGTCCGTCTTTGGCACAGAAGCCACGAGAACGGGCTTCACTTCACCAAAGCTCGTTATTGAGGGCGTAGGTGCTGATGAATTTAGCTAATGGGGGCCCTGAAGAAGCAGGCGTTGGTTTAATCGATTGGTCATTTATGTCCTGTGAAAGAAAGAGCACTCCTCTCACAATGTCGTTCTGACTGGCAAAAACGACATCAGCGTCGTGTCACTCCGACTTTGGGCGGCCGCGCCAAAAGGTGTAGCCGACACCCACCTCCTCCAACTGACCTTGCTTGCAGAATCGAGTTTTTCTGACAGCCGCAATATCCACATTGTAGCGCGCTGGTTCTCGCTCAGCTAGCAGCCTGGAGAGTGCGCTAGGAAAGAAGCGAATGGGGACAGAAATGGTTGTTTATTGGTGTTTTTCCACCGCATATTTTGCGATCTGGTAGCCACGGCTGTCTGTAGAGGGTCTGGGAACTGGCATTTGCTTAGAGAACTTGCGCCTTCCTTCGCAAGGAAGTAAGTAGTGCTGTCCCTGAATAAGACTGCTGGAAATCCCAGATGGCTACCGAATTTCACTGCGGGTCACAAATAGGGGTTTAGTGGAAGGACGACCCGAATTAGCCTGGGCCACCTTCGGGTTTGCATGTTTCCCTCTCAGTAGATCTTTTTGAATTTGGGGAGTGGGGAGGGGCGGGGGAAGTAGGAGTAATGGGTGTAGGAACGCAACTGGTTTAAAATCCGGCCAAGGTATTTGCTGTAGTGTGGTTGCTAGGCAGAGCCTAGATCTGACGAGTCCCAGTTGATAGTTAGGTGTGAGATAAATACCCACACAGAGGCATTCACCACACGCACAAGGCAATTAAAGCGACCTAATGCTTCCAGCGTGATGAACCCCTAACCAACACTCCTAGTACCACTGTGCAAGTATTAACGCGCGAGCCATCATCCCTGCTATGCGGTGCAGGGTGGATCTTGGCCGAACTTCCGGAATCCTGCGCCGTCCACTTCCTTTCATTTCTCTATCTCTCTCTCCCTCTGTCTCCTCACACTGCGTTCCGACGTCAATTCAGTCGAGACGGCCGGGGTGGGGGTGCAGGTGCAGACTTAAAACACTAAAAAAATTGCCTATGCGCGCCCCGTCTCTACTTCCACACTGCCCAGACCAAATTCAGGGTTGTCTTACTTTTGCCGACACAAGCGAAAATGCGAGTCCCAGCAGGTTATTGTTCGTGCAGCAATTGTGTGTCTTACCTCTCTCCGTTTAACGAGGAACTACATTAGCTAGCCCTTGCGGTTTTGTCCGCATTGCAGAGTATTGAGTTACCAGTCAGCCAGACAGATGTCCATAACACGTCTGTTATCTAACGATAATGGTTTCAAGCACGTCACGCTTAAGTGTGCCGAGGTACGCTGATTAAGGGAGGAGAGGGGGGGTTGGGATCTGCCTAAAATCTCTCTCTCTCTCTCTCTCCCATGTAACACCAAATTTTCTACTGACTGTGTGGGTACATTGGATGGCGGGGCATGCAGCTTCACATGCCTTGCGTACTTACTCACTTATACTTGCTACGGCTGTGATCATGCCTGATCTAGCCGGCCTCAATAGTGTCATGAACGGTACTTCTCCATACGTGAAGATTGGCGGCAGCGGATCTGGAAAGCTCCACCAAGCCTCTTCTTCAGCGACGGAGACTGAAGATAGAAGGTCCATGAACTTCTTCCATGTCTTGACGGACGGTGTCTAGCCAAGTCTTCAGTTGCCCTCCTCTTCGACGTTTCCAGGTGGGCTGCGGCGCCGGGTCGAGGGCAGCATAGCTAAGCTCATGAGGTGGGCGAGAGAGAACGTGTGCAAACCACCTCGGTTGCCTTTCTTGAATGGCCTGAGATATCCTCGTGATGCGATCAAATACTACGCGTAACCAGATATGCTCGTTTCTCGTCCGTGCTGACCTTGGAAAACTCCAGTATAGGATAGATTTCAGTGATGGGTGGCCGTGGTGCGAATTGACATGACCCAGGGCAATTCACTGCGGTAGCTGATGATGATGCTGCGGAAAAGATGCCAGCCAAAATCATTGTCATGATCAAGGCCAATCATCTGTAACAAAAAATTCGCCCAGCTGTTCTATATCCAGACTTCTGTTAGATAGTCGCATCTTAGTGTCTGTTCTCTTCAGCTACGCCTTAAGCGAGAGTGGCTTTATAGGGTTTTGGTGGTGTGGAGTCTGAACCCGGAAGTCAGCTGAATGACCTAGACTACGCTGACAATATCGCCTTGCTAAATTGATCTACAGTCTGCGCAGTCACGGGTAGATAAGATTGCTACTTCGGTCAATCTATCCATAACCACCGTAAAGACCAAATTGTTTTCGAAATTCATCCCTGACCAGAAGACGCCGCCCTTGAAGATATACAGTAGTCAACTTAAACAAGTTAACAGTTTCAACTAACTCGGGGCGAAGCTGCTGCCGAATAGACCGAGTAAAGACATTGTCTCCCAAATAGATGCTGCTCATCAGATTTTCACAGTTTTTCGAAAGTGCGCACGCATCCGACCTGACATCCATCGTCACACAGCTACGTGTTTACGGCGTTTACCGTCCGGTCAGTCCGCCTCTGGGATTGTGAATACTGGGCTTTGCGCGTAGAGGCGGAGAGAAGACCGGAGGCATTTAGCCATCGCTGCCTGAGGTCGTCCTTCGAGTGATGTACGCCGAATTCGTTTCATATGAAACAGTCTGCGTTCGCTGCGACAATATCTCACGACTGACTTGGTTTGGGCACGTTCTGCGTCGTCCGCCTCACGAATTTTACTATGCTGCCCTCGATCCGGCGCTGTTACCTATCTGGAGGCGTCCAATAGGAAGGGTCAAGAGATGAAAGCGGTTTTTGGACCTTCGGTATTCGGCCTCCGTCGTTAAGGAAGCGAATGGGTTGACCTTTCCCGATCCGTCGCTGCAACTCGTCATGTACGGAAGGGTACAATGTGTGACTTCATCGAGGCCGGCTAGATCAGACATAATCACAGGCGTGTCGGTTACTTTTTGGAGGCACCGACACCTCGTCACTCACTTTATTGTGTAGTCACTGCACAGTACAAGAGCTTTATTCGCCAGGTGGGGTGACAACTTTAATTTTCAATCGTCTAGGCCCAACTTACAGTTAATTTAAGCAAAAATGTGGCTTGTCAGGCGGAGAAAATATACATTTTTCTTTGAGAAAAAGAAGGAAGACCCTCTGTTAATTAAATCGTCAAATTATGTGCTTGTCAGAGTTGTTTTGCGGGATATACATTTTTATGTGACCAAGCGATAACTCCTCCAACTCGGCACAGCTCCCATCCGCTTACTTAGATTTTCCGCTCTGGGTGCGCATTATTCTGAAATCCAATTTTTTCTTCTTCTCATCATACATTTAGTGGTTCCTGGACGCCAATCTCATACCCAAGCTACTTGACGAGCTCTCTGCCAATTCAGTCCAAGAGGTATGTTACCATCGGGCATCACTTGCTACGCAGCGTTTGCCCCCATTCGGTCATACCAGAACAGCAAAGTGTCTGCCTCAACCCATTTCCTCCTCCTCCTCCTCCTCCTCCTCCTCCTCCTCCTTCTCTTATTAAGCGCACACGAGTTTGCAACGCGTGTATTACAAAAAAAGGCAGTGGGAAACACTCCTCTCCACTTTCTGAAATAATATCCCTTGAGAGCTGGCTGTCTTAGCGCACACACATTAAGGGCTAACTTGCAGTTATATTGCAAGCAACAACAATGTAAAAAGCCGTTTATGTCAGGATGATCTAATAATTAGCGTACATTTGCGTTCTGTGATTGTTCCAGTTCACTTGACTTTCAGCCAATGCCCCCTCCCCCCTCGAACCACCTAGCTACGTAATGTTCACTGTAGGCTGGGGCTCTACCGCAAGCAAGGTGAAGAAGAAAGGTGATAGAAGAGGGTGCTATAACAGGTTGATCGCGTAATCCATAGCCTGCCAAAAGAAAAAGTCGCCTTGCCGGTGGTATGCGGTGTTGTGGAGTTGAGACAGTTGTCCATGTACTTGTGTAGTACCGCCGTCTGCATTGCACCCCGGAAGCTGGCTGGCTGGTACGTACGAGAGAGAGAGGTGACGCCCAGCCTTTAAAAAGACGCTGCTATATCACAGTGGCAGAATCTGGACGATGGTGCGCGGTCGCTTTGCAAACTGCAGTTGGTGACGCCCATCAGGCGCGCCTGCACACGAAACAGCACTGCTGGCGGCTGGCGGCTGCCGGAAAGTAGGCATGGCCCATTTTTACCACCACCACCACCTCTATGGTAGCGAGAGTATATGATGATGAATATCATGGTTTTATTTCGGAGCACAAGTCGTCTTATTTATTTTCGACTCTTTACCAACCTCACCATTTAATTTTTCTGGTCTCTTGTCCCCCCCCCTATCCGCTGTCTAGCGACACGAATACTGCGCTCGGTGTCTGTGTGAACTGTACTCAATCTTCCGCAACTATATAGCGCTGAATGCACCCGACCACACACCTGATGACCCGGCTGACTTGGTTGACCCTGCTGCGCTTCTCAAACATTTTGATTCTGATGAGGAAAGAATTATGTTTCAGATGGCCCTGGAGGTACTGGATCGACTCGAAAGGTACTTTTTTGTGCAAAGTAACCTGATGATGATGATGACGATCGTGTCCAAAGCCGTGTAAACTCTAGCATATTTAGGTTAGAGTGACTCTCACTGATTGAGTCAAAGGACGCGCTCGTCCCGTTGCCAGTCACACCTTTAGATGTTCCTTATACAAATTGGTGAGCCTGTCGCAGGGGCTTAAGTAAGTTAAACCCTAGCAACTGCCGCCTTCAGACCATAGTTACTTAGTAGAGAGGAACTCGATGTACGCCAGAATAGAAGAATTTGGACTTGGGAGCACACGACCACCCAGGAGACTGGCCGAATCCCAAGTGATGTCTGGCGGCTGAGGGTGGGGAAAAAGGGACATGTTCGAGCGATGTTCAAATTGTTGTCGCCCTTAAAGGGCAAGAAAATTAAAACAGGCTTTTTAGGTGTTAACTGCTCAGTTATTTTAGGTCATAGGGATTTACTACACTTCCCATCCACTCAGTTTATAGAAAAGTACAGTAAATCCCTACGACCTGAGATGACTGAGAAGTTGGCACCTAAAAAGCCTGTTTTCATTTCCTTGCCCCTTAAGGGCGATGACATTTTGAATACCATCAAGAGAGGTCTTCTCAACGCCATCGAAAGAGCATGCTAAGCTGCTGAACTCATGTTTTGCTCTCCAACTAAGCCCTTACCAACTCCTTGTGCTAAGAATACCCTTACCATTGCACGCTACTTCCAATTGTGTTTGTGAATTAACATGCATTTGCGGATGCAAGTACATAGGGCGAACGCAAAGGCAATTGGCAGCCAGAGCCAAGGAACACTTGTCTAGTTGGTTATTCAAACAGGAAAATAGAAAACCTCGGTCCTCCATGAGAAAAGACTTACTAAATACGAGTCATTTTGTGGGCCCTAAAACTTTCCAAGTGGTTATTCGGGCACGAAAAACTCGTACCTTGCGCTATCTAGAAGTAGCCTATATATGGCGGCGAGACCTGACAGTTATTTAACTGAAAACAGCGATTCCAGTTTTTGGTCCCAGTCAGTTACGCATTGTTGGCCAGAAGTCCAGCGTGCTTACTACTCCGCGCCACGGGCTCATTGCCTGCCTGCCCGTTTTGGCTTTTCTAGCTGTTATCTGTCAGCCGTATTGCAAACCAATCACCCCGACCGCGCCCACCGATCTGGTTAGAAAGCATGGCCGTCCTTCTGTTGTGCCTCGATGCTACCCTCGCTAGCAGTCGCATAGCGACTTGTAAAATCGAATGCAGTAGAATAGACAACGACAAGGGAGACTGAAATGATGACGATTTCTGACCTATTAGTCATCATCAGCCGGTCATACCCGATCCCAGGTGTGGATCGCCCGACATTGTAATCCGCAATCCTTTGCTCACGGAGTGTAACACTCTACCATTGAGCTACGGGGCCGTTTTTTTCGTTTGCAATCGGGTATAGGATGCATACTAGAGCGCTCACCGATCTGGTTAGTGGTGAACATGCTCGTGTCCTGGACGAGACAACTGACCTGACTGCCCGGAAGCACTGTTTTCTTGGAATACATTTGAACCGGAGAAAGATGGTGAAATACGCAGAATTTATTGGCGTCATAGGTTTTTGGGACCTCTGCGTGCAGTTACTGACTATTAAGACTAGGTAAGCTGTCCAATTAACCATCGACCTATAGGGATGAAACGTGATGGGGAAATAAAACATAAACTGTTGGTGCGGCTGGGAATGGAGAGATGGGGGCGGGGGGGGGGGGGGGGGCGAGTCCGTGACAGTTAAGCGTGATTAAAAGTACAAAGAGCGGCGCCGCAGTCAGTCACTCGGAGGGAGGGAGTGCTAGCGCAGGAGAGGGGGCTGCGAGCTTACGTGCATTATCAATCCTTACCATGGCAAAACGACGTTGATCACGTGATTCAGCTGCTTATCCCGAGTTCTGGTTGAGCTACATACTGCAGCGGCCTCTGAAAAGCGCAGGCAACGCCCAGTCGTCTTTCGAAGTACGACCGTATATGCACTCCTTGGCAAGGCTGTGTCCTGTCGCTCATCCTCGTTACGTAATTGACTGGGTTCTCGGGAAGGCCCAACAAGAAACTGACGGTATTGAACTTGCACCTGGACGCCGGTTGGCTGACCTCGACTATGCCGATAATATCGCTTTACTAGCTTAAAGCTTTAGCGATCTACAGTCTATGGTGTCACGGATGAACCGGGGTCGCGAAATCGGTCGGTTCGGCCATAAACGCTGGGAAGACCAGAGTGTGTTCATGCTGCATCCCTGCCCAAAAGAAGGCGCCTCTCGAGATTAGTGGCTGCTAACTTGAAGAAGTCGCCAGTTTCAAATACTTGGGAGCGAGGTTGCTACCGAATCGACAAAGTAAGGATGACATTGTCTCGCGACTTGACGAAGCACGACGAGTTTTCACCAGTCTTTGAAAGTGCCTATTGATCCGACGCGACATTTCTATCTCAACAACGATCCGCGTGTACCATGCATCTATGCAGTCCGTTCCCTATACGGATGCGAATTTCGGGCTATGCGCGTGGAGGATGAACAGAAACTGGAAGTCTTTGACCACTACTGTCTGAAGAACATCCTTCAGGTGAAGTTTACCGACTTCGTCTCAAATGAGACAGTCCGCGCTCGTTGTGACAAAACCACAAGGATATCCCAGACAAGGCTGACGTGGTTTGGACACGTTCTTCATCGTAAACCTCAAGAGCTCAGTGCTACTGCCCTCGACTTGAAATCGTTGCCTAATTGGAAATGTCAAAGCGGGGGTCAACTCAAAACCTGGTTCGACTCAGTCCGTCAGGACATAGAAGTGGTTCTCGGACCTTCGGTATTCGGTCTCCGGCGCTGGCGAAGAGAATGAGTCGAACGGTCCAGGTCTGCAGCCACGGATAGTCAGGCGTGGAGAAGCACCGTACGGGATATAATTGAGGCCGGCTAGGTCAGCCATGATCGCAACCTTAACAAGTACAAGTGCACCATATGGCTAGTGACTATCAAGTGCTTTGCAACTACACTCTGCGAAACCTTATTTTTCGCCCCTAATAGTCGCTTTTGCACATGTTCAGCTGACTGCGTTGCCAACTGCCTATGTCTGTGCCCAAAGTATTTGCATCCGCTACAGCATTTAAAGGCATAACTGCAGTTTGATATGGCACGCACCGGAAGACGGTCTTTAGATGATCTATCTGGAATAGCCGGTGTAGTGCCTATGAACAACAATTTCGAGGCGGTGTACCTCCGTTCAGTCGTGCATCAAAACCGTCACCTAATGGCATTTACTTGTACCTACGGTTGTGATTATGCATATTCTAGCCGACTTCAATGGTGTCACGGACGGTACATCTCGCCTGATGTCTTTGGACACGATATCACCGACTTTTTGGGCGGGAATTTTTATTGTCTGGGTTGACGATGCTTTTCAATGAATTTCGTCGGATATCCGTTTCCGGGCGTCAGTAGATTGCGCGTGATTCACTGCCTTGTTTAAAGATTTTATTTTGTCAGTCACATGACAACCTCCCCATCCTCCCTTCCTGTTTTCTTTCCCCCCAACACAGTGAGACAACTCTTGGCCGTCTGTTGGATCTCCTAATTGAGGGGTCAGGCAAGTCCTCCTCTGTCGTCACCAACACTTGTGAGGTTTTTCTCACCTGCATCGACAAGGCAAAATCGTAAGTCCCTGCACTAAACATTAAACTTGTCTACCCGTTGTGGATATACCGTAAGAGGTATACACAGTGAGATATTCAAGTTGCATAATTTTTCTCGTGAATAAAAAAATTCAGATTCTGTTATAACCTTGCGTGTTCCTGTGTCAACACCGGTTATGTCTCCCAGTTATGTGTTAGGAATAGAAGGCTGAACAGGATAGCAGATAGAACAGTAGGTGCACTATCTCATGAAATCCAACGATTTGTACAAGTAACTCCCTCTTACTTAAACGCAGCCCAAGCTATGGCCCCCAAAGTCTTACAGCAATCAAGGCATATTGTGATTTATGAAGAAATATAACGTTTTAAAGAAACATCAGTTTTTTAACAAGGTGGAAAATTCCGAAAAACTGGAAATCGGGCGTATTAGGTAAACTTAAATTTTATATGTATAGGAAGCCCGTTCATGCAAAACCACCAAGTAAATAAAGCAGCACAAGTAAAATTACGTTGGAAAATAATCGCTTTGTCAAGTTTTCGAATAAATATGCTTCCATATTACGTGCATTATAGTATATGGCTGTTACCGAAGAGCCTAAATTTCGAGTATGTATTCTGACACGTTTCCACGAGAACTGCTAGTCGTTTCTTTCGTTTATGCATCTCCTAATTACACTAACCTTAATTTCATGGACGCAAAACAAGTTTCCGCTTTGTGAACAGATATAAATAAACAGTTCCTGCTCCTCATGAGTGTTCTTTTATAGTCCAATGTGCTCTAACGAGAAGCACTTTTTCCGCAACGTCTAATAGCATAGAAAATTTCTCGGATATCAACAAACGCTGAATTGCATGCATTTTCGCCTCTTTTTTCTCCCAGTATACTGATGCAAACAGAATGGAATTCTAATTAACATCATTTTGCGCCTCAAGCCAACCCAATGAACTAAATAAACAACCTCAAATGTGTGTTAAGTTCCTCAATCTCCAACCTTCCATCACATAGGTAACCTACTGTTCTTTACTGTCACTAGTTCTGCATGTATATACGCTCTGTCTTCTGCATGTCCGGCAGCTTGGTATTCTGTGTCCGTCAGCAGCGTGTGTTCTGTCGTCGGTTTCACCTCGGTAGCTTGTCGTGTGTCCCCAGTAGCAGAAAAATGAGTAGTTGGTGGGCAACAGAGTGCTACATCCAGTGGTGGCAGCTTATTTAAGGGCCAGTAGTCATTGTTCCCTATTGACCGTCAACGACTGGCCTCTACAGGCAGCCGTCATGCCTCCAGCCATCGTGTCCTCATGTGACCGGTCGCGCCCTCGGTGACGCACGCACGTGCATGTGTCTTATCGTGGCCCTTGTCATGCGTGACCTCAGAACCTGGCCAGCGGCGGTCTCGCGTGTTCACCGCGCTGAATGCATGCCGCCAGCTCTGTAATCTACGAGGAGTTTCCAATTTCCAATAGAGGAAAATATGCGAGTTCCGGAAAGCAGTGCAGAAGAAGAAGATGCGACCACTGGAACAAGAGTTTTATTTTCCTGACGTTTGGGATTCTGTCGAGAATCCTTAATCATAGGTAACCGTACGAAGGTTGGAGACGTGTGCAGATGAGGTGATAAATACACAGGTTGCACGGTATTTATAGTTATTAGCGGTCATCTGCATGCGTACTATGATTGACTGCCCTCGTAGCCACCGCTTGAGGTCTTAATTGGCGCGGTCATGGATCATCAATTGCCACAGTTTGCTGGTCAGCGTCGAATGCAGGCTTGATAATTGCGAGGCAATTATGTCCGCTGTCGTGAGAGTTGTTGCTGCGCCCGCGTGTCTCAGTACACTGTACGGGAGCGCCAAATCGTTGCGCTTGTTAATCGACTGGGGACTGAGAACCATGACTCGAGCAGCTCGCGCGGTCGTCACCGCTTGCGAGGATTTCAGCCTCATCAAACTTGAAAATGTGACCGTTAAGTGAGCTGCAACCTGGGAGTTGGCGTCTTTCTTCCTCACCGCCGCTGCTTGTTCGGCCATTCGCGTCCGGAGTAATCTCCCGGTTTCTGTGACGTAGTTGTCGTTTACTGGATCTGGTGCAGTTCTGGACAAAGCACCAGTCAGCCCCGTCAGCAGCCGCACAGCAGCTAGTAGTCTAGGCAGATAGCACTGCTGACAAAGACAAGGGAAACTGGAATGACCATTTCTGGCTCATTAGCCGTCGTCAGCCAGCCAGTCATAGCCAGCCCCCAGTGATGCACCACTGCCCACAGTTCGACCCACCCTCTTCGCCAGCGCCGGCGACCGAATACCGAAGGTCCGAGAACCACTTCCATGTCTTGATGGACTGAGTAGAGCCAGGTTTTGAGTTGACCGCCCCCCTCCCCTTCGACATTATCAATTAGGTAACGGTTTCAAGTCGAGAGCCGTAGCACTGAGCTCTTGAGGTTGGTGACGAAGAACGTGTTCAAACCACCTCATCCATCTTTCCTGAATGGCCTAGGATATCCTCGTGATTTTGTCACAGCGAGTGCGGACTGTCTCATTTGAGACGAAGTCGGTGTACTTCACCCGAAGGATGTTCTTCAGACAGCAGTGGTCAAAGACTTCCAGTTTCTGTTCATCCTCCACGCGCATAGCTCGAAATTCGCATCCGTATGGGAGAACGGACCACACAGATGCACGGTACATGCGGATCTTTGTTGAGATAGAAATTTCGCGTCGGATCCATAGGCACTTTCAAAGATTGGTGAAAACTCGTCGTGCTTCGTCAATTCGCGAGACAATGTCATCCTTACTTTGTCCATTCGGTAGCGACCTCGCTCCCAAGTATTTGAAACTGTCAACTTCTTCAATTTAGCAGCCACTAATCTCGAGAGGTGCCTTCTCTTGGGCAGGGATGCAGCATGAACACTCTTCTTCCCAGCGTTTATGGACAAACCGACCGATTTCGCGACCTTGTTCGTGCATTGGCAGGTTCTTCTTGGGACCAGGACACCGAGACGCTAATCACAACATACCGGGCAACAGGCAAGGCAACGACTGCGCATGCATCAGCTATCTGTGCCCCACTGTTTAGCGACACCAGCTGGGCGAAAGTCCAACGCATTGAGAACGCTGCTTTCCGCATCGCCACAGGCTGTGTTAACATGACCAATGTAGATCACCTCTATCAGGAAACTCAAGTCCCACCTCTGAAGGTTCACTCCATCATGCAAGCAAAAATCTACATTGCGCAGTCCCATAACCCAGAACATCCGGGTAATCGTCTCTTAACACACCTTCCACCTTCCACCTGCTAGACGCTTGAAGCAATCTACCATAGATGCTTACCGCCCACATGCTTCGGTGTACCCCTTTAATCTACCGATTCCGGACCTCGTTAAGGGTATCCACACCGGAACTATCGAGCAAGCCATCAGCAGCTATAATCCCAACGGAGTCCTAAACCCTCCTCCGCCCGTCTCCAACGCCATGGCCAGGGAACGTAGGACCAACCTGTCCAGAAACGCCAGAACCAGACATCCTAGCCGCGTTCCGGCTTCTTTACGCTCCTGAATTCATTCAAATGCCGTCTCACCTCATGCTCCGACAACGTCACAGACAATTGTCGTGACTGCCTCCTGCTTTCCCACACAAAATGCCACATCTTCGACTGCCCGGCCAACCCTACGGACCTCACGCCTGAAGACCTATGGCTTCGCCCAGACAAAGTCGCCGAATGCCTTCATCTTTCTTAAACATTCTATACCTTTCTCTTTATTCTTTATTCCTTCACCTTTTATCCCTTAATCTTTCTTAAAATTTTTATACCATGTATTGCTAGCAAACTAGGTTCAGACAGTAAGCTAGTACAACAACCTTGTTCTCCCGTGACACCGTGAATAAATGTCCATCGATCGCTACTGGAACTCAGTCGTCCTGCTCCGTCGGGGCCTGACAGCTGCCGTACAGCTGCCGACTAGTAGTTTGGGCAGATATCATTACTTATAAAGAAAGGGCAGAGTGGAATGGCAATTTATGACTGAGAAGCCGTCGTCGTCATCATCATCATCATCGTCATCATCATCAGGAGCGCAGGGTACACAGAATTGAAAGGACACAGTGGTCAGAGGCAAGCATGCCTACAGTAATTAGCGTCCTCGTGCTCATCCCGCCGATTCGTAGCTTATCCGCTGATTACTTGTCGGTGCATATTCAAAAAGATGTCACTGTTGTCGTGATTTCATCACCGTTGTGGATTCTTGGCACACGCACCACACTAATTACTACCTAAAGTGGTGTTTATCTGAGATGATAATTATAGTACGTGGATGGCCTCTACGAACTATAAATGCCGCACAATCTGTGCATGAATCACACCAATCGGCGCGTATTTCGTAATATCCGATGGTAAAATTTATGCTTAAGGATTCTCAATAGAATCCGCAACGTCAGGCAAATAAAATTCCCTGTTCCAACGATCGCATCTTCTTCCGTTGCGACAATCGCCGCCACGTCTAACATCAGGCCACTACACTTCATGTTCCAACGCTCGCATATTCTTCTTCTCCTCCTCCTCCTCCTCCTCTTCTTTCTCTTCTTCTTCTTCTACTTCTACTTCTATTCCTCAACCTCTTCATGAAACTCGCTTGCTTACTTCTATCGGTGACAATTATTTAATCGTTGGAACAATTTCGCTGGTGCTGCAAGAAACATTCCGCAGTTTGAAAAAGATCGGTAATCACTCGCAAACCAACATTGAGTAGGGTTGCAATACTGTTTGTCGTGCAGGCTAATTTCAATTATTTTCAGTCACGCTAGGATGCCGACTCCGTAATAAGCTTCTTTCTGACCGCTGCAAAAAATTAGTTTCTGTAAAAAATGGCAACTTAAATAACATGCATTTTTATCATTGATTTTGACTGCCTTTATAAATTAAAATATCTTTTATGGAAAGCCTGCACGAAAAATCCTCCTTTATACTTATTTGATAGGAAATAACGCCTTCTTCAAAGTTTATTTTTAAAGCCGAATCTAGTGCTGTTTCCGGCAATGAGTTGGAACATGAATATGAAAAGTCAGGCCAAAATAGTTATTATCCCAGCGATCGCGTCTCCTTTTTTACCTAATAATCAAAGTCAATCAGGTTCCTTGCTTTCTCCTGCCAGATTCAGGTATCCTGATTTTCCTAAATTAAGTCTTTCCTACGTGGCGGCCTCTAAACTGTTATTGCACACCGGAGCAGCCATAGTCCATCGACACTAGACCATTTTTCGTCGCCATTGATGCAACCTGAGGACACACCCTCGCTTACTGCAGATGACTAAAATATATTGCAGTGATAGGGCCGGCAAATACGTTGTAGAAAGCAAAGGTAAATTACAGATTGAACATCTTAGGCCGGGGCAGCTTAAGGACAAAAGAAGACGTGGCATACTGACTCCGGCAACAGGTGGATCGAGTTTAAGACTTTTAAGGACCTCCGCCATTGCATAGACAGGGCAAGACAGCCACACAGACGTGGCCCGACAGTAGACTCATCCGAAGGGAATAAAAATGACCAAAAAATAGTCGTAGAGCCTCAACCACCCTCAATGTAGGCGGTGATTCACAATGCACGCAGCTAAAAAAGCGCCAGACTTCCGCCAAAAGTCGAGCCGGCGGAAGAAAAAAGGCCACCGGCGTAAAGCCAAATAATTTGGCAATTAATTTGGTGTCCTCGTTGATTTTTTTGCAGTTGCGAGCCGGTAGAGCTCTCCGAAAGGTCAGTAGCTCAATCGATGCGTGCAAGTGAACCATTTCTCCTTCTTGACTATCGACGCCTAATACTGTGATCAACCATACCGAAGGGCTAGAAGCGGGATGGCTATGATGACTGCCTTAGGCAGTCGTCAGTGGCAAGCTGTACATTAGTGGAGTGCATTTGCCTTCCCAGGAACCTACACAACTCTAGCTTTCGAATGATAGAAAACAAGCCCCAGTTGTGCCAAGGAGTGTGCTCGCCTGCTCACTTAATTTGCGGTCTCCTGTTGATGCCATGGACTGCTGTCCGTTCGCGATTTCAGATAAACAGAGCTCCCAGCTGGTTAGTGTATCGCACTGTATGTTCAAGCCTTATGTCCTTAAGGTGCTGCATAGTCCACTATGTTTGAGCAATTAGGAGTGCCTCACTGATCACCACAACAGAGGCTGCACCATCAAATTCCTTGTAGAAATATCGTACGCGCGTTATATGGCAATGAGATAGGACACATACAACAACAGTCTTTTCTATGCCCACCCCCCCCCCCCCCCCCCCCCCCCCCCCCCCACCCCGTCTCTTTCGGCTTTGCGTCGTGCTGGATTCTTTATCTTGCCTTCGTCTTGTTCCCTCGCTGCGCATTC
>JAYGXS010000009.1:7567575-7599841 GCA_036362985.1 Ligula intestinalis
CTGCATTTATCGTCTACATCACACCTGCCTGCCCGCATGCCTCTATCCGGTACAGTAGTCGCCGGTTATTAAGCCCACGCTTAATAGGCCCAGCCACGTATTAAGCCCAAATCAGCTTGGGATGGAATTTTAAATAGCAAAATCCGCCGGCTAATAAGCCCAGTCGCCGGCTGCAAAGCCGAGTTTGCCAACAGGATAGAGTGAGATGCTCATCTCTCTGCGTGCGCAACGCGGTCTACAGGCATCAGATTTAACAAAATTCGACGATTTCCGGTGCCTGGAGAGGGAAGTTTTCTCTAAAACAACTGACACTGGACCGCTTTTTTAAACGTGTCGCAAATCATCTTTTGTGTTATTACGTAAAATACAGACACACAGCATTCTTTTCTTGTACATAATCAAGCTCTACACATAATGCAGTACGTATGCAATGTATAGTGCCTATCCTGCTTTTGCTAACCAAGAACTGGGACTCTCCGTTTAGTGCGCCTGCCGCTTATTAAGCCCAATGTGGTCTGGGCTCGAGTTGGGCTTAATAGCCGGTGACTACTGTATTAAGTCGCATTACCAACACACCTGTTACTAGTACTTGGAGCGTTAGCTGTAGTACAGATGCTCACAGTTACTTTTGATGAACTGACAGTGTGTCGAGTTGTTGATGGACGTTCGCGGAACTCGTCAGCGGAACTCATTCCGTCCCGCCCTGTCATTTTCGAGCTCCCCCTAGCAGCCACACAGCGACAGATAGCATTACTGGCAAAAGCAAGGATTGAGACATTGTTTTCCCGGAAGAAATTTGGTCAAGGCAAAGATCACGACATTAGCAGAATTTTTTGACGTCATAAAATGTAGTGACCTCTTATTCAACTGCCGACGGTCGTTGCCTATTAATAGGATGTATTAACTGTCCAATTTAATGTCGGCCTAAAGGTATGAAACATGATAGGTGAAGGGAGTAGAAACAGTTAGTCATGGCGCATGGCGAGGGAATAGAGGAGGGGGGGGGGGGAGGTAGTTGTCACCCCATGGCAGTTCATTGCCAATAGAATTTAATGAGAGTTCCAGGAAGCGAGGATTTTGGCCTCGTAAAACTTGAATATATGGCCGGGTCCCGTCGAGTGAGCCGCAACCTGAGAGTTGGCGTCTTTCTTCCTCACCGCCGCTGCATACTCGGCCATTCGTGTCCGGAGTAAGTTCCCGGTTTCTCCGACGAAGTTGCTTTGTCCACAACTGCACCAGATCCGGTAAACGACAACTACGTCGCAGAAACCGGGAGATTACTCTGGACGCAAATGACCGAGCATGCGGCGGCGGTGAGGAAGAAAGACGCCAACTCCCAGGTTGCGGCTCACTTGACGGGACCTGGCCCTGTTTTCAAGTTTGAGAAGGCCGAAATCCTCGCAAGAGGTGACAACCGCGTGAGCCACGAGCTGCTCGAGTTATGTTTCTCAGGCCCCCAGTCCATCAACAAGCGCAACGATTTGGCGTTCCCATACGGTGTGCTGAGAAATTCTCTGAGCAAGAGAATCAGTCACGTAGGAAGGAATGGGCGCAGCAACAACTCTGACGACAGCGGGCATAATGGTCGCGCAATTATCAGACCCGCATCCGACGCGGACAAGAACGCTGAGGCAATTAATGAGCCATTACCGCACCGATTAAGACCTCAATCGGTGGCTAAAGGAACTGCTAATTACAGCACGCATGCGGGTAACCGCTATGAACTATAAATACCGTGCAATCTGTGCATGTATCACCCTTATCTGCACGTCTCAGACTGTTCTACTATTGCCTATGATTAAGGATTCCCGAGAGAATCCGAAACGTCAGGAAAATAAACCTCTTGATCCAGTGATCGCTTCTTCTCATGACAGTTCATGTTAGTTAATGTTCATGAAAGCCTGTAGGACGTGGATCAAAAGAGGGGGGAGGGGGGGTAGGGGCAGGGGACAGGGTAGCAGTCAGTCCTAAGGGTGACGAGGAGGCGTCAGCGGCAATGAGTTTATCGATCGTTACCACGACAATGCGAGCTTGATCCCTTGGTCTGGCTACTTACAGAGTTCTGGTTATCTTCTCCGTATTGCTGTGGCCTCCGCAAATCGTAGGAGACGTCCGGTCGTTGCCCGACCTTAAATGCGGTCTTTTTGTTGACCGTGTGGCCACTGTCCACTAGGGCCTTAGTGATTGAACTGTCAGGTGCTTAATGTTCCGCCCTGAGCAACCACTGTTCAGCTGACCGCGTTGCCCACTGTCTTTGCGTGCGCCTGATGTATTTGCATCCGCAACTATATGTAAAAGGCCACGAAACTTTATGAAGGCAATAAATTCTGCTAATCTCGTGATCTTTGCCTTGTTCAAAACCAGGGTGACCAGAATGGCAATTCCTGGCTCCTTAGTCGTCACCAGCCAGTCATATCCAACCCCAAGTGGATTGCCACCCGAGGTTCCAACACGCAACCTTTTCAACTGACGATTGAGTCACGGGCTTGATGTCTGCCGGTCTAGATCGGGAGTAGAAAGTAGCCAAGTCACATGTTGCGGCTTACTCACTGCGGTTTGTCAAGGCAGTGCGTTCCTGAATTCCCCCAGCCCACGTGAAAGGTAAAAATACGTGAAGTGAAAACCATAAGGCCATTTTTTATATTTTAAGTCGCCTCAATGTCTCCCAATTCTTATCAACATTTGCAATATCGTTCTTCAAAATAGCCCTTGCTAGTATGTTTACGGTAATAGACATTGCCTTTGTGGACCCCATTAAAACACAAAACTAGACACACTACTATAAAATAGACAGTAACATATATACACTGACAATTTATTTTGGTTACACGGTAGGAACAAGGACAAAATATATAAAAAAATAATACATAGGTAACAGCTAGGGGTCGGTATTTTGAAACGGAGCTTTTTTCTGCGTGTAAGCAATCTATTTCATGTAGATATACTTGTAGATATACATTAAGCTTATGCTTAAGAGCATTCGTAGTGTCCGCCATTATAACGTCCTCGGGAAGTCCGTTCCAGACATGGATAATTCACTGTAAAATAAAATAGTGGCGAATTTCCAGACGAAAATAAGCTTCCTCGGAGCCTGAGGGAATTCCCGCGCAGGTACAATATTATGGACAGTGAGAAGAACGCATAAAAGTGCAGGACATAGTACCGGTTCCTGTGGGAGATCTACACGGATCTGCTTATACTCAAGAGGAAATTGATTTGGCGTAGAAGGTCTGCTACCTCAGGATAAAATGTTTAGGCCTTTGAAATTATTAGTTGCTCTTGCTTGAAAAATTTCCAGCACCATATGATCTCGTTTAAGCCAGGGTCACCACACCTGGATTCCATATTCCAGTTGCAAACGTCTACAGATTCAGTATGCTTTCCAAATGGCTTCTCATTTCTATCTGTAACAGTCCTTTTGACGTCTCTTAGATATTAGGTAACATTAGTTGCAACCATTTATGCAAACACACTGCTTATATATTACGCACAAATGTATGTACGTATATCTTAAAGGGTTTTTCGGTTTAATGCGCAACACAGTCTTAATAATTCATATTCAGAAAACGTTATTTTTCAGATAATTGGGGCACTTTTTCCAGAGTACGTATGAGCAAGAAATAATTGCTTTTTATTGTCGTCATAGAGTTTCGTGGCCACTCATTGAACTGTGTACGTTGATTACATATTAATAAGAAGTTGCGGAACTCTGTGAAATAAATAAGTTCTGTCTATTTCATCGTTTTTGCCTTGTTTAAGCATTATTTATACTGTAGTTTATACTAACGTAATTGTTCTACTTCCCTACTCAAATATAATATTTATGTACCGTAAAGACCGTAATAGTGTGCTTGCAAAAATTGAAGCGTAGTATAGTGAGGGATTCCTGCGTTATTCAAATTATAACCGTGACGTGGAGTGCCTTACATGGTAGCTAGCTAACATTGATGCGTCTCTCCTGTGTGGTATTATTTATTTATCTACCTGGTTTTTTCTGCCTGGTCCACTAAGGGGTAAATTGACATTTTTTATTTTAGTGAAGCCCTTGTGAAAAGAAATTATGAAAATTTCTCCCAGGGGCTTCTTTCTGACGCCATTGATTTAAAAGTATTTGTTTTATTGTCGTCGACTTTTAGCAACTTTTTGAACAATATCCCTTCAATACCCTCCTCCACCGGGCCGTGGCTGATCTCTTCACGGAGCTACTTCATTCGCAAGAGAAACAGCGCCGTCAGAACACCTCACCAGCCCCCTCACCAGCGGATCCAAAGGACAACGAACAGTCCTCCCCTAACTCTCCCGCGGTCCCTAAAGGGAAGGCCACGGAACCTGCAACCGTACCTTCTGGTTCGTTTTCTAATCTGTCGTTGTTCCATTTTTTGCGTCTTAAATGGCTTAGACGCTCTTCGACCGAACAAATGCCCTCCGATGGTGTCTGCTTTCCTGTCAGGTACCCGCAATACGTTAGACAGCGGACGAAGATCATCAGCTGGCGAGACAACTTTGCCCGTGAGACGTATTTGACAGAAAGCCATGGTTGGTTAGTAGCCCTTGTTAGATCAAGAGTCCCCGCCAGAGTGCAAACTGGGTGCCGTTGGGAGGCGGAGAAAAGCCGCGACCTCAGCCGGCTTGAGCCAAAGGTCCACGGGGTGAGTTGGGTGCCTGACCGGGAGCTGCAGGCGAAGAGATGCCGGCAGTCATGCGGTGAGATGCCGAAGTCGGGACAGCAGTCGTATATGGACGGGTTAAGTCGGTGTTGGTACTGGCGAAGGACCGTTGAGTAGTCACTGCGTAGCTGAGTTAGAGAACACCGAGTGACCCTCGGGAGTTGTTTTTCCGAGGCCGCAATCGGAGGTGGATAGCCGCCCAAAAGGACCACGGGATGGTAACCACGTTTCTCCTCGATAACGGCGCTCTGGTGAAGACACTGGAAGCCTGTCTTAGTGACAAGGCCACCAACGGGTAGATCCGAGAGAGACGGGGCGACAGCTTACTTGTGGAGAGCTCGAATAGACGGCCGAACTTTGCGACTAGGCTCAAGAGCATGGCAACGATGGTGATTAAGATGTCCGGGTTTTGAACAGGTCCACTAGAACTGCTGACCCAAGAGTTTGTTTGTGAGGGGCGACCGGCAGGACAGAAGCCTCTACATAAAGGTCATCGATAGGCGAGTGAAAGCCATCGCCACACGTGGCGGTAATCTGCGAAGTAAACGCCTATTTGATGAAGTCAACCGACAATGACTAGGGAGATGTGGATGGTCATTTTAAATGACTGACCGACATATTCGCTCTTGGACTGTATCTGCCTTCTGACAGATGTTTGTGGAGCTGACGTTACACATCGTCGCCTCGATAGGAAATGCTTGATATTTAGTTTCCTCTTCCTTTTTCTCATTGGACAGAAGTGTCCCAGAGTCGTGTTCCCTCCGATTCTTTGTCTGCTTTTTTGTGTGCCGATAGCTGTAAAACATTGATCCAGCGCTTATCCCGGAGTCTTGGGTAGCTCTTCTTGTCTGCGGCAGGTTCTTTTACAAAGTGTCAGTCATCCGGTCTGCGTCGTTGGGAGATGTTCCGTGAGCAAAAAAGTTAGTGACGTGTCAAAACATGCGTAACCGCTCACTACGAAAGCCCAAACGTAGCCGAAACCGAGTGCTGCCTTCTCATCCTTTTTTTGCATATTTAGGGTGATGCTAATTATTATTATCATCATCATCCATACACAGCGTTTTTAAAATCTCAGCTCACAGTTCGTGTTCTTCTTTTGCAGCCAACGATCCACTGCTGCAGCACTTGCTTTACGACTGCAAGGTGATGGACTGGGTCCTGCACCTTTCATGCCTCCCACGCGACAGGTAGGTCTCTTTAACGGTCTTTCTTAGGGGTGAACTATTTATCACCCAGATGCGGTACTTTGCGACACCGTGAGGTCCGCTTACTAGCTTAATCCTCTTGCCTATTTTTTTAAAAATTATATCACTTAGAGTGGTTTTTATGTTCTGCATTGTCGTTGAAGTTTTTGTGGTTAAACCCGAATGTAAAAATGTGGATTTCTTTAAATTCCTGAAAAAAAGAGCAATTGTGGTTAGAAGGTCGTCTACCTCAACTTACCGGGGTCAAACTTAACCTTCTGGGGTTAGAGTAGTATAGATCGCGGCGTGAAGCGCCGTGCACACCTCCAATTTATATGCGAAAGAACTAACGCAAACGTACCGCATGTGGGTGATACATGATTCATCCCTCTTTGCTGAGCTCCCATCTCTACACAGTCATTAATATACTTGCACTTCAATGTATTTGAGGTTTGTTACGCAGTGCCTTTCGCTTTTCACCAGTGTGGGTATACTTTTTCCCGATACATAGGCTTTTATTGTCTCGCGGCATCACAAAACCGACCTGTTGGCCGAAAAGTGCATTAGCTGGCAGTACAGCCGGTCGTTAGTGTATTTGATGATTTAAGTTCCTTCAAAAAGGCGCTGGTTCGCTGTACAGATAGCCTCGTGCTCCTTGTTCAGACAATTAAAGGAGGTTAAGCAAAAGTTCAATGCATAAAAGGGAAATATGCGCAGTACCACAGTCATTAATGCGCCTACATTTCAATGTACTTGAGGTTTATTACACAATGCCTTTCGTTATTCACCAGTGTGGATTGCGCTAATTACAGCGGTATGCTTTTGCCCGGTGCATGGGCTTTTATTGCCTTGGGGGATCACAAATGCGACCTATTGGCCGAAAAGTGCGTTAACTGGCAGCACAGCCGGTTGTTGATTGGCTGAAAAGTTCAACAGCTAGCGCCAAAGGTGGTCGCCAAATGCCTTTGATGATTTAAATGCCCTCAAATAAGCGCTAGCTTGCTGTACAATTAATGTCCTAATCATTGTTCACACAGTTAAAGGAAGTAAAGGGTCATGTACGCAGTACTATGCAATTATTTAACTTCCAATATAGCTGGAGAGCAGAAAAATGGCACTGATGCGATTTTGGTATGTGTGCTTCCGCCTAGTAGTAGTAATAGCTTGGCTTGAGTCTTTGTAAATATTTCCGGCCAGAATCAGCGCCGTTGTAAACGCGGGCTTCCTGCAAACTGCCTATTACTACCTTGCTGTTGATGTCCACTGCTGATGGGCCATCCACTGCCCCGAATTGGATGGCCCTCTGAACAATGGAGCATAGGTAGTTGAAACAAATTGTTAAATGTGCCCTTTTTTCCTGCTTATAACCGCCTTGGTTAATTTAATGGGCTTATCTAAAAACAGAACCTAGTCACTTGAGGCTAATGCTTCCCCGGAATGGAAGTTAGCGACCAACGCACACTTTAAAACATGTTATCTATCCAGTTTTCCACATAAAAAGGCACTCGTATTATGTTGATGGCAGACGAAGGCCTAATCCCTTCATCACCATCCTCTCTGTGACATTGACAAATGAAAAGCCTCCTCACAGACATCTGATTAGGCGTTTTTATGCCGGACAAAGAACCTCGTCGTCTTATCTGCGTGTCCTCATTAACAGTTAATTACAGGGCAGCCTTTAGTAATTTGGGGTAATTCTAGTTAAGGACTGGCGCACTGGCCACTAGGCGGCGTGATAGAGACAACTGACAGCTCAATTCAGCTACTCCTAGCTAACATATGCTAATTCTCAGTGCAATAAGGTAGTCGGTCGCTCATTAACCGCGCCGTTGCATTTTATAGAATAAAGCACCACAAACTCCCAAATTACCTCTTTTTTGGAGTTACGAACGTTCTTCCTTACATGAAAAAAAAAACGGCAAATTCGTCATGTACGGCCCCATAAAATCTATTTCCCCGCGCACAAACGTCTAACTTATTTGTATGGTCATGCATTTAATTCTTGGTTGGTATGTGTAAATGAACATTAACTTGTGCTAGTAGTGATCTAAAAATTTAATCAAATCCACAAACATACACTCCTGCTGCTCACGATACTGATGCCAATTGAGGGACATTCAACCTCCTGTTAACGGAATTTTACAAAAAATAGAAATGCGACCTTATATATGTGGAGTTTAACGAAAAAGGACAATGTGGATTATTGAAAGTGTAAAAGTTGTTTATTGTTTTGAGGTAAAGTAAAGAAGGACCTCTAAAGACAGTCCTACCAACAAAATAATTTTTATAACCAGTCCCACCTAGGATTCTTGCTTACTAGATCATGCATTCCAGTTCTAGAAGACGGCTTGACTACATTCTTCTCGCTTGTACTAATACGACACCTGTTTTAGCTGAAGACGCAAACGAATGCAGGCCGTTGGTTGGAAGCAGTCAGCTGCGTAGGCCATAACGAAATGCCAATTTTCACATCTGTGTGTCCCGCTTTCCTACTAAAACAAATATAACAGTTTAGCAAAGTATGCTGCCCCATGAAAAGACATTTTGATGCATCGCAGAAACCCCGTGTGAATCACCAAAGTTAAGCGAGCACGCATCAGGAATTCCGTCGTGTCCACCTTACACAGCCTTGCTCGGAAACCCTCGAGCCATAATAAATGCCAATTTTCACTTTTACCTGCGCCGGTTTTCTTTCAAAACACGACTTCTAAGCGTATTCTGTCCGCGAAAATACATTTTTTATGTCAGCGGGAATCTCAGGGGAATCATGAAAGTGGGATAATCACGTGCCGGGAGTTCCATCACGTCCACCCACTATACACAGGCTTGCTCGAAAGCACTCAAAAGCACGGGCTTTTATGAAATGCTTATTTTCACATCCAACGCTGCTTCGAAATGCATCCTGTCAGTTAAGAAAATACATTTTGATAACTCACGGAAATCCCATGTGAATCATGAAAAATTAGATGATGTGTCAGGAATTCCGTCGCACTCACTGTAGGCAAACCTTGAGGAGATGCCAATTTTCACGTTCAGTTGTCTGGTTTCTCTTTTAAAACGCTGCGTCGAAAAGTATGCTGTCAGTTGCGATAAGACATATTGATACCTCACGTAAATTCCATGTGTATCATGAAAAAATAGATGATTATTTTTCAGGAAATCTGTCACAGTTACTGTAGGCAAGCTTTCAGGAGATGCCAATTTTCACGTTCAGTTGTCTTGTTTCTCTTTTAAAACGCTGCTTCGAAAAGTATGCTGTCAGTTAGGAAAAGACGTTTTCATACCTCACGGAAATCCCATGCGAATCATGAAAAATTAGATGACCATGTCTCAGGAATTTCCTCGCACAGTGGTAGGCAGACTTTGAGGAGATGTAAATTTTCAAGTCCAGTTGTCTTGTTTCTCTTTTAAAACACTGCTTAAAAACGTATCCTGTCAGTTAAGAGAAGGTATTTTGAATCATGAAAAATTGAATGATCATGTGTCAGGAATTCCGTCGCATCCACTGTACGCAGGCTTTTTCGAAAGCGCTAAGAAGCGCGTGCTTTGAGCAGATGCCAATTTTCACGTCCAGTTGTATAGATGTAAAAACAGTATCTGGAGGACCATTCTCTACCTAAAAGGAGTCCCGGAAACAGTCTCTCGACTGTTAGAACCAACTGGAGTAGGCGTAGCCGGTCGACCTCAGTTGTTGTAAATGTGACCAAGGCTGCGTTATCACCGTCTAACTACGCCTTGTGTGAGCCCCCAAGGAATAACGCAACAAGAAATGCGTAGAAAGCAGACGTCTTTGAGATAACCTAGTACAGCATAATTTAAAGCAAGGGAACGCGTATTTAGAAGGTTGGACCAATTGGATGGTGGTTACAAGTAAGGCACGAATTCATTGGCTGTGTGAGTCATGCAGTTGGCGTGTTAGTCTTGCGCTTGGCTGGGGCTGGGCGCGGCGTCACACAGTGCGCTTGCTGTGGGTAGACCGGCGGTCTTGCATGGGAACGCCTCGTTAGGGCGGCGTGCATTCGCACTTAAGCCGGGCCCTAACACCAGGCGACAATACGCCGCCGAGTAATGCAACCTAAAGACAGACTACCCCCTACTGAAACCTCTGCAGTTTTCTGCAAAATACGTCACAATGATGGGGACTACCGCGTGATAATTAATCTGCGTGACCTACATAAGTAGTCTGCTCGAATCGAGAACAAATTGCAGAATTTGGGCTTACATTTCATGAGACAGCAAATGTACTCCATGGCTTTCTATTTTTCAGATAACCTATGGCAGTCAAAGGGAAGTGAATGTAGCTGCTTTCTGTTCGGTAAAGCGAACTTTGCAGCGACATTTCCAGTCGGCCATTTTGCATTGGAGAAAAATAATGCATGTAAAATGCCGCGGTTCTAGCACTTTACTGATCGAGAAATATAGCAGGATAACATAATGGAGACTGGACTGATCATTTTGACCCCTTGTTGTCACTTGTCACTTGAATTCAAGTTTTTTCTCATTGGTCTCAAAGTTCTGCACTGCCATCAAAACTTTTCCGATTTATAAGTCGCATTTGCTTGGTCAGTGTGGTCAGCGATCAGACCACCAACCTTGCGTTTAATCCTGTCGTCATTGCTGGACACAGGAAGTCTTTTTTTCTCGATGTCATTTGAACTCCGCAAGTCAAATCAAACCGTTTGGGATGGTGTGATGAAGCACCAGTTTACGAACCTCCAGTTGCACGCACCGTTTGGAGCCTCGCTGGCTGCCGGACAGCTTTCTTGAGGCCGCGGTGACAATTGCCCGTTTTTTATAGGCAAAGGATTTGTAAGTCTGGCGTCCAAAATCGCCTGCTTGTCACTGGAGACCGCTACGTTATTCGTTGACTGTAGACACGCCAACCACTTGGCAACCGAGCTGACTACGGACCCCCCGGCTTTCAGGAGTTTCTTGTTCGTTCGTTTTGCCCCTGAGGACACCACAAGGGGGTTTGCGTAGGTGGCTCGATTTCGACGAGTCATCAGCAGTTAACACGAAACGGCCGTATTCCATCGCGTACTCGGGCAGATTGCTTTTCAGTACTTACGTTCGCTTCGCCACACGGATTTTTGAAAGACTAGAGGGAATTTTTCGTTAAGTCAGTCGCAGACGTCAGAACTGTGCGAAAATCTGCATCAAAGATTTTATTTGTCGTTTGGGAAACCAAATGGTCACTGTTGTGCCACGGGACCCGTATATAGGCCTTAGTCCATAACAAACGTTGACATAAAACTTTTTTAGTAGAAGAAGGCGACTCGATCGCTCGATCGAGTCATCTTCTTCTCAGTTACTTCCTCGGACTCGCATGTTCGGTTGTATTGGCAGAAAACTTTTTTTAAAATTTCATAATCGGCCTCTCGACCGTACCAGTGATTGAAGCATTAAAGGTGCATTTTAAAAGTTTCTATCTGTATTTGGACTTTTTACTACTTCATTTGACCCAATTGTGAAAGACCCGATGATATCGGTGGGATTTGAACAAATATCAGCAACGAGAAGGCTTTATTACAGCCAATGCTCTAGCCAGCTGGGCTTAGGGGACCCCCACTGTGGGCCCTGAGGTGAATCGTATTCGGGTCTATTTATCCGCCCTGCCTAAAGCGACGTAAGGAATTTTCTAATACTGATGCAGCAAGTGGACTGCCTAAACAAAATTTCCTAAGCAATCAATCTTGGTTCACCCGATGACTACAAGGCATCCTTAATTGCAAGGAGGGTTCTGGCAGATTTCAATGATTCATTTGATCCACTCGTGAAAAACTCGGTGGCCTTGCCGCGGTTTATGCTGCTTGCTTACTAAGCTAAATGCACTGTCTATTATCAAATGTACGTTACGTTATCGTTTAACGTAATTCTTCAAATTGGCAGGTGTCTGACAGATTTCAGCTCCGTTACCGGCTATGCCCAAGCGTTCTATTCGGCATTGGAGCAGGACAATGAATCCATCACATCTTGCCCTTTTGGGATAGTCCACAGTTAGTTTGCCCATATTCTAGGCTCATCGAAATCTGGGAAGGGTTCTTCATCTCATAGGCTAGTTTTTGACCAGCTGTGCTTTGGCGTCAACTGTTTTGTGTGGGCTATCATGATTTATACAGGACGCTCACTGTCTGTAGATGAGACGACTGTCAATTTCTCCCTCTCTCTACATATTAGTTATCTCATCGCTATTTTAGCTCTTTCGAAGCCCCATATTTTGACATTTGCTCGGACGTTCTGGCTAATACATTATGTTTGCCGAAGCAACGTAGTGCGATCTTGGCGCTGGACATGCACTTAGAATTTATCTTGAGCAGGCTTTTAGCCTATCTTTGCTGGGCGCGACGGCTTTCGATAAGTGAATGCAGAGTGCATGAACTGCCTCTGAGCGTTTTTTACATAATTGTGCGTGATCACGTGATCCGCAATAGTTGTCACTCCGTGTTTTCAGCAGATTGCATTCGTAAGAGGGGACGGACGATCGTTCCACCAATGGTTCGCATTGTTGCCCACCTTACAAATAATGCATGTTACTGAAACAAAATAAGTAGCGTGTGTATATGACATAATGAAGGGTTTCGTTGACGCATGTTAGTCTCCGCCGTTAGGCAGCTTGAGAATTTATCATTGTGTCTTCTTTGCAGGTCAAAGACCGAAATGGGCGCTGGGGATCCCTCTGAGGCCTGTCGTCTTTCAACCAGACGACCAAAACCCGGTTTCTCGGGCCATCTCTGGCAAATCGCTCGTGCAATCTCCACTCGCTTCCCCTCCCTAGACAGTCTTCCGCCGCCTTCTAACCAACTCAATGGTAAGTTGCAGCCGCCCATTTCCTTCGGCGGGGCTTGCATCTGCACGCATTTCATGCCTGAAGTTTCATAATCGCAGATGACAAAGTATAAGCCCCTAACACTATGTTGACTAGAGTCCTTATCTCAGTCTGACAACCTAAGTTATTCCGAATTCGCCATACTAGGGTTTAAGCGGTCCTTTATCTTAAATAAACGTCCTTGTTTTAGCGTCGTCTCTTGTCTCCTTTGATAAGGACAGAGGAAAGAGCTATCATTTTGCGCGATACTCTTCAAATGTTGTCTACTCATGTAGCTCAACAAAACAAGAAGTAAATTTCGGATCGGTACAATACAGTTTTAAGAGATTAGAATACAAACACGAAAGTTTCCAGATGAAGTTACGTGAGAAAGAGAGATACCCTTTTTTGAAAACATAATTCCAAAACTTTCAGCAGAAACATCCTCCGATAGGTATGCAATTAGATGCACAAATTCAAAATACCGGCGAATCAAAAATAATCCATAATCGCCAATTACTGCAATTTTCGACATTGTAGAAAAGTCATTAAATAATGGCTAAATTGGGCTGCCTTCAAAACGGCGCTTGGCTTGTGACCTCGTACACTCATTACCTCATTGTAGTTTAAATAAAAAACGAGGGATAAAAATCGGTTTATCATGGGCCAAGTAGGCCAACCGAGGTATATATAAGAAAATTTACATGCAAATTGACGGAAAAATTAGCGGCTCTGTTTGTAAAGCCATTTAAAGCACAGCTGGACGAACATGGCCCCTAATCAGATTGGTGAACGCCCTACCATTCATAATATTTCCGATTGCAATCGACAAAAAGACGATCCTGTGTTGCGCTCAATGACAAAAGGCCCCTGGTTCGAATCTCGTGTAGTCCACCCTTGGGATTGGGTATGGCTGGCTGATTACGGTTAATTAGATTTTCCCGTCTCCTGTGTTCCTGTCGATTACACCTCATCAAACAAGCTTTTCCCCGACAGGTACGTCACAGAAATAAAATTATTTCCAAGAGCACATGTTGAGAGGCCGGTCAGTGAATAGTAAACTTAAATAGAATTCAGCGTTGATACCCATGTAAGCATTAAGGAAGTTAAGTTAAGCGAACGAACGTTTTCGATTAATTCATCATCAGGCCATACAGTAATATAAGGGAGGGTAGAGTTAACGAAAGTTTTAGGCAAACCAACCAGTAGTAACAAGGGGGAGAGAGGTGTAAAAGGATCAAGGGGGGATCAAGGGGATCAGATTCTAGTCTTAATTGGGGACAGAGAAATGGGGGTGGGGGGACAGGGGTCACCGACACAGTCTCAAGACGTTGACACCTTGCGTCGTCACACAACCCAACAAAACCCGAGACGAGGACCACTGGATGACATTAACTAATTGTCTGACTCCTTCCCCTCTCCCTCCCCCACCCTCACTTCTCTGTCCCCAATTAAGACTAGAATCTGATCCCCTTGATACCCCCTTGACCCTTTTACACATCTCTCCCCCTTGTTACTACTGTTTGGTTTGCCTAAAACTTTCGTTAACTCTACCCTCCCTTATATTACTGTATGGCCTGATGATGAATTAATCGAAAACGTTCGTTCGCTTAACTTGCCTTCCTTAAATAGAATTATCAAGTGCAATCGTTAGCAGACCGTTTTTGTGTCTATTGGGACAACTCTCCTTCAGTGTAAATTTCTTCACAGGTATTTTTGGTGCAATAATACGATGACTTTCAGCTCGTACTTGAATAAGGGGTGAAAACGTCATGAATCTCAGTGCTCACAATCGTAAGTGGTTTCACTTCTGTGTTTATCGAAACCTAAAGAGTATTTACCGAATTAGTGAATTCTGCGACATCCTTTCTAATCCAGATCGCCCATGAAAATAAACGTCAAAAAATCGTAAAGGCATGTTCTTACAATCAATAAAATACTTTCTTGAATGATTTACGCCTTTGAAAGACACTTTTATTAGATATTTAGCTGACGATTGATTGGTTTATGGCTTTTGGCCAACAATCTACTATCAAATTTACGTAATTAGTACTATGTACTTTCCACTCCGCGTAATCGCCACCTGCTGTTCTCGTCCTTCGACCAAAAATTTAACCCTTCGCATACATGCTGGTTTCCTGAGCATCATTTACGAAATATTTTAGGTGTTCTGGCCGACAGTTTCTCCTCCTGGGATGAGTTCGTCAAGGGCGATCTTGCGGCCATACTCCAAGCACAGACCATCGAGGCGAGCTTTACTGTTTTGCTGCCATCTCTGTATCTGTATATATATGTGTGTGTGTACGACATGCATTTTTCTTCCCTTGCGGTTATTAAGTCTTCTGAATTCCCCGTTTATCTTCCCTCAAGGTTCATTTTAGGACTCTCCCTGCTCTCACTCATTTCCATCTCTCCTTTCCGTCTTCCTCTTCACTTTCCAAATTTCCTTCCGCCCTCATCCTATCACCCGGTCCCACCTCATAATTGCTCTTTTGGCTTCCCACTCTCCACAACCGTTCTCCACCTCCCTCCTTCGCATATATTTTCATATCGTCCTCTCTCTATCGCCTTCTCCTCGTTATCCCAGTTATCTGTCTGTTTAAATGTTCTTCTTCGGTTATGACCCGCGCCCACGGACTGTGAACTCGCCCATCCATTGTTCCAGAAGTCGGTACACGAGAGAAAGAGAAGGCAATTGACCATGATCCGCTCGATGTGAAGCTGTTGGAGATGTGGACCAGTGAGATATGACGAGATCTCGATAGCCACGTCGAGAGCGTGACAACTCGCAGACGCCTTTCTGTCTGATGACTCATGCTAAGAATGGAGGCATTCCCGACTTCTTCCCCCTCTCTCTCTGCCACGCAGAAAAACTGGTCCAGTCGTTTGATCTTCCGCTGTGAGATTGTAGCAGTAGCGAATAGCAGTTGAATCGATCTGTGCTCTTGTGTTCCGTCCTCTAGAATTTGTCGCACTGTAGTCTGCAGCTGTCTGGAGCCATTTCCACAACACTCTTACGTCGGGCAAAGTTTAAGTTCCATTATATGTAAATTTCATACCACCGTGATGAATTGGACGCCACCAGCAGTACTCATTCTATATATAGTATACTTTGTATGCACAGAAATTCGAGGTCCAAGCATAATATTCCTTTCACCACCCCTGATAGTGGAAGAAGGGGCGATTTCTGGGCCAAGGTTGTATTTACGGTGATGTGTCGAAAGCCTCCTGGCTTCCATCGTTGGAGCGTGGTAACCGTCCTCCTGCTGATGTTAGTAAGGGTGTCCGAACGTGAGTTTGACGCCTGATGCCCGTGTGTCAATCGATTGTACCGATTGATTTTTGTGGCTGTTTTAATTGCTTGCGCCCTCTCGGACGCTTCCATGTGCTACGTTAAGTCGTTTGTGTGCTTCCTGAGCTTTTCCACCTTTTCTCCCGGCTGCCAGTGTGCCAGTCGAGGACCAACTTTCTAGCAGCAATCTGGCCATCTTATCGTTGGCTCGGCTTATTACCCTTGCTTTCTTAAAGGCAAACGTGTGGTTCTCCTGCTGTACGTGGTCATAGACCATAGACAGCTTATTCTTGCGGTTTATTGCGAGCTGATTCCCATGCAACCGTGTGCCAAAGCGTCTGCCCGTTTCACCAACATAACTTGCATTGCAGTCTTGGCATGGTATGCTGTAGACCACGCTCTGACGATGGAACCGAGAAGGCTTTTTAAACGTCAGCTTAACCACAACCGGGTCCCAGAAATTGCCCCTTCCTCTTCCGGGGATGATGAAAGGAATATTAAAATTTGTTTTGCGTATGCAGTGAAGCCGCGGATGAAGCGAGAAGAACAGCCCCACCTACCACTATTGCAGGTAACGAGCGAACTACTAGCAGGATATTTGCTTCGATTGACGAAATTCCGCCAACTTTGCCAGTTGTCAGTACGTGTACCTGTGTCCGGGCGTTGGGTCCTGCTCCCACTGGGCGTTGGTCATCGGTCGCCTACAGCCAATTACTGGACGGTGCATTTTGATTGGCTACGAGGTGTCAAATCTCGCGCGGCTCCACCAGCGAACCGAGCATGAGCATGAGGCGTAATTAGATTATAAAATTTCATACTGATGTTTTCTGGGGTGTGATGGATTAATTTTCATTACTTTAAATGGAGAACTGCGTTTCTTAAGATGAGATTTTACCTGACGAGCTGGGTACCGGAACAGAGTACACTCGTTAACCTAAGGCTTCACTGTACAACCTTTTCGCTCGTTTAGTAAAATCACTTACTTCCCTCTTTCTCTCCTTCCAGCCGGATGAGGAGGAGGACTCCGCGGCTTCTATGAACTGTACGATGGAGGGCTTTCAACTGACTGCTCAGCGTGGTCTGCAGGACGTTCGGGAGATGATTGAGGTAGGTTGGATCCCCCCTTTCTCGCACGGTTTCTTTCTCTCTGTGTGTGTGTGTCTGCAAAGCTTATTACCCGATGCTTTTACTTACACTGTCTCACTTTTATTCTGCCTTTGCCTCCTCCTACTCACCTAGTTCCTTCGCGGACCCAGTGGCCCGGACTTCAGCGCGCTGTAAGTCATATTACGTTTTGCATTATGCTATATGATTCAGTTTTTATCAGGGTGATGGGCAGAAATCAGGAAAATCTATTTACAGACATACGGATGATAAACAGTCATCTCTGTTTGTGTCCACTCTATGCACCAGCAGGTTTGTACAAGGGGTGTCGGCCTCAGGGGGTAAATTATAGTAATATAGCGGACGTAATAAACGCCAACTGCACTCCTCACCGTCGCCCGGCGCCATGAAGACTAACGGGACCCGGCGCTGGCCACTTTCTCCAATGCAAGCCAGAAACACCGCCTAAATTAGCCTTAAGGGACAGTAGACTTTGCGCGGCTACTACCACACTACCGACCCTCACTCACCTTCAGTAGGTGTCAAGACAAGCTCAAGGAGGCCCAGACTGGTACGGCTACTACTCTTTCTGACGCCAAGATTAGTCAGAGTTGACACTGATTTAAAAATCAACGCTGGGGCTCATACCCCCTTGACCTCAGCGAGAAGTGTCAATCTGGGTTTGTGGTATTTCGAGTAATTAACTGAGTCGTAAAGTGTTATTCATGCGTTTAAGAACGACTATTCTTTCGGGACAAGAGGCTGATGCATACACTAGTCACTCCTGTGCCGTGTTTCCATCGAGCTTAGATGTATCTGGTCCAGTATCCTTCGCATTAAGCCTTTCACCTTTTAGCAGCCCCGACGAATTCGTAAAGTTTGCACTTTGAATTGTTAGCGGTCTAGTTTCTGAATTTTTATCAAAGCTCTTGCATATTTTCTAGTTCGGAATTTAACTCATGATGATTCAAAAATAAAGCCGAACCTCGCCAGGAGGCCGAGGTGTTTATCAGTTGACGGGGCACCCGCGTTTTATCCTTAATCAGTGACCACGAGCACGACAGCCAAAATGGCCTGCAGTCCTGTCTCGTTAGATCGAACTGGATTCTATCTTGACTCCTAGCTTACTTTAGCCGACTTGTGCTGAGTCTGTGTAGCGGCCGGAGACATTGAGGTTGGCACCCACACGAGCGGATTAGAGATCTGAATGCGTTTCAGTCAATGCAAGCTCGAAACAGAGCTGCCAAACGCCGCACCAAGCATACAAATGTGAGCTTCATGATAAAAGGCGAGAAGATGTAGGGTAGGTAATCTACCGGTAGTAAAGGTATAGGTACTTCCTTTTATTTGATCCAATGAATTCCTGTTGTTGGATGAATCGGCTTCACGGATAGCGGCGGGCCATTGGCGACAATCGGAAGCGAGCTCCTCGCAGATGTCAATCCAGTGCTTGTTCCCTTGTGGCAAGCCGTAAACGGTAACGAGTCCCATGCGTTTGGTGTCCGACTTGACGGTGTTGAACCACGTCTTCACTTGACCGCTATGACGGTATCTCCCGTTTTCACTTTGACCAATCTGCAGAGCTCCATCGATGGTTTACGCGACCCAACCATTGTAATAGACGATGCTGGATTTATGATGCTAGACTTGGAAGTTTGAAACACCTGCGATATAGCTCAACATTGAAAATCCGATCCTGTCAGGTGACTCTTAGGAGGCCTCGAAAATAGCAAAGGTCAAAAACTTCGAGCGATAGAATGTCTGTCTTTCTGACTGGCTATGTTTCGCAGGCACATAGAAACAACGGTTGGAATAAATGCTCCACATATTAACAGCTTAGTACTTAAGCTGATGCCTGAGCGAGACCAAAATGATCTGCCTAGGCACATAATAAGTAGATACTGTATAACAGGAAAAGGTGACACATATACAAGGGTCCCATCATGAGTGGGGCATGTTCTCTTGCCCACCCGGTATCCTGATGTGTTACATCACCTCTCGCGTCTGTGGCACACGTTAGACGGAAGTTGACGCTACGGCCGCCGCCGCATTGGTCACGAGGTTATCCACTTCGCGTGTCCTCATTGTCCGACTACATCTGCGGGTTATGGGCGTCCGGTGTAATGCGTGTTGATTGGCTGAATCGACGATGCGCAGGAGAGCTGTCCGGCATTTGTATGTGCTGTGATTGACTGACTGACTTCTGCGCACATTCCCCAAGGCGCGCTCGCAGGTGTTTCTTTGGCACGCCGCAATCACACTCTGTATTTCCTTGCGAGCTATTGCTCTAACTTCCTCTCTGTTTTTTTAATCTCCTTTTTGGTCCCATAGAACATCGGGCCTGCTGATGGGCGGTCGCACGGACGGTCTTCTGTCTGGTCTGCATGCGCAGGACCGAGTCTTCAATGCCAATGATTGGGTGTCTCGGTTCAAGTCCAACGCTGCTGCATCAGGCGGTGCCGACGACGATGACGACGACATCATCGACCGCGATGAGGAAGAGGAGGAAGAACGGGAGGAGGAAGAGGGGCAGGAGGAGGACAATGCAGACAGCAGCAGTAGTGATGAGGAGGAAGACCTGCAGTCTCCCGCAGTGATTCGTCAGCGTCGACACGCCAGGTCTGTGCCTGCTCCTGCTCAGATCACAGCTACTGTGCCGCCTTTGGAGCCCACAGCCGATGGGGCCTCGAAAGATGAGTCCGTCTCCTCACCCGTCAAGCCCATCGACACCGGTAATTTCCCTTCTGCTATGTTGAAATTCACTGTCTGAGATGTGCCAGTTGTTTCCATGTTATAGTCAAGCGCGTTGGAATAGGCTCCTCTGCCATGTGGTGCGTCTAAGTGGCACTTGATGAACTGCGACTAGTTGGGCACGCGCGTGTGCGCACGTGTGTATGTGCGATCCGGTCCAGTGGTTTAAGGTCATCGCATGGGGACAGTCACAGCGAAAACACAAGACCTTGCGGCAGTCCGCATTGGCAAAGGAATCATTGTTGCAGTCGGCAACAGGCATGACTCGTCAAGGCCATCTGCAAGATTATGCTGGCATTCGGTTAAGCTAGGCTTTTTGCTGGCTAGTAGCCCTTGTTAGATCAGGAGTCCCGCCGAATCGGTCTCAATCCCGGCGGTGAGGAGGAGGAGGAGCAGCGTGGTCGGGAGGGGCTGCTCCCTCATCAAAAACAGAGATGTAGAGGAGGGGAGGTAGATCCACTGCAGAGAGATTGGTGTAGCAGACCTTGGCCGCCATGAAGGCGGTTGGGAACGCCGTGAAGAAGCGCTTGCTGTGGTTCCCAGGCTAGGCATGACAATGGCCGCGAAAGGACATATGCACGTGCGCGCGCGTCATTGAGGGCGCGACTTGTTATCCTGCGGACACCTCCATGGCTACCTCTATGGGTCATGCAAGGTTATGCTGGCATTCGATTAGGCTAGGCTCCTAAGAGAGGCTGATTACTTTGTGCTCCAATAACGATTCAGGATAAAACGATCGAAAAGGGTGCCGGCTCAACTCTGGCTGACACCATGTCCTGACTTGACTTGACTTGTGGTTCACCTGCTACCACAGTGTGCACTACAACAGTGGAGGCATTACTCAATCAGGCGGCGGCTGAGAAACCTGAGTCTACGCATGACGCTGTCTTGTTTCATCATCCTACATCAGGACACCCCCCCCCCCCCCTTGATTTGATGATCGCGCAAACGGGAGTCACTCTTCCCGCCCCGCCTCGCCAGCAGCCGCATGGCGGCTAATAGTCTAAGCAGATTGCATTACTGGCAAAGACAATGGATGACTATTTCTAGCTCATTGGCCGTCATTAGGCAGCGCTATATCCCAACCCGCACTCTGCAACCCCTGAGGCTCGAACCCGCGACCTGTTGTTGGTTGGAAATCTATTGAGTCACGAGTTCGTTGTCCTCGTCTTCGAACCTGGTATTTGTCTTCTAGATCATCATCAACAACAAAAACTTCCTCAATTGCTTCGCCTCCATTCTTCCTTCTAAATGATTTTATTGACCGAGTTCTGCTCAAAATCTTTCTCGCTTGTTTCATCAGTGACTTCAACATCTGTTTGGATGTCCACCCACTTAAGAAATTTTTCCTCTTCGATTCCTGCCGGAGGAGGCACCACATCGGCAGCACCAACATCAGGGACAGGGTTTTAAAACTGCCTTTTCCCCAACAGTTTTCTATTGTGCTCTTCTTCACCTGCTTCCATGCATCTCCCAACATGTCCAGTGCTTGGAGCAAATCGATCTTCTTTGCAACCTCAGGGCCAGTTGCTTGCTCAGCATCTTGTTTTGCGTAAGACTGGCCAAAACTGTAACCAGTTGCACACACAGAGAGATGAGAATCTCACTCTATCCTGTTGGCAAACTGGATTTTGTGGCCGGCGGATTTTGCTATGTAAAATTCCGTCCCAAGCTGATTTGGGCTTAATAAGCGGCTGGGCCTATTAACCGTGGGCTTAATAACCGGCGACTACTGTACTGTGAGTGAACCTTTTGCATGAGGGTTCTTGGTAGTACAGGCGGGTCCCCAACAGCCGCTCGGATTGTCTGCTCGAGGTTGACTCTAGAACCTAATTACGAGGCTTCCTCAGTTACACTGCTGGCTCGTGTAAACTGCGTGTGAGTTTATTACTTGAAACAAGCGAGTAGTCGTTTGAAATTGTGTCAACGACTTCTTTAGAATGTTCGGCTTTGCCGATGCATTTCTTAAATCCTATGTACTAAGAGGGAGTTCAAAGGCGTTTGCCTATATTTCCTTTAATAAATTTGACTTGACCGTTTGACGGTCTATCATGAAGGAGTTGTGATCCCAGGGGCGGTGGTTTTGCGCGCGAATTACTTTGTATCATGATAGTAGACATGTGCGGTATGTCTCTCATTCTCTCTCCCTCCCTCCCTACCCTTAACCGCCTACCGAGCGCATTTGTGTTTGTAGCACTGTGAATTCATGCCTGGGTGTGCCCTCATACGCGTAGCCCGCGAACCAAGGTTTTGTGAACACACACAAACAGGGAGGCTGCCGGATTCAACTGTGCCGGAGAGCCATAAAAGCCATTGCAGTCTGAGTCGCCGTCTTTGTTAAGACGGCCGAGTCATAACTCGGGCCGTCCTGAGGACACGAGAACAAAGGACTCGAGCAGGCTACCGACGCGTGCAGAGTGGGCAAATAGAGCAATCAAGGAATGACACGTGAGAACGAAAGGACAATCGCGGCCAGAGTCTGCCATCCGTGAGGTCATGCCTGGCCTGGGGCAAAGCACGCGCGCCAAGCGTCACGATGAGGACGCGATGGCTCCTCGCATGGACCAGTAGCGGAGGAGCCAATAGGGAACAAAGGCTGTTGTTCCTTAAATACGATGCCGCGAATAGAAGGCGCACTCTGCTGCCGAGACGCGCTACCGACGACCCGACAGTCTGCTGCTGGGGAAACAGGACAAGCTGCCGAGACGAGACCAACGACAGAAGACGCGTTGCTGATGGACACACAGAAAACAACGCTGATGTTAAAGCAGAACTAGTAACAGCAAAGTACTATCTGCTATCCTGTTCAGCCTTCTTTTCCTAACACGTAACTGGGGGACATAACCAGTGTTGACACGGGAACACACAAGGTTATAACAGTCTTCAGAGCGAAGGACTCAGTTACTGTGTCAGTTGGTAGTCTCCCAAGCCTGGGCTTTTAGCCAATAGTTTTTTCTTTTTAGAGAATTCACTTTCCTTCTCTTTGGTTGACCCTGTCTGAGGGCAAACCTATCCCTATTTTATGACCTCTCAAGTCATCACTGGTTTCCCTTCGTCTCCTTCTCAGATGTGACCCCCTGGTCGACAACTCCCTCACAACCGGAGGCTCCATCCGCTTCCAGTGCAGATGACGCATCTTGGGCCAACTTCGAGACCGCCTTCTCGGCTCCTGGTGAGACCTGCCTATTATAACACGAAAATGTTGTGAAAGATATCGGGAGTGGTTAATATGGTACTGTTTGCATAGCACAGTGTGCATGCTCCTTTTAAATAAGCTTTAGACCGATCTGCAGACAACGTTGTGGTTCGTTGCTAATACACTGGTGTCCCCTTCTTCCTGAGGCTTGACCTCGCAGCTGCTTCTGGCTAACCAATAACACCGGCGTCCCCTGTCCTTCGGCATCCTGATGACCCAGACAATCCCACCGACTAACAGGCCTTCCACCGAAGCAAGGCGGCCCCCTACAGTTGAACTCAGCTTAACCACATATTGCAGTTCCCCGGTCGATTTCGATGATGGGGCCCGCGTGCTCCAACAAGCCACAGTAAACGCTGAAGCAAGCCGAAGCAGACACTGAGGCAAGCTGGGAAAGCTGCACAAAGGCTACAGCAAGCTAAAGCAACGCACCGAACTACCGCGAATAAAACAAGAGTCAAAGCAGACTCGCGGGGAACCTTCCTCCCTGGCTTGCCGTTCCCATCTCCGTTTCCGGTGTAAAGACAAAGCCAATAAGACCGGGGATGAGGGAGGGTGTAGGCGGATGGCAAGATAGTCACTCAACATGCGCACACTTGCTTCAGCACACCTCGCTAGGTAGGCTGCCGCGTGCGCGGGAGGGCCATGCAGGCCGGATTAAGAAGGAGTCATTGCAGCCTGACTCTCAGTCCTCCACCTCCTGGCATACACTCACAAATGCACGCGTACAAGAGGTTAACCACACATACCCGCGCATACACACCCGTCCAAATAAACACGCCTGCGTAAGAGCCAGGTCAACACCCCCCCCCCCCTACAAACAATGCAGCAATGAACTCAATACTGGATACCGTCTTTGGGCAAGTGCAACAGACCCATGGCAAGCCACTTTTACCTCCAACCTGGGCTTCTAAATGATGATTGTAGTAATCCGACTAAAAGTAATCGCCATTTTCAGTACACCTATCGGCTGCTGCCCTATACGCCTGTACCTTTAGTACACAGGGAGGGGGGGGATATTACTTAAAACACTAAACACTAAAAACACTGTCTACAGCGGTTGGCCTGTTCGCCTAGCTCTTGCCCGAATTCTATAACAAGCTACGCTACAAATGCAATGAATTAAAGAGTGGCCGGGGTGGTTTAATTGACTCCCAACGCGCGCGTTCATTGCTCTGTGTTCAGTCGAGGCGAGTTCATAACTGCTGGTGTACACGAACGGCCAATCCAAATTCGACTCGTCATGTCGCATTTTTATATTTTTTCAAATGGCTGGTGGTCAGCCAGCTTAGATTCCTCTCCCGTGGCTAGATTTAGCATGATTCAACTACGCGCGTGAATCTCCGCCTAAGGATACAGTCAAGTCTTACAAATCTGCTATTTTAAAGGCCTCTAAATGCTTTTGCTGCAGTGTCAATTTATGCCTTTGTTAGTCTTAGCAGCTCAAAGAGGCTATGCAGTTTTACCTTAACGAGAGCTTAATTTAATACACATCTTATCTTCTGGCTAGATTCCTCATCGAAATGGGCCTCGGAAGCAGTCAGCTCAAAGGGTCCATCAGAGGAGCCACCTTCGCAACCATCAGCGGACGTGGGAAAAGGAGAATCCAAGTATGTGACCCTTGCGCCTTTTGTTATGCAGTACCAATATTCACTTGTCTGCATACACTGCAGTTGTTTTCTAGGCCAAGAGCTCGCTTCCCGTTGCACCTGGTCCTCTGCAAGTCCTACCAGAATGCGGAAACGGTCGGATGTAGGTGTGGTCTCTTGTTATGCTTAACTGCAGTGCGGCTGCCTTCTGTTATAAACAAGAACAAGAAGAGCACAAAAGCAGAAGTCCTTTAACATACCTAGTGCAGTGTAATTAAGGGAAGCAGAGCGTTGCGGGCCTCTCCAAACGGAACAATCAGATTGTGGCATCAAATGTGGATCGGCAGCATTCCCTAATGACTCATTCGACTGTTTTTTCAGAATTCTAGCGTGTATGCAGCTTTAACTTTTAAAGTATTGATTGATCGACAGTTTACCCTCACTGCGAGTATGCCAATCGATAGATCGACCTTAGCGCGGCTCGCTGCTTGCCTGCTCGTGTGTCTGTGAAGGCGACTCCTAACACTTTCATCCATCCTTAAAAACGCCTCACTTTCCGGGTGACCACGATGACGATGACGGGTAAAGTTTCTCTTAAGGGCTGGAAATATTCAACCTATCGCAATAGCGATATGACCTGCGATCTTCTTGCAGATAACCAGTAAGCCCACAGCGTCGGCGAAGCACAATCAGCGACCGCCTATGCATCAGACCGGAGAACCTGACTGTTCGAGGACGTTTCTCGTACTGCTGTCCATGTGCGCATGAGTTGAAAGGAAAAAAAGATCAAATAATTTGGATTTTTCCTACAGGAGCTCTGTCTCATGAAATATCAACCTGAATTCCGGAGGGTGGTTTCGATTCGAAGAAATGACTTTAGTAGGCTTGTAACCTGAAATATTCTGCAGTTTGCTCGAAATATGTTCAAGTTACGCCAGGTCGCTGGCTATTGAACGAGCTTACGCCTGATTGCCTGCACAATGTATACTCTGTAAAAACGGACTACTTCAGTAGTACGGATTTTTGCATTGATTTTCGATGCCCTGAGAAATTCAAGTATAGTTCATGTAGTCTGTAGTTATGTAGGTAGAACGTATACAGCCTATAGGTTGAAACTTAGAAAACCGGTGTTCTTTCCGGCCGAATATAGGGAATTTTTGTTGCAATTAGTAGTTCAGATTAGTAGTTACGGTTTGTTGTTGAGGGGAATTGTTAGAACTAGTAGGTAGGAGTAGAAGTTAAGTTTAGTTAATATCATTAGTACTTAAGGCTATTACTTAAGATCAGCAGTTAGCGCTAACAGTCAAGGTTAGTAGTTTATCTCAGCCCTAAGTCAAATACTTAACCTAAATTCCTAACTCAACACCCCTAAACCTAAAACCACACCTCTTATTCTAAACTTTGCCAACTCCTGCCCATAATTACTCAAGAGAATGCTAGCCAGCATAATAATTACTACTCAAATCGTTTCAGTAAGCATACTATAGAATAATCAACAAGTGAGGCTGTAGGAGGCTGTGATGCCCGACACTGTTCCTGTCCATTAGCCAAAACATTCATTTTAATCCTAACGTCATTGCATTGCTCTAAACCAGAACCCTTCTTTCTATGTGTATTCTTTGATAGAACTGGAACCACCACTGCTGCTGTGGAAGAGAGTACCGTCCCATCCCTATAATTTTTTCTCACTCTTCATTCCTATACCCATCGTCGCCGAATGTGGTCCAACCAACCGCAGCTACGGTCTCACGTGACGCCCTCTTAGCCCGTGTTCTTATTCGTTTTTCCCCCTCCCCCTCTGCTTCTTTGCCTATATGTACCCATACTTCTTCTGAGTCCACATGTCTCCTCCCGAACCCCCGCCCCACACAAACACGAGCTGAATGATAGACTAAAGCGACATAGTTACAGTTCCGAAGGCTCACTCTCCCCGTCTCCGGCCCTAATTCTTATCCCCCCCGCCCCCCGGTTCGACGCCCACAGTACGCGTTTGCCGCTGTGGGCTCGCCATCGTAACTCCTGATCTCCTATGTTACTCCCTCCCCCCAGCAGCCTGCTATCTTGCAAACGGCAGCCGCGTGGTCGCTCAGTTTGTCTGCTCGATCAAGACCAAGCTGGCGGTTGCTCCCCCCACCCTCTCCGCCGCCCTTGCTTCCGTTCCGTGTACAGCTTTCGTGTTTGATCTGTTCCTCACCCTCCCGTGAGCGGGTGTCTGCCCTCACGATCTCGCGAGGCATTTCGCCGCAAACACTCCTTCCGAATGGGAAATGTATTACAATGCATATTCACTTCAATTGACAAATAATGCATTACCTTTTATGCTCCATCGTTTTCTCTTGTGTCTTTAAAACGATGAAGGGTTTGGATGCTACTGCATTTTTCGGGATAGGCGACATATTGTTGTAGTGTTAGCCCAAAGCCGAGATGTCACCGTCTGACTACGCCTTGTTTGGATCCCCAAGGAAGAATACAACAAGAAGAAGGGCGAAAAGGTGGAAGTTTATTAGCATCTATAGTGCAGCATATTTAGTCCAATCGGACTAATCAGATACGGTCCTTCAGCGAGTAGCGACTCAATTGGCCTTGTGGCTCATCCGGCTGTCTTGTCAGAGTCCTAAGCCTGGCTGCTGCATTGCGGAGCATTATCATGTGCGCCGCATGTAGTTGGGTCGATAGCGTGGCGTGAGAGCCACTCGCGATGGCTACGGGCACGCCCGCATTGGTTGGGACGGCTCCTAACACATAGTCGCACCGAAGTCACTTACCACAATGCTCTCGGCACCCTGCGGGGGCTGATTACTCACACCTCAGTGTTTGAAATTGACATTTGTCTGGCAAACACAGAAATACCTTGTGCTAAGGTGACAGCTCGACCGTCCTTACCGACGATGCCCACAATAAGAAGACGAAGACGCGATCTCTGGAACGATAGTCTTATTCTGATCTTTCGGCTCCACACGTGAAGCCATTGTCAGAGTAAATGAGAACAGCAAACGTCAGCTACGCATAAATGGGGTTGGCAGGGGAGGGGAAGTGGTGGCAATTATTGATTGATCTTTGTCCACGCCAAGTCCATTCTCACGCTATCTTATCGTGTGTCCGACGCACGTCCCTGGAGTAACGCATGTGACCTTGAGGTAGTTGTCTGCATGCTTGTAGAGGAACTGGTTTCCAGTCATGGGTACGAGTGGAAAAATAACAGGGCGGTACATCCACATGCCTGTTTATGGAGTTCGGATATGACACCCAGGCCTGCAGCAGTTCGCGTTCCGTCTTATTACTGGCTCGTGACATTATCCATGTATTCGATAAGTCAAATTCGTGGCCTCCTTCCAGAGTATGGGTAGCGATCTGGGACTGTGCCTCGCCTTTCCGCACTGCCGTCGCCCGGTCTGCCCTGTATAATGGCAAGAACAGTCGCAACATGGCACCTGATAAATGACACCAGACTGCTCACGTACATCCAGCAGGGCTTTGATTTGCATGACTCGTGCACGCATGGTAGCTGTCGGGCTATGAGCAATACCCAGGCCGAGCTCTGCAGCGATACGCTCGGTTGCTTCTGACACGTTATTAATGTACGGTAGAGCAAGCCAGAGCGTTGGTGGTCCCCCTTCGCTTATTCCCTGTGGGCGTATTCGGGGGCATCGGTGAATGAAGCTGTTGGGGTATCCATTCTTGGGAAGTTGGTCCCGAAGATGTCGTAATTCTCTTGCTCGTCCTTCCGGTTCACTGCAGTGTGTTTTCACCCTCTGCAATAGTGTTCAAATACAGCCACGTTTATGCGTTAGTGGGTGGTTGCTATGGCAGCTGAGCACCTGGGTTGAGTTAATTGCCTTTCTATAAACCGTGGTGCTGTGTTCCCCGCTGGGTATGCGCGTGACGAGGACATCCAGGAACGGTACTTGTCCGGCACTCTCTTCCTCCTTTGTAAATTGGATGTCGGGGACGATACCTTTAAGCAGGTTTTGGATGTCTGATCAGCCAGCGCACTAGTCTCCTGAACTGGCTCGGACGCAGCAACGTGGTATCGCAAGACGAATTGCTACAAACCAACCGACACGGCACGGGTCCCCTAAAAATTGACCATCTCATGCAACTCTTCGTCTTCTGCCAAAGAAAAATTTTCACATTTAATGGTCAAACATACGAACAGACCAAAGGGATGCCGGTTGGATACCCAATTTCCAGTTTCATCGCAGAACTGGTCTTACAGGAGCTGGAACAAGTCGCCTTCGACCAATTTGAGCCTGCATTCTGGTGCCGATACGTGGACGACACTTTCGTTATAATCAAACGGACCCCATTTATGCGTAGCTGACACTTGCTGTTTTTTCATTTACTCTGACGATGGCTTCTCGTGTGGAGCCGAAAGCTTAAGATAAAACTAACGTTCCTGAGATCGCGTCTTCGTCTTCCCTGCAACAAGAACCTGGGGCACGCATATTCGCCTCTATTCGTGATGTCCACAATGTGCATGATAGGGCTTTGGGTTAAATTGATGGTAGACGTGGGCTGCATCTTCTGCAATCGCTCCTCCATGTTACACCCGGTGTCATGACCACGATAAGGAGATCGGATTTGCGATGTGGCGGGGAAATCGTACACAGGCGTGCCGCCACACCCATTGGTCTACGTACAATGAATTAGGAGTTCCCAGAAGAGTATTTGGCGAGCATACGTAGCTTTCGATTAATTTTCCGCGGTCGACTACAGTTATATATAGGGAGAGGGGTAAAAGGTAACATGCGGGCAATAATGTTCAGGCAAATTATTCATGGGAATAGGAGGGGGAGGGGGTTGGCGTTGATAGTACTCGACGATTCGGGTTTGTTGAATCGGGACAGGGGGAGAGGGGGGGAAATGTGCGAAAAGATGCAGGCAGTCATGTAACCGTTGGCCGTGCCAAGCTCGGGGCTTGCAGGAGGTTCTATTGTACGCACAAAACTGGCTTCCTTAACCAGATCGCGGCTGCTTCTGCTGCTAGCAAACGCTAACCCAGGGACTTGATAGTTTGGCGAGGCCTGATGAATTATCTTAAAGGGTTCTTTGGGGTTCACATCATGTCCGGAGTCAACCATTTAGGCAAGGATGGTGCTGCTTATGCTTCTGACTTTGCTTTTGCTCAGCCATGCCGGAAGCTGGTTCCGTATTCTATTGGATAAGCGCCGTCTCGTGCGACTGATATAACCTGCTCCACAGGAGAAGGTAAATGAGTAGACGCACATAGAAGTGGTCTGAGCTGGCAGCCTATCCTTACCTTTGCCGTGCAGGACTGCGTTTTTTAGAATAAAATCCGAACTAAGGGGTGCTAAAGGGGATTGTGGTCGATCCAAGGAAGTTGGATTTGTCCGAACAGAGCAATAGTGGTGAACCTTGGAGTTCGGCATGTATGATCATTCCTGTTGCATCATCCCCAGTTCTCGTCTGTGAGTATTGAATGCGATTTAGGTCTAACGAGCAGGCAGCAAACATCCGGGGAAATATAATAGTCATGACATGCGATAGAGACAATAGAGGTGGATACTTCACCAGGAGAGAAGCATTCAGGTATTTGGAAATTTAGTTTTGTCCATTGATGAATTTGTCCTTAAGCGTTAAAAAATGAGAGCTCGGTCCTTTTCTGAGTTGTGGTTGCTGATATTTTTTCCAAGAGTTTATGGAAAAATACTTCTACTGTTAACCCTACACCATAAACAACCTGCCAGCCATAGGAACTCCAAGCTGTTTTCATCACTGGTGGTAGAAATGGTTCCTTTTGAGTAGAAGTTGCTCCCGTAAGCCGTGAAAGAAGTGTGTGGTTGCGCAAAAGCCCTTTGTGCTTTCCAATTTTAGAGAACATCGAGTTCAAGCAGGGTATGGGTGTTTCGATTAATTAACTCAAAAACTAAATAGACGTGGAGGAATTCTACGCGGTAGCGCGTCAGGTATCGAATGCAGAATTTAAAAAAGGGCATGAAAGATTAATTTTTCGTGCCTCAGAAGTGCGCTACCATAGTATTGAACAAAAAATAAATCTGTATCTAGTCGATATGAGCGTAAGCCTTGGCGCCACTTTATTCCCTGTGTCGGGCATCATTTCCGATCAGTTCAACTCGGAAATTACCATGCGGGCGGGAGATAAGACGATACTGGGGAATCTATCTCCATAGCACATCCAAGTACTCTTCACTATCGTGAATCCGGCAAGCTGGAATCTATCAAGACACCCTATTGGCTTAGAAGATTGCCAAAAAATTAAGTAACTTGGTCTTACACATCGGGCAGTGTCAGTGAGGTCGTTATCGGTCCCTGAAGGAGGCTTGTTGAATGCGGTGAAGGCCAGGCCGTTGGTAGCATGCGTATACTTTTGTTTCGCTTGTTCCGACAGTCCCCAGGTCACGTCCCGTCGCAGTAGCTTCAAATCGTCATCATCATCATCGTGATCATCATCATCATCATCATCATCATCATCATCATCATCATCATCATCATCATCATCATCCTCATCATCATCATCATCACCATCATGATCAAAACAGTTGCAAGTGCGAGGCTGTGTGGCACGCCAATTTGATTTGGGTTTGGTTGGCTGACGATGGCTAATAAGCCCGAAATGGCCATTCCAAGCTCTCCTGTGTCTGTCTGTACTACCAGCTATAATAATAATTTGTACGGCTATCAAGGTTTCTGTAGCAGGCCAAACCCGTAGGAAGAAGATGAGGTCCTCTAGCCGTCGGGTGAACGGTCATCAACGATTGCCTGTGCACTTTTAGTGGTGTATGTTGTAACCGAGTGTGTTCCTGTATCAACACTGGTTATGCTCCCCCGATACGTGTGAGGAAGAGAAAACAGAATAGGATAAATGATGGACCTTTACTGTCACTGGTACTAGTACACCAACACTGTTCCGTGTGTCCAGCAGTTTGTCTTTTGTGGTCGGTCTCGCTTCGGCAGCAGTCTCGGGTCTTTGGCAGCGTGGCCCATAGCAGAGTTCCCGTTCTGCTGGCAGCCTCGCTATTTAAGGGGCAGTCGTTGTTGTTCCCCATTGGCTCTCCAAGTTGCCATACGCGCAGTTGCTAACATGCGCTGTACCTGGTTACCTCACTGATAGCAGCACTCGGCTCCAGAGCCGTCTAACTTCGCGTGCCTTCTTTGTCCTAGCCTAGTCCGCTCTTTGAAGGTCGCGCGACTTGGCCCGTTCTCTGTATGCGCCGGACTGGCCTCACGTGACCTCGTACTGTCTGTCTGTCTGACGTGCTCGATCATCCCACCAGTGTAGTTTGGCGCCATTATGTTTTTTCAGTGTGTGAATAGTCGAAAATATTTTCATACGCTAATCTGTCACTGCACTAGCCTCGGCGATCGTAGACAATCAATGTTCTGGGTTGTATGTTCGGGCTGCACTGCTTTCTGTTCGGAAGATGATGAGGCAGGTAGCCCAAAACCTGTACTCTGTGCTCCCGCCTACCAACCAACCATAATCTAAGCTGCAAGGCTCCAGGACGCCTGTCCTGTTGGCGGCTAACACCATTTTCAATACTACCATCGTCATCACCTCCAAGGATGGTGAATTCCACTGAAAGTCCAAAATGCAGAACAATAAACCCCACTATCTCGTATGTGTCTATCCTTGCAATACAATGAGTGTTAAGGTAGTCAAGTTAAGCGAACGAACGTTTTCGATTAATTCATCATC